>OU015626.1:9705000-10955000 GCA_907165235.1 Zeuzera pyrina | reverse complement strand
TGCAGAGTTTCAAGAGTTTTATGCAAGTCACAGAATTGCAATTAATTTTTATTTACTTTGAACTACCTGCAGAATTGATATGACCAATTCACTACAGCTATGGAAGATTTATGAAATATATGAAAGATTTTCTTTGAACATTAGGATTTGTTAGTCAGCCATTTCATGAATTGGTGGCGTTTTGCTAAATGCCGAGATAAGTCAGGATCTTCCTATTTCTGCGGTCGTACGACGACATAACATACATGATATTCATAATAGACAAGACACATATAACTAATAAGGAGCTCATGCAAATTATTTTACCTCAGGTGGTGAATGTTTCTGCATATATTAGCTGCTTTATTCAATACTTACAAGAAAAATTTAAGAAGTTCTAATGCTAACCGTAAAATACACAATACTGATTTAGTCATACGGTCATACATGAGTTCATATGGGTAAAGTTCTTTGAGAATAAAATATTATTTATTAAGGTTCTGACGCCAAATGACTAAAAGCGGAACCCTTATATTTTCGTCTCGACCGACTGTCCGTCTATTTGTCCATATGTGAAAATAATTTTACTCGGAAACTATTAATAAAACACTGAAGGTAGGTGTATTTTATAAGCCGCTACATCGTGGTGCATTGAAATTATGACAAAAATAGAATTGCAGATGGCACACCATATTAGGTATACATGTGTAACCGATGAATAAAAAAAATTTTAGTGAACGTCAGCGTCTATCTTCACAAAGGACTTCAAAAATGATATAGATTTCAAAGTGATTTTTTCTTTAACTTATGAGTTGCTGAAAATAGGCTTCTAAAGTCGTAAATAGTCGTCCGCCACTTTTTAAATGTAAAGTGCAAGATTCGGAAAAAAATTAGGGTAGTAGAACTTAAAAACCACTTACAATTAAAACTGGTTTGAATAATTATGTTGCGCAGTTTTTGAGATATGGGGTATTTTCTGTTACGCGCTCAGTGACTGCATAAATAACTTTTTTCTTTCTGTATCAAGAAACGCCGAAACGCTGTGAAATACAAACTTATTTTTGCTGCCGAGTAAATTAACATTGTATTGTACGTTTCGACTACAGAACGCTTCGCTGCACATGTTCCGGCACGCACTTGGCCGGTTCTCAACCTTGCTTGAGTAATATTATTAAGGAGAAATGACAAACCATTAACGCGACCCTGTGTTATGTTTTAATAGATAAATTGAATCACAAGCGACAATAAAGGGAACATCGTATATGTATAAATGGCGTTCCATTAAAAGGTTCGGATCAAATAGTTATTTTTCGATTTTAAGCTTTGTGCTTCTGAGCGATAAGAGGATTTTGATTTTCGCGTATACATATGATTTTTGCGATACACCTTTCCTCCCATCTGCTCGCTATGGCATAAAATTCGCGTCCCGTGCGCTCGCTATGGATTACGGTGTCAATGTAAACAAGATCAGTGGAAATATATTTCATGCGAGTGACGCAAATGGTAGTCGTTCCATCATTTTACTCCATCTTCGTTTCGCATGCTAACATTTATTTCAGCCAGGGTATTTCATTTCATTGTTTTGTTGTTATTTTACGGAAGAAGGAATTCGTGTTTGTATTGTGTTTATTGTTGTTTCATAAAAGGGGCCGCATTTCTTTCCTCTGGCTCAGAAAAATTAAGTGACGGGTTGTCTAGTGAGAGTGTTTTTATATCTAAGTGATAATAAAAGTATCATATGGTTATAATTGTGTAAAGTATATTCACTAAAAAAGAGTTTTGTTTAAAAGTAGCTCTAGTAGCTCGTGTTGTCAATAGTAGCTTGTTTTAACAAGAGTAAAGCTGTTCTGCAAAATTGAAGGTTGATTGATTAATGATTGTGCGTGAAAGTAATACAATCAAAGAAACAGACGATTCGTTGTTATTATGTTAGTAGGATAGTGATATTGGCAATAGTAAGTATTGAATCTCAAGAATAAACTCATAGTATTTAATAATAATTATGATATGTATATCAATATCTTCAATATAATGCTTGCTGTATACACCCTTAGCAATATCATTATAAAATTTTAAATTCATACTATGTGAATGATTTAGTCAATTAATAAAGCTTATCTTATTTGCGCTGATGGTCTTCTAATACTTAATTACTTAATTGATTACCGTACTTAATTAACATGTCGTCTACACGTTCACTTAATTGGGTTGTTTTAATTACACCAGCGGAATTGTGAAGCCAATTATTTTTTTGCTCGCCTTCACGACACGAATGGGAGATCGATAGTAATTTCGTGTTTTCATTCGTGAAGGCACATCGCTAAATTAGATCAACACCCGGAGCGTCCCCGGGGATGGGAAACAGCGGCCATGTTCCATCAAGCCTATTACGCTTATTTTCCTTTTTATTGACTGTGAACCACTCTGTGTTCAGCAATTTTCCAATAACTTACTCGTATGGATATTGACCTTCTCATTGAAAATAAATAAAATGAACAAAAAGTAATGCTTTCAATGTAGTTGAGTAATTGATAGAAAGCGTATTGCTTTAAAAATGCACATAATGTGTATATTCTTATTGTTTGAGGTCCACATATGTATAAGAAAAAAATTTACATTCGCTTTTAAAAATAATTAATTTCCGTCGTGCGAAATCAACGATAATATTATTTATATCCACACTATAATTTATACTGAAAGTGTAAATATTATCTCATTTGCATCATATAGCTCTTCACGTAAACCTTGGTGGGGTTGACAGTAATCTTCATATTTATATTAGTTTAATACGATTTATCCCTATTGAGAAAGATATTAAACTTTACGATTTTAATTGTTCTCCCACGTCTATAATAAGAACAGCGTAAAGACATATACCCTATTCAGTAAAAGGGATTCTAGACTCTTCAACAGTGCTGTCTATATTGAATTCATCCAGTCATCTATCCTTAAATAAACACATAACAGACAAAACTTCTAAAAATTAAATATTAAATTAAGAGTAGCCTAAAAAGCTCAGTACTGATCATTTTCAAAAATATCTGCTTCGTGTGGACATGGCTTCGTTACAGTTTTATTACATTACAATTTATAATATAAAATGAGAATAGAAAAAATACATTAATGAATGGGATGCATTTAATGGCATTTCAAAATTGCTGAAAATATAGACAAAATTGTTATTAAAAAATATAATGTTAACAGTTAAATGTTACTCCTTCATTAAAAATACATTAGCTTTAATAAATTATAAGACGCTATAAAATAATAATTACCAATAAAAAAAATAAGCAATCATTTAAAATAATAGATCGTGCTATGAAAAATAACATTTTTTATAAACTAAAAAATAAACTTGACAAGCTGTCATCCTGACAATGCCAATAACTCGGTAATACACCCACTAGTATATATAAGATTGCTATAATACATATACCACAAGACAGGAAAAGATGAAAATAGATGGAATGACGATATACATATATATATATATATATATGATATATATAGATATACATATATATATATATATGATATATATATATATAATAAATAATGTTTCACAATTAAATTTCTCGACTCGGACTATCTCATTAGACTGCGGATTCCTTTTTCAATACTACTCCTGGAAATAATTCGGAAATTAGACCTACAAGTATATATAACATTGCTATATATAGATATACCAAAAGCAAAAGATGAAAGAGATGGAAGCTAGTAAAGATGTTTCGAGATTAAATTTCTCGACTTCAACTATTTCCTTAGAGTGCGGACTCCTGTATCAATACTGCTCCATCTATAAAAAGGATTACAAGCTGACGCTTCGCCGGCCGCTGCCGCGGCGCGCTCGCTTCGCTCGCTCGGCTCGCACGTTGTGGCATAAAGAGCTAACCTAACTTTATATAAAAAAAAAATTATAAATGTATCGTCGTGTTTGTATAAAGTTACAAAAAAATTTACAAAATGTTACCCAATGTGAAACAATTTAAACCTTAGGCTGCATTTGTTCTTACGATTTCCTTCCAAGCATTTATTATCACCATTACACCACATCTAAGTTTCAGTGATTGAAGTTGCAATCAAAATTTTATTGTGAAAACTGTTAATTTAGTAGTTTACAATTTTTTTATAGCAAAGACTATTAATTTTAAAGAAGATGTGATTAAATAAATTAAACTTCGCTAACTCTTTCGACTCTCTCTTATTAATATTCTTTATATGTCAAATGTAGATGAATGAAATTGAAAATTATTGAAAGTACATACACATATCTACCCATAAATTGATGGGCGATATACGGTATTCTATTATTATTTGCAATAGTTGTGATTCATTGTCATATTTTATTTCATTATCAGTTTTATTTTACTATGGATACCTACCTAAATAAAGTTTATGCGCCCTCAAGCTACTAAAATGGGGAAGCACATAAGACCGTTAAAAATTTGCTGCATTACCATTTTTATTAGAAAATAAACTTAGTGAGGTACAAGGAGAGTTGAGCCACCGCGAATAAATTGCGAGACATTCACGACGGCATTTGTCACCTAGACCCTTGGCGCCTGTGAAATTGTGCTCATATTGTAAGGGCTAATCCTCGACGAGAATTCATCAAGTTCTAACGTGGGTCCTTATCAGACGACCCTTGCTCTCTACACCGTCCTTAGTTTTTTGTGTTTCTAAGTAAGACCTATAACAAAATATAATATATTTTAATAACTTAAACCTATTCTTTGAAACTGATCTTTAATTTGTTTCTATTTCTTTATTTCTTTCCAGAAGAGAAATAATGTACCAGCTGCTCATTTTCTCGTCGAGGTTGTAAAAGTCAACTACGGGCCTAATATAAATTCTAAGGATAATTATAAAAAAATCATGTATGCGATAGTTTGACAGTTTAGCAATCCATCACTATCTAATTTCAATTTACTATGTGTAAGTCCAAATCCATTGGACATGCTTACGATTACGAGGACGTCAATATGTAATTTTAATGAGTCCTGATGCTCTGTTTACTTTAAAACGGAAATGTCGTTAATCTATGTATGGATTATTTTCAATCAGAAGTGAATTCAATTATTAAGAGATTTTAGTGAGATTTAGTAAATTTTTACGGTTGAGTTCATATATAACAATAATAATAATAATCTTTATTGAACACTGTAAAAATATAGAAACAGTTCAATGAGTTCTGTCTCTTGAACGAGGTCTGCCTGTATGTCAAGAGATATGCAGTCCCCTCACAATCATAATATGCTACTTAGTGTCAATATAGACTACAAGCCAAGAAAAAAGAAACAGAAAATATCGAAATATACAAAGTACAATTTATATAATAAGTAAGTACATTCTTTTAAATATAATAGAACAATAATATCTAAAATTAGAATATGTCACATCTGTACATATATTATATATGTATGTGCGTGTGTGTGTGTATGTGTGTTGTGTCTGTAAATGTATGTCTATGTTCAGTCACGCAGTTCACCTCCATTTCGGCCGTTAGATTAAATTTTCGCAGTAATCATAATCCTTGGGTGTTATTCACAAACGTCGGAAACTTTCCGTGGCGGAAAGGTCGATCGTCGAAAAGCATACATTCAATACGACGGCTTGGATTTGTGAATACGACTACATATAATATGATATATATAATATAAATATAATACGATTTCGGATTTGTGAATCGCGTATAGACAAAATCATCGAAAAGTTTCCTATCGGATACGGAAAGTTGAGTTTCCGACGTTTGTGAATAACCCGCTTATCTCTTAACCAATGTCGCATCTCTGTTTTAAAATTATAACTTCTCATAGCGACAAACAATATATTAAATATATTTTAATGTTACTAATTTGCTAAGCACAAAATAATTCTAAAAAGTTATATATTATAGAAGTTATAAGTAAAAATCATGCGGAGGCTAGAATAACAGTAAATTCAATTTCAATCTAGTTTGTCAAGAAGATAAATAATATTACTAAACACTAAATATTATTTATCTTTTAGTTAGAGACATAAAATTGTTATAACATTTGTTCTACTTATACGTCATAAATATATTTTTCAATAAACATTATTTCGTAGAAACATTATCTTATTAAAGACACAATAAGATTGTTTACCTTATTGGTAAATTGTATTTTCCACCGAGCACAAAATGTTTCGATACTGTACATTTTTTTTGTGATTGTTGTGAGTACAATAATGAAACACTCAGATGCATGGTACACTTTTCTTTGTAATATTACTGTTAAAAAAAGAAATCAAAATAAAAAAATCAAACTTCTGGCAATATTATTTTTAAATTTTGGATTTTATACTTTCCATTTCTCCATATCACGAAGTTTTCATATGCCTTCAAATATTTTTGTTCTGAATTTTTGTAGTAAAATGTTATCGATGACCTGATTCGCTGAAAATGTTTTTAATTTTTTCGAAGGTCACAAAGTCACTATTGCTGAACAAATTCATAAACTAAAAACTAAAAATAAAATTCATAAAATAAAAATGAAAGAAAATTCTTATCTCGCGTTATATTAGTAAAATCAAGGAGGTTACAAATATGAAATGGATGGGAGGCGATGTCGTTGCGATAGACCGGAAATATAAAGGTTTTTGATTGACTAGGATTATAGTCGGTATTAAAGATCGCTTTAAGAATTTAAGCGCTATCAGTCATAGAATATATTATTTGACACAGCTGATTAAAGTCTTCAAATTTACGACGAGCATGAGAGGGAATCACCTTAAACATTTCCATTCTTTCTCCATAGTTTCAACAGTTCTTTTATATTCACATCTGTGTGATAATTTGTTAACTGTATAGAAATGCATAGAGGCCACTCACCGGAGTTGTCGCTTCTCATCTCCTAGGGGGCCCCCAATCTAGGTCACTGGTAGTATGTGGTAACTCTGGGAAGCTATTTTCTGGATACCGTCGAACCAACCGAACACCGAACAATCCGTCTTCTATTAAAATGGATGTGCACTTAGTGCGCCGCATAACGAACCCGAACGTAACGAACCCGAACGTAACGAACAATGAACGACGAATGAACGAATGTACGTCGACGGTACCAACGACCTCTCGCTAACATAAAGGGATATCATGACCAATGCATTTCATAGTTAAAATTTTAGAAAACGAATGAAGATTTAATGTACTATGTACTGACATTAACTAGAAAAATGGAATTGTGACTAAAGTACGTAACATACCACCGACCTTAATATAACCCAATTTTTTAACTGAACTAAAACATAACTAAAAAGTAAACTATACCTATACTACGAACTATATAATAACGTACTTACAATTACTGAACTGGTAAAGGACAAATTTTCACAACTGGTCTTTTCGTAAATGTATTACACCATCTATACCAGGGTGTAATTTATGCACACGTGCCAAGCGCTATTGCATAGCTGGTAAAGAATTGTCTATCAATACAACTACTGAACCCTCATACAGCGGAGTATGAGGATCATTGCGAAACCATTTACTACTCTGTTGCAATTGACTAAGATATTCAACACTCCAACGTTTCCAAAAATACTGTACAGCTTATTGGATAATCTGCCATCTAATAAGTCAGCCACAGTAACAAGTAATCAAATCAGGTTCCTCAAGTGCTAATTGATTGAATATACGCAAAGCAAGAAAAGGTGTTGAGGCAACTCCAAACGTAACAGTACGTAAGTGATATTATTGTATAGGTTCTTCGGAAGAAAACCTGCGTAGAATTTTCTGAGTCTCGATCTTCAACACTTACTAAAATAATTCTGTACATCATTTAAATATCAGCTGTGAACACTATATTGTAAAGGCGATATTTTAAAAGAACTTGAACTATATCCTGACGCAATTTCTGACCTGTTAATAAATTATCGTTTAATGAACGACCACTCGTGGTTTTAGAGGAAGCGTTAAAGGCTATCCTCACTTTCGTAGTAGCACTAGATATCTCTATCACGCAGTGATGAGGAATATAATATGGTGTAGAAGTATTGTCGTTTGGATGAGGTATAAGTTCCATATGGTTTAAATCTATGTATTATTATAGACATTTGACATATTTCGCTTTCAAAGCAGAATCACGAGTCAATTTTCGTTCTAATTTATGTAAACGTGATAGCGCAATATTATGCGATTCATCCAAAGCTGAAACATTTTCCTTAAAGGGAAGTGAAACTATGTACTTTCCATCCTTGTTACGGCTATGAGTGTTAACAAAGATCGACTCACAGAGAACTTCATCTTTAGTGAGAGACTTAATATCAGAAATAGTCTCAAGATTCCAAAACCTTTTAAGGTTTATATCAATATCATACGTACTAATATTAATGCTACCGTAAATTGAAACGATGTAAATGTTTTCGAACGAATCAGGAACACTTGGAATATTATTTATATTCCAAGTGTTGCTTGGAACTGGTTATGTTACATAACTAGTAATTTCAGGTCGACAAGCTCACGAACAAGACGGGGTTTATAAGACCTGAAAACCATTGGACGCAATAGGACTAAGGTCGTACTAAGAATAACAGGACAGTTGGAAAGATAAGCAATAGAACACAGTGGTGCAATGTTATTAGTGTCTATAGTTGGACACGGTGAAGGATTTATACGGCGTCCAATAAGCGTTATGCTTTGAACAAGAACCACATCCTCATGTAATGATGAATGATGTCGCTTAGAACATAATCGACAATTGAACTTCAAGTTATAGTATTTGACAGTGTGGCCCAAACATAAACGATTAAAACAAACTTTATTTTTATTAATAAAAATCTTCCGATCGTTTAAATTAACTTGTTGAACAATTCACACTTGCTTAAAATGTGTGTTATTATTACAATAAAAACATTTTATTCTCTTATTGTTAGCCGACGTGTTGACGTATTATGTGTAAAATAAGAATGAAAATTTTTGTGCATATCGGACTGCGACCGTACCACCCATCGACGCGTTACCTGCTCCTATATAAGTACGACCGAGAGAAAAAGCAGAAGAGGGCGCCTGCGCATCGTTTTCAATAATAGGCGAAAGTTTTACCGTTAATGCACAAGATATTACTTCTAAAACAGCCAATTCCTTGTCTAAAAAATTTAACAAACCGCTGACGTGAGGAATATCCACAGGTGAAGGAAGCGATAATTCGTATCTTCTCCATTACAAGATACGAATTATAGTTAAATGTCAAATTTTATATTTAAATATTTAAGAACCTTCACTAAGTAACAGGAAGTTTAAGGGCTTTTAAAGCACTTAAATTTTCTGAATAGACGTTTAATCGTTTCTTAAACGAAATTCCAAACCTCTGTCGTTAATAGGTTTAACATCTATAATCATATCTTAATGTTTCATTGCAACAATACGTTTGTTGTCATAACGATTTAACAAACTTTTCAATTAATTTATAGCAACAGTCTTTTTTAAAGTGTAATCGTAACTTTTATTCTGTTCTTAAATTTAAATTAATTTTAATTTCGTAATTGACTCTACACTTTTTAAACTACTAATATTTTATGAATAAAATATTCTTACAGCAATTTATTGATTAAATAAACGTGTCATGACATTTAAGATTTAGATGAAGTTCAACTAATAGCAATTTAATAACATACTATACAGATTGTAAGAAATAGGTACGTACGAGTACGATGGACACAACGTGACGAATAAGAAACAATTGCTTCTTTCGTCTAATCGAATTTATATTGTCATAGCTTTTCTATACGCCTACGAAGGCGGCGGTGGTTGTTTAAGATTCTAAATATACTGGCGAATTTAAAATCATTCCGCAAAATCATGTGAGTTGTTCATATCAATATGAATAATTGAAGCCAATGCTGTACTGAGTTTAAGTAAATGTAACAATTTTCTTGAAGTCTAATTGTTCGTAACCATGAATGAAAATAGTATTGTTATTTGTTACTCAGTTGCATGTGCGTGCGCCGTAGTATTTAGCTACTTTGCAACGTGGCTTGCTCAGGCCGGTAGAGTGAGGTGTGGGTTGAGTAATTGATGATGTTATTATTACTGTCACCTGGAGAGTGGTGTACCTAATTTATTTAAGGGCGCCTAGTACACCTCTGCAATCGACATCTAATGGGATAATTATAGAAAGTTAATTAAATAGACATCAGAAAAACATCACACAAAGAAAACATTTATTTCTTCTAACTTAATCTCTATGGTGGATACAATCAGTTCACTATGTATTTATTATTAAAAGTTAGTAATCATTTAAAAAGATTAAATGCTATGGTTAAACAACATTATCCTGTTTATTATTATATATGTATTAAATAAAGTCACCTATTATATAACAGCACTTAGATATTAATTAGTTTACAGAATAATTCATTAGTATAAAAGTTTTACAAGTATTGAGCTCAGATATTACTTGTTATAGTTACAACAACATAATTTATTTATGTTATCTTAAATTAAAGAGAAGTATACCTGTTTATAAAGACTTAGACACCCTTTCCTTGTTTATGTACTGCATTTAAATTCTTAGTGTTACAGATACATAAACCCAAGTACATTTTACACCTTATTATCCAGTATTTTATTTCACAGAGAAAAATATTTATTAGATACACAATACATTTATGTGGAGCTAATATCTAACAGAGAATCATTTATTAGTTACACGCAGAGTGTTATCAGTTTTATCACTGATCAATCTTAAGAAGGAGGTGGTCATCCACCAACTGCACCTACTCCTCAGTCTTCCCCTTTGTCGAACATCTATTAGCATCACAGCACCCTCATGACCCGGCCCTCAAAGATTCCCCTTTAATAGGAACTGCGGCCTGGCCACGCGATATAGCACCCAAGTGAAGAAGACTTAGACTTCTTGATAGTCAGAGTAGTGCACCAAACCATTCTAAGAACTATTGTGATTAGTTCATACTGAAGTTTAAATGAATGTTGAATAGATTTACTTCTATTCCTAAGTATTCATTACTTATAGGGACAGGAGGTCCACCTGGTTTCTATAGGTGTCCTTTGAACTCTGTAACAAGCACATGTAGACATTAGGATCCTATTCCCTAGTCCTATCATCATTGCTCGCCCTTATCTACAGCTACAGTACTCACCATGGGATCCACCATGAGATTACCTAAACTACTTTAACATATTATTAACTAACTCATTTAATCTAATTGGGGTTGCTACTCCCAAACAAATACAGCTAAGACTATCCTAGGCGACATGTGGCCTAACTAAGTTTCTTCATGAGATTTTGTTGAGGCAGCTTGTCCCGCAGCAGAGAAAAGAAAAAGGAAGCTATTGGATACGAGACGCTTTTTATACCCCACGACGAAGGTCACCTATGCTCCTACTCCTGGAACAACTAGTATAGAGACAGTGGTCGACAAACCCTATCTAAAATTACACCTACCTAGCGAGTCGATAAAATTCATTAATTTTTTCTAAGTGTATGACGTTAATGTCGACTATAGTTTTAGTATTATTCGTTCGTACTAATAAGTTTATTAACTAGAGACCTAATATTTCATCAATTTAGAGCTTATTCTATCTAACAACAAAGGCTACATATTTAGAGTCTATCGATATGTTTATCGAACATATCCTTACATCCATACCTCCAAGTATAGACAATCTAGACCAACGGTACATTTGTTATCGAAGCCGTGTGCGTGTTCTAGAATGTTACAGAAAGTTCTATTTACAAACGAATTATTAACAATAATATTACTAAAGGAGGTCTAGATAATCAGTAGGCTATCACTTTTACATTAATAATACTCAATACTCACAGATATTATATTTATGACAAATTTATTCCTGCTGAAAGACTTACGGTCAATGCTTCAAACAATATTTAAGAAAGCTCAACGGGTCTACGTTGTCCATGTCCGTCTGTCATAGTGAATGTTGTTTGTAAACAATTAGTTTAACCAAGGAATGCTTTATTTTTCTAGATAACAGAAGTTAAAAGTTAATTTATCTTTTAAGTAATTAAGTGCCTCTATAAATATTATAAGTTATTGTTCCCCACGTCGATGGAGACTCAATATGACTGCTACAACTTGAGATAGTATTTTTTAAAACTTGGTATGTGTTTTTAAATTTGGAATTGTACAAAATGATATTTTAATACTATTTCTAAGATCATTTTGCAATATTTGTGCTTAAATATTTTTTTTTAAGATTTTGATTCTTAAATCTTAATTACGAGTAGAGCTACCCATTTTAATATATCGATTGTTTTAAAGTGGAAACAAAAACAAGAAATATAACAATTATTATCTTTTATGTAATGACATTCCAGCCAATTGAAACATTTTAATAATAATACTCCAGACAATCACACAGATTGTGTGACCCCAAACTAAGCAGTAAACTTGTACTAAAGGTGCCACACAACGAACTTTGGGGGAGTTCCCAGTAACACCCAGACTCCAAGCCAATTTAGAAAAGTTCGTTTCCTAAATTGACCTGACCGGGGATAAAACCCGGGACCCTAGCTTGGAAAGCAGATGCATATGCCACTGCGTCAACGGGCCAGTCAACATTACTAATATCTTCATTGTAATGTCTCTGAGTACACAATGAACAACAAAAGAATATGTCTTTACGTCATTCAAAAACTGAAGCAACCGAAATAAGTCAGCGCGTCTCGGAATATAACCAATATAACACATTTACATCAAAGGTATAGACAGAAAAAGATTATGATTTATGTAGTGTTAGTTAATCAATTTTAATCACATAAATTACCCACGTGTGATATGTTGTAACATTTAGTAACAATAACGAGGGTAGAATGGATTTCCTGCATGTGGTGGGGCTGCATAAAGGTCTGATTTTGGTCTTGTGAGGGTTCAGTTGTTGAGCAGCCGTCGAATAGTCAAGTACATAATAGTTGTGATGAAGAATTGAAAGTGTGTTCATAGAGATCAGTGCTTCTGTTATATTTCATATTTAACAGTAGGTTTCTAATCAACCGAAAATGAGTTGAAATAACGCCGTCATTTCTTTAGGAATAATATGAGGAATAGATTTATTACGAGGATTTTATAAAATTTGATTTTGCTTAAAGAGAAAAGTATTTCTTTTTAAATTCGTACTTTTTATACTACACAATTCGCCTAAGGGTGTACTCCGCTCCAGACAAGACTGAATAAAACTTATTTAGTAAATTTTGTTAGACTTATTTTCATATATACACTGGCTATGTGCACGTAGTCAGTTGTGAAGAAGCAAAAATATATTTACATTATATATATGTACATACATTACAATCATAGTCATATTTCCATACTAGGAACTTTAGCAATTTCGTTCGCGTGAAGTTCAAAAAGACGCGATATCCTTTATAAATTATAACATACTAGCTGTACCCGCCACTTCATCTGCGCGGAAAATGTTTTCGTGGCTTTCCCGAATTAGGTTAGATTATATGTACATTGTACATGTACATAGTATCTTTAAAGATTGTTTTTGAAAGAAGTGTACGTCTAGCCCTCATGTCTCCGGGCACATATTATCTCTTTACCAAACATCATAATTGGTTCGGTGTTCATCATTTCTCATTAAAAGTTTCATCCCCTTAGGAGTAGTTTTTTGATAAAAAAGTAGCCTGTGTCCGTTCCCAGATGTCATACTATATCAATGCTACATCATAATCAGTTCTGCGCTTTAGCATTTCCCGTACAAAGTTTCGTCCCCCTCCCTCCCGTTCCCCTTTTCACAGATTTTTGATAAAAAAAGTGGCTTATGTGTTTTTAATAAAAAAGTCTTATCACCGCACCAAACTGTATCATTATCAAGTTTAGCGTTTCCCATACAAAGTTTTATGTCCTTTTTCACCCTCTTAGAGGTAGATTTTTGATAAAAAAGTAGCCTATGTCCGTTCCCAGATGTCATACTATATCAATGCTACATCATAATCAGTTCTGCGCTTTAGCATTTCCCGTACAAAGTTTCGTCCCCCTCCCTCCCGGTCCCCTTTTTACAGATTTTTGATAAAACAAGTGGCCTATGTGTTTTTAATAAAAAAGTCTTATCACCGCACCAAACTGTATCATTATCAAGTTTAGCGATTCCCATACAAAGTTTTATGTCCCTTTTCACACTCTTAGGGGTAGATTTTTGATAAAAAAGTAGCCTATGTCCGTTCTTTGATGTCAAGCTATCTTCTTGCCAAATGTCATCGTAATCGGTTCAGCAGTTTACTATTTCCCGTACAAAGTTTCATCCTCCTTTTCACCCCTTTAGGGGCAGATTTACTAAAAAATAAGTACCCTATATGAACGTGTAATATATAATACAATTCTAAAAATACTGAAAATATAAAATGCATTCCGTATATAACAAAATTAAATTATAATAATAAGAAACATGAATTTGTAGTGTACACTTAGATATATACGTGTAGAATAAATTTAAAAATAAGAAACTTGTATTAAAATTCGTAACTTTCGGTAACATTAAATTGTGTGGAGATTTGATCATTGAGGGTAAAATAAAACATAATGTCATTTGTGAAGTAATGGCGACGAAAAGATGACGATATGGGTATGAAGGGACTTCAGAGTCACTCTTGTTATACCAGTGGTCGCGGCAACACTCCACAAACGAACTAAGTAATTTATTTTAATATATTTGTTATTATTTTTTATGTTAATATTGTTATATTTCTATTATAATCTTATTATGTATTTGGTTTGTGCTTAAATTGTTAGAAATCACTTAATGACCAGTAATTTAGATAGTTTGCAATGATGATTTAATAAATACTGTGTAGACGATTAGAATGGTTTTGGTACCGTATTTATATATGTCAATACAACTTTGTGTTTGTGTCATAACGACAATTAAGCTGTATCGTTGGTAGATGATAGACATTAGATGTTAACAGTGATGTAGTTTAATAAACTATAAATCAAGTACTACGTAATTAAACTGGATGTATAAGAGAATTGGTTTATCAATTGCTATAATTACATTCCGTTTTCATGATAAATATGGGTATATCTTAGAAAATTGGGAATCTTTTATTTAATTAATAATTAGCACACTCGGTGGTCGATGGTTTTTATTTTTTATAAGTAAGTTGTAAGTAAATTCTAACAAGCGCAACCACATGTTTCTACTACGTACCGATTTTCATCAAGATCGGTCGAGCCGTTCTTCAGTTATAAAAGGACATACAGACAGACAGACAGACAGACAGATAGGCAGACAAAAATATTAAAAGTGGTAGGATCGATGTCAGTGAGTCATAAAATGACTATCTGTCACAAAATTTGACAGTAAAATTATAATTACAGACAGACACTAGAGATTTATATAGTAGTATAGATGTGTTATTCTGATGTATGAGCTATATTATTCTTAAGGTTCATCAAAATCCATTTATTAGTTTTTGCATGAAACGGTAACAAATATCCATCCATTCTCAGAAACTTTTGCGTTTATAATGGGATTATCATAATATGTGTATAATATGTATTATTATCATTGATAGTAGATTTGATGTCCCAAATTCGATATGTTTGTTCAGTAGAATAACACGATTTGACTATAAAGCAATGCATTATTAAAAATCTCGATGAAGAAATATATTAAGAACTCGCACTCGTGTTCTGATGCTACATTTTGATTATATTATGTGTTATACTGTTAACGTTCCGCACTATTTATTAAAATTGCATTTGAATCGTGCTTGAACACTATTTATACTTAGCGGCATTCAGAAAATCACTACAATAGTATTACACATTTTCCACAAAATTATCTAGGTGTACATACAGCATTTCTGTACATAAAACTTTTATCAGTGTCAACCTCGTAGCATGTAATTTTCTTTTGAAAATTCTGTGACCTGAAATGATCCTATTCAATATCTAAAAACGCGGGAATTTAATGCGACTACCTTTTATTTTCGTTTGACGATTCGACCGAGTTACATCGACTGTGGTCTCAAGTAAACTCAGTCAGTTTCAGTCAGTCAGTTTACTTGAGACCATGGCCGATGCAACTCGACCGAAACGTCAAGCGAAAATAAAAAGTAATCGCGTTAATTTCCCGTGTTTTTAGATATTTTATAATGCAACGTTAAAGTTTAAAAGTTTATATGATCCTATTCGATCATAGCTCTATCTATTTATTACGAGTATATCCAACGTTGTGTTTAATTTGCGGGGGTTAGGTGGGGGCGCTATGTCGATGAGCGCGGGGCATAGTGAAAATATAACAGTAAGGCAACCTACACGCCATCGGCCATTCTTGTATAAATTGCCTACGCTGCGTCTGCCTATTAAAAACCGGTAGTAACTGAAATTTCTCTGGGACCAGTGGTAGCCAATTTGGGGACTGTTTCTTATGGTAGAATCAATTCATTTGCCTTTTCAGACTTTTTGGAGGGAATTGTAGAAGCAAACTTTATATTTTCTAATTTTTGTAACTTTTAGAGTTTTCAATTACGAAAGTGATGTATTTCACGCGTCGTAGATTTGTCACAGTTGTCGTGTAGCGACAATAAATACAAAATATAAAAGAAATTTAGATATATAAATTATGTATTTCTAAAAAGTTACAAATTTAAGTTTTTATAAAAAATATGGTTAATACTATTACTCTTCGACGATGCTGTCTGGAGTCCTAATCACAGAAAAACTGCAAGCATGGAAGATAGGCAGGCAGGTGTGGAAGGCAGCTCGATATTTGATATCCCGATAATATATAGAATTTTACTTTATCCTTATGATGATCCTTGTAAATCCTTTTATTTAGCTATTTCTATGAAGGAATTTTTTTTTTATATATAATATATTTATTATTTTAATTAGTAGAAAGAGAATCTCGGAAATTCCACTTGTCTTAATCCATTTTCCGTGTAATCCCTTGTCTATTTTTTCCTCCTTCCTCCTTCAAAATTTTATTTTTCCATCCTTTTCTTGGTACTGACTCTGGCCAGTACTAAATGAAAAGTTATTATACAAACTTATTTTATACCAATATCAAGAGAATTTTAGCATAACTCCACAATATAAAAATAAACATGCACGAATATGTCAAATATAAAAAGTCAAAATACATAATTTAGTACACAGTAATATAAAAAGTATTACACAAATTATTTAAAGTAAAGGTACATTAATAAACATTAATAAACAGGATAAAAATACAGAATTTAAACTCTACAAAATTCGCATTATTTAAAGTAAAGGTACATTAATAAACAGGATTAAAATACAGATTTTAAAATGATAGTCAGAATAAACATATGTAAGCATATAGTATAACATACAAGCATAAAGTAAATGGAAATGATTATACGTTTAAATTTCAAAGGGCATACGTGATTACATTGATAAAGAATAATATCGATTTTTTAAATATATCGTATTTAGTCGTAAGCATTTATTCGAATTTTATACAATGATTGCCCAGCACGATTTGTATGCCCCTTGAATTTTGGAACAATTGCATGATTATAAGGTGAAATCTCGAAGGGCATACGTGATTCGATGGGTAAAAAAAATTCAAAATTTTGCAACTTTTCTGAATTTTTTTTGCAGTTTTGACCCATGGTAAGTGTATGCCATTTTGTATACCTTTATTTAAAGGTATAAACTGAATTTTGCAATAGGTTTCGTGAATGATTCGATTGATTAAAAAAGAAAAAAAAATGTACAAATGTAGAAGTAGGCACTAATCCTCGAGACCCGCGCTACACGTATGCCGAGGGTTTTCTGCTGAATTTTGTTATCAAAATGATTATTTGGTACACATGGCATACGTGATTCGATTAATAAAAAGCATTTTTTTTTTTCAAATGTAAGCGACGATCTTAGCCCAAAAGACCCGCCCTACACGTATGCCGAGGGTTTTCCGCTGAATTTTGTCATCAAAATGATTATTTGGTACACGTGGCATACGTGATTCGATTAATAAAAAGAATTTTTTTTTTCAAATGTAAGCGACGATCTTAGCCCAAAAGACCCGCCCTACACGTATGCCGAGGGTTTTCCGCTGGATTTTTTTTTTACAAATCATCATTAAACGTGCATTTTGCATTTGCATTTGATTTTTTTTTTATCAATTTGAAACTCAATTGTACGAGGCATGTCCCGCGATCACGATCTCGCACACCCGCGTCGTTAATCACACCTACTAAATGACGAAAACCCTGAACGTTATTGATACGTGATTCGATTGATCGAAAAAATCTGCACCTAGCTGCCGGTCTATATGCATTAACAGATAAGAATTAGAGAAATACATATTTACTATACAGTTTATAAGAATTCGAAAATAAATATATTTTGAACTCCAGTAAAGCCCACATATTTACTTAAAAATGGCAGGAGTGTTATAGATAAAAACCGTCTTTTATGTAATACCTAAAAGAAAAAATGAAAAAGAATTGACCCTTGTGTGGATGTGTGTAAATGTGCAAGTGTATGTGTATGTGTGAATGTCAGTGTGTAAAAAAGTGTTCAGTTAGTTGATTGTAAATATACCAAAATTGAAAAGAACTGTCGAAGAATAATAACATTTTTGTTACCAATTATTTTAGTTGTAACGATGAATATTGCAGTGTTTATTAGCTATATTATACACGTGACTGTCCACATTAGAAATCAACAATATGGAAATATTGTAGGTAACAGAAAATTTTGACGAAACAATACTCAAAATTTTTTTGTAATGAAGACGAAGTACGCGTTACTGTTGTGAATAAGCACATAAAGGAAATAATAACTATAGCAGAGGTCTAATTTGGATAATTAACGTTGTCCGATAATGGAGATAATCGTTAAATCTGGTGTTTCCACCGCAATAATAGCTGGTTGACGTACAATATAAAGTTTAAAATCTCAAATTAAAATTCATTTTCAGAAATGGAAGTTACACAAGGGGGTCCTAGGATATATTATCTTTTTTTTATACTACGGGGAAGACAAATGAGCAGACAGTTTACCTGGTAGGGAAGTGGATACGGATGTTTACAATACAAGGCTATGAAAGCACTTCGGATTGTAAATGCAACCCTGTGGGCTAAGATTTTATGCTTCATGTAGCCTGTGTTAGAAATGTAAGCATTGCCGTTTGGCAGCTGGACTAGCGCGTAGGATGGACTTCACACAAGGTCCTTCCACCTTCACAGTAGTTTAAATTCAAAATGGCAGTTACTCTTAAATGATTACGAACATCAATTACATATTTAACTGCTTATTAATACAGTGGAAAAGTATAGGTTGAAGAACGTTAGAGTAATAACGTTAACATAACATAACATAACGTTTAATAAATTTTTCATAGTGATTTTCTTATTGCTAACTTACTTAAATATATCTGTAACTTTATAGAGAACTGATACGTGGAACATAATGTAGACTAATTACGAAGTTTGTGTATGCACAGGAATTCACTAATACTATTCAAATAATTAAGAGTACCTATATAGATTCACAACGTATGTAAGTTGTTTTGCTATGCTGATTTAACATTTACCCGTTATAATTACTTCAAACGTCATTAACCCGTAAATAAAAACAGTAATTGTAAACAAAGCCGGACGTAAGATTAAAATTAATGTAGTTTTTTATTATAATTCGAAACCTGCTTTACATATATATGTGTGGAAACTGGGAGGTGGCTCGAGGTGGAGCTCATAAAAAGTTTACCTTATCAAAGGCTAGATGCGTTCACGTGGAAGTTAATGAGACGACATTGTGGCGATAATGCTACTGTATTCACCACATTTAGCACGTAGGGTTAACGAAATATATTTTGTGTCTGTAGTAAAAAAATTTTCGTTAAAAAACATATAAACTTTTAAACTTTCGCGTTGCAATATAAAATATCTAAAACGGGAAATTTAACACGAATACTTTTATTTTGGTTTGACGTTTCGACCGAGTTCCATCGACCGTAGTGTCAAGCAAACTCGGGTTAATTTGAGACCAAGCCGATGCAACTCGGTCGAAACGTCCAGCCAAAATAAAATGGATTCTTTTACAAATTATTTTCGACAGCCCCCACCGGAGACGACCGAGAGACGTATTGACCGACCGGTGGGGTTATTACCTAAAAACACCTGTCTGTGCCTAAAAATTTGCAGACAGCGACAGTCACGCGATCACTATGCGACCGGTGACTAATTGTAATAAAAAATCGGTGTCATGTATGACGATTGCGTATCGATTATTCTATGACCATAAAGTGCACTTTTCGCAGTCGATATAGCGCCGCTATACAAATTACATTACACAAATTCTCGTTTTGACAGCAGATATCGCGCGATATTGGTTGTCGCATGCTGTCTGCAAGTTACGTAATAAGCGTGCCGGACGATCATATTACAGTGGCGAACGACGCTCTGTTAAACACCAACAGTCACGATGCAACACCGCACCGTCTCCCTCGGAGGGGGCGTCGACGTCCTGCGCGTTTACACTAGGGCCGTTGTAGGTTCTATTCGATTAAATCACACACTCAGATAGTGCCACATTCGAGCACGGCCTTCCGCCCGCGCTGCGTTATACGATAGGCACTCACTATTTTCTGCCTTCAGCCGATCGATCGCCGGCCAGTTATAACCACTTTAGGATCGGCCGTCACCTGTGTAGGTTCTCTACGGCACGCAGGTTTACAATCTCTCAGCGACAACCTGAGCCGAGGTCTCGTCCTCCGTCCCGGGTACTCCCCGGACGGAGGGGCCCTCAGACTTTGTCGACTTTTCCGAGAGGAGCGCCTTCCTGCCTGTAGAGTGAAGTGGCGAGTGGAGAATTGTTTTATTCGGTTGGGGCTTGACACTACTCGGCCGCTCTTCATGTTCTTTCCTGAGGCGTGAGGAGCGGTTGGGTTCTCGTGTAGTTTTTTCCCTTCGAAGAAACAAAAAAAAATTGTGTTTGTGCCAGATATTACTCTGATACAGCAAATCGTGACCTTGTGCGCGATCTACAAATGAAATATTCGCATCGATGCAAAGGAAATTGTCACGTACATATCCGATATAAATAGCTGTAAGAATTAGTATAAGACATGAGATGTAAACGACAGCTCTGTGGCGGTAACACGCCGAACAGTACCAATATATCATCTAATACATAGTCCGCAGTATTATTTACCATCATGCAGAAGCCCAAGAAGAAATATTGCAACAATGTTCGACAGTATTTTTTTAGACATTTCATTTTTGAGGAAAAATATATAGATATTTTATATAATCAAATATAAATTAATATAAATATTAATGTGATTACATCGTAACGTACTTATGTAACAATATTTTTAACTAAAAATGTCTATGCGTATGTATCTGACTTTGTGTATGTATTCATTTTCTTTTTTCGCTACAAAAACTAAATTGAGAATTCATAAAGAATTTTGTAGTTACGAGATGTTTATATCTTTAGTTATATATAATATAATTTCAGGCGATCAAAAATAATAATAACTCCTACATAATTATTACATCTACTGTGTTATTTACTTAATTTATTAGGATGGAGTTTGAATTTTAATTAGCAAGTAAAGTACAAAGAGGGCTCAGGAATTAAAATGTAAAGAAGAAGACTACATAATTTATGTATATTTATGAATTACAAATAGTTAAATACTTGAATATTTAACTATAAGCAAAGTTTGAACGCTTTAATTTACTTTTACATAATACACTGCTTTCGGTATTAAGATAGCCGTAAGCAGAATATAGCAAGTCACAGTCGTAACTCGGTAAGATAAGACTGCTCGTAAAGAAATATTCGCTGAAGGTTGTGTAGGGTGAGTTTCGTCACACTGATTCGTAATCAGTAGGTACTGCTTGCCTGTTAGTGCCATCGACCTAATTTTAATACATTAAAGCCGTGAATACAAACAATACCCTCGTTCTGAATCCCTGATTTTTCATTATATTATATTATTTTTGCTTTAAACCTGATAAAAATTAGATTTTGTTATAGCTAAAAAAAACTAAACTTCACTTCTACTTCTACCTTTTTCTACCATAAATTCGTCTCCAACTATTTAACTAAAGAAGTTGTCCCTATTATTTTACATTTCTACCCTAATATCAGAATAGGTAATATTATGAAAAAGAATGCTACGATGGTTCAGGCACGTGGAAAGATTGAGTGATGAAAGACTGACGAAGAAAATTTAGAGCATAAGTGAGTGGTAAAAGAAGCCATGGAAGACCAAGGCTGACTTATGAAGATCAAATAGCCAGAGTGTTAGCCGACGGAAATGTCAAAAGCACTCACATACCTAGACGAAAATGTGTGAGGAGAATGATGAAATTTGAGGAAGCGAAAGGAATATGTAAGGACAGCGACGCTTGGCGCTCCGTCCTCTCTGACTACCCCGTTAGGGATACGGCGTAAAGATATATACGATTGTATGTATGTAGAGAACTTTGTTTGTTTGTATGTAAATTATAAAGTCAAAAATTACTCAACCGATTTCAGAAATTCTTTCTCCTATAGCTTTCTATACACTAAACTACTACTAAACCCTAAACCCATAACCGCCGATGTCTTTCGACTTACGCATATTATTTATTTTTCATTTTGTGTATAATTACCTAATTGTATGGATTATAAACTTTGCTCTTTTTATTCACTAACCTCTTTTTCATCATGAAATCATGAAGCAAGTCATTAAGTGCCTGGGCATTTTATGAAACGTCAGTTTCACGAAATGAAATGAAACTTAATGCCCAATATATGGTATAATGTAAATCTTTTAGTTAATTAATTATTTAAGCCTTCGAAAACTAGTCTGTATACACATATCTAATATAGTTTATATTTTTTTTAAATCGCATATCTTTGTTTCACTTTAAGTGAATTCAGGGACATAGTACATATTACTAATGGTTTATAAAACATATACTACACAATACATTGTACTATTTTTAGGCTAGAATCTCTAAATAGTATAAATCGAAGTCGCTGTTCACATTGTCTGTTTCTCCGCTTACTTTTTCTAAACCATGATTAGTTTAGAAAAGTAAGTATTATTTAAAAATTTCTTCTGGAGGGTAACGTATGAAACGTTACATTATAATAATGCCCATTCAGGCGAAGCTGGGGTTACTTGTTTTTATATAAATAAAACATTTTTCTTTTTACATTGTATAAGAACTAGCACGGTTGCATTTACTTTTCTTTGTGTCAACCCATTTTCAAGTATAAACGTGTAAAATAATCATAAAAATTGTTTTACAGAATTATTTAACTCTCTTTTTATAGAATAAAAAAAGCATTCGAGATGAGTACATTATGAGAAAAAAGCGAGAATGCGACTGCCTTTGCTGTAGTCCAAGTGCTTTACACGCGAGCGTTTGTTGTGCAAAGGACCACTTAATTTGGGGCCTTAATGGCTGGAAGCACGCGTTTCTTTAAAGAAAATGTTAGGAGACCCTCCAGAAAATGGATCACTTTAAATAAAAGCCCAGGCCGCTAAAGAAAACAACTCGTCAAAATTGAGTATAAAGCAAATTTTAAAAATCCGGTTGAGTGTGAGTTAAGGGGACATTCACGTTAGTGTTCACATTCAAACGTTATCATTCGGTAAAAATGTTTAATATAGCTATGCAAAATAATGTGATAAGGACCAATAATGTCTATTTCGATGCAAATAGACATTATCTTTGATTATGTCTGGAATTTTACGTGATTTGATTTTTATTCAGAATTAACATTTTTGAGAAAAAGCTAGCAATCAAAAACGAAATTGTATTTTTTTAACTAATTTTGTAAAGCATTTTAACTTAACGTTTTTTTTAAATTTTATTTTTGTTGCAAAATTAAGTTTTCGTACAAATTCAAATATTTAGCATAAATATAGGTATCTTTTCTTGTTTCATATATATATATATATATATATATATATCATATTTTTATCAAATAGCCTTAGAGGATATTATATGTACATCTGACGTAAAAAATAATTATATGCAACGAATTCTTACAATTTTTAGCTGGTTTCCGTTAAAAATGTAAATCGGGTTAATTGACACGTTTCGCCTTTGGATGAAGCATCCTCGGGAAATTCCGGAGAATAGCCATAGAATTCTGTAAAAACTGGAATCGCCCAAGCGAAACTCGCTCGACAATTCACCCCACTTCGCATTCGAACTCATTTGGCCTTCAGACGGAACTCTCTAAACCAAACATCCTAGAAGCGAAGTGAAGTGATCTTGGATGCAAGTATGTCGGGGATTGCTTTAAAGAGTAAACATCTTAGTCGATACTTCGTCTTAGTGTATTTTAATTACTTCTGAGATAACTACGTTAAATAAAACTTGTTTTATTTAGATTAGATTGGAATGTTTAGCGAGTCGTCAAAAAATTCATTTACGATAGTACGACTCACCGCCGCACTTGTGAAAGCGGCTCTAGTATCTCTGTCGACTTTAGAGAATACCAATTCACAATTGACAATGTCACCGCGGATTCAGAAGTGAATTTAACTGATTTGTGTTAGAGAATCGCACCGCAGATTCAGTAAGCTAACTAGCACTGAATGAGTAAGTACAAATGTATTCGCTGTTAGATGACTAAATCTCTGGAATTTCCCGAGGATGCTTCATTGAGAGGCGAAAGACATTTGATTAACAAGTTAAGAGTTCGGGCAGATAATAGCTAAGTTATAAAAAATTCAAATAAAATGGATTTCCACAAAGTAACACCTTAATTCAAATTCAAATAATTTATTTGCATAACTATGTGATTGTTACATGATATTTATTTTTGTACACACATTCACCATTTCTAGCATACAAAGTTGATCATAATGTGTTGGCTACATTATCATAAAGAAAAAACACACATATATAAGTCAATTTAAAAATTCAAGTACTCCTGGACAGAATAAAAATATTTATCAATTAGCCATTTGTGTAGAGCTACTCTAAATTTGTAGTAAATTAGATGCTTAATACTCACCGGTATATGATTATATATACGAATTAGCATTATTGGACAGTTTTTATTATAGATATCGGTTTTTATACTGGGAAGTATCAGTCTATTGGGATATCTATTATTAGTCCTATAGTTTGCCATTTTTGTTTTAAATGAGTCTCATAAATATACAACCAAGGAATAGACAGTATTTTCAGTTCTCGAAATAAAGGTTTACAAGTTGTCCAAGGATTTACATTACACATGGTTTTTATACACTGTTTTTGAGCTATTAAAAATCCGTTTAATATAAAACAGTTACCCCACAATACTATACCATAACGCAGATTAGAGCCTACATATCCGTGATAGGCTTTTAACGCAATTTCTTTATTAGTCACTTTGGTCAGTCTCCACAGGGCATAGGCAAATCTGTTTATCTTATTGCATATACTATTCACATGTGATTTCCAGGAACATTTGTCATATTAATATATAATACTTATATTAATATAATACTTACGTGCCATGTTCTGTAATGTTTGACTAATTTAGGTATGGAGAACTAAAAAGCTTCTATAATGTCACTTATCGCCAAATATACTTCATGAAAGAGGCTACGTCTCTTTATTACTGTTTTACCGAAACAAAATTAATCCAAAAGTGCCGAGTAAGACTAACTTAGCACTTACAAATACGTCGTAGTAAACTTGTTTGTGGGTTTATTAGTTTATTATCTATGACAACAAATATGACTTACTATGACGTTTTTTTATACCTCTATAATATTAAGAGTATTACTAAGTTTATTGTCTATGCTTTTGTTAGAAATTATATTTATTATTCATTGGATTTTGTGATAAGTTGTAGAACTTTTTGTTCTACAACTCGTGCCAGCACTAGTGTATAAGTTGAAAAAAAATGGTATATCCCCTTTTAAAATAAAACCTAACTAGTTGCGTCCACAAACAAAAAGCTTCGCATATCAATAACGCATGAAAATTGAACAATAATGTCTGGGTATTAAGATTCACTGCCCAAAAAGAGAAGTTTTAATTGAACGTCGACTCTGTAAAAGCTTTTAGTAGGGAAAATAAAATGGGAAAAAGGAATGCAAGCGAGTCGCGAGTCTTTCAGGGGCGGATTACACGGGTACTTTCACAAAGCGTACTTAATTTAGTGACGGTAATGACCATAGTGAGCATGCTTGTAAGTTGTATGATCTATAAGGTTCTGAAAAGTAAATAACAGGCGATAACTAACGTGTGTTTGTCGTTTTTATATTACATTCATTGATTTTGTTAAATACTTATAGTATTTTGTTACATTATGAATAATTTTGAGAAATACTGGTGATAATGAACTACTCTTATTAAGAAAGGCACTGCATTGTTTTAAAGTCGTAAACAAATTTATTACCTAATACTTTATGAGCAAATTTATTTTCAAAAAAATTGAGTTAGTCATAAGTATTTACATAAAACAGATATTTCAATCTATACTACTATATAAATCTCTTGCGTCTGTCTGTAATTAAAGTTTTTTTGTCAAATTTTGCGATAGATAGTCGTTTTATTACTCACTGATTACGATTCCACTATTTCTAAAATTTTTGTCTGTCTGTCTGTCTGTATGTCCTTTTATAACTAAAGAACGGCTTGACTGATCTTGATGAAAATTGGTACGTAGTAAGAACACGTGACTATACTCATGATAGGCTACTTATTTTTAAGAAAATTTACTCTTAAAGGGGTGAAAAGGGGGATAAAACTTTATATGGGAAATGGTAAACCCCTGAACCGATTATGATAAAATTTAGCAGGGAGTTAGATTGACATCAGAGAACGGACATGAGCTACATTTTTTTTAATTTACACCTAAGAGGGTGAAAAGGAGGATGAAACTGTATGGGAAACGCTAAATCTAAGTAATGATAAAATTTGCTGAGGTGATAAGACATTATTTATCAAAAATACATAGACTACTTTTTTGTCAAAAATCGGTGGAAAGGGGGACGGGAGGAAGGGGTATGAAACTTTGTATGGGAAATACTAAATCATTGATTATGATGTAGCATGAATATAGTTTGAAAAATCTACCCCTAAGGGGTGAAAAGGGGGATGAACCTTTGAATGGGAAATGCTGAACCGCCGAAGCAATTATAATGTATAGTATCTGAACATTGAAAAGGGGAATAACACTTTGTATGGGAAACGCTAAAACTTGGTAATGATAAAATTTGGTGCGGTGATAAAACTTTTTTTATCAAAAATACTTGGGCTACTTTTTTTATCAATAATCTGTAAACAGGGGGACGGGAGAGAGGGGGACGAGACTTCGTACGGGAAATGCTAAACCACTGAACTGATTATGATGTAGCATGTATATAGTTCAACACCTGGGAACGGACACTGGCTACTTTTTTATCAAAAAACTACCCCTAAAGGGGTGAAAAGTGGGATGAAACTTTGAATGGGAAATGCTGAACTGGCGAACTAATTATGATGTTTGGTACATATATAGTAAGTGCCCGGAGTCAGACGTAGGCTAGACGTAGACTTTTTTCAAAAACAATCTTTAAACAACTCTGTACATGTACATATAATTTAACCTAAACCAACAAAGCCATAAAAAAAGTTTACGCGCAGACGAAGTCGCGGATACAGCTAGTTATTAAGAAACTGATGAAGACCAAGGCTGACTTATAAAGATCAAATAGCCAAAGTGTTAGCAGACGGAAATGTCAAAAGCACTCGCTGTGTGTGTGTGTGTGTGTGTGTGTTTGTGTGTGCGTGCGTGCGTGCGTGCGTGCGTGTGTGTGTGTGTGCGTGCGTGTGTGTGTGTATGTATGTAATAAACTGAAATTGGATAATTAGCAACGAAAATCATTTGTACATTCTGGTAACCGTAATGAAACGATGAAAGTAAGAAAGTCGTAGTTTCTTGTTTAACTACAACATATCTTACTTTTTCTTATTCTACAATATCATGAATTTCTCTGATCATTTTAATGAGTCAAAAAGTAAACAATAAAAGTTAAAAAGTAAACGCGGTTACCGAAGCAAAAACTTGTAAACCAAGTAGATGAAAAAACTGTATTTCTTGATTTTAGTTATTCTATCTATTTTTCACTGGCTCATGGCCTCCGACTCCAGCAACGAATTCAAGGAATTGCAGTTAATTCGTCTTGTATGAGAGTTTTCAACATAATAAAATTTCATTTTCAATAACGCTTTATTAGATCTTTACTGAAAAATTGTACTGTAAGTCCTAGGTCTTATTTTAAATCTCTAGAAATGGATATTATTTTACAATTTTTTTAATGTTGTTATTTGTAGCAGAGCTTAAAAGAAAAGTGGTCAAGGGTCAGAATCTTTATTGATAGTTATAGTTTAAAAATAGTTAAAGTATTAGCAACTTACTTGCTCGTTGTATTGTATGTTATCTGATTCTCTATTTCTCCTTAATATGTGTAAAGAGAACCTACCTATCTCCAGCATTGAAACGTTGAAATATTTGGTCAGGTTTTCACGATTTCAAAACAATGTGTTTTGAGTAAATATTTAATTATGTCTATCACTAGGGATAAGTACTAGGAACCAGAAATAGGCTATCAACTCGCATCTAGGTATGTAACAAAACTATATAGCAGAACTTGAAACGTTTATAAAACACGTCTTTCTGTAACTTCCATTTGCCTCATGACAACCCCTGAAAGTTAATTAAGCTTTAACATGTTGATTGCGCCAATATTAGTTGCTCTGAT
Source organism: Zeuzera pyrina (assembly GCA_907165235.1). Taxonomy (NCBI): domain Eukaryota; kingdom Metazoa; phylum Arthropoda; class Insecta; order Lepidoptera; family Cossidae; genus Zeuzera; species Zeuzera pyrina. The sequence goes on along the minus strand of OU015626.1, from coordinate 10,926,346 downwards.
GTCGTTCCACTACACGCTTTGTGGAGAGGAAATGCCACTAGGTAGATATAATACGAGTCACTATAGCACTTACTATTATTATATGTTCAACTGTATTTATTGATGTAACGATGTAATAGCGACCTTTTCTAATTAAGTAGTATTTCACTAAAAGATATTCCAATGTTTATTGAATATTTTTAGTATATTAGTTACTGAACTTAATGTGGTAAGATACCTTTTACATTTATAGAGACATTTTTAAGATCTTTTTAAAGATTATGTTTTGAAAGGTTTTACAAAATCAATACAGTTATAGATATAAACATTAATTTTGATGTCTAAAATTGAAGTTAAAAAGCTACTCGAATCTCCTTAACCAAATATCTATAATACATTATTTATTGTTTTACTATTTTTTAGCATATAAATATTAGGTTACATGCATGTTACATTGCAATTCAATATTTTGATAATAAAAGACGTCGGGCTCGAACCAAAATATATTTGAAATGAGCATTTTTAAAACAAGAAAAAGGCAAAAATGAATTATATTTAACGAAATAAATATGCGTCAGATGTAAGCGGTAGTCCTCGAAATTGTTGCGTAGGCAAATAATTTATCAAAGCGATGTCAACTAGAGCAGTCTTACTGAAAGGATAGAAAGAGAGAGAACACACGTTTTTCAAGAAGTTGTGTACGTAGATCGATCCTTACACATATGTGATTGATGTGCCCTTTATACCGGCTAAGTACTTGGATCGATGAAAGAAATTCTCTGCTCAACCCATTGGTGACCGTTTTATCTTCTTGTATTTTCTTATATATAATATGCTTTGATATAGTTAAAGAACTTATTTTAGTACAGAAATAAGAAAGTTATTGCCTTTTTGTTTTAGACAGCTCTTACATAAATAAATTCTTCTTTATATGAAATCTTGTGTGCGTCAGTTAGTGATCGTATAACTTTTGAATGACTTGACCAACTAAGAATATATTATTCACACAGAATATTTGTTTTGTCGAGAGGATGATTCGTAGCAATGGTAGGATCCGATAGGTAGCGTCGTAGTCAAGGTATTTGTTACAATTCTATATTTCACCCGCGTTAAATAAAAATGCGAAGGTAGTAATATTCGACGTTACTGTATTGGGATAAATCCTGTATAAGTAATGTAAGTAGAAATAAATAAATAAATAAAATAAATAAATATATTGTAATGGAGAGATCAAGAGGAGCAGGACGATACGAGACGAGGCGAGCCTAGTGAAAGACAGAGGAGAGAAAGGGTGAGGGGCAGAGGAAAGTAGAGGCGATAAAACGAGATGTCGAGACAGCGCGTGCGCATTATCACGATATTTTTTTTATTAAATCTTAATCTGCAACAATTAAAAAATAGTTAACTAGTTAACATATCTATATCAATGGTATTTTATTTCATCACAGTGATGTTACAATATAAAACAGACAGTATAATTTTTTTATAGTAAAATAAAAACGTGAAAAAGTTTACATTTGTTAATAGTTTCATCACGATGCTTATATTCTTGTTATTTTAAATTAGGTATTCAAACATCTTGTTTTATGAAATGAGCGAGAGATTCATCTGTTTGACAGCCAGTAACAGTTAATTAACTTGGAATTCAAGCCGTGACCTGAACTTTTTGGATAGGCGTAACTTTGGAACCTTTTCAAAGGATTTGTACGGGAACTTCATCTTCGGAGACATCTCCTTTGGATAACTCATTAAAAACAAATTTCGAAAACCCTCCAAGCATCGTGTGGGTCAACTTCGTTATTACAGTGTTTGAAAGAAAACAAATTATTTCGCAATAAGACCTATAAATATGACATAGATGCCAAAGTTTAACGATAAGGTTTTTTTATATATTGGTCTTATTTAACTCACTTGCGTTGGATAAAATTCGAAGGACTCCGAGGATACTCATTTCATAATCATTTACATTTTAAAAGTAAATGTATACTCAAAGTTTTTTAATAAGAACACTGTATAAACATGTAAGGATTATGATATATATGTATGTTCGTGTTTTATATTCTTTTATAAATGTATTATTTTATCTCATTGAATTATATAGGTACTTGTAACTTACTACTGAAATACAATTTTGTATAGTGTGGAAGTTTAATGCCTAGTACTATAAACGTATTAAAAACTAGCCGTACCTCGCGGCTTCACTCGCATTAAATTTGGCGCTTTCCGGTATAAAAAGTAGCCTAAATTAGTCACTGAAAAGTCTTCTATCTGACAATGAAAGTCCCGTCAAAATCGGTCCAGCAGTTAAGATTAACCGAAGATAAAATTTTGTTAGCAAGGTGACGTAGAAAAAAATTGTGTAACTAAGTAAAACTTTGTAACACAGCTCATCAAAATTTAGCAATTTTGGTTGAATGAAACCATATTAAAGCCAAAACCTACGAGTGTAGCACGACACAAGAAATTTTTCTTCAGTTTTATAAATGTCGTATTTTGTTACATAAATATTATATACACTGCATAATCTGTACATACATTATGTGTACGAAAAACATATACTTTTATGAAATATCTTATAGGTAGTTGCAAATTGATTCTATTATTCCTAGTGGTTGAAGAAATTGTGACATACAAGTTTCGGTGACATATTTAATTTTTTAGAAGATGAAAAAATAATAAAATAAATTTCTAATTAAATCCATTTTCGAATAGACTCCATTGAATATATAAGTACAAACATCCGTTGTTCTGTTTCTGACACGATCGAAATAGCGGGCATGAACGTATTATCTGCTGTTGTCCGGTTGTATTATTGTAAAATCAGATGTCAGTAAATAGGTACTTATTCGAATATTCTCTTGATGTAATGTTAGTGCATACTCTGCGTTATGTTCGCTGTATTACGTCGACATATTTGGCAGAAAATCAAACATGGACATCAGTTTGTGCAATCACTCCGTAATAAAGCTGTTATTTTGGCGTTTCGCGTAGCTTACGTGCCAAAATATCTGACATAACTTTCGAATTATGCAGAGTGGTTTGTTATCCATAAATAATTTGAAATATACTTCATTATTCTATAGAAGTGGAATAATTAGGTGTATATATAGAATAAAAGAATGTACCTGCTGCTTCTGTCCCTGCATTTGTGACAAAAACAACTTTTCAGAAAATGTAGTTTTGTGTTCATTTACGAATATTGTATTTATCATAAAGCTAATATCTTTTCCATCAATATAATAATAAATTAACTTAACAATGTTTCGATTTTTTTTTCATACTTTAGTCATTAACCAGAAGACATTTTTAGTTGTCCAAGGTACAATTTTACTGTTTTCGGAGGTTTTTTCGTTTTTATAATACTTACTGTTCATAAAAGTACGTTGCTCAGCAGCGATTTGTATACATGTAAAACATTTAGATTTACAGGTAAACAATAAATAAATAAAAAAAAAATTACCGACACCAGTGCAAAATTTCAACCCACTTTATTTTTGGCTAGCGATAATGACTCGCTGATAATGTAGCTTTATATAGGTGAAAGAATTTTTGAAATCGGTTGAGAGGTTTTGAACTTATTAATTACATACAAACAAACAAAGTTTACCTCTTTGTAAATATTTGAAATGAATATTTAATATGTATAAAATGTGACTTGCTCGCTCAGGCCAGCAGAGTGAGGTGTGGGTTGAGTAATAGAAGATGTTTATTATTACTATCACCTGGAGAGTGGTGTACCTAATTTGTTTAAGAAAAACAATACACGAAGAAACAACATTTATTTCTTAAGTCTTAGTCTCATTGGTGGATGCAATGATTTCACTATATTTTAATACAAAAGTTATTAACAATTTCTAAAGATTAAATGTTATTATAATACAATATTACCTAGTTTATTATTGTTTATATTAAATAAGAATCTCAATTATCTAACAGGACTTAGATATTAATAAGTTTACAGAGTAATTAATAATATTAAAGTTTTACAAGTATTGAGCTCAGACATTACTTGTCATAATTACAACAACACAATTTATTTATTTTATTTAATTAAATAAAAGCGAAATATACTTAATTATAAAGGTTTAGAATCCATTACATAGTTTATGTACTGCATTTAAAATTCTCATTAGTACAGCTACATAAACTCAAGTACATTTTATACATCAGAGTTAAATTATTTCAATTTAGAGAGAAAATATATTAGATACACAATTACTGTACGTAGATGCCATTTATAATTTAGTAGTCTTTTTATCACCTACTTGTAAGGGTAGTAATAAATATTACTTGAATGAAGTCCGTAACTTCTTATTTTAAAAACATATACCTACCACGCAATTTTGATACGGTTTTTCAGATTCTATTTCTTTCCCTAATTTTTTGAGACAGTGTAAATTAAATAATAAGCCATATAAAAGTTGGTCACCCTATTAGATTATACAGGTGTTTGTAACTAGCACAGCAAAGCACAATTAGAGACAGCAAACTATGGACACTGTGAGGCGCGTAGCTGGGACAGTGTCGTCTAATTACATTTTCTCGCTCCCGCACACAAATATTACAGTTTACATGTGGGAAAGCCAATCAACCGAAACTATTTTGAGAAACTTAAATTAAGTTTTAGTCGTACTATGTATGTAATAGAGAAAGTACTAGTAGTAATAAATACCAGTAATTGAAATATTATACTTTTGTAACGAAAATAATTTTTGCAGTTATCTATTTCTATAAAAGGCGATGTATGTATGTATGTTCCTTATGGACTCCGAAACGGCTGGACAGATTTCGATTTAGGGAATCTTCAGATTGGCCTGGCGGGTGTTTCTGTAAAGTTTGGTAGCGATCGGATCAGTAGAATTTTTTTTTTTACGCCCAGTGAAACTAACGCCCAGTGAAACGGGCCAGCTTTGCTAGTAGAAAATATAATTCTCATCAAAAAAATCGAAACACCCCTGAAGTTTGGTTTTGAATGTCTAATGAATTTTTTACGCTAAAACAAAAAAAAAGAAATATTGCCAGTTAATTGCGGATATTATCAGGTATCGTTTAACAAACATTGAAGTTCCAAATTAAAATTAAATTTCTTCAGTTAGCGTGTTTTGTTCAACAGATATGGTTTTACCCTTTGAGAAGAATTTGTAAAATGTTAGAAAGACAAAGACAAAAAAATGTTTAAAAAAAGTTTATTCAGTATGTCGTATTTCCTCTCCGAGCTCTAATGACTCCTTTCATGCGGTTCCTCATGGAACGGATGAGAGTCACAATCTTGTGTTGTAGGATGTTATCCCATTCTTCTCGTTTAGCTGTTTTAAGCTGGCCAAGCGTCTCCGGAGCAGGATCTCTCGCTTTTAATCGTCTCTTCTACTCATCCCATAGGTGTTCATATCCGGACTTATTGCTGGCCAGCCCATAACCGTAATACTGACTTCGTTCAGGTATTCATTTACAATGACATTTTCATTGGCATTGTCCTGTATAAAAATGAACTCTTCGCCAATAAAATGTGCGTAAGGTTCCACATGAGGCTCCAGACACTCTTCGATGTAACGTGACCCCTTTAATAATGGTAAGCGAGGTCCAGATACAAAAGCAAGTTCGGTTATTCCATCTGCGCTTATGCCTCCCCAAACCGTCCATGAACCGACACCGTAACTGACTATTTCTTCAATGCAGCACTGTGCAAAACGCTCTCCCTCTCTTTGATACACCTTCTTTCTTCCGTCGTTACCATATAGCACGATCTTACATTCGTCAGAAAAGAGAACTTTGCTCCATTGAAGGTATGACCAATTTAAGTGCTCACGTGCCAGGTTAAGGCGCCTTCTTCAGTGGTCTACCGTCAATTTTGGGCCATTAGGTGGTTTATGAGGTTTCAGGCCACGCTCCGCCAATCTTCTTCTAATGGTAGAATCGCTCACAGTCAATCCTCGAATCTCACGGAGCCGCTGCGGCAATTGAATAGAGTTAAATCGACGATTTCTTAGAGAAACTGACACAATATACCGGTCATCTACCAGACCATCTACCAGGTGTCTACCAGATCCTGGACGGCGAGTAAACATATCAGTTTTCCGATAACGGTGAGGCACTCTATGCACCCTATGCACTCTATGCACTCTATACGCCCTGAATTCAGCAACGCCACGACTTGGGCGGCTTCCGTGGGCGAGGTATCCATATTTGTTAGGAAAATAATCTCCTTTAATTTTTTGTTACAAAGCTTTAATTAATTTAATGTTACAAAGCTTTGCTACCAATCACTATAAAAAAAACGATATTTTTGGCAAAAAAAAAAATTTGATTAAATGCAGAAATTCCGACGGAATACACATTGAAATCAATTTCCACTTCGAGCTCCACATTCATTTATGCGATGAAAATTCAAAAATTTAAATTCAAATTTGGAATTGTGGTACACCATTGTGTAGACTAAACTGCCAGCTATTTATTGGAGTATTTTTTTAATGACATCGAACCTCTTTTTTAATTAAATGCTGCCTGAATAGCACTTGCAGTAGTATTTCAATTTTTTTGATGAGAAGTTATAATGTTATCTCAATTTATACATATTTATACCTAAATACAAAAAAAGAAATGAATTGCCTGGCTGAGTGGCTGACTGACGCATTAACACTCAGTCTGACCCGCTGCGTCTCCAAACTCAAAATCTTACACAATTAATGCATAATAATTTTCCTTGTGTAAGTACCTATGAAACTTATTTTCTATAATATGTAATAGTTTGTTTATTATTCACAGTTTTATATATAAATGAAAAAACATTGTTTTAGTTAATATAAGAATATAAATTACATGATACGAGTACAGTGACAGCTGCACTATTCATTGACTATGTCGCAGCTGCCAATGCCATCGATCTCATAATAAGTACATTATTCTAATAACATTTAAAAATGGGTGTGAATTTATATATGTATTATTGTTTACTGGCGACTATTAGTGTATATATGACTCATATATATATCACTTCGCCGCATGTTATAAAACAAAGTCCCCAAGCCGCGTCTGTCTGTTTGCACGCGATAAACTCCAAAACTGCCGAACAGATTTTCGTATGGCTTTCATCAATGGACGGATTGATTCAAGACGAAGATTTATGTGTGTAATTTGTGTGTGTGATCGTTAAAGATGTCGAGGAAAAATCAAGCCGGCTAGTAGCTTTCATCGAAAACGCTGCCTAATCAGTTTGAGATATAACAAAACAATGTACGGTGGAATTGTTTTATATGTCTACAGAAAAGTCCACGATGGCATAATATGTCTATCTTTTAACGATAGCTTACTATACCTACCCATTTTAATGTTTAAATAAATGGTCACATATAATGTGGTAATTGGAAAGCTATTTAGACGGATACGATATTAATCCTTATCAAATTAAATACGTTAGTAGCTTTAAGTATTTCATGCACATTTTAATTGTACTTTACACCATACAATTTCTTTTAATATCTTAGAGTTGTGCAAAATTAAAACTATCGCGCGACGCAACAAGCTGACACGACTCTACGACAGAAAAAAAATGTACGTATAATATATGCTCTGCTACCCGTACGAAGCCGGGGCGGACCGCTAGTTATGTAATAAGTTTTAGTATATACATACAGTGTTGTAGGTACGTATTGGAAAAATAATTATAGTATGTAATTACTATGTTGTAATAAATCTAGAAGAAATGCTTTAATGTCGTTATAATTAAAATTAAATTAAAATAATTATACGTTATAATTAAATTAAAATAAACAGGGCTGCGTGATGTCTGCCTGGCTATTCGTGCTGTATTTGGACAGTTGCCTCCAGAGATTGAAAGGTAATATGAGTGGTATGGGATGTGGTGACACAGTAGTAAACTGCCTATTGTACGCTGACGATGCTGTGCTAATAGCACCATCAGAAGCAGAGTTGCAGACACTAGTCACGTGCATGAAAGAAGATTGTGAAGTAAAAGGATTGAAAATGAATGTGAACAAAACTAAGGTTCTGGTGTTTGAAAGAGAAGCGGAACAAACGAAATGTGTGATTAGTGTAAATGGAAAATGTCTAGAACAGGTGAATGAAATTGTGTACCTGGGGAGTGCGTTTTCGAGGGATGGAAGGTGTGAGTTGGATGTGGAGAGACGGGTAGCAGCCGGCAATAAAGTGAACGGTGCTCTGTCCGCATTAGTGGGTAGTGTGAATATATCTAACACTGCTAAAATGGCCATCCACAATGCGGTGTTGGTGCCAACTTTGTTGTACGGCAGTGAGGCCTGGATATGCCCGAAATCGAGTGAAAGTATGATAAATGCTGTGGAGATGCGGTCTCTCAGAAATATGTGCGGTGTCACGCTTGCGGACAGGATAAGCAATGATGAGATACGCAGTATGACAGGGTTGCACAACAGTGTTATTGTAAAAATGAAGAAAGGAATGCTTAGATGGTTCGGGCACATGGAAAGAATGAGTGATGAAAGACTGACGAAGAAAATATACAGAGCAAAAGTGAGTGGTAAAAGAAGCCAAGGAAGACCAAGGCTGACTTATGAAGATCAAATATCCAGAGTGTTAGCAGACGGAAATGTCAAAAGCACTCGCATACCTAGGCGAAAATGTGTGAGGAGAATGATGAGATTTGAGGAAGCGAAAGAGGTGTGTAAGGACCGCGACTCCTGGCGCTCCGTCATCTCTGACTACCCCGTTGGGGATACAGCGTGAAGTTATGTTATGTTATGTAATTAAAATCCTTTAACCACAACTTTATTTTATTTTTAAAATCATAGTTACTGCGTTTTATTATACTTTTATTATCTGATTAATTTTGTTACAGAGGTGTAGAGCTAAATCATTGTGATGTCTTTTAGCGAATGTGCTACACGTCTTAGGAATAGGACATCTGCCTAGTCTTTTTTGTAGAAGGAGGTAGCGTCGGAATGGTGATTCAATGATATCTCAGTAAACACTGTTTAATAAAGGGTTTCTAACACTCAATACATTTGTATCCTAATAAATAATAGTAGTGGCATATCGGAAAGGAAGATTTAATAAGACTTTTAGTACGTTGTGTTCGCTCAATTTTTGACATTAACAATAACTAAATTTTCTGCTACATTTATTACATACATATTATTGAGATATTCACCCACATATACTATTCGAATAGTATTTATATAATTATTCCGTTTTTTTCAAACAATATATTTGTTTTAGATCAAAGTCAAAGTCAAATCAATTTATTCAAGTAAAACCAAATGCAAGGTATTTTTGAACGTCAAATCTACTTTAGTAGATCAAGGACTTTTTTGCAATAAGTAAGCATTCAGAAGTCGAAAAACATTAATATTGATGTACAGTCTTACGTAATATGTAATAAGTTATGTATTTAATGTATTGTAGTTAAATTAATAATACAAACAATTTATTAAAAAAATTTTTTTTCCTAAAACATTTTTTTTAAATTTTTGTTATGCGACAGACTTCTATGCAAACTAAGGTAGACGCGTCCTATACACCAAATTCTGAAGCGTTAACTAGGACCTAATGAGCACCAGTGCTGTCAGTTTACACCGAAACGCTATTATCGTTGTGATCACGCGATCTTACAGGGTTGCTTAAAATTAGAAAAAGCATAAATTATTATCATACGATAGTACTAATTTTATTTCGTAAGTAATCACAATTTATACATAAATTCTCTCTTTTAACGATTTTTGTAATTATTCATTTAATTTATACCACTGTAATAACACTAAATTATAAATGGCTGAATATCTAACTCGCCCAATGTAATAGACAATTTTCACTCTATAGCAGCATGATACATGACTATACTTGACGAACAAAGGAATACGGAGAATTTCGTTTCACGTGGTGTTCACTTGGCATCCTCGACGGCCTCTTTTTCTCTCGCTCTTGTTGTCTTCATATAAATATATTACATTTAATTACACTTAAATGAACACTGTTTGCGTGTGTGATATTGTCAATGTTTTAATTCGACGATTGCAATGTTCATTTCCTGGAGCAGCGCGGATTTTCCTCATATCAATTCATACAGAAATCTTTGATTATTTTTTCGCCGTGTATTTTTTTTTAGATTTTCTTTGCCATAGAACGATTCTTTCATCAATTATGGACATTTTTATCGTGAACTTTGTACTAGACGCGACGCACATTAAATAGTAGGTCAATGTTAATCAGTTATTGGTTATATTATTATAACAAAAAAGATGCATAAAAAGTGTAGTCAGATGATAACAATATGTCTGACAACTTTGAAGTAATCTCTAAATTGTTCTGTAATGAAATACATAAAGTATACGGAAATGGTCCGACAACTTAAAATAAATGAAACAATTTTGCTAACCGTGAAAAAGACGTGCTTGTAAAGATGAAGTGAACATTATATATTGAGAACTGTACGAGAGTGGCGACTTTGTCTTTGATGCTGATGTTCTTTAGAGAGATTCTATTGAATTGCCACATTTGATAAAGTACGAGAATGATAAACAAGAAGAAAGCTGTAAAAAGTTTGAAATGTGGAAAGGCTGCGAGAAAGTTTTTTTATTATAGGTAGGTAATGTACCACTTTGTAAAGAGAAAGATCTCTCCTCCAGAAAGACCTCTCTTTCTAAATCAAATCTACTGTCAGCTGAAGTAGCACTTTAATGTATGTGTATGATGGAGAAGTCGGCATTAAAATCTGATATTTCTATAGCCAGGTTATTACCTAAAGCCCTTTCAAAAAGAATCTTGCAGAGAAGAAATGCCTTGCTATCAACTTTTAATGTACTTACACAATCCAACAAAATATTTTAGAGAAAAGGATACATACATACATACATAATATGCATTTCCATACATCAAATATTTAAAAAAATAATAGCTACAACAGAAAAATGCAATTCTGTGAAGATAAAAATACTGCTTCTATGTAATTAGTTCTGTCTTTGGACGAATTTAAAATAAATTGTTGCTGTTGCTGAGGTATTGACACAAAATTTGACGACAAATGATCACTTGGAAACATTTATTCGGGCGCTATTAGATTGAGACAGACCGGGTGTATGTATGTATGTTTATATACGTATACATCTACCAGAAATTAAGCGTTTCATAATACGCAGCGCTATTATTCATTCATTAAGGTGGAGACACGTTACGCCCGTGCGGAGTACTGGAGCCCTAAAACTGAGGTATTAAAGTGAAATGTACGCGAAGGTTTCATTAGACAGCACAGTATAGTCCCTTCCGTAAATGGATGGATGTTTTGAGCCCAGTCTTTGCTTTGACGCCTACCTATCTCCCTGGTTAGCGGGTCGAAAAGCCTCTTGCTGTGCTTTTAAACGATGAGCGTTTTATAACGAATGAATTTGTTTCACGTTTCGTGGTTACATATTTTATAATTTACATACGTGTTTACTTAATAAGAATTAATTGATACAGATTTGTTTTTATTAAAAATTAAAAACCAACAATATATCTAATATGTTTTTATCTATTCACTTACTCTGTTTTTATCTAATTTGCCAAAAAATGTGAATAATATTCAGTGTTTCATTTACTTAAACAAAGTATATTGAAATACATAAAATATTTTTTTTATGTAAGTTACTAACACTAAAGATTTGCAATACATTTTATTTCATACACACCCAACACTAATCTTTTACGATACACACTACCTATAATTTGTGTATCGCTGAGTATATTTACATGGTATATAATGTACGATTTATCATCTTAAATTATACCCCAAAACGATTATTATCAAGATCATAAAAAGTGTTTGCAGGTTGTATACCTTTTTAAAGTATTTGACGAATTTCATAAAAGCTTCACTGTTGTCCTCTGGTCTTGTCTTTCCATCAAAGAAGGAAAAAGTTTCTGTTATTGTTACGAAGAGGAAAGTCCTCATTTTTATTTTTTAGAATTCCATATATTCATATTTCTCGGCAGGAGTCATACATTCATATTTCCATATACAGAGAGGCTTCCCTATCTACAACCCACATTTCTTTGAAATAGGTATTATGTATATCCGAAGTCGAATAATTATGATATTTATGAGTGTATACATAAAATGAAACTAGTGTCTAAAATAATTTTTAATACTATCTTCACGCCGTGTACGGTGAAGAGAGCATGGAGTACCAAGCATTGCGGTCTAAAGCTGTACTCAAACTGAGGTGAATACAGTGCGGGATGCGGGATGACAGTTTGCGCGAATCGCTCGCTCGTTTTACCAAATTGACGCGACTTCCTGAGAGTCATTACTTTTGGTTCTTCAATAAAGAAACATGTCTTTTGAGTATGAAGAAGTCATACTGTTGTTAGCGATAGTAGAAAAAGACTATTAAGGTTCAAAGTACGATATGCATAGTTTGTTATTGGTTGCATTTCCTACTATAAAAAAATTCTTAATATTTCTGTTCTGTTAAGTTATGAAAACAACTTTTTCTGTGACCATTTGATGTTGAATCGTGATCAGATTTCATCATTTATTTCTTATATTCTGTGTAATAAGTAGTTGTTATAGTAGTGTCACACAAAAAAAAGACAGGAGACTGTTACAGTAAACGATGTAGGGAAATTTAAAAAAAGTATTATTAATGGTGGAACTGCGTATACATAACAGAGAGATAAAAAATCAGTACACATAAGCGCGTGGGGAAACTTTAGATAGGTCTTCAAAAATTATATGAAGATTTCAAAAATATTTTTTATATAAGTCAGTAGTTGTCGAGATATACGCTTCTAAATTCAAAGTGCCCTCCCCCCTTTCTTCCTTATAACTTTTGAAATATGCGATAGAAATTCTGAAAAAATCTAAGTTAGAGATAGTAGACCTTAAAAAGGACTTTCAACGAAAATCAGTTTAAATAAGATGTGAAGTTATTGAGAATTAGGTTATTTTAGTCACACGCTCAAAGACAGCAGAAATGATTTTATTTTACATAGTTTCAGTGAGAAATGTAAATTTATTTTTGCTGCCGATTAAATGAATATTGTGTATTCCATCTACGGAACTATTTATTGTATATGGTCCAACACATACTAGGCCGGTTAAGTCATCATTCACTTTTTCTCAAAATAATTCCATATCGAATGACTTTACAAGATTAAACGCCGACATTCCGCTCAATTTTCATGCGACTATTCGCGCTAATGTGAACACCTCTATACAAGTTAGTTAAAGCAATCGGCCCGAGTGAGTCGCATCCCGCATCCCGTGCGGAATTCGCCTCAGTTTGAGCAGAGCTTAATAATAAAAAACTGTTATCCGATTAAATTCAATATTTAAATGACAAAGGAAAGTGGAAAAGAAACAGATATGTTGGCAATCAATCGACTTTATATAAATATATACTATAGAGGTATAATTTCTCACAAATTTTTTTAATATTTTGACAAACCTACCATAATGTTCAAGTAGATTCTTCTTTTTGTGTTATGGTGTCATTGAAATTGGTTTTGTGTCATGAAATTCCATTAGATTCCTCAGCACGTTCATATTGAAATTGAGTTTTGTTTCAATTTCACTATTTAAATCGACAAAGATAACATATTGAGATTTTTTTTTATAATTTAAATGAGCTTGGATTTGACTTAATACCTGCCTGATGGAAAGTAGTAACGACGACGAATATGAACACACTGGCTCAGAAGATAATACCTACTACCTACGTGAATAGGTATTACTATTCACTCTTGCCTCAGAAACGTTCAAGTTGCATTCCATCATACCTCTTAGTAGTAAGAAATAAATCGGTCGAAATCAAATATTGATTTATTTACGATTGATTTATTTCTTCCTTTATAATGCGCACTATATAGTTCCACCATCTCCTTATTACCATCGTGTAATAAGGATATTGCGCAACTAAAAAGTGCGATTCGAGCACACATTCGCAAAGTAAAGTACAGGTAAATTATAAAGAATACCTAAAGACACACGATGGCACGACGTTGCTTCAGACTATTAAGCCCGTTTTCAATGAATATGTATAGATAGTAGACCTTAAAAAGGACTTTCAACGAAAATCAGTTTAAATAAGATGTGAAGTTATTGAGAATTAGGTTATTTTAGTCACACGCTCAATTTTCGCTCCTTGCCGTTGATCTTCTATAATGTATTTCAAGTTTACTTTTGTTATATTTTCATAGTTCAATTCCTAATGCGCAAGTGGACTTCATAGTGTGGAAAATAAAATAAAGTTAGCTTAACTGTATATTGTGTAAGTTTAGGTTAGTAAGAGTGCTCTTTCAATAGGTACGTACGGAACACGTAAGGTAACGAGTCGCGGCCTTTGATCTCACCGTCATCCAAGTCTCCTTTGCGTTCTTTGAGAACTGATTGAGCGCAGCACTCTGTGTGCATACGAAAACGTTTGCCTCACCCCCTTAGACGGGATTTAGTACATTTTAGTATGAAGGAAAACCATTTACTATTTTTCGATAAGGCCCAGTTATTCGAGGTACCTTATGAAGGTTATAACGGTCGCGTATTCGATGGTAACGAGTTCTAACGGAAATCGTAAATGCGTTTCAATTTTACGGATGAAAGAAGAGAAATTGTAAAGAAATAGGTTTATATTCAAGAGTAATAATTCATATGAATAAAAAACATATGGGCATAGACGGGTTTTGACTGAGGAAAGAGTAAAATTCAACGTCTTTCAATATACTTGATTACTACACATATGAATTTATAACAATTCTCTATATGCACTGCAATCCAAATTACGGTAACGGGTGAAAATGGAGTGCACGCGAAGCATCTCCAAGCAACGACATAAGTCAACGTATATCTGAATAAGCAATTTAACTTTGAGCGAAGAAGAGCGTGGTAGCACCGGAAAAAATACAAGTCGATTTTATCTAATACACGGGAAATTAACGCGATTATCTTTCGATTTCACTTGACGTTTCAGCTGAATTGCATTAGCCGTGGTCTCAAGTTTACTGTCGCAGCGTTACCTGACCCTTTCAGCAACAGTCCTTCTCATTTGTGAAAAGTGTTAAAGAACATATTGTAATGGTAAAAAACTGACAAACAAATAAATCAGCGATAGCGGAACATCTGCTCCGGTCAGATACCAATCATTGGGTTAAGTTTCATCGCCCACAAGCACTTTTTACCCGAAAGCCACTTATATCCTTGAAACAGACTGTATTTACTGCTAGAAGTGGCGTGGCTAGAAACAATGGCTAGAAGACTTTATTAAGGTTTGACGCTTGAAATGGTGTGAATCATACAGTAAATTGTATTATACATACATATCTTCACGCTGTATCCCTAACGGAATAGTTAGAAATGCGGAAATGTAATCGGGGTATACGTATCAGTCGTATTTATTCTACTAATTTCACTGTTATATAAAGATTATCTGGTGATATTACTTTTACATTTTTATGTAATAATATAATAAAACTACAAATTATATAAAAATATTGTAGTCCCTTAAATATAAATATCTGGGATATAAGGTGTAATAAACACACCCAGTATTTCACAAAACAGTTC
Source organism: Zeuzera pyrina (assembly GCA_907165235.1). Classification (NCBI taxonomy): domain Eukaryota; kingdom Metazoa; phylum Arthropoda; class Insecta; order Lepidoptera; family Cossidae; genus Zeuzera; species Zeuzera pyrina. Next base: position 10,910,841 of record OU015626.1, on the reverse strand, counting down.
CGCTACGATGTTCATAATAACCAACTCATTTCCAGTTACGTAATATAATAACGCAACACAAAACAAAGCCAGAAGCACAGACCCAAACTTCTATTTACGTAGTATCTCTCTGCATTAACTACATGTATTATATAAAGATATGTATAGTTGTCTAATACAGTGTTAATGACACTTATGAAAGCAAAACAACGGGACAGAAAATGGGGCCTTGGAGAAAGGATAGAGGTAAATAAGGTAATTAGCGAGGTAGAAAGGCGTATCTGGCTGGAGTCTTATTTTACCTCGCACTAATTGTCTCCTGTCGCACCTAGCCCCTACCCTGCGCTACGAACTATTCCTTTCGCAACGTGTGTGAGTGAGAGTTAGTGTTCTGAGAATTCATTTAGTTTGAATAACAAACTTTTTAATACCTTTCAACATGATTTAAATGTTTGTACTATGTTGACATTGAAATAATGCTCTGTATTTTTTTGTACATATTTGTAATTAATTATATTGCTACATACAAGCAAAATAAATGTGAAATTTTTAGGACAGAACATGGAACAAAATTAATACCCTCTCTCTTGATACATATATTTCATATTATTTGTAAGAAATTTATACGCGGTATGTTCTTACACAGTGAATAATGTATCGTTTATCATTTCCTTATGTTACCTCAGTTATGGGACGCAATATTGAGCAATGACAACCACATTTCCGCATACATTTTGCTTTGTGCGAAGATCTTATTATGCTTCAACGAGCGAATAATATTTGATGGAATTTTTATTACTATTACAATGGTGTCTAGTAATTTCCCAATTTCTATTTCAGGCAAGGATCGAAATTCATGTAATAATTTTAGCGATGTTCAACACCCCTACTGGCCACTTTTCTAGAAAAGGTGGTCTTTTTTTCATTATTCATAGCTGCAGAGACTGATAATAACCTCAAGACCCGTTAAGAATGTTTACACAGCCATCTCTGAGATGATATTAAAGATATTATTACATTTCTGAGGTACTCTCTTCACTCGAAAATATATCCGGAGAAGGACAAAATATATTAGGGGAAAAAAACAACGCTTTTGCGTGTTTTTGCGTTCCTACTTTGTTCGTGTCTGAATCGGTTGTAGGAAAGAATTCGCAAATAACATTAACAGAACAGTGGACACGTGGAGGACATCTTAACAATAACTACAAGAAACAAAAGAGTAATTATTCTGATAATAAATGCTTTCGTGCCTTTCCTATTTTTCATTACTAAAACATTTAAGACGAAAATCGCATTTTGAAATTCTTTTCGAGCGCTCGCTCTCTGGATACGCAAAACATTTAAAGTGGATATAGGACATTTTATAACTTATGACAGATATCCAATATTTCCCGAGGCGGACCAGTGCAGCGGAACACTCATAGAACACAAATCAAGTGAGGAAAAATGAAAGAAAAAGAAGCAAGACAAAGCGGCTGCTCGATCAACAAGAATTTCATTGTGAGATATGTGTTATTTTCGATGAAAAATGTATTCAGTTTTTAAGAAAATAACTCCACCATATATAACGGAGTGATCTTTGGTACTTATTTTTGTATATATTATAATATATTTTAGTTTTATTATTACTTGCCAGCACTTAATAGTATGTCGATAAAAAACTTTTCGTATGTATTATATTTTATCGATATATTATGTACCTACTGGCAAGTAATAAAAGTAAAATATATTATAATACACAGGTATATAGCATATATCATATGTATTTATTTATGTTTGTATATATTATTATTATATAATGTTTGAAGGCTAATACGAAGATCAAATAGCCAGTGTTAGTTAACAGAAAAGTCAAAAGCACTCGCCTGTATTAGAATGAAGAGATTTGACTAGGCGAAAGAAATATTTGACCGTGATGCTTTGCACTCCATCCTCTCTGACTACTCTGTGTTATAGATACAGTGTGAGGATATGTATACATGTACTACAATTAATTATATATTATGTAAAATTGTTTAGGGCACTGTTTCTCGGCCATTTTTGTGTCGCGAATCACGAAAAACCCAAAAAGTTAAGTATAAAGTCTTGTGACCTCTTCACTGTAAAATTATAATTATGATAATATTTTAATTATTTCTTTTAAATCAATTTTAATTAATTAAGTTTATTAAAATCAAAGTCAAAGCAATTTATTTAAGTAAACTCATATAGGTATAAGGTATTTTTGAACGACAAATCTACTTTAGTTCGGTTCAAAGAGAAGAGAAAAGAAAACCTGGACACTGTGAAGAACCGACAAGATACTCAGCCAGGTATAATTTTTTCAATATTATTATTATTAGGTTTATTAAAATAAAATATTCAGAGGGCTAGTAGATGCATGTGTAAATGAAGTGTCATTAGCAAATAATACTATTTCGCATAAGTCCCTGAGCACAAATGGGAGATCATTAATGTGGACTAGAAACAGGAAAGGTTCCAAAATTGGTCCTTGGGGAACGCCCATTTTTAAATTTGGAACAGACAAAACTCCATTCACACTCACTTTTTGCTCCCGGCCAGACAAATACGAAACCATGAGATCCAGAGCGTTACCACGAATTCTATAGTATTTAAGCTTACAAATTAATGTTTTGTGACTAACACATTTGTTAAGCCTTGGAAAAATCACAAAAAATATAAATGGCATCCTGGGATCCCTCCCAAGCCTGAAGTACAGTCTTGATCAAGCTTGCTCTCGTATGTGTTGTTGACCGCTCTCTCGTGAACCCGTACTGTTGACCGTGAAACACCCGGTGAATGCTAAAATGTGCCAGTATTTGATTGAGTATTATTTTTTCGAATATTTTACTAAACGCTGGTAACATTGACACTGGGCGATAATTTGTTAGACTTACATACAACCTGGCTTGAATAATGGAATGAGTTTACTTTGTTTCATTAAATTGGGAAATACCCCTTGATCGACATATTTATTAAAGATCTCTACCAAAATTGGCGATAATATAAGTATTACACCAGTCATTACATGAACTGATAGTCTCCATAAACTTTCAATTTTCTTTTTATGTAATTGCTTGAAATTTTTTTTTATCTCAAGTGAAGATGTGTACTTAAATTGAAAATTAGGGAACCATATTTCAACATTTTTGCTCAAAAACGTCTCTGCTGTTTGCGAAGATGATCCTGAACCATTAGTTATTTCTATAGGTGTATTTGAAAAATAACTTTCAAAAGCCTTAGCAAACTCAATTTTATTAGTAACAATTTTATTACCAATTTGTATTGAAAAATCTTCGTCATTTCTATTTTGTTTACTACCAACTTCGTTGTTAATAGTGTTCCTTGTAGCCTTTATCGTAATGTCTGACTTTCTAATTTTATTCGCAATATAGATTGCTTTCGCATGTTTCGATACTTTTTTATACATTTTCTAATAAGTACGTTTTATTTAGATTTTCAAGGCTCCCACAGGCGATAAAAACGCAAAACCGCGTATTACAAATATGAATTATCGCGAGAGTAAATTGAACCCGCCTGTTTGAGGGTCTAAAGTTACTGTCTAGGGGAGGTTTTAACCTGCGTTGTACTTGCACAAACTTGTCGAATAAGCTGCCCGTGCATCCCGTGATACGTGCGCTAGACAGGTTCGTACATGTTAAATGTCTTAGTTATAAAAACAAAAGGACGCGAGGCAGAGTTTCATTGTCATTTACATTCCAGGGAAGTAGCACAGGGAAGCAGGTACATACAACAACGATCTTATCTCACTCACCCAGTGTTTAATTTTAATAAATATCAGTAAAAAAGTTAAATTAAAATAGACACATTTGTGACAAAACGAAATGTGCCTTCTACGTCTGGTGAAATGGTGAAGAAAATGACCAGGTTATATAACGACACATATTTAAAATATGGATTTATTGCTTCGGATGACAAACCACAGCGTGTTATTTGTTTTCAAGTCCTATCCGCGGAAAGTACGAAGCCTTCGAAATTACTCCGGCATCTGGAAACAAGACACCCGTCTTTACAAAGCAATTCGTTAGAATTGTTCGAGTGTAAGTCGAGTGCAAGAATAAATGCATTGCGGTGTGTACTGAATGCGCGAAAGCGATAACGGGGAAGAACAGTGCCGTGATAGTCAAATTAAAAAAATCATGCCGCATGTGGAATGGGTGCACTGCTTTCTTCAGAGACATGCGCTTGACGCAAAAAGGATGCCGAACGATATACAAAATGTTTTATCACAAGTTGTTAAATTTGTTAATTGTATTAAAAGCCGATCGTTGCAAACTAGACGAAGAAATGGGTGTCAAGCACAATTCACTGCTTTTCCATACTGAAGTGAGATGGCTGTCGCGAGGAAATACTTGAATACGAGTTTACAAGGCCGTAACAAAAACATTTTATTTATGACAGATAAAGTCAATGCCTTTATCAAAAATCTTAGTATTTGGATTACGCCTTGGAAAACGAAATTTTGATGCATTTATTGCAACTTCTGATTACATTAACAAAGATGCTAATTTAGAAAATTCAGTTATTGACCGCCTGTTGGAGAGCTTGAAAACGCATTTAGATGAATTGAAGATTCAGCTACTAGAATATTTTCCAGATGACAACAATGATTTCTTAAAAAGATGGGTTCTCAATCCGTTTGATGAAAATATTGTTGCAGCTGCCAAGTTACGAACTGAGACTCACAATCAACTCATTGAATTATCGGCTGATAAAACATTACAACTGAAATTTTTATCTCAAGATTTAGATATATTTTGGCTTGCACGACGACATGAGTAAGAAAGCCTAATAATGGAAGCTTTGAAAACATACCCATTGCTACTTCTTACCTGTGCGTAAACGTTTCTCGTCTATGGTGGCTTTGAAAACTAAATGTAATCGTATGTTATTACTCGAAAATAATTTACTTATGAGTGCGTGTAAAGATAACCCAGATATCTAGATAGGTACTTTTAAGTGAGAAACAAGGCCAATCATCGCATTAATTAATGAATGTTCATGATTAATAAATAATTTGAATTAAACAAAGTAAGCTATAAGTTTTTTTTTCATGTTATTACATGGTAATATTTAATTTTATAACACTACTCTAAAATTCATTCCTTTAATAAACGAATCTTTCGTATAAAAGTCTTATTTTTTTTAACAGACTGCGACCCCCTTTAATAACAAACATGACCCCTCCAAGGGTCGCGACTCTCAGGTTGAGAAACTTGGCTTTAGGGTATACTCGCAACATTTTTCTTAATTTTTTTGTTTTTTTTTGTTGATGATAAGTAAAACAGGGTTTAAAATAGTTTTTATTTATTTTAAGAATGACTATTTAGATTAATGCTTATAAAGTTTCCTTTCAATGAACAAAAGCACAAATCTCGCATGTAGTTTATTTTTCAGTTAAGCCAAATTTCGCGTGGCTCCATTTTCAAACGTACAACCTCCTAGAAAGTTATAATGCTTAGTTTCGCATGAGTTACTTTTTATTTTGGTCAAAATATAAGGTAAGGTAAGGTATTATTATTATTTGAAGCAGAAATAAAAGCTATTTAACTCAACAAGTTCAGAACGGATTTTCGTTTGACTCTAACATTGATAGTATTAAGGGTATTCAATGAAACTGTTTTCGTTTAAGATAAGGGTTCCTGAACGTATGTATGCCAATGAATTCCATATTCTAAATTCACATGCAACTATTATATAAAATCTACATCCTAAGTTTTATGAAGACTTTCAAATAAGAAACGACTGATCTTATGTAGAAACTGTGCTCCACAGTTTCATGCGCATTAAATTTGACATTTTATTGAAAAAAAGTCGTCTAGATTACTCTCTAAAAAGTACTCTCCCTGCCTATGAAAAGTCAAATAATCAGACAGACACAGACAAAAATTTTAAAATACGTGTTTAGGTTTTGGAAGAATGCTAATAACTTTGTGAGCTTAAAAAATGTTTGTTACGAAATCACAGAGAAATACATAAATTTTATTTATTTATACACATATATTATGTAGATACAGATCATTTAAGATTTAAAGTCTATTAATGAGAAAACGGCTAATATATATGTGTGAATATTTTATCTAGGACAACATTTAAAAGGAGATTTCGTCTAACTTGGCAAAATTTGATCGATATTATTTGATATAAGGTTTTGGGGGTTTTACAAAATAATATTTGAAATCAATTTTTATTTGTCTGTCTGTTTCTCTATGTCATTTTTATAGAGAGCACTGGATATAAAAAATTGAAAGAAACTGTTGTAGTAAGTCGTGACCCACAGACAACCTAGTCTTCGAGGCCTGAAATGTTTACGAATTTCTAAGCAAACTATTCTGTCATGGTAAAAGGAATGGGACGTAAGCCGGCGACAGGGGTAACATCGTGTACTATAAGAAAAAGAGATTATGACTGTCGATATTGTTTATATCGATAATTCATACGTACAAGAATTCCTTTCATGTTTATTTTAAAATAAAGATAAATTATAGTAATGAAAACGAAATTATTTATTTCGAAATAGAAATAGAAATGTACGAATTTACTAGTTTAAATCGTAAAATTTTTAATTTAAAATAATTATTCAAATCAAAAATAGAATAATATGCAATAAATATCAATTAAAAGTTTATAATAGTAGAAAGGAAACTAGATAATTTGGAACTAGGTATACGAGTATAATTTCAAAGAATGATAATAGTCATTACAAATTTCCAAAATCAATTGAAATAATATAGACATATCGTTATGTTTTTTTGCATCTTTACTTATACGTGCCGTGTTACAAGAGTGAGACGTGACATGTACTTATAGCGTGCTAGACCGGGACAAAAGCTGATTCGAATCTTAGCAACAATCAGTATAACTAGAACACTGTGCAATTCCATTCTGATATAAATTTATACTATTATTCTTGAACTTAGCGATGAAACGTGATATAGTCCTTTTTGAAACTATTTTTACGAATGTTAATTGCACACTCCTTTACAGCACAATTTGGCATTGTTTACGTGTTTTATTCTATATTTTTTAATACCGCTTAGATACAGGTCACGTATCAACTATCAGCATCGTGGTTACTACTAAACGAGCGCACGTGTGATTTTGAATTTATATGAGAATTTTTGCAGATGGACGGCAGAAAACTGTGCGTTTCTATTTCAAGTCTCGTAGGCTATGTTGTCTATGGCGTGACACACATACTGGGTTTGACCCATAGCTGCGTTTTCACCTATGGTTATGACTTCGACGGTTGGTTACGGGGACTTATAAACAAAGTTAAAAAATATTTTTAGAAATCGTCTCGACAGGATCAAATAAAAATCTCTAAATCACGAATTCAGAAATGTATAACACATTATTTAGTGTTACTTCTTCTTCTGAGTTGATTTATAGTACAGAATTATCTCCATGTGAGACCGAAACGCACTCAATTGTTTTTTTTAATTTAAATCTTCTTTTGCAATAAAATCTAAGTAGCTATATCCAAGTCTTAATTATTTTAAAGAATACATGTTTAGCTAAGGCGTTCATGTCATTAGACAACTGTCTTGCAATTTCTACGTCGCAGTATGTGTATCGCAGTACATAAGCCTTTATTTCTGTTAATTGCTAAACTCATTCATATTACACGTGTACTTTATTATATGGCCATCAGTAGGTATAATGATTTCAGGTCAAGAAAATGACATTGACATGGGTATGAAAGACCACGATATCAGGGTAAATTTCCTTGTAACGGTTTAATTAGCTAGGTATTGGAGCCTTGAATGTTATATACAGTAATGAGCAGGCATTTGGTAGAACGTTAGTCATAGCTTCTCCTAGTAGTAGCACCTAGTAACTTTTTGGTTTCATCGTAAGTGTACTAATGAACAAATATAATTTACTAGGTATATTCTCATCGCAATAATAAAACTGTAAGTGAATTAAGCATTGTGATTACATCAAGATTATTACGGTTAAATAATTTGATTTGGCTCTGAGCCTAATTGTTGCTTTATATGTTTCGCTAACATTAAAAGTAATACTTACTAGAAAAATAGATATTACATAAGATAAATATAAGAATACTATAGTTTAGTTTCTACAGCTTTATTCGCGTAGAATTTGATACATACGTACATATGTACATATCTTCACGCTGTATCCCTAAGGGAGTAGTCAGAGAGCACAGATCGCCAAGCGTCGCGTCGCGCACTTTGACCTACTTACTTACACTTATTTGACTGCGAAATTAAAAAAGTTTAGAAGTTTAGTGTCTAGAAGTTAGAAAAAATAAAGATAGAAAAAATGATTTCTTCTAGATTTGAGATCTAGCTAGATCGATAGATCTAGCTGTTCAAAAAAAGAATCTTTGAATTTTTAAAACAAAAATGTTATTATAGTGGCAAGGAGTTTATCAATGACAATTTCTCAGTATAAAATTTCATTTACTATCTTGTACTCAATCGATTATATTTTTAATTTGTTTCATTTTATTATTAATTTTAATTTTTGATGCTTTGTATATTTTGATATTTATTTTTATTTATTATTATTTCGAGTTGTTTTTTTGTTTATTCTTTTCATTTTTTTGCTTTTTTTAAATTCTAAGTTTGACATAGGTACATGTGATTATTTGAATATGTTATGACATACAAAATCATTGACATTGATTTGGGTATTTACGTTTATTTTTCTGTATTGATGGATGATGTGAAATCTGTAAAAGACAAATTAAATATTTGCATGCTTTCAATAAGCAGAGTGCGTAAAGGTTGTGTAATTTTCACGTACATCTTATTATACTCGCATTTTCGCAAATAAATAAATTATTATTATTATTTCTCGCCCCCTCAACCCCTATTTCATCGAAATCGCTCTATTAAAATATTGCTCGTTTAATATAATGGTGGATATACTGATTAAAATTAGGGGTTATTAATTTCTTTTTTTACTTTTTACCTGAGTGTCTTATAATATTCCTTTCGTTTTCCGACTGGCACGATGGCGTGATGGTAGTACTTTTGCGTGCACAGCTGAAGCGTCAGATTCGATTCCCGGCCAAATCAATTTGGGAAACGAATTTTCCTATATCAACTTGGAGTATGGGTGTTATGAGTAGATATGCGGTACTCATAATACGAGTACCTATTTAGTTTGATCACACAATTGGTGTAATTGTCTAGATTATTTATGAACTACTATTATTTTGTTTGTTCCTTGGGAGAGGTAAGACTAAGATCAAACGTACACCCATTTAAGTCAAGAAGGAAATCAATTTATTCAAGTAAACCCAATTACAACTTATTTTTGAACGTCAAATGTACTTTAGTTTGTTTACTTCTGTATGAAATTTGTGAAGATGTTTAATTAAGTTTTAAATCGGACATCACTGACATTTTACAAACAAAGTTTTCAACAACACCTTCGCCAGTGAGATATACACCTCAAGCAGTGAAGACTTGTAATTAAGAAATCAAGTTGTCAAAGATAAACATTCCTCAGTTCACGGGACATTATCAAGACTGGACTCCATTTTATGATATTTTTGATGCATTGATTCACAAAAAGGACAACTTAAGCTAAGTACAAAAAATGTACTATCCGAAAAGTAGTGAAGATCTTCTTAAACATATATCTGTAACTGAAGCAAATTATGAATTAGTAAACTATAAATAATTAATTATGAATGTGTATGAATAAACATATTGCAAAACAGATATAATAATAAGAGAATAATAATCAACAACATTCTAAGTCGTCTGGTAACCCAAAAGAAAATATCTAACAGTAATTCTGCAAAAGGAATACGAGAAATCTTAGACAGAACAGTGGAATGCTTGAGCAAATTGTAAAACCTAAATATAGATACGAATGGGGAATCATGGGGAATCCTAATAATTTACCTGACGGTCACGAAGTTAGATCCTAAGCCACATAAAGAATGGGAAGAAGAAGTCAGCGCCTTAGATATAAACGAACTACTTACACTAGAAACTCTTACAAAGTTTTTAGAGAAGAAATGTAGAGTTCTAGAAATGATAAGTCCATTTACTTCTAACAAGAATAATCAACTGCACCAACAGAAGGTTATAAGAACTAAGTTCTTACATTTGACTACTAATGTGAAATATTCTAATTGTCAAGAGGATCATGCTATATACAATTGTAAAGAATTTGTAAAGGCAGAAGCAGACAAAAAAAAGAATGTATACAGAACCAACACCTTTGCTATTGTTAGATTCCGGGACACATAGTGAAAATGTGTAAGAGTAAGTCTCTATGGCGTCGCTGTGAGAGAAAACATCACTCATCGTTGCATGGAATCTCAACAACCAATGTTTCAGAAATAACATCCAATAATGACGATTGCCAAGGACAACAAATTGTATATCATTTAATAATGAGTACAACTACGGTATTAATGTCAACAGCACTTGTCAAAATGACAAATATACGAGGTCGAGCTTTCGAACTACGAGCACTACTTGAACCTTGTTTGCAAGAGATATTTATCACCGAATCAGCCGCACAATTAATGAAGTTACGAAAATAATCCGTTGATGGTCACGTCGTAAGAGTTGACGAAATGAAATCGTCTAAAAAGTCCACTGCAGAAATAGAGTTATCGCCTAGAACAGACAGAGCCCACGATGACGATGAAAATCACAGCGTATATAATGACGAGAGTTACAAACATTATGTCTATCAAGAAGATTCAAGTACTAAATTGGGAACATTTGAGAAACTTACATTTAGCTGATCTGACTTATTACCAACCAGGACACGTTGATCTATTACTAGGCTTCAACGTTTATAATGAGATTTTACTACCTGGTTTGGTCAAGAGCGCTCCAGGATCAGCTATGGTTTTACAAACACACCTGGGATGGGTCCTATCGGGGAAAGTAATAGTCGATGAAGAGGAAACAAACAGCGCAACCATCGTGAGTATGCAAATGAACGAAGATTTAAACAACATGCTTCGAAGATTTTGTGAGTTTGAAAACCTGGAAAAGAAAAGAGATACACTTACTTTAAAAAAGTAAAAGCTTAAGAGATTTATCACAAAATCACAACTCAAAACGAACATGGAAGTTTTGTAGTAAACTTACCGCTACGAAATGATCCACTAGTGTTACCGTGGGATAGTAGAGAGATAGCACTCAAGCGTTATAAAGCTACAGAAAGAAGATTACACAAAAATACGAATCTCAGAGAAGATTATGACAAAGTTTTGCAAGAGTATGTAAACCCGAAAACCGAAAAAAAGAGAAAGTAGAACCTGATAAAACGAATGATAAACACAGTGTCTATTTACCCTATCACGCTTTCATTAAAGAAGACAGAGAAACAACCCAGGTACGGCTTGTATTTATTGCGTCATGTCCGGGTACAAACGGAGTTTCGTTGAACGACGAACTTCTCATTGGTCCAAAAATACAAGCAGAGCTAAAAGAAATTTTCCTAAGGTGGAAAAAAAACAAGATTGCTTTTGTCTCCGACGTGGAGAAGATATATAGACAAATAAGAATTTGCAAAGAAAACACTGATTTACAAAGAATAGTATGGAGCTCAGATTCTATGCGATCTATAGAAGACTATGGACTCTTAACTGTTACATATGGGACGTCATGTGCTTATTTAGCTATAAAGGCTTTGAGACAAACGGCTATTGAAGAAGGCTCGAATTATCCTGAATCAAAAGATACAATGCTGCAAGATTTTTCTATGGTTGACTTGCTTTCTGGAAGATATAATGAAGAAGACGCCATTAAAACACAAAAGGAAATTACGAAAATCTTAGAAGCAGGAGGATTTAAATTACGACAAATTTATGGAAGAGCTAAGGAAGAAGTCATCAGACGAAGCTATTACAAGAGAAATTCAAATAAGAGAAAGAACAAAGACATTAGAATTAACTTGGGAAGTAAGAGAAGATTTATTATTTATAAATAATTCGATAAAATTTAAAGAAGAAAGTCACATTACTATAAGAACTGTTTTATCTGAATAGCTACACTTTTTTAATCCATGGCTTGGAGACCACAAGTTACTTCCTTCGTTCCACTAAAAAGTCGTTTACTTCCACTCTACTCCTTTCTAGATAAACAAGGTGTGCTTAGGAGTTGGCGGTCGTTTGAAATACGCAAATATTGAATATATGCGTAAACATCCTGTAATCATATCAAATGATAACGCTTTATTGCCACTTCTGTTGTCTATGACTCATGTTCGAACATTTCACAGCGGGCCTCAATTGATAGTTACTTACCTGCGTAACAAGTACTGGTTGATCGATGCAATTAACACTGTCAAGAGATTTGTCCGGAGATGTATAGATTGTATGAGACAAGGTGCCACCACAAAGAAGTCAAACCATGGGAGAACTACCAAAAGCATGAGTGACTCATTCAAGACCATTTCTGAAAAGTGGAGTTGATTATGCAGGACCAATCCCCCATACTTACCCATCGCGGTCGAGGTGCTAAAACTGTTAAGGCTTACATTGCTCTTTTCATCTTCATGAGCACCAAGGCTAATCACTTGTAACTGGTGACAGATTTAACTGCAGAAGCCTTTATTGCTGAATTTAAAGGTTCGTTGCTCGAAGAGGACGATGCGAAGAGATTTGGAGCGATCAAGGACGTAATTTTCACAGCGCTAACAAAGAGCTCATGTGAAATAAAAAAATAAATAATTAATTGCTCTTGTTAAACAACATGTCCATTGTTTGCATTAAAGTTATTACTTTCTATAATTTTTCATTGTACCGTAATTATCTCCGCATTAGTAATAAAAAATAGTATCTGCAACTCGTGCGGTGTTGTCGATTGCCCACTCGAGCGAATGTGCGCTCTCGTGCGCTCAACTTCGTTCGAGTGGGCAATCTTAAGTTGTAAAAGTAAGTTGAAAATAGTATATTGTATACACCTGTACAATAAACAATAAACTGTTATATTTGAACAATTTCAAAACGTAACGTTGATATTTTTTGAGTTTTTTTTAGAAATTAAATCTAAAGCTTCGAAATCAAGATTTTCTTTATCTTTCACACTGATGTCAATGGCACAGTACAAGTAAGCAAGCAGTATTCTATCTCGGCAGTGTATTCGAGATAATAACCTACGGTCGCTCGGTACGTGAACACGCAATAGGCCTGCCGACTGGGACTGACTGTTTTTCTTAGGTTACGTATTTGATAATAGGTACTATATTGAATTGTCATATTATCTTTTTATTTTATATTATTGTGTTAGCTACGATAAAATCAAAGAGTAAGTTAGATACTTATAGCAATGGAAAACCCCAAATTTTACTTAAATTATCGATTAATCGATTAATATTCATATTTAATATCAATTATTAATTAATTAATTTGTATTCGAACACTTCGTGCTGCAGTCGCGAAAGTAAAAAGCAATAGAGAGACGTGGAGCGCTCGAGTTTTGAGTTATATAATCTCGAGCGGTAGTGGGGAATAAACCGTCAGTCGTTCTTTTCTATGACGTCACGAACACCGTCGCGCTCTGCTAGAGGGAGCCAGTGCTCCTCTTTATGTTTATTCGTCGGTGTTGCTAACAATCGCAAATGTCATAAGTTTTTATTTATATAATTCTACTAGTAATTTATTCCTAATTTCAAAAGTGTGAATTAATATGGCGGAAAAGGACAAAAAAAGTGTATTTTGTGTTTTTATGTGTGCGGTACAATTAAAAATCAGCAACAAAGTATCTACATCATTATATAAATATGTTTCCTACAAATGAGCAACAGAGAAATATTTCTGGTTTCGATATAGATGTATTCAAACATCCATACACTGAACAATATGCTCGAAACCTTGATTGACATAGTATTTCGTCAGTAAATGCGCGGGAGCGTCTCATACCGTTCGATAACAAGCGCGGCGCACTCGCGACTGTTGTATGCCGAGAGATGCCGACATTTTGAGGCGCGTCGTTTGGGAGCGTTTGTATGAAGATAGAATACCGCTTGCTTACTTGTACTGTGTCAATGGGTACTAAAACCGATTGTGTTTCTCTTTAAATATTCATTTTACATTATATTTTTTAATCGTGAATTTGCGTGTGCCAAGCAAAATATGCGTGCTACAAGTAAACTTGTCGCACTCAAATTGTAAAATGAGAAAATAGCTACTTATCAATCGCAAAAATGTGCGTTTAGATACTATTTATCCCGCATGTTATAAAAAATACATTTTCCAGTTTTACATAACGAATTATAAACATAATACAACGATATCTGTGTAGTACTGGATTGAATGTATGAAAGCATCACTAATGTCCACTTAGCTGTGGTTCAGGAACCACACCTACCTCACATGCACTTTGACGCTTATGCAGAAAATAACTTAGTGTATTTCACTTAATTTCGTACTTACAACAATTCATCAAAAAAATTAATTGAATTGAAACGTGTCGTGGACAAGTCCATTCCCGCACATTGATTGGGACTTGCCCGTTCGTGCCGACGAAATAATAGCATCGTCTCTATTTTATTTATTTCTCGCGTCTCGCTCTGCCAGCGCGTGGCGCCATAATTCTTTTTTGGTTTACCAATCTTGTGTAATGTACTCTATATCATTATAATTTTGACGCAAGTTCTCCATTGCGACGTAGTGTAGTTGTTATCAAACTCAAAATAAATATTGTCACATTACTTTCTTTGTTTCTAAAAAGTCTCTAATGTAATGCATTATCCGTTATTGTACACCTTATTTTTAATTTTCATGAGATTTCCAGATTTAAGTGTTAAAAAAGTAACACATAACTGTGTGTTATACACTCCTGATTTAAACAGTTTTCATTTAATAAAAACGATCAAATGCAAGTTCACGTCAGTATTTGAATCACTATTTACTAGCTAGAAATTTATGTCAAACATCTAATCTGAGTGTGAGCGAATGTATTTCAGAAATTAAAAAATAAATAAGCTTGTGATTAACAGATAGAGAGACATCAGGGTGATTTCATACGTGTTCCGTTTTTATAATTGTGATATGGAAAACTAAAACAGATATTTGTCAGAAAAAGAATGGTAAAAATTAGTTAACCGCTTCGGGCTACACGTTGTAGGTCACGAGCTCTCGACAGAGTAATGAGAATGTTAGTAAACACTGCGGGCCGGTCGGCAAGTTATGGAATGTTGCGTTGCAGTTTGTTTGTAATGTTCCGAAGAGAGTTAATGATTTTTTGTGAAATTAATTACAAAGCGAGCTTTCAAAGTGGAAAATAATTTTGAGTTTCTTCTGTCTGACTAATACTGATTTATTTCTAATTAAAAAATGAAAGGTTATTTTTAAATTGCAACAAATGTTATTTAATATTAAATTTCATGCCTTTTCATGGTAAATATTAATTTTGATGCATTAAAGAATCTGTAACAACAAAAAAATACCTCCAAGTAGCGAGTCAACTAAACGACTAAAGCGGCAACTTACTACTTGCGACTTATCAAGCTCTTTACACACAACAATGTAGTTAGCTTATCAACTTACCAGCTAATAACGTGTAAACCGAATAATATGCCCGGTTTACATGTTAAAGTCTCTGGCCCATTAGAACGTGTCGTACAATAACCGTGATAGGAACGTGTCAAGCACGTAAAGTAGCGTTAGGAACAACTATGTCCGCTGCAACGGAGCAAGAAAATTTTATTCCCGTATGTGTCACCCACGAAGCGTATCGTTACTTGTAAAATATTCTTGCCGTGAAATCGCTGACGGTCCGGTCAGGGTACGTACGCTGTGGGCCGGTGACGGAACGGTTTATAGAGGGCGTTACATGATAGTAATTATTCATAAAAAGAATATTATTTGCTTGTGTCGGCACGGTTACGGTCATGGTATGGTACGGTGTAGTGGGCAGAGTCCTTTATATGTAAGTAAGTCAGTAAATAGGAGTCAAGTAAATCTCTGCGTGTAAACATCGCGGTAAGTAAAAAGGTAACTAAACGACTAAAGCAGCGACTTACAACTTGTAACTATTCAAGCTATACCATAGTCACTATGGTATAGACGTACAACAAAATACACTATGACTATGGTATAGACGTACAACAAAATACACTATGGCATAGTGTTTTGAGAATGGCAAACAGAAAAGATGTTTCGAGTTCTAACGCTACACCATATATACGCATATTATATACATAGCCGTCCATATAGAACTCTTATCGCATCTTGACAATATGAAAAAGCTATTTAAATCAAACGTCAGAATTTTGAGTTAAAATAGTAAACTTAAAAATACCTACTATCCAAATATAGTATGATTTAGCATGTGTCCACCCCATTAGCTACATAGCGTGAGAATATTTGTATATATATTTGTAAAAACTCCATTTTAATATCTTAGATGAATCCATTGTGTTAACTTGCCAAAACAAAATCTCATAATTCCAATCAGTTTCATTCTTAAGGTGCGTTATGTTTAGTCGTTTGAAAAAATAAAGATTACGTACTTATTTTGAGAAACACTGGGTAACTACTTCGTACAAAGAAATACATGTATTATATAATACGTAAGAGTATGTCACTACCACCACCCTATCTTGCCACTGCTGGATATAGGCCTCACTAAGAATACGGTATACCCGTAGTACATCTATGATAAATTGCTTCATTGTAAGTTCTAAGAAATCCAAATAATACAGACATGCCTACGCTATAATTATAATAATTCTTGTATTGGAATTTCCGAGAAACCAAAATGAAGACTTTGAATGTAATAAATGGTAGTCTATTCACATTTAATTATTATAAAGGAAATAAGGTCAAGTCACGAGACGACCGAGGGAGTTTTGGACGTGAAAATATTTGTCTGCGATGAAAAAAATCATGTTTACTATGTATGACAAAAAATTGTTTTTAAGCATGTAAATCATCAAAGCATGTGTTATTTATATAAGTGATACATGCACCCTATTAGCTACAGCTGTGTATGTATTCAACTGCAATTGTTAAATCACATGCATTGAAATTAAAAGTTTGGTAGTGGGCGGAAACGGAGCGCATCAAAATTAATAGCAAATCACGTGCTTATTAGAATAGTTTTTTTAAAGTTCTAAATTGATGTTTTTCTCTTATAAAATCCCAAGGAAAATCTAATAGTTGAAAACTCTATCCGTTATTAACACTCCGGATCTAGGGTGATCCGTCACTAGGCCGCCACAAAGACAATAACTATTATATCCGCTGAACATTCTAAATGGATCTAGTACGAAATAATGGGTCGGGCAATCTAAATCGTCTTCCCAAGAGTAGATACCTATCTGTGTATGAATATGAAGCAATTGTTTTTGATGTAGATATATAAATTATTATATCAGAAAAGCCATGTAATTTAGAGAAAATAATTTATTAATTATTGATATTTACCACACCACTCAATCTTCTTGTAAATAAGAGGTCAGAATTTTAAATACTGATTACTGATATCAGTCACTGAAAAAATAATGTTAGGATTTTATTTTACATAAATGCAATTGACAGGAATATTGAGTAAATTTATATCCAGTTTACAAGCAAGGGAATAGGAATCAAATTAATTTATAAGTAAAGCTCTTGTAAGCTGTTAATTAACTTTGTTTTGGATGACGTTAAGGGTATGCTCGGCCGAATAATTAGACAACATTAATTAAATTATATCTGTGAAGATTGTTTTGAAATTGAAGATTTCTCAGAATAAGGTTCATAGCATTTAAAATAATAAAAAAATTGAGTTCTGATAGATGTAAACCGGTAACCAAAAATCATGAACAAGAAAGAAAAAAATTGGCCACAAGCGTGTTGGATACCAGCGTGTTAAGTTAGGACTTAGGACAATACCAAACTGAAAATGAAGTAAAATAAAAAGGCCCAAAATCCGATTATTTATTTTTTTCTTTCTTGTGCATGGTTTTGGGTTACCGGTTTACATCTCTGTGCCACAACTCAGTGGGTGTAAGGATGACAGTGTATATCTGTTGTGACATACGGATAGTCCATAAATTTCCAACCTTTTCTAGACCATCGCCCACTTTAAAAGAGAACAAAAATTTCAACGCTCCCCTAGTCCATAATAGTTAATTTTATATGAAATATTAAAATATTGTTGCATATTATTTGTACATAATTTAGCCATTCATTATCTTTTAAAAATCATGAAGCAGAAATTCATGAAACGACAACAGAATATATAATGACATTTTTTTAATATAAAAATAATCACAGAATTAATAACAAAATAAAATATATTTAATTAATTTAATTTATCTATTTATTTAACAACCGCTATTGACTGCCTCATCGCCCGCTTGTCTCTGGATCCGCATACGTCTCTGGATTCGATTATGGACTCCTAAAAATTAAATTATGTAATAATATCTATCGTCACGATAGATGAAAGATGAATAAATTACAAAATAATTACATACATACGTACATATCCTCACGCCGTATCCCTAACGGGATAGTCAGAGAGGACGGAGCGCCAAGCATCGCGATCCTTACATACTTCTTTTGCTTCCTCAAATCTCATCATTCTCCTCACACATTTTCGCCAAGGTATGCGAGTGCTTTTGACATGATTGATTTAAAAAAATGATTTTATTAATTTAGGCAGTAACAGTATAAATGTTTATAATCTGCTAATGCTTATCGTCATCTTATATTGCAGCGCAGTTCATGGTTCATGTATTGTACTAATTTTATTTACTACAAAAGTATTCCATTTCTAATACAAATACGCAATGATAGGAATAAATAAATAAAATGAATCTTATATAATTAAAGGCTTTATTGTAATGAAATTTCACTCTTAAAAATAATAAAATTCAATACACTCTCCAACTTCACAGATCATTAAGGTGACGCATTGCAAATTTTGACGGCAGGGATCCCAATTTTTTTAAGTGACTTTAAAACATATGAAAGTGATATTTGGTAATCTGATTCTTCATTTCATTGACTTTATTTTGACAGTTGCTATGTACACGATTGGTTAACTTTTGTAACACAAAAAAAAATAATCAAAGAAACCTCTTTTAAAACAAAGATTTACATTTCCAGGAGTAACGAGACCTATTTATGTTTCTACATTTTCTGTATAGTTTCAATCTAAACATATTCTTCAAAATGTCAGTTGGATTTTAAAAAATTAATTGTAGTTTTTAAAATAAACGAAAACAACTACTTTTTCGTATTTTTCATAAGCTAGTGCGCTTACTGTTGCATAGACCAGAAGGTCTATTTTGGACACAGACAAACTACCCTAGAGACCTGAAATGTTTACGAATTTCTAAGCGAACTATTCTGTCAAGGTTAGAGGAATGAGACGTAAGCGGGCGGCAAGGTAACGTCACGTACTAAACGAAATAGTGATGTACTCGTAGATATTGTATATTATATCGATAAATACAATAATTATTTTCATAAGCTTATTTTAAAAATAGAAATAATAAAATATGTGTATACAATCGAAACAAGATTCTTTATTTCGAAATAAAAAATTTGGAATAGAAATGCAAATCAAATTCGTTTGGGTAGTACGTGTTTCTCCTAATGTAAAACTTTTTAACAAAAAATTAAATTGACAAAAAACGAAACTGAAAGGCTTTGGTGGTAGAACCACCCAACCTTTTCGTCTGTATGTATTTTTTAAACCAACTTTAAAAAGAGGGAGATTCTATGTGCGTCTGTATGACGCCATGTATACAGAAACCTTCCCCTGCGTATTTCATTTCATTTGATACCCATATTGTTGGTGTCGAACGAAAAACTTATTTCCTGTTACGGAACATCCGCCATATTGGATTTATGATGACGTTACATGTCTGGGAACCTTCCCCTGCTTATTCCATTTCATTTGATACCCATATTGTTGATTTTGAACGAAAAAGTTATTTCCTATTAAGGAATATCCGCCATATTGGATTTATGATGACGTCACATGCCCCGAAACCTTCCCCTGCGCATTCCATTTCATTTGATACTGTTAGTGTTGGATAAAAAATTTATTTCCTATTGTGGAACATCCGCCATATTGGATTTATGATCATCACATACATAGGGACGTTCCTCTGCGTATTCCATTTCATTTGATACCCACAATGTTAGGGTTTAACATTATAAAGTTCCCCTATAAAGTTTCATCTCCTTTTTCACCCTTTAGGTGTAGATTTTTGATGAAAAAGAAAACTGTGTTTTTTTAATAGAAAAGATTTTATCTATGTACCATACTAAATTTCGCCTTAATCGGTTTAGGGGTTAAAAATTTCCCATACAAAGTTTCTTCCCTTTTTTGTAAATTGATTTTTGAAAAATAAAGTAGCATTTGTTCACCTCCTGGTGTCAAACTATGTCCATGCTAAATTTTATTAAAATCGGTACGGCGGTTTAGCCGTGAAAACCAAGCAGACAGACAGACAGAGAGACTCGTATTTATAATATTGGTATGGATATGGATTATACAATTATATAATATTATATAATTATATATTATATACATTAATATATTATAGTATATTAATATTATATGTTATATATATTATATTATTATATAGTATGGATGGAACTAGGTATATAATTTCAAAGAATGGTAGACATTATAAATTCTCAAAATTAATGGGAAATGTATTGTTATATCCATTCGTTTTTTCGCGTCCCTACTTACACGTGCCATCTTGCAAGAGTGAGGACGCAACATGTAATTATAGCTTGCTAGACAAGGACAAACGCTGACTCAAAGCTACCATCAACCAGTATAGTGAGAGCTCTGCATTTTTTTGATACAAATTTTTATTATTAATTTTATACTTACCGATGAAACGTGATATTCTCCTTTTTGAAACTATTTTTATGACTGTCACTACCACGCCACTTTACAGCGCAATTTGGCATTGTTTAAGTAATTTATACTATATTTTTAAAACAATTAGACACAGGTCACGGATCTGCTTTCTGGTTAATACTAAAGGAGCGCGCGTTTGTGTTTGAAGTTATATGAGCGTTTGTGCGCATCGATGGCAGAAAACGGTGCCCTTTCATCTCCTGTCTTTAGGCTAATTTGTCTGTGATTTTGGATTACATTATTGTTTATCAATGCATCGCCTTAACACATTTTAGTGTAAAATATATTTATTGAATTTCTGTTTATCAAACAGTCTTTGTTAAAGTAACGTAAAATAAGATTTAGCTGTTATTTTTTGTTTTGTTTGTTGGTATTTTAGAAAAAAAGTCATATTTCAGTGTGTTATCTTTTGTGAATGTTGATATTGTGCGATCATTGTGTTAATTTTAGATGTTTTTTTTTATATAATATAAGTAGTAATTTAATTCATGGTGTTAGTGTGTTAAGAGTCCATTGTATTTAATAAATAAATAAAATAAAATAAATAAACAATACCGTATCTTATGAGATTTGTATCGAGAGAGAGTGCAATCGCTGTGGTCATAACGTACACTTCAAGAATTTGTCACGTGTTTGCTAATTGTTTCCCAAAAGATAACGAGAATCATAATGACGACGAAGAATCATTCACTCTCCAGTAGCAGTACTCCGTTTCAAATCTACAGGGCAACACTACGCGGCGGTGCAATGTCAATTAGGCGGCTGCGCTTCTATGATAATATAATCCAAGACCCCAGGGTCCCCAGACGTAACTTATTTTCTAAAAGACAAAATGAGACGAATAGAGTAGTGTTCCCATATACTTTGAACGTATACGCACCTGCTAAGTTGGGTAGACGGCCAATTTAGATGTAGCAGGTGAAAAGGTACCTACATCAATAATTTTTTTGGTAGCTTTAAAGCATCTGGCGGAAGTTATTGCCGGCGGAAAGTGTCTGGCCGTGCTGAATATTATATTGTAATAATATTCTACACAACATATAAAACCACCCATTAGCATTTAAGTGAAGTGAGTCCCATTTTTACTAATCTTTCTCACCTGCTACCTGTAAATTAGCTGTCTACCTGCGCATGTATACCTGCTAAGTCTAGCAGGTACGCATACATTCTAAGTACATGGTAACACAATTCTATTCTTCACGTTTTGTCTTTTAGAAAATAAGTTACGTCTGGGGGCTCTGGGATCTTACTTTAATAAGAATTATACGTAATAATTATATCGTTTCTCTCGCTTTATTGAGTACATACTTACGTGAAGGACGTCGGCACAGAATATATAATAGTATTACTGTAATAACACAGCACCACAGATAAATTAATATAGCCTTTAGTACGCAGTAAGTATATCTATGTAGATAATAACTGTATACACATATATAGGTCGTATATGAGTTATACGCCTCAAAATAGTAACTAGTAGTATGAATGTTATACTTATAATATTATTATAATTATAACATTAATATTTATGATAATAACTATAGGTAAGATATTGCTCACATAATGGTTATGCGTGACAGAATCAGGAACACGGAAACATGGAGAAGAACTATGCTCACCGACATAGCTCGACGGAAGTCTGAAGATGGGCTAGTCACATACGCAGCATGAACAATAATCGATGACTGAAAAGAGAACTGATATGAACACCCAAAAAGGGGCGCAGAAGCGTGGGCAGACAACTGACAAGGTGGACCTGGTGAAAGTAGCGGGAAGATATTGGATGACAAACATCCTGGACATAAACGAATAGCACGCATTGCAAGAGGTCTAGTGAATAGACTGAAGAAGAAAAATATTAGTGATTAGAAAGTAAATTATAATCTCAAATATATGAATTATAAGATATTGGCTTTTACAACCCATTTCATATGAATAGATGAAGCAAAAAAATGTTAAAATTGTTGAAAGACCTAATTTTCAATTCCAGTAGTGAAGTAGGCAGGTATTACAATCCCTCGGTAAGAAAACAAAATTATTATGGGCTCACTCTCGTATTTCTGCATCCGCTCAGGTCATCGTGATTACTATGTCATTATTTTAAAAATGCAGTGTTAGCGTCTGTAGACACTTTTACAGTTCTAGCACCCGAGCTCGTGATGTAGTTACGTTCGGAATTGAAAACAGAACTAAGAGTAACTGCTCTGACCGTTCCCGATTGGGTATGAATTTGCATCCACACGCGCGGTGTAGGTACCTATCTACATTTGTAAGTTATTGAAACGGCTGCTTTCCGTCTAGATTTAGCTAGAGCAACTTCTATGCGTAATACTATTACATATTCTCTGTTGACAAATCTACCGCCGCTGAATAATGCTCTTATGCAGACAGGCAGCAGATGAAAGAGAGTCATATGTCGAGACTATGTAGATTATAGACAATACGTAGTAAGTATTATTACCTATTCTGAACTAATATGTCCATATAGTAGCGGAACATATGCACTTATATTTCATGTTGTTTCAATACACAGAATAAGGAATGAAAGTTGAAAAGTTGTCGAATTCTAAGAACATAGGCGATATAAAAATATAAACTCTAGTTTAAATCCATTGTTATCAGTGGATCTCGCTATAAACGTCTGTTAAAGTATTGAGCACTGTCTTTTGTTTAATATTATGCGCTTTTCCCATTCACTTTTATGTAAAGTTTATGTGAAAGTAATAGAAAATAAAATCAAATTTCAGAATATACAACAAACCAGAATATTTCACAAATATAACGAACAAGAACATTGAACAAATATAAGAAACAATACATATGTAAGTCATAGAAGTGTTCTAAGAAGCTTTGAAGGCACTTTAAATAGACAATGACTGTACCTACCCATATATTTTTTTATAGGTATACTTTATTAATTTAAAATTCTGTCGTAAAACTTCCCATCGTTGAACAATTTTTAAATATTAGTTCGTAATGTTTCACTTGTTTACCAACGAACTACTAAAGTTTTAGCTTATTTCGCTTAATGGTCGTCCTGTAATAACATGAAATTTGATACTTTAAGGAAAACAATTTTATTCTCCTTATAAAAACAAACTAAACTTCTATGCTTAGTTTTATGTAGGTATTAATGAACTATATGGATTTCACTGACATCTATTTCGTCTGTGATACTTCAATAGTGCGTGATTGATATAGGTGACTGAAAAAAATTAATAACTTTTACAATGATGTCGATGTATAAATTTATACAGGTGCAATAGAAAAGTATAAAAATAATATGTACTATCGGCCAATTTGACGCCTAACCACCTTTAGGCCGAGAGTTGTCTTATCTTATCTCGCGCCACTAAAAAAGCCACGCCCACCTTCCTAGGCGAGTTCGTTCGGTTGCTATTATCTACTATGCCGCGCTTGACTCATTTTGTCTCAGCGTGTTTGTCAATATAAGGTTTGTAGGAAGATTAGGAATGATAACTAAGAATAGTTATTCATTCAAATAGCTTCGTGTGATCTTCGCTACCAGCACCACTTGTTCCTTCGATCCGAAACTTATTTTATACAAACATTATGGTGGAGGTTCAAACATCTTGTTGTTTTGAGAAAGATCTTACTATGCAATTATGCAAGAAGTTACGAAGTACGAAGTTAATACGAGACGGGAGTCAGCCTTCTTTTCTACATATTCTCTATCATAGCTAAAAGAAGACTCTCCGTTAAGTCACCTTTCAAACAAAAAAAACTAAATTTAAATCGGATAACCCGTTTAGGCGCTATACAATGTCACAGACAGACACACAGATACACACGTTAAATTTGTAATGCCCTTCTTTTTGCGTCGTGTCAAAAAATCTTATATTGGGTCCTTACATATGAAATTAGCGTTTTGTCGTACTGACCACTTTGATCTGAAATATCTCCTCTTTGGTTAAGAATTCCAAATTCAAATTTATAAATTCATTTAGCTGGTACATTTGAGTTTTGAAAACAGTCATTCATTTGTTTTTTTCCTCATTATTTTTTTCTTTGGCGTCGCTTATTACCGCACAATGGAAAACATGAAATATCGGTATATTTACGAGGACGAGTTCTACCGTGGCACCAGTGCTGCAGAAACAGCTCGAAGGATTAATGATGTGTACGGCGCTGGTGTCGCAAAAGAAAGCACGGTACGTTTTTGGTTTCAACGTTTTCGTTCTGGAAATTTCGACCTTCAGAACCAACCCGGTGGACGGCCGGAGACCAAAGTGGAAAATGAAGAATTAAAGGCTATTGTGGAAGCGGATCCATCACAAAGCACTTCAGAGGTAGCTGCAGGCTTCGGGGTAAGTGACAAAACTGTATTAATCCACTTGAAGCAAATCGGGAAAGTAAAAAAACTTGAACGATGGGTATCTCATGAATTGAGTGAATCGAACTTGCAAACACGCGTCGACTGCTGTGTTACTTTGCTCAACCGACACAATAATGAAGGGATTTTAAATCGAATCATTACTTGTGATGAAAAGTGGATACTGTACGATAATCGGAAGCGCTCGTCGCAATGGCTGAACCCTGGAGACCCAGCCAAATCCTGCCCTAAACGAAAATTGACTCAGAAAAATTTACTTGTGAGTGTTTGGTGGACTAGCGCCGGTGTCGTTCACTACAGCTTTCTAAAATCTGGCCAAACGATTACGGCAGATATCTATTGTCAGCAACTGCAAACCATAAAGGAAGAACTAGCTGCTAAACAACCGAGATTGGTCAATCGCTCTAGGCCACTGCTGCTTCACGACAACGCAAGACCACACACTGCACAAGAAACAACCACTAAGTTAGATGAGCTACAATTGGAATGTCTGCGACATCCACCGTACTCCCCGGACCTTGCTCCAACAGATTAGCATTTTTTCCGGAATTTGGACAACTTCTTACAAGGAAAAAAATTCAACTCCGATGCGGCAGTCCAAACCGCCTTCAAAGAGTTTATTGATTCTCGCCTCCAGGATGTTTTTAGTAAAAGGATCAATGAACTACCTATGAGATGGCAAAAGTGCATAGATAACAACGGTGCATACTTTGATTAATTAAATATATTTTACAAAAAAAAAATTGACTTTGTATTCCTCCCGTACAAAACGCCAATTTCATATGTAAGGACCCAATATTTACATAATAATATTATATAAATAAAAGATTTTCAGACTACTATATTTATAGTACTATATGCTGATGATCCCAGTGCCCACTGGTGAACATCTTCATCGTAGTCAGTTAATTAAATAATGGCGGTTAATCAAAATTTTACCACACGGTTTTGTTGTTCAGGTTCGGTTGGTCAGGGCTATGTGTACCTTGGGCACACATTGAAATTAAGTTGAAATAACTTCAAGATAGAAGTAAACAAGAGGATGTATTTGAGCTGAGCGGTATTCAGAAAGTTGCACCACGTCTCTTTGTCGCTCACAGGTACCACAAAACTTGAAGATAAAAGTTTTAATCTGTACACCCGGCTCGTAATAACATATGTAGTTGAAACTTTGACACTGACGGTAGGACTAATCTTTAATCTCAACGTAATTTAGCAAGCTGTGGATCTGTGGAAAGAGCTATGCTTAGATTCATCCCGAAAGACAAAATACGAAATCCAAATTAAAACCAGCTTTAAAAGTTAGTAAGCCGAGTGGTAATGATCTGGTCGCTTTGGCAAACGTAATGTAGGATAACCCTCTCTACTAGATGGCGTCGTCGCCGCAGCAAGTAGAGGCTGCATGAAGAAGTGATTTAACTTAGAATATTGTCTGAGGCCTTAAATATAGAATAGATATATACGTTATTAGAGTTAGACTTAAAATTTAATTAACATAATAATAATAATAAGATGTAGGTATGGCGCAACATTTTTATTGCATCATATATCTTAGACAAATATCTTTATAAATATTTAGTTAGTAATTTATAGAACTAATTAGTAGGCAATGGCACGATACATTTAATCTGCGGTAGCAATCATATATTTGCATATTTCTGAAGAGTTTTTGAAAGTTATGTCACATTTGCGTCCAAGTTCTTCCCAACTTATCTCATATATTGTCTTCCAACCAGCTTTCTTTGCTGCCTTTTGAGAACCAATAGATGTCATCCATGCACCTGTCATAGGTACATTGTGTTCTTTGCACATCATTTGCCTAAAAACCCATTATAATAGACAATTGTTAATTATGGCAATTTCATTGATATTGATATAGCATAAGTCGAATTTAGTAACAAGAAGATGTTTTTTTGTTATTGCATTATGTAATAATAAAAACTAAATTAAAATCTCGCATTAATTTGATCCCACAAAAATAATATTTTGAAAGAAACTTTATTGATCCCCGGCACATTTGTTAATTTTTTAACTCTTCTATTACGAGTCTTCTAAATCTAGAGGGCAGGTAAAATAATGAAACCTAAGAATTATTTAGTGTTTCAAGGGTTCCTGTTTCTCTGTCTCAAGGCTTTCTTAAATTCTTTATTTAACTTTATCAAATTAAATCTTGGACCACGTCAAAGTCAAATTCACTTGTACTTATGCATTTTTAAATGTGAACTTTACATAGATTTCGTTTGAAATTGATTTCATTGTATTTACATAGTAGGCGTTTTTTTACACTTATAAATATAAATTAAAGTACGAAAAGTACTCACCTTATTTTAAAAAATTCCTTACTAATACCAAGTCTTCTGTAATCAGGATGTACTACTATTCCTCTGTCATCATAAAAACTATTCAAGCTATATTCTTCCGTGACATTAACCAAGGATTCCAAGACACTGAATATTTCAAAGCTTTTTCGAACTTCTGGTGTTTGGAATTTTTTCTAAAAGAAACAATGGTTAGGGAGGCGCATATTAAATTAAAGTAAATATAATGCGAGAATGGGGGTCAACTGAGAAAGCGTGCTTGTCGCGACCCCTGCCAGCCCTTTTCAGGGCTGCAATTCCTCTCCTGTGCGCACCGTGCGGAACAACAATAATAATAATAATAATAGGACGTCCCCCGAAAGCGACGTACACCGGTCTGTCCTCGTTGGTATGTGCAGAGTGCAATTCGGCGTTAGGGACTGCCACCTAACACGCTGTGCACCCCGCGGCGGGAAGTGAAGGGAGAAGTGCAGAGTAGCTGCGTGGAATGTGAGAGGTGGGATTGAAGAGAAGATGAATGAAGTGATTGATATTACGGAAGAAAAAAATTGGAGGTGTTATGTTTGAGTAAAATCAAGCGAAGGGGCAGTGAACTTGCCGACTTGCCCGGAGGGGACATCGCTTTGTGGTCAGGGGTTCCACATGAAGACAGGGGATTTCAGGGGGTGGGCGTTTTAATGTCCTCTCGTATGGTTAATTGTCTGACTGATTATAAATGTGCACCCAGACTGCTCTGGGTGCGCCTCAAGATGGAGTTGACGAGAATTTTTATTTTAGCATTATATGCCCCAGTGTGTCCTCTGTAGATTTGGGTGAACTAGAGCAGTTTTGGTAGAATGTTAGAGAAGTTCTAGCGCCGACCGAAGATAATGAGAGACATGAATAAATGGGTCGGGACAGCTCGAACGGATTTGAGTCTGTCCTAGGCAAATATGGAGATGAGAGAGTGAATGAAGCTGGTAGGTTTTTGTTAGGACCGTGTATGAAAAAGGATCTTTTTGTTGCTAATACCATATTTAAGCACAAAAGTACACGTAGGAAAGAAAGAGTGCGAGAAGTATGATTGATATATTCCTGGTAGATAGCAGACTTAAGAAGTAGGTTATGGACACAAGAGCGCATAGAGGAGCCGGACGGATCACTTTCTGGTGATAACCAGAATAAGGGGGGGGGGGGGGGAGAGATTTGTGTAAATGGAAAATGTCTAGAACAAGTGAATGAAATTGTGTATCTGGGAGTGCATTTTCGAGGCATGGAAGATGTGAGTTGGATGTGGAGAGACGGGTAGCAGCTGACAATAAAGTGAACGGTGCTCTGTCCGCATTAGTAGGCAGTGCGAATATATCTAACGCTGCTAAAATGCCCATCTACAATGCGGCGTTGGTGCCAACTTTATTGTACGATAGTGAGGCCTGGATATGCCCGTAATCGAGTGAAAGTATGATAAATGCAGTGGAGATGCGATCTCTCAGAAATATATGCGGTGTCACTCTTGCGGACAGGATAAACAATGAAGAGATACGTAGCCAAATTGTGAGATTTAGGTACATGGACAAAATCTAGGACAAGTGAATGAAATTGTGTATCTGGGGAGCGCGTTTTCGAGGGATGGAAGATGTGAGTTAGATATGGTGAGACGGGTAGCAGCTGGCAATAAAGTGAACAGTGCTCTGTCCGCATTAGTAAGTAGTGTGCATATATCTAACACAGCCAAAATGGCCATCCACAACGCGGTGTTAGTGCCAACTTTATTGTACGGTAGTGAGGCCTGGATATGTCAGAAACCGAGTGAAAGTAAAATAAATACAGTAGAAATGCGATCTCTAAATGTGTGCGGTGTCACCCTTGCGGACAAACTAAGCAATGAAAAGATACGCAGTATGTTATCATACTGCGTATTTCTTCATTATAAAAATTTGTATGAATGTTATTGTAAAAATGAAGAAACGAATGCTTAGATGGTTCGGACACATATAAAGGATGATTGATGATGACAGATCGACGAAGAAACTCTATAAGGCCGACTTATGAAGATCAAAAAGCCAGAGTGTTAGCCGACGAAAATATTGCAAGCACTTGCATACCTAGGCGAAAATGTGTAAGGAGAATGATCAGATTTGAGGAAGCGAAAGAGCTTCATTTTTACAATAATACTGTCGTGCAACCCTGTCATACTACGTATCTCTTCATTGTTTATCCTGTCCGCAAGAGTGACACCGCATATATTTCTGAGAGATCGCATCTCCACTGCATTTATCATGTACCGCTTCCCTTTCAAACACCAGAACTTTAGTGTTGTTCCCTTTCATATTCAATCCTTTCACTTCACATTCTTCTTTCATGCACATGACTAGTGTCTGGAACTCTGCTTCTGATGGTGCTACAAGCACAGCATCGTCAGCGTACAATAGGCAGTTAACTACTGTGCCATCACATATCATATCACTTATACTTCCTTTCAATGTCTGGAGGCAACTGTTCAAATACAGCACGAACAGCCAGGCAGACATCACGCAGCCCTGTCTGACACCTGAACAAACTCACTCTGGTCGACATATGACCATCGTTCCTTACACAGGCTCTGTGTCCTCGATATAATGACCTTGCAGCCTCCAGTCAGGAGCTATTCTGCACTCCTCTCTCCACCTCCCGCCGTGAGGTGCACAGCGTGTCGGGTGGCGGTCTACAACGCCGAACTGCACTCTGCACACACCAGCCGAGACAGACTGGTGTACGTTGCTTTCGGGGGACGCCTTAAATATATCACTATCTTTGTCCCGCATGGTGTGCACAGGAGTGGAATTTCAGCCCTGAAAAGGGCTAGCAGGGGTCGCGACGAACACGCGACCTCAGTTGACCCTTTAAATTTCTGCTTCCAAATTTATAAAAAAAATGTACCAGCATCTTATCTGCCTTCATCGCTGGTTTTACAACAAGTTGCATAATGGATACTCCAACGACATAATGTTCAGATTGCAAGTCATCGTCTATGCAACAAACAACGACACCACGTGGTGATGAATTAAGCAGTTGTCTTATCATTTCTTCACATTCCTTCTTAGCTTCGGTATTTTTGTCAGCACCTTTAAAAAATATTTTATTGCACGTTATTTGAATGATTAACACCTGTGTGACATTCCGTTATTGTAATTTTATTAGAATTTGGAAATACTGTCTATATTAATTCTTAAATTTTATTTTGATTATTGTTTACTTTAATTATTATTTATTTTGAATGTTAATTGTTTGTTATCGTTTTCAATATTTCATCAATTTCAAGTCCTCGTACAATATCCATGCATTGCATAGCTTTGCAGTAACTTCTAAACGAAGAGGCATGTGTTCTAAAAATATTTATTATCGAGAATCGGAATTTAATTTGCTGAAATCTAGATAGATTTTGGCAGATTTTAGCTGAAAATGAGATTATTTATAGCTAAAATCTGCCAAAATTTCAAACATTTTTATCGACATCGAAGTGAATTCGATGTCGAGTAGCTGCCAGAAATTGTACCTCGTTGAGATGTGAAACACGTTAAGGAATTTAACATTTTGACGACATTTAGCCGAATATATATAAACAAATTTTAAATAATATTTAAATATCTCTTCTTCTTATGTGCAGACACCTCCCTGTTCCAGTTTAATATATAAATAAGAATTCATAATAAGCTTATCTACAATATGATCTACAGTAGGTAATGTAAATGTGTGATCATTACAAGTAAATGTGACCATTGTGATGTAATGTTATCGTTGCGAAAAATTTTTACAGGTGCAAGTTCTTATTAGATATGGTGCTCGATTGATTGGAATTGACTGTGTTCATTCATTTCTGCGTTATCATAATCGAAGTAAAAAGTGAAAACGCAAACTAATTTAATTTTCAGTCAATGCTTATTGTGAAATCAGATACAGTTTCATTAATTGCTTTGAGTATTAGTCATTGGTAGGTATGTAAGTAAATAGATATATTTCTAATCTACTTCAGAAAAAACATTTAACATACATGTATTAACTGATGGTTCAAAAAGTAAATCGCGGACGTCACTCACATTTACATATTTGTAATCAATGATGTTATATTTACCTCTTTTGTACTATAACATCATTGATTGTAATATACATTATTTTATGTGTTTAAAAATGTAATGGTAATATGTTAAATATAAATAAAACATGCTCATCTTACCGATAGATTTAAGTATGGTCTCCTCTTTTACGAAATAATTTATATTCAGATTCACAACTTGGTCTATGTAATCACTACAGAAGTCCGTAATACATAATTTTAAAGGTTTTCCATCTCTTTCTCGTTCAAATCTAGACCACACTTGGCGTTCAGTCGCATTCGACATGTTTGCTCAAAAGATACTGTATTACTAGT
This sequence comes from Zeuzera pyrina, assembly GCA_907165235.1. Classification (NCBI taxonomy): domain Eukaryota; kingdom Metazoa; phylum Arthropoda; class Insecta; order Lepidoptera; family Cossidae; genus Zeuzera; species Zeuzera pyrina. The sequence continues at coordinate 10,878,948 of OU015626.1, read as the reverse complement.
TGAAGACTTTATCTACATGATAATGTATACAGAATTGTTACTAGTGTTTGTTGCTGATTCACCTGAATAAATATTGTAACCGTTATCAGAATTATGGACATCTAAGCAATTTTATATTGTTCCTAGTCTTTTATGTAATGCCAGCCGGTTACAGAAAATACAATATTTCATTAAATGTTCATTATTGCATGTAACTCTTAGCAAATTTATAGTTTTTTATTTGAATACATAGACAATTATGTTACATTCTTTATTATGTTACATTCTGCATTAATTTAATAATAAATAATAATAAAGTCATTACTTTCTATAATTTTTCTTGTACTGCAACTCCGCATTAGTAATAAAAAATAGTATCCGCAACTCATGCGGTGTTGTCAATTGCCCACTCGAGCGAACGAGCGAACGAGCGCACTCGCTATGCTCGTGCGCTAAACTTCGTTCGTGTGGGCAATCGACAAATTATCGCACTTGTTGCACCATACACTAATTCAAAACAATATAAAATCCACACTATATTACTATATCCACACTTCCATACCTGTATCCATACTAATCCATACTATCCATACTAATCTATACTATCCATACTAATCCATACTAATAATATAATAGCGAAATTCTCTGTCTGTTTGCTTGTTTTTCACGGCTAAACCGCCGGACCGATTTTGATAAAATTTGGCATGGAGATAGTTTGACACCAGGGGTGAACATAGGCTACTTTATTTTTCAAAAATCTACCCCTAAAGGGGTGAAAAAGGGGATGAAACTTTGTATTGGAAATTTTTAACCGCTGAACCGATTAAGATGTAATTCGATACAGAGATACGCTTTTCTATTTAAAAAATTATGGTTTTTTTTTATTAAAAATCTACTCCTAAAAGGGTGAAAAAGGGGATGAAACTTCATAGGGGACCTTTATAATGCTAAACCCTAACAATATGGGTATCAAATGAAACGGAATACGCAAGGGAAGGTTTCTGTGTACGTGACATCATTATAAACCCAATATGGCGGATGTTCCATTCTAGGAAATAACTTTTTCGTTCAACACCAACGATATAGGTATCAAATGAAATGGCATACGCAGGGGAAGGTTTCCGTATATGTGAGGTCATCATGAATCCAATATGGCGGAGTTTCCACAATAAGAATCAACTTTTTCGTTCAACACTAACGATATGGGTATTATATGAAATGGGATACGTAGGGGACGGTTTCTGCATATGTGACGTCTTCATAAATCCAATATCGCTGATGTTCTATAATAGGAAATAACTTTTTCGTTCAACACCAACAATATGGGTATCAAATGAAATTGAATACGCAGGGGAAGGTTTCTGTATATGTGACGTCATCATAGATCATATTTATATGGCGGAAGTTTCATAATAGGAAATAACATTTTCGTTCAACATCAACAATATGGATATCAAATGGAACGGAATACGCAGGGGAAGGTATACGAGGCATGCCTTTTAAGTTTTGTCGTTTGAAGAAAAAAACACAACTTGAACCTTATAGTACTTTTTATTGTTTTTCAAAGTATTTACCACGTAGCTTAATATACTTTTCCATTCGCTCAAACCAGTTATTATAACATTTATTCCACTCTAAAGTGGGATTGTTCAAAATGGCTGACTTGAAAGCGTCGACTGCTTCTTCACCGGACTGGAACCTTTGACCACGAAGACTTTTCTTAATTTTAGGAAATGTAAAGAAATCGTTAGGGCTTAGGTCAGGACTGTATGGAGGATGGTCAAGAATTTCTACTTTTTCCCGCTTCAAATACTCAATCGTTTTACGAGCGCTGTATGAGCTTGCGTTGTCGTGGTGCAGGATGATGCGTCGCTTTGAGTTAGATTTTCGAAGTTCGGCGATGACTTGTGGTAAACAAACTGTGGTATACCACTCTGCGTTAACCGTTCTACGATCTTCAAGTGCAATAGTCGCAACATGGCCGGTTTTTCCAACGAACGTGGCCACCATCTTCTTTGAAGTGTTTCGAGAACGAACAACTTTAGTCGGCTTTGGCTCGTCTTGAAAGACCCAGATTGTAGATTGTTGTTTGGAATCAGGATCGTAAGCATAGATCCAAGATTCATCACCACTGATGATGTCGTAGACGTGATTTGACTCTCCTCGGTTGAACCTTTGCAGAGTTTTCTTACACCATCTGACGCGGGCCGCCTTGTGATCGTCGGAAAGCAGATACGGTATCCAACGGCAAACTAGCTTTGTCACACCAAGCGCTTCATGCAAGATCTTCTGAATGGTTGTTCCTGAGATGCCTAATAGAGCCTCTATCTCTCGATACGTCACATGACGATCTTCGAGAATTAGTTGTCTCACAGCAATGATGTTATCTTCAGTGAAGGCGTATTTTGGGCGTCCTTCGCGAGATTTGTCACTAACACTAGTATGTCCACGCTGGAATTCTAAATACCAGCGTTCGACAGTCCGCAGACATGGGGCTTCATCACTGAACACAGATGTTAGCTTTTCAAAACACTGAAGCCGTGTCAGGCCTCTTCTAAAGTTGTAGAAAATTATTGCACGAACATTTTCCTTACAAAAATTCATTTTCGTACGTAACCTAACAGATTCCAATCGACGCTGTGACTAAACAATAGCATTAATCCTAATACTTTCAACTGTTTTGAGATTCAAAATTTAAACACATTTGAATATAGAACAGTTCCAAATTCAAAATTGCCGGCAAATATGGAAACGACAGAACTTTAAAGGCATGCCTAGTATGTGGGACGTCATCATAAATCCGATATAGCGAATGTTCCATAGTAGGAAATAATTTTATTGTTCAACACCAACAATATGGGTATCAAATGAAATGGAATAGGCATGGCAAGGTTTCTGTATGTGTGACGCCATCATAAATCCAATATGGCAGATGTTCCATAATATAAAATAACTTTTTTGTTTAATATCAATAATATAAGTACCTCAGGTAACCTCGGTAACCCGGAGAGATGGCAAATTTTTTCACTCGGACGAAGTCGCGGGTACAGCTAGTATATTTATATATTAATATTATAAATGCGAAAGTCCGTCTGTCTGTCTGTCTGTCTGGTACGTTTTCACGGCCGATTTTTATAAAATTTGGCACGGAGATAGTTTGAAAGCAGAGGACGGACATAGGCTACTTTTTTTCCAAAGGTATTATTGCACCCATTTGGAATTTTTTTTTTAAAAAATCTACCCTTAAATGGGTGAAACGGGAGATAAAACTCTGAGAAATGCTAAACTACTGAACCGATTAAGATGAAATTTGGTACAGAGATAAAACTTCTCTATTAAAAAACATAAACCTTTTTTATCAAAAATCTACCCCTAAAAGGGTGAAAAGGGGCACGAAGCTTTACAGGAAAAATGCTAAACCGCTGAACCAATTATGATGAAATTTGGTACAAAGATATTATGTGCCCGAAAGCAAACATAGGCTACTTTGTTTTTAAAAATGACATCTGGATTTTTATATATGTGACGTCATCATAAATCCAAAATGGCTGATGTGCCATTGTAGAAAATAGCTTTTTTGTTTAAGATCAACAATATAAACATCAAATGAAATAGAATACACAGGGAAAGTTTCTGTTTATGTGACGTCATCACAAATCGAATGTGGCGGATGTTCCATAATAGAAAATAACTTTTTTGTTCTCCACCAACAATATGGGTATCAAATGAAATGGAATGCGCAGGGGAAGGTTTCTGTATAGGTGACTTATCATAAATCCAATATGGCGGATGTTCCATTGTAGAAAATAACTTTTTTGTTCAACACCAACAATATACGTCATCATAAATCCAATATGGTGGATGCTCCGCGATAGGAAGTAACTTGTTTAAAGGCCCTCAATAATATGGGTATCAAATGAAATGGGATGGACAGGAGAAGGTTTCTGTATATGTGACGTTAACATTAATCTGCAACTGAGTGTTACAAATATGAAAAAATGTTATTTCATATATTTTGTAAATCCTTCCATACCACCGACTGTAATCGAAATGTACAGAAATGAGGAATTCATTCAAAATATGTTCTCCAAATTGGTACATTTTCACACAAACTCGATTTCGCCAGAGATAGTACTCAGAGGAGTATTAAAAGGAGCTAAGTGCATTGCCCCTTGAAAATTAGGTATATTAGGTAAATAAAGGTAATTATTATACTTTGGATAATCTGGTACCTACTACACATTTAGAATCACGATCACGTATTCACGTAAACTTCTGGTTTTCAGAAACATCAGGCCTTGTGATGTAAGCCATCACAAGTCACAAGTGTAGAAGCCCAAAAGAATGGTTCATCTGTGTGGAAATTCATATAATATTGCGCATTTGTAAACATAAATAAAAATATACAGGAACACTCATGTCTATCTGTCATAACAGAAAGACATACATGACCGACAGACGTACACGACAGACACATTCATAACAGACAAATGTGTAAAACATGACAGACAGATAAAAATAGCAGACATTCATGACAAACAGACAGACAGATACAACATATAGACAAAAAATATATAATGTAAAAAAATGTGAACTTATTTCTTCCATAAAAGCAGACTAATCAATACGTATATTATACACTACACCAATGATGTTATAATACAAAAGAGGTAGATAGGTTATATGCACTCGAAAAATGGCACCCTCAAAACTTTGCTAATTAGCCAACCCGGACTTGGTCAAAGAATATGAAAAGTAATGTTACAGAACCAACAATGTCGTACAATGCCTATTGCGCATTAAAAATTCTAAAATATTTTAATAATCCAAACGTTTTTTATAAAATACACGATCATGTGATGACGCAGCCACCCAATTTTAATCATCGTTTACATTTATTAAAAGAAATAATATATACACACCGGCACAATTAGCGGAACACAAAAAAGCAGGATTTTAAAATCTTTTACTTGAGGAACTGGCCAGTTATGATATTTTTTTAATTTATTGTCAAAATTGAAAATAGAAAATTAGATGACATACACTTTTTTCATTCATTTGTTTTATTTTCCCGAACAATACGTTTTGTCAACTTGTTCGAGTAATAACTACGTAATTGTAATTTTTTTGAAAAATTGCACTTAATGGTTTTTTATAAATTTGTTATTCTATAGGCAATTTTGTTTATTAAAAGCTCTTTATTATGCCTGACTTAACATCACTGGAAATCATTAGGGCTGATGAAATGAGAAGAAATGGCCATACCTACAGATCGATTGCCTCAAGGCTTCGTCGACCAGTATCAACGATTCATCGCAGCATCCAGCGGTACAGATCGTCTAATTCTCTTGTGAGGAGGAGGGGTCAAGGTAGAAAAAGATGTACATCGAGGCGAGATGACAGTTTTTTACAACTTGGAGTTCGTAGGAATACGCGATTAACGGCTGTACAAACTCGAAATGAACTGGAAGACGTTCGAGGAGTACGAGTAAGTGAGCGTACAGTTCGCAGGAGATTTGAAGAAGTTGGTTTAGGGTCGTATATACCTGCCAAAGGCCCAAAACTTGAGAGACGTCACCGCGTAAACCGATTAAGCTATGCGCGAGAACATCGTCATTAGGATTTGAACGAATGGCAGCAGGTTCTCTTTACTGATGAGTGCAGAGTTCTTTTAAAACAGATCGATGGGAGACAGCGAATATGGAGACGCAAAGGAAAACGCAACATACAGTCTAATTTTGAACACACAGTGGCTTATGGTGGCGGCTCGATTATGGTTTGGGGAGGGATATGTTTGGGAGCTCGCACGGAGTTAGTGATAGTCACAGGAGGGACCATGACAGCAGATCGATACATCAGAGACATTTTAGAAGAACATGTTGTACCATTTGCCCCATTTATTGGTGACGACTTTATTCTAATGCAAGATAATGCTCGTGCTCATAGTGCACAATCGGTACAGGCATATCTGAGCCACGTAGGTATACCGGTGATGCAGTGGCCAGCAAATTCCCCCGATATGAATCCGATAGAGCATGTCTGGGACTTGCTAAAAAGAAGGGTTAAATCCAGAATGCCACCCCCCAACAATCTGAATGAACTTGGAAACGCATTACTTGAGGAGTGGGAGCGGTTGCCTCAAGAAATCATCGATAACATAATCTGTAGCATGCCCAGACGAATGGAAACCGTAATCAGAGCAAGGGGGGGAAACACTCGTTATTAATTTTGCTTTAATTTTATTGTTAAATCATTTAATGCTTACTTTTTTTTATTTTTTGTGATGGTTCATAATCATCTAAAAATTTCACTTATTTCAAATTTCTTTATTTTTCAATAAAAAATAACGAAGACTTTTCAAAGTCGTTGTTAAAAGATGTTAATCAATTTGTTATTTTGTGTCTAATTACATTTTCGTCAAATATATGCGTTATTATCTCATAGTCTCACTTTTTTTTCTGTTCCGCTAATTGTGCCGGTGTGTATATAATTGATCATTTTCAAATTTATAAATAAAAAATGTTGGCGATCTTTTTAAATAAATATGTTCTCATGTACATGATTCAAGAAAAACGAAATTCGAAAAAAAGCAAACATCATTTTTTACTGTCTAATCCCATTAGGTATCAATTATATTTTTTTTAAATGTCTGTTCTGTGGAATTAATTACTAATATTCTATGAATTAGTCACGGATACGCTTAAAAAGTAGTAAGACATTGAAATTGACCAATCACAATGATTTAGAGAGCTATGTGATTTGTTAGTTTGAAATGCAATTATGTTTTACATTGCATAGCAAAGCGCAATGTAAAATTCTTTCTTTAACGTTCCAGATGTGTTGTTTTTGCCAATTTTCAACCGACTTCCAAAAAAGGAGGAGGTTCTCAATTCGGTTGTATGTTTTTTTTTATGTTTGTTACCTCATAACTCCGTCATTTATGAACTGATTTGAAAAATTCTTTTTTTGTTCGAAAAGATACAATTCCAGATTGGTCCCATTGAAATTTCACTGGTATTGAGACTTTGGTTTCGAAGATACACCAAATAAGGCGACCTGGTTATTTGTATTGACGATTCTCTTGTATGTCATTTGTTAACTATCGTTGTCCCCACATGGTATAATGGTAGTATGGTATAATGGTAAAGTAGGGAAAAGATATAAATTGGATGTGATATAATAAATTCAGTCAGTAGAGTCAGTCTTGTGGCGGACAGAGAATACGGCTGGTGGCTGTCGTCTTCGGATTGTAAGAATACTGCTAGGGTGTAATTATGATGCAACCTTTACACTGATCGTTTATAACTGATTGATATTGATATGATATTATATTGATGATATTGATAATGGCCATAATGGGCAATAATATCCCATGTTCGATCTGTTCGCATCCTTTATTGTGAAGGCTCAGGGTTTGTGTTCCTCAATGGAATGGAAGTTAACACATTGCGCTCCAGAATTGAAAATAAACTAGTTGTAGACCTGCTCTAGATATTTATTTAGGCCAAGGTCACACAAAAGGGAGAAATAAAAAAACTTTTATAAAAAAATTAAACCGACTTCAAAAAAGAACACTGAAAAGTATGAAATAACTATCCCTTACAGATCGAAACTTAAGTACAAAAATGACTTTATAAAAATACGAAACAAATACCCATATAATTAAATTTGATAGTTATTGAAGTCGGTGTCAAATCAATGTTCGACAACGGAAAGTCTATTAGTTTAGTAGGCTTGGCACCGACTTCAGTAACTGTCAAATTTCATTATATGGGTATTTGTATCGTATTTTTGTGCTTAACTTTCGATCTGTAAGGGATAGTTATTTCATACTTTTCAGTGTTCTTTTTTGAAGTCGGTTTAATTTTTTTATAAAAGTTTTTGAACGAGCACTTTAACATGTTCGCTGTTAGCGTTTTCGAATACTACTAAAACAGAAGTGCACTGAAATACTCATTTGCGTGTACATTTGTTTCGGACATTTTTGGAGCGTTGATTGTGTATCTAGTTTTTTATTTGTGATAGAAGGAAATGAATCACATATTTTAATTTCTAATATATTTTAGATTTTAATATAATATAATTTTTAATATATTGTTACTACCTAACAATATAATAAACAAAATAACAATAAAAAAATATTATTGTGTAGGGATTCGAACACGGAAAGTTACAATTCAATAGTATTAACTTATACCACTGCACTAATTTGACTACAAGTTCAATGTGAAATTATTGAATAGTAAAATCACTAGAACTCAGTATAAAGGGTAAAAAGACTAAATTCGAATAATTTATAATGATATGTGACTAATAGCACTACAGGATATCTTACAAAGTTGTATGAATAATTGCGTATAGGTATAAAGAGTACGCAAACATAACTTTTGTGTGTTGAAACACAAAAATAACTACAAAAAAATTAAAACCTCGGATTTGCGTAAGTGGCGCCATCTATTGAAGATATAGGCGCACGGGAACCTGAATCCACATATTGAAATTGGAAAACTTACTGACCGTAGTCATACTAAAAATAATATTGTAATATTTTCTGATAGACCGGGATTAGGTTTTGGCAGTCTAATTAACAACAGTGTCAGTCAGTCAGTCTCTAATTAATAATTATTGTTTCCCAGAGGCACCCATTTCACAAATATGTACTTAAATTAATTTTAAATAAAAAGTTTGAAGTAAATACCACTTTAGTACTTTTATTGGAAAATTCAACAATTGTATCGAAGCAACAATTAGCTGATAATTTGAATTCTTTGAAAAAATGTGAACAACATTATAGAATTGTTCCCCTATTCGTCATGGTTGCCAAAGAATTGTAATAATTATATTCGAAATTTAAATAATATTATAATAAGTAGGGTGACACTATGTCATAGAGACCAATTTCTATTTTTTGACACCAATAGGTATTAAGTATATCGGTAACAATTTTACATAAATTCAGACTGACAAAAATTACTTTGTACTTGTCTAAAAAGACAAAACACGAACTCAATACATCAGAAGCCAAATGTATTAACTCGGTTATAGGGACTATATCTAAAAACTTAGTTAGGGACAAGCAAGTTTTAGTAGTTATACTAATATTAATGCTGATAAAAATTATTCAAATTAAATAATCAGACAATGGAGAAACTGCATAATAATTTCATTACGTTCGTACATCAAAATATCAATAGTTTCTCTGGCAAAATATTAGATGCTGAATTATTCATAGAAAAATATAATTTAGACATCTTGTGCTGAAGGCAGGTAAAATGTCTTTTAATATAAATAATTTTAATGTGGCCAGTGTGTTCAATGGAGCGTCGACAGATGGCGGTGGTAGCATGATTTTGTGTAAACATTATCTTAAATTAAAGAACCGCAAAGACATAGTTACTCACTTAATTGCACTTATATGTGAAATGTCGTGTGCAGAGACGGAGCACATATTTTTATGTGTTTACCGACCTCCATCGTCTGATTTTTGTCAATTTTTAATTTCTGTATAGGAGAGTCTCACAAGACTTAGCAAATGTAAGAAGTAAATAATAGCGTGTGGTGACTTCAATGTAGACATATTGAATAATTTTAAGGAAAGAGGTACGCTCATTTCATTCTTTCTCTCATTGAATTTATTACACATTTTTAATGAACCGACCAGGGTCACATATTACAATTCCGTGACATGTATGAATAACATTTTTATGACTAAGTGTGGAACTATGGAAAATACTATTGTTAATGATATCCGCTCTGATCATAAAGCTCAGTTAATAAAAATAGAGGACATGAAACATAAATCAGACAAATAGTTGAATTAAGGCCATTAAGAGGGAGTAGGCTAAAAAACTTTACACATGATGTAGCAAAATTTGTGAACGTTGTTTTTTTAATTGATGATCCAAATGTATAAATTATTAGTCAAAAACTTATCCGAAATATTTAATAAGAACCGTCCTAAGAAAAAGAAAGTAGTTATTAATAACAAGTTACGTTTCGCGGATTGAGCGACGAACTGCATAAGAAAAAGTAGGGCCGTGCTTTATGAGTTACATGATGAGAAATCTTACACGGTAGATGAAAGTTTTCATAATTATGTCCGCACTTACTCGATAATATTTAAGAGGGTACACGACAAAGCAATGTATATTGCAAATAAAATTAGAAAATCAGATAACGCTGTAAAGGATACATGGATCACCATTAACAAAGAAGTCGGTGGTAAACAAAATAAAAAAATTAAGATATTTCAATACAAATTGATAATAAAATTGTTACAAATGAAATTGAGATTGCTAATGCCTTTGAGAATTATTTTTCAAATGCACCCGTAGAAATTATTAGTGGTCTATGATCGTGTTCGCATACAGAAGAAACGTTTTTGATCAAAAATATTGGAAAGGTTTCCTTGTTTGCCAAGACAAAACAATTGAGCTCAAACTCGATGAGTTTATCTTGTTGGGTTTAAGAGTTTCTATGGCCACCTTCCGACTCCATCATCAGACCAGGTCTATGATACCATATTATTGCGTTGTCACTAAAGACACGCAAGTATACCAAATTTGAGCCTAATCGAATGTTAGAAAGTGGTTCTAATTTAACTTCCATGATTTGATCCACAAAAACATACATACTAACACGGCAAGTTAAAAGCTTGTAATAATATTTAAACAATATATTTACTCTACTTTCATGCTGAAATGGGTTAGAAAGAAAAATATTATATGTGCGAAATAGTCATCTTAAAACTTGACTAAGGGATAGAACCTATTATGAAGCTACTGATTGACGCAGATGTTGATCTGGCTCGACTACTTCGATTAGTATCCATATCGGATCGGTCTCAAGAAGACTACACGGTGCTATGCTAGGACTGCGCCCAGTACAGACTAGACAAGTATCCTGCGTAAGCATCCGAGCGTTAAGTTCTGGCCCGCTAGATCGGGCAAAATCTATCTCTGCTAGCAGTAGTAGCGATTACGCTGGCAGGTGAAAATTTGTTTAAGATTATATTCTCATTATATGAGACCGTAATGGTTCTGGAGGAGGACACCGAGCGGGAATAGGAGAGGGCCGATCACATCGAAGATTACTATCTGTTACCGATATACCGTCTGTAAGCCCAAGTACACGCTAGATGTGCTATCAATGAACGAATTTGTTGCGTCTGGAAGTTACGTAGATATACAGTAAACTAATGTAAAAGTCTAATAACATCATATAGTTTTCCCGAAATCAGTCCAAAATAAATGTCTCAAATAATATATTATAGTCCTAATTGAGGAGGTGAAAGGAGGACTGCGGTACTCGGCGCTCCGTTCTCTCTGATTATTCCGTTAGGGGTTCATTGTGAGGATATGTATGTATGCATGTATAATCTTGAATGCATAGAAAATATCCTATGTTATATAGATTCAGGTGTTACTTTGCGGAAATCCATTTCATGTGATGAATTCATAAAATCTTTAGCTATTTTTCGCTCAAACTCCAAAAACCACCAATCGACACGCGTTTCGCCTCTCAACGAAGCATCCTCAGGATATACCAGAGATCGGACTTGGCCAGCTAACCAGCATCGAATATGCTATGCCTAATCGAAAGGTTGATTCTGTAGCTTATTATTGTATTATCCCGTTTATAAACGTTAAGGATACTTTGGAAACTAAAAAATAAGCTCCACCTTCGGGGCAACTATGAATTACAACGCCTACGGTACTATCTGTCGTTTGCCCTGGAGCAATTTCACAACTAATCCCCAGCAAGATCTTGCCTGTGGGAGCGTTCACATGATAATTATTATTCCCGGGATGCCAGTCGGTGTCTACGACACTCGATTAAACGGAATCTTGCCGAACATAGTTTATATGCGAACAAACTCGGTCCTTTAGTTGCGCGGAGGATCTTTACAGTACTGTATTTTATATACAGATATTCTAAGTTCATACATAATAATATAATGTGTGCTGTGAAATCTATTATTTAGTAGGTCACCTACGTATTGTTACTTGTTCATGAATTAAGAACCAAATTTAAGTAGGTACTTCACAATATTTACAATGCATAAATGCATCTGGAGTATCTGGAGTATTAGATGTGTTACAAATATAAGCGAACTAGCGGACTCAACATGAACCCGATTGCAGCGCCACCTTCTGGATCTAATTGTGAATCTAAACCATTTAGAGACTCACCAAAACAGACAAAAAATTTCATCAAAATCGGTTTAGCCACTTTCGAGTCTTAGCGAGACTAACGAACAGCAGTTGATTTTTATAAATGTAAATTAAGAAGTATATCTGTGTTTGTTTTAATAAAGTATGTTATTATGTGGGATTAGTTAGGAAGTAGGAATTAATTTATTCATACATTATTGATAATAATTTCACCAAATCCAACCTGCTTCGCAACGATATTACAGCGTTAGCATTACAGCGATGATTCAGCAATGATTGTTAGACGTCAGGCATCGACTGCAACTTAGCCATGCAATTTTATGTGTAATATCTACATTAATTGGTTTCATTTGAATTGAAAACTTTAATTTATATTATTTACGTCAAACAATCACAAAAAGGCGATCAATAGTCATAAAAATCGCATGACTTGACATTAATAGGTATTACTAATAAGCAGGGCTCGGAACTTGTTAATTTTCTAAACCGATTATCGGTATTTTAACCGGTTAATTGAGAAACCGGTTTTTACTTATTCCGGTTCTGTTAACCGAAATTAATCGGATTTTTGAGTTCCTATGTGCAAGGTAGAACATCTTGTTCTTTGTTAAACATGATTATGTACATACTAGCTTTTTCCGACGACTTAGTCTGTGTGGTGGTGACTTACAACAAATGCAAGTAAGCGTATGAAAATGAGACGAATAAACCATAGCCAAAACGTACAGAAAAAGAGAAGAACGTGTCGCATGACGTGACGGTGGTGCGCCGGTGCGCGGAGTGCGTTTCGTTCGGCTTGATCTATTGAGGCAGGCAACGTGCGTCTGAGTAAAACCGGTTAATTTAGGTTTTAGTTTCGGTCTCTTCACTAATCGGTAACCGTAATTATTTCGGTTTATTTGAAACCTTTCCCTTCATTAATCAATGAACTTCTTGAATTGATCAAATCAATCTTCACAATCAATGAACGGAACACAATTATAACCGGTTAAAGAACGATATTAACCGCTATTTCGAACAGGTTCCGAGCCCTGCTAATAAAAAAGTAGTTTCATTAGAATGCTTGAATTAGCATACTAATTAGTACCTTTTAAGTCAAATATCTGTGTATAACTTAATTCAATTATTAAAATTATACAACGTGGTGCTTCGCTACCTACATGTCTCCTAAATAATTTTATAAGATTCTTACATTAGAAACACTATAACCACAATATCATATTTAGAATATGAAATCTATAAATTGTACATAATTATTCATACATATTCGTACATATTCAATTATGCATGTATTATGTACATTATACATTTACTTACCTTTTACTGAACTACAATACTGCATGAAATACACTATCATCGAATAATATTATAGCAAAAATATATAATTGTTATAGAACATGTAGCGTTAATTTTTGGTTCTGCAATAAATACTAGTGTTGTTTTATTCGGTCTATTCATTTACAATTTCAACATTTTTATATCATATCGGATGATATTTTAACATAAGTCTTATTTGATTGACGTTGAGTTAGTTATTTAACACCTTTTTAATTAGAGAATACATTAATTGTCATGGTTTTGACATTTAAACTGCTGTAGCTATCATATATTTGCACATTTCCGTTGAATTTTTAAAAGTTATGTCACATTTGTGTCCAAGGTCTTCCCAACTTGTCTCATACATTGTTTTCCAACCGGCTTTCTCACCAGCCTTTTGTGAACCAGTTGATGTCATCCATGCACCCGTCACGGGTACATTGTGTTCTTTGCATATTATTCTCCTAAAAATCAATTTAAACAGTCATTAACAATGTAGTTTGAATTACGGACGAAGATAGACGGCGAAACTAAAAATATAAATTTTGGTTCTATTCCTATCTCATACCATCTATTAATGTTTTTAAAACATGCTACGTCGGTACACAGAAACAAATAAACTTATTATACATATTTTATATATTTTTAGGTTACGTATATTAAAAGGAAAAACGAAACCCTTGTATGACTCATGCGATGTCTGTCCGTCCGTCCGTCTATTTGTCCGTTTGTAACAGTCGATTATTTTATTTAATACAGGTACTACTTAGTTTTGAAAAAAAAATAAAGACCCTATTAAGTTAAATTTGTTGTACTTATTCAATATTTTAGCATTAAAGTTCTTTCCCTTCATGTCTCACAAAAGTCAGGCATCCTGTATTTCGTGAATTATAACTTAAACCCATCTCACAAGCGCCTGTTAAGAGTTCAGAAATGTGAGGTGGGTTAAGTTATAATTCACGAAACACAGGATGCCTGACTTTTGTGGGACATGAAGAGAAAGAACTTTAATGTTAAAATATTGATTAAGTACAAAAAATTTCACCTAATGGAGACTTCATTTTATTTTCAAAACTAAGCAGTAACTGTATTAAATAAAAAAATCTACTGTTACAAACGGACAAATAGACGGACGGACGAATAGCTAGAAGTAATATTATTACTTCAGAAATTCAGATTTTAATTTACGGAAAACCGTCTCGTCTTAAAATTTTATGAGCAACACGTGTTTCGCTTTTTAGTTCAGTGTGATCTCTAGCAATTCTTAAGGATACTTCGTTGAGAGTGAAACTCGTGTTAATCAACAATTTTAAAACTCTAGACCCGAAAATTGCTTAAAAATATACGAATACATTATAATAGAACACACCAGTTCAGCTTAATTCTGAATTTTTGGAGGATGAATCACGACAAAACATACGTTCTTTTTGAATGTATGTAGATTTTAAGCAATGTAACTGTGGAATTCCCGTTCGATTTTGTGCTGCAGCTTCTATGTGATGCGTGTGCATACATACCTACCTAGACAAATAAATAAAATTCTAAAAACCGTTATTTTGGTTTTTGTTAATGTTATTAACACTTCTTGCGCAATTGTTTCATAATCAATGTACAAATACATTCACAATTTTATTGTATGTTACAGGTAAATAGAATAACAAAATATAATTACCTCACTTTAAAAAAGTTTGTACTAATACCAAGTTTTCTATAATTAGGATGTACTATCACCCCTCGGTCATCATAAAAATTATCCACTTCATATTCCTTCTTAAGGTCAACTAGGGGCTCTATACCTTTGAGAATTTTAAACCATTTTCGCATTTCCGGTGTTTGGAAGAGATGCTAAAAAAACAATTTTGTATTTTTGTAATTTATGAGGATTCAATCCAAAAAAGATATTTTTTTTATTCGATTCCACCTGTCCTGTATGTCAGTCAGTCCTGCATAAAATATTTTGATTTTTTAGACGAAATTTTCATGATATTTTAAATATTTTTTAAACGAAGAACGAAATTTTTAAGGCTCTGTCTATGAAGAGATAAGACAATATTACAATATGTGTTTTACCTCTTCGGGGAAATAATTAATTGGTATAAAAAACAAAACATTTAACGATGCAATGTACAATAGTATAAATTATCGTAACTTACAAATTAGACACAAAAGTACCTGTATGTTGTCTACATTTAATGAAGCTCTACTAAGATCCATAATCGATGCGCCGACTATATCAGGAACAGGATTCAAATCACCGTCTATGCAACACACGACGGAACCTTGCGATAATGTTTTAAACAGATTCCTCATAATTATTTCATATTCCTTTTTTGCTTCATTACATTTGTAAGCACCTTCAACAGATATTTTATTATTAGTTATTAATGTATTTTTGATCTGTCTGTTGAAAAATTTTATGGGTTACATGAAAGGAGATGTTCAATTACTGTAGTGTAGTGTGATTTTTATTACAAAATTATCTGATATAACGTTTCTAACATAAAAGATAGTCAATTAAAATTACAATTATGGTGAATTTTTATGATTATTTGGAATAATGTTATTATGTAACGTCATAGCATAGTATATACATATGTCATATACTATACGATTATCATACACCATGTTATGATAATGGTATAGTATGCTACTTATAAAAAAAGAGATTAATCAAAATATAAATTTTACAAACTTAAGACCTCACAACCACCTATATTCCCTACGAACTCAAAATTAACATCAAGAAATCGTCACAATTAACACCAATACATCACAGGTAACTAAGAAACAATTAGTATGTTAGCCTAAAACTATAAACCTATAACTGAAAATATTTTTCGTGTGAAATCTCAGTCACGATAAGTGCTGCTAGAAACTAAAAGGGTAATACCTAACTAAAAATGAAGAATATCCTTTTAAATTCAGTGTAATTATAATTCTTATTTGATTAATTGTAAAAGATTTCCATTTTTAGCTGACATTTAGCCGACTTACAAAGATAAGATTTCGATTCGACACGAGTAAGTACAGGTAAGTACGTAATTTGTTAGTTACTGTAATTGTTGGTGATACTATAGGATAATGTTGCAGATGCTGCAGAGTTTGTACGCACAGTAAAAATAACTCAATTATGAACGTTGCTGTCAGGTATTTAATATTGAAGACTAGTAAATAATTATAAATATAAAATATAAAATTATTTATATCATAGTTGACAAGCAGATGAGATGATGACTTGACGTGATAAAAGACAAAAGAACAATGCACAGAATAACTGCGTGGAATGGAGAGGTGGGATTGAAGAGAAGATGAATGAAGTGACTGATATTATGGAAGAGAAAAGACTGGATGTGTTGTTATGTTTGAGTGAAACTAAGCGAAGGGGCAGTGAACTCGCCGACTTGCCCGGAGGGGGCATAGCTCTGTGGTCAGGGGTATCACTTGGAGATAGAGGATGCCAGGGAGTGGGCGTTTTGCTGTCCTCTCGTTTGGTTAATTGTATGACTGAGTATAAATGTGTAAACCCTAGACTGCTCTGGGTGCGCCTCAAGATGGGGTTGACGAGAATTTTTATTTTGGCGGTGTATGCTCCAGTGTCCTCAGTCGGCTTGGGTGAGCTAGAGCAGATTTGTGAGAATGTTAGAGAAGTTCTAGCGACGGTTGTAGAGAACGAGAGAATTGTTTTGTGTGGAGACATGAACAGATGGGTCGGGACAGCTTGAACTGGATTTGAGACTGTCCTAGGCAAATATGGATGATGTTGGTAGGATGCTTTTAGGAGTGTGTATGGAAAAGGATCTTTTTGTTGCTAATACCGTATTTAAGCACAAAGGGATCCATCAGTACACTTGGGAAAGAAAGCATGAGAGAAGTATGATTGATTTTTTCCTGGTAGATAACAGGCTCAAGAAGCAGGTTATGGACACAAGAGCGCATAGAGGAGCCGATCTGGGAATGGACCACTTTCTGGTGATAACCAGAATAAGGGGTCTGTTTGCAGCATGGCGACATCGCGTAGTGTCCAAACCTGCAGCGGTTTGTCGCATCAAAAGCTGGAAACTGCAAGATGCGACTACCAGGAATTAATATGAAAAGGTAGTATCCGATAAGCTTGATGATAGATTGAAAGTGATGAGCGAGGTTGTTGAACAATGTTGGCAGAACCTTAGGGATAGTATGATCGAGGCTGCAAAAGAAGTGTGTGGAACGAATAAGATTGAGAACGGTAAAAAGCGTGATGTGTGGTGAGATGATGAGGTGAAAGAGTCTGTGTGTAAGAAGAAGAAAGCATGACGAGACTACCTTGTTACAAAAAATGACTGTGGTATGAAGAATTTGATGAAAGATAGATGTAAGCTGCAGAAAGCAGAAACGAAAGCACTAGTGAAAGAGAAGCGAGAAAGGTGTAGGATGTTAGACGAAAACAAGATGTCAGACAGCTTCGAGGTAAATTCCAAATTATTTTGGAAAGAAGTGCGTAAGTACCGAAGTGGCCCGGCACCTTGCAGAATGAATAAAGCGCGTTCGAAAGAAAACAACTTGCTAACAGATAAAAAAGATGTTCCGCAGCGATGGAGTGAATACTTTGGAGAACTGTATGAAAGTGGTGACTCCGTCTCTGATACTGAGAGCAATTCCAATGAATTGCAATTCTAATGAACACTCGGGTCAGGGACTGGAGGATGCCATTAGTATGAAAGAGAACGAAAAAGTGATAAGAAGTCTGAAATGTGGAAAAGCTGCGGGAAATGATGAGGTGACTGTTGAGATGATCAAGTGTGGTGGTCCTAGGGTCTAGGATACCTTCTGTGCACTCTGCAACCTTTGTTTGCAAAAGGGGGAGGTTCCAGAGGACTGGCGTACCGCAGTTATAGTAAGTACCTCTCTATAAAGGGAAAGGTTCTCATTTAGACTGCGCGAGCTACAGGGCCATCACCTTAGTCAGCTTAGCAAGTAAAGACTATACTAAGGTATTGTCTGAACGTATGAAAGGCGTTTCTGAAAGATATTTGTGAGAGGCGCAAGGTGGCCTTAGGAACGGTAGGGATTGCATGGATCAGATTTTCTCGCTTCGCGTTATCGTGGGGAAGTTTCTGGCTATAGGTCAGAAAGTTTTCTGCGCTTTCGTGGATCTAGAAAAAGCATTCAATAGAGTAGTGCGACAGAAATTGTGGAGTCTTCAGCCTGAGTATGGCGTGGGGGGCTCCTTACTACAGGCTGTTAGGTCATTATATAGCGGCCACAGAGCCTGTGTAAGGATAGAAGGTGACACGTCGCCCTGGTTTGATGTCTGTTCAGACGTCAGACTGGGCTGCGTGATGTCTGCCTGGCTGTTCGTGCTGTATTTGGACAGCTGCCTCCAGAGAATGACAGGTAGTATGAGTGGTATGTTATGTGTCGACACAGTGGTAAACTGCCTATTGTACGCTGACGATGCTGTGCTTATAGCACCATCAGAAGTAGAGTTGCAGACACTAGGCACGTGTATGAAAGAAGAATGTGAAGTGAAAGGATTGAATATGAATGTGAACAAAACTAAGGTTCCGGTGTTTGAAAGGGAAGAGGTACAAACGAAATGTGAGATTTGGCTAAATAGAAAATGTCTAGAACAAGTGAATGAAATTGTGTATTTGGGGAGTGCATTTTCGAGGGATGGAAGATGTGAGTTGGATGTGGAGAGACAGGTAGCAGCTGGCAACAAACTGAAAGGTGCTCTGTCCGCATTAGTAGATAGTGTGAATATATCTAACACTGCCAAAATAGCCATCCACAATGCGGTGTTGGTTCCAACTTTATTGTACGGTAGTGAGGCCGGGATATGCCCGATATCAAGTGAAAGTATGATAAATGCAGTAGAAATGCGATCTCTTAGAAAGATGTACGGTGTCACCCTTGCGGACAGGATAAGCAATGAGGAGATACGCAGTATGATAGGGTCGCACGACAGTGTTATTGTAAAAATGAAGAAAGGAATGCTGAGATGGTTCAGGCACATAGAAAGAATGAGTTATGAAAGACTGACGAAGAAAATATACAGAGCGAAAGTGAGTGGAAAAAGAAGCCAAGGAAGACCAAAGCTGACTTATGAAGATCAAATAGCTAGTGTTAGCAGACGGAAATTTCAAACGCTCTCGCACACCTAGACGAAGATGTGTGAGGAGAATGATGAGGTTTGAGGAAGCGAAAGAAGTATGTAAGAACTGCGATGCTTGTCGCTCTGTCCTCTCTGACTACCCCGTTAGGGATACAGCGTGAAGATATGTAATGTATAGTAATGTACATAATATGTATTATATTCACTTCACTTGTGAACATATTAGAATTTCGCGCAGAAATGTGTTTGCATTTTCTATAAATTCACCTACCGATTTCTTTTTGTTACCATTCTGTTTAAGACGAGCTGTGAGAATTGTCGACGTTCCGAAGCTCACAAGTGGACTTGAAACCTTAAGTCTGTGGAGAGATTTTGTCTCCCTATTTGTGTTTTACTACTTGTTAACATGGATTATGTTCTGTGTGAGTATTAAGAATTGTTTGACATAGTGCGAACAGCTACTTTATTCTTTTTTTTTTTTCTTTCTTCATGGCATGGAGCACAGATTAACGTTTTTGCCAATGTCACGTATCATATTAATGAGTAGAATCGTTATTGTAAAACTCCTGTAGTAAAGTGGCAGTAGACTTTACTGAAGTTATAAAGGACTTCTTGGAAGAGCGTGAGAACTTCAGCTACACATATTTATTTAGATCTGCTCCATTTTTTTCACTTACACTGAACTTTAAAACACAATATACTTTTATGTTGTACTTTAAAACTCCCAAAAATGTAAAAAATAAAAATCTAAGTAAAATGACAATCTCACTTCTCCCGTTCCCGCCAAAAAGTCACAGCTACTTTTTTAGGCCTCACCACTCGCCGTGGTCTCGGCAGGGAGTTCATCTTCACACTATGAAACCTAAATGATCACGCACTGTGCGTTTTCAAAGGAGTTTCCTTCCTCGGATCATCAAGTTGAGGAATGAGCTCCTTGTCGTTTTTACTTTCCCAAATAATTACAGCATGGAATTCAACATAATTGACGTAAAGGGGCCGACAACGCGTATACAACATACAATGATGGCACAGCATGCGTCAGTACGCTAACCGTTACTATCAGACAGGCCGCATGCTTGTTTGCTACCTTTGTGGTGTATAAAAAATTCAGTGTTGAGAAAAAACTGCTCAAACGAGTGGAAAAACTCCAGATTTTTTTCTGTCGTAGCCTCGTTTTTACTTTTTCATTGTGTAAGTATACGATACCTTCGTATCGGACTTTTTTAGACATTTATGTAACAGGTAGCGTTGCTAATATCGATATTCACAAGTCATCGGTTCATTGGCGTAGGCAGTTGGCTCCTAGTTTGAAAACTAGGAGCCACTGCGAAAATTGTGAATACATCCTTTGACGGAAAACTGTTTTGTTTAACGGACATTAAAGTTCGATGTTTATTTTTATTGTGACCTTTTGGAACAAAATCCTACGCAAATATGAAAACTATATCCAAATTGGTCTAATAGAACTATAGTTAGAAGCAGATATACCAACATTTCATTTTGTATAAGATCAGAGAAAGATTGAAATTTTTAAATTTAAGGAAAATGGAAAAATTTCTTCAAAATATCCTCAAACTACTCACACATCTTCAAACAAGGTGCTTCGAGTTTTTTTAACGTTGATGTTAGAAATAAAACATAATATTGTAGTAGTATAGTATTAAATACAATACAATTTAAACATAGTATTGTAACTAAGCGAGAGACCCCAATAGTAGAATTTAGTTGTGCTCAAACTCCGTCAAGTCCCTTCGTCACTCATTCACAAATCACTCAGCTAATTTAGTTATTTCATGTAACAATTTATTAATTTTTGCATTGTGTATTTTAGGCTCATGTTATATCAAATGGGGTACCCGCGCAGATCGTCCGCCGTGACAGCGTTTATCTAATTTGTAAAGTATATTTCGTAAAATGTTGTATTATAATTTATAATTACTTGGAGTCGATACCTTGCCATCAAATTCCGAGTTTGCGATGTGTCTGTTAGCGCAGCGAGTCGTCTATGGATTAGATGGTCCACGCAGGCCACCTACTTGTTATAACATGGACCATAAAGACAAACATAAAGTTGGCAACAAGCCTTTTAAAAAAAATCTGTAATTGCAATCTGTTTTAATTAGTAAAATGAAAAGAGTAAGAACGCACATATATTTGCAACTGTACCTTTTGTATTATTTATAGTACTGAGCATATTTGTACTTATGATATTATGATATCAAGTGTCTACATTATATTTTTAACAGACTTCAAAAAAAAGAGGAGGTTCTCAATTCGACTGTATGGTTTCTTTTTTTTTTTGACTATATGTTTGTTACCTCGTAACTCCTTCATTTATGAATTGATTTCGAAAATTATTTTTTGTTTGGTAGGTCATACTTCAGAAATGGTCCCATTTAAATTTCACCGGTATCGGAGCTTGGACTTCCAAGGTACGCTAAATAATAAGACCTGGTTATAACCTTTATTTATATTGATGATTCTCTTGTATATCGTTGCGCTCCAGAATTAGAAAGAAGTTAATCGCAGACCTGCCCTAGATATTTATTTAGGTCAAGATCACTCAAAAGGAAAATATAAAAAAATGTTAAGAAAAAGAATTAAACCGTCTTCAAAAAAAACACTGAAAAGTACAAAATAGCTATTCTTTACTAATCAAAATTCCAGTACAATTTAAGCAACTTTATAAATACGTTACACATATCTATATAATTAAATTTGTCAGTTATTGAAGTCGGTGCCAAATCAATGTGCAACAACAGAAAGTCTATTAGTTTGGTAGGCTTGGCACCGACTTCAGTAACTCTAAAATTTAATTAAGTAGACATGTGTATCGTATTCATAAAGTTAAGTTTAAATTGTACTTGAGTTTTGATTAGTAAAGAATAATTATTTTGTACTTTTCAGTGTTTTTTTTTGAAGACGGTTTCATTTTTTTTGTACATATATTTAAGTTAGTTTATGAGGTTACTTTTTTTAAATATTTTTATAACTATTTCTTAAAACGTATTAAAGACAGAATTTGCATATAATATATAGTTCCAAAAAAGATTATAATTTTTGTTTAGTAAAAAAGAGATTTTCTAGAGGGACCTACAGTTACTTAGATTTATAGAAATGAGTGAACCCAAGGTTAAATAGACGAATATTTTCTTCGTATTCCTGATCACTTTCACACACAGTACACAAATGTAATTGACATCGAGCAAACCTATAAACAATACCCATCCATTACCTAACTACAAACCACTTACGAACTTGTCAGACAACTAATTGTAATGATTAACGTGTCAGTTCTAATACTGAGTGTATCTCAAATGAATATACAAGTGTGCTGTGTATTCGCTTAGTTTATTTATTACCTATGCTTCTGTGACAGACTGTAAGACATATACATAAATGCCTAATCATTTTGTAAACATCTATAATGAATGTAGCAGTATTTGACATATTAATTAAGTAAGACTAGGCTGTACACACTAGTGAAATTCATTTTAATATGAACATAACATGTTTGACAGTTTATGTACCGCTAAACATAAAAATTTCAATTAAATTTATAAGTAATAATATTGTACATATACATACATTCCCGCTGTATCTCTAACAGGGTAGTCAGAGAGGATGGATATTGTATTAACATTGTATTGGTTTATAATTTTAATTAAGGTTTACTAACTAGGTATGCTTAAATCTATAGCTGTGTATTGCATATTATTGATATTTATAGACATATTATATAGGTACTTAGAATTTTAACACTGGAAACGTAAGAACTCAAACACTGAAATAATCTTAAATATTACATCTACTTATGTATCACTATATGAGTATGTATAAATCACGTAAAATTAAAGTAAAATGAAAAGCTTCCTATTTTGTACATCGAAAAAAATTTTTGAGGACTAATCCATCTAATATATATCATTTTAATGCTGTTGATTTCAAATGTTTTTTACTGTGATACTACTCGTTAGTATATAAAATATTAATTCTTCCTTCTAATTTATGTATATAGACACTACTCGTATATAAATATTATAGGTACACATCATTAAAAAAGAATAGAATCGACAGCAATAAAATAAATCATTATTGATGTTCCTTTCTAAATGCGTGTCTCTTTGTATATTATCACTTTATTTTAGAAATAATTTAGATTACTTTTCCTATAAATTTATGTTTAAATATTTCAGGGTAAATCGAAAATGTTGATAAAGAATAAAAAGAGTCGATTGAAATCTAATAGTAAAGTTTTCACTTTGCACTTCTTATAGGCAAATTCTGAAGCATATTTTAGTTAACATATAATTTGTATTTGTTTGTAATACATAAGTCTTAAGCATATTTTATTTGCATGTATGAAAGAAATATGATCGTCTTACCGGTAGACTTGAGCATGGTCTCCTCTTTCATGTAATAATTCATAAATAAATTCATAACATTATCCACATGAACATTAGATAAATCTTCTATCCGTAATTTTAAAATTTTTCCATCTTTTTCTGCTTCAAATCTGTACCACACTTGATGTTCAGTTGAAATAGACATTTTTGCAAAGACGCTTCAATATTGATATTCTTACAGACGTCTGTACGTATTATTTACTGAAAAATTGTGAAACAAGACACTCCATACAGAAAGATCTAATTGTGATCCATTATTTATCACCTGAATATATATAAGGCGTACTTATTAAAAAATTACAGCTCTCTGCTGGAAACCTCGTATTTTTTAAATGAACTGACGTGTTCAAATACGATATCAGTCAATTACAAAATCATCCTTGTTATGAGTTAAATAAAAAGTTATCTGGGTGAAGTAACACACAAGTTTTGGAGTTCCCTTAGACAAAATGGCAAAAAATGAATCCTCTTAGTTTCATGTTTCTGTTTCTCGGTGCGTACCTATGTCTATTTATACATCATGGTCGATTTATTCAGTCGTATTTATACCTACTAAGCTATTTGGTACTGAGATGTAAATTCGCAAAATGTTAAATATTGGATATATTGGACAAAATATTTTTAAATACGGTAATTTATTAAATTTATCTGCTCTGTCAGAAATGGCTAAGGAACCCGAAGTAATTGAAGTTAATGCGTATAACGACACACTCTTAACCGGTTTTATCTATTCTTATCGTGGTATAACTTATCAGTTAACTATACAAGCAAATGTGAGGTTTCAAATAGAATACAAATTTAAAATTATTAACTTTAAATTAAAGGGAAAATTATAAACTTAATAAGTAACTACGTAAGTTTAAATTAATGTAATATGCAATACGTACATAATTTTACAGTAGGCATATTGCATGGGATTTGTAATAATTATAGTAGCGTATACATACAGGTATTACAGCTACATACAAATCATTAAGACAGTTTATTAGGTTAGTGCATAACCGCTAATGAAATACATGTGTATTGATCCTACGCCAAATCTTTTTGTGAGCAAGATTACATACAACGTATAAGATAAAAATGGTTAAAGGTACTCCACTTTTGACTACTTACCACACTCAAAAAATCACAAAATAATTTCGTAATTTACGATACAAGACCGTCACTGTACACAACATGTTCTTGTTAAGCTGACTATTCGCTTCAGTAATTCGGTTACCTCTTCTACCTCTAGATATAAACTAAAATGTATGTCAACACAACGCCAACATGTTCAATAAACTTTTATTTATTCTACCCGCAAATATTTCTGTTCACTTACAATTTTAGCCAGATTTTTTTTTGTATTATTGTATAAACTCAGGTGTTACTTTGCGGAAATCCATTTCATGTGATGAATTCCTAAAATCTTTAGCTAGTTTCCTCTCAAACTCCAAGAACCACCAATCGACACGTGTTTCGCCTCTCAACGAAGCATCCTCAGGGTATGCCAGATATTGCACTCGGTCAGCTTGTCAGCATTCGGATTTGGAGTTTGAGCGGAAACTAGTTATAGATTTTAGGAATTCATCGCATTTTTTTTATATTGATGAGTAATATATCAATCCATTGACTTTGTCTTCTTTTTCTTATATTTGCATATCTCTTACACATAATTGGACATTTTAGACGAATATTACATAGGTACACGAATTGCACGAAAACCATGCTCAACATAATGTGACCGCCGTTGGTACAATGTTGTACTTATATCGTCAAAATTAAAGACTTACGAATGCTTCACTTTTGTCTTCGAGCTCTCTGATTGGTTAATATGCTTGTAAGATAGCTGCATCAAAACGAATTTAATATTGTACCAAAAATAATTGTCTAGTAATAAAATTCGACGAGAAAAGTGGATTTTAATGTAGTAGAATATACAAAAGTAATTGTATATAAATCAAACAAAATGTGAACCACAATGTGAAAACGCAATGGACCGCGTTTTTGAGGTTATTTAATCTATTTGTTAATAAATGAATATTTTTGTTAGAGTCAATTTGTTATTAAATCGATTATTATTACAGGAGTTTTTAATAATTTTGTATACGAACGCACCTCAGAAATACGCTTAATTACATCAGTCCGGGTGGGGTTAGTATCGCATATATGTACACAACTTATTACTTGTTAGATTTATTAAGGGTTATTATTGTAAAGAGACGTATCGAATAAATAAGTACACAACTTTGTAAGAAAATAAATTAAACAGGCTTCGAAATAAAAACACTGCAAAGTACAAAATAATTATAATTTACTAATTAGAATTCAAGTATAAAAATAACTTCGTTAATATGACACAAATACCTACATAATTAATGACAGTTACTGAAATCTGTGCCAAGCCTTCGACATTAGAAGACTTTCTGTTGTTTATTGGCTTGGCACCGATTTCAATGACTGTGAAATTTTATTATTAGGTATGTGTATCATATTTAGCAAGTTAATTTTGTATCTGAGTTTGGAATAGTAAAGGAAAAAAGAACCTCCTCCTTTTTTAGAGGCAGTCAAAAACCACTGTAATTAGGCATACTAGTGGAGTAAGTAAAGAGTAAAAAGCACATTAGAAACGAAGAAACGTTTATAACTTTAGATTTTAGGCATTTATAGTGTTATAAAAGGTAAATTAATAATAAGACTTACTTATTCGTTAATATTAAAAATCATGCAGAATGGATATGTCGAACTATGGTCGGACGAATCGTCAAACGATTTGTACTGAATGATATCGAGTATTAATTTGCTTTTTCACGAAATATCCAGGCACAACATGATCTGACCAATTTCAGATCTTACTACGACATAATCTCTATAAATTAAAATAAAATGTTGTTGTTGCTCTTAAATAACCTGAGTCAGGCTTTTACGGAAAAAAATTTGGAAAAGTTTCCATAAAAATCGGAAAATTCGGGAAAATTGAAAGTGCTATTTTCTATGGAATTATCGTATGAATTCTACACCATAACTCACTAAAAATAATATAACAACTACTACTTCAACAACGGCGTAGCATGGTCGGGCACAGCGACTCAGATATAATACACACATCAAGAAAGTCTAAGCAACATGTATGATTTTGAACTTTTGAACGATTTTTACTATTGTAATTTACTGTGTAATTTTATCACAGTAATTAACAATATGTGTACCGTAACATACGTAGTATGAAATAAAGTTAAAACGAAATTAAACTTTTCATATTTTACAAAATTAAATAACGACATTTTTTTAATTATTGGGTAATTTAATACAAAGTGTGACCGCCTCTGTTGTTTAAAACATTCGGCAGCGATTTTTCATTGAATTTATAAGATTGTTTATCTGATTCTGCAGCAATCGGTCCCAATGGAATTTTAACAAGTCTTTTAGTTGTTGGGTTGTCGACACTCCGTCCAGGTTCTCTAGAACACATCTCTGGAGCATCTCTCATGCGTGCTCGATGGGATTGAGGTCTGGCGATTGTGCAGGGCACGGCAATACCCGGATATTTTCCATTGCTAAGTACTCTCTGCTCCACCGAACCATGTGCGAACGCGCATTGTCATGCATCAGCGTGAAATCTGAGCTAAAACTTTGTGCAAATGGGTGAACATAAGGCCCGAGGACATCTTCAACGTAACTTTCAGCGTTCATATTGCCATTTACAAAAACGAGCTCAGTTCGTCTGTTCTTCATAATACCCGCCCATACCATCACTGTGGGGCCACTGTAAGGGTGCACTTCCTGGATGAATCTTAGCCGTTCAGCATTTCCGGAACGACGATACACTCTTACTCTTCTCGTATCAGGCCTAAATCCAAACCGGGATTCATTGCAAAATAAAATTTTATCCTATTGCTCCTGGGTCCATGTCAAGTGTTCCCTACACCATTCGTTTCGACGGGCACGATTCCCATGGCGTATAGGTGGGCACTTAATTGGGCGTCGTGCTCGTAGACCGTATTCATGCAGCTTATTTCTCACGGTTTGGTGGCTAACAACAACACCGCTTGAAGAGAATTGTACTTAAACATATCTCCCGGGCGGTTATCATCGGCTGACGTCTTGCAGTCAATTGTATGTATCGGTTCTGTCGAGCAGTTGTACTCCTTCCACGTCCTGGGTGCTGCTCAGCAGGATCCCCTGTATTAAAGTAACGCTGCCAAAGACGGCAAATCATGCTCCTATTGATACCAAAATGCCGAGACACCTGGGACTGATTTCATCCCGCTTGTAGCATTTCTACCAAATTTATCAAGCAACGAAAACACATGAAATCGGGAAACAATAATTAGTTTATATGTTAATGAAAACAAAACACAACCGAATAGGTGCTTTTTTTAAAATCAGCCAGTATATGTTTCTGAGAACAAAAAAGATTATATACCAATCTACTTTTCTAAGAAAAAAATAAAATATCAATTAATAAAACATGCAGTTTATGTAAATGATGCGTGTTGCTTAAACTTTTTTGATGTGTGTATATATCGAGAATTTATGTGTAGTATTTATCTACTCAAATACCATTCAATCGATTCAGCACTTTATGGGTTATGTTAGTGTTAGTGGTAAAATATATGCAGTTTTTAATTTAAATACCCTTTTTAAGAAAAAAATTAAACTGACTTCAAAATAAGAACATTGAGAAGTGCTTATAAAATAATTGTCCTTTACTAATTAAAACCTCAAGTATTTATGGAGTTATTATTGTTACTTTTACTTATTTTAGATACTTGAGCTTTGATTAGTGAATGATTTTTATCTAGAGGTAGTATCTAATTTTCAGTGTTCTTATTTAGAAGTCGCTTTATTTTTTTTCTGAAAATTTTATTTATTATTTCCTTATGAGTGAGCTTGGACTAAATAAATATTTAAGGTAAATAGATGAATCTACTCCTGTGTGAAGCGAGAGTATGTTATTAGGCTAAATTACACGGTGAGAGAACATACAAAGTTAAAACGAATCTTTTTAAATCTATAAAGTAGCTCAAAAACTTATTGAAATTTCTTGACAAGGAAATTTCGTTACTGAATTTCTTATAATTTATGAATTTATATTTAGCATGTATATTAGGTATTTAATTAAAAGAACATGAAATTAATAATATGATGAACATGATACAAATTGACATTAGGTTAGGTATTGTGCATTAACTTTATTGACGTTACTAGCCGGTTACTATTTGGACATGTTACTAATCAATCTTATTATCAATTAACAAATTGAAAACTAATTACAAATTGACATTAGAAATTAATGTACATTATCACAAAGCTATTACATATATTGGATACTGTGTATTACATTTATGACTTTTAATAAATATTTCTGTTGTGTTTTTAAGTTGTATGTAATTGCTAGGCATTAATATTTGCATGTTTCTACAATATGTATTGAAACCGCAAAACTGCTACATTTATTTAATATTACTGACACATATTATGGCAATAAATGAACTCGAATTTAAATAAATAAACCTTCTCTACAATTGACGTTACAGACATTTAGTCTTACAAGAATGGGTCAGTGTAGAATAAGTGTATTTATTATTATCACTATAGTGATTGATAATAATTGTAATAAAATATTGTATAACTAGACCAAAAATTCATAACAGGTAGTAATAGGTATACAGAACTCCTATATCTTTATTATTCGCATGTTAAATATAAAGGTATAAATCTAATGGTGTTTTGATTTTAATGCGTGAAATAATAATTCAACGAACATAAATTAAACTATTATAACAGGATATGCTAAAACCACCATCCATAAAAGCCTTGGTCGCGCTCAAAGCCAGTGGTATAATAATAAATAACAATATCCATACAAAAGTACACTTCCAACTCCATTATACTGCATGTGATGTAGTGCACTCACTTTATTTCAGTAAAATTTATTTACTTTAATGCTACATTTTCGTATTTTCTTATTACTCGACTGCCCAAGAAGGAGGGTAATGTTTTCCGGGGGTATGTACAAGCGTATGTATGTTTGAATGTACATACGCGTGTATGTATGTAATATCTGTTTCTTTGTCACCTCATGTAGCCTGAACATCTTGACAAATTTTGAAGTGCGGCGTTTGGCTGGAATGGTCTTTGTTGCAGAAGTGTCAAACAATTTTAACCTTTGATCTTAAATTCTGATGTTGCATAGATAATG
Organism: Zeuzera pyrina; assembly: GCA_907165235.1. NCBI lineage: Eukaryota > Metazoa > Arthropoda > Insecta > Lepidoptera > Cossidae > Zeuzera > Zeuzera pyrina. The sequence continues at coordinate 10,848,795 of OU015626.1, read as the reverse complement.
TGTACATAAATTGCGGGGTTTATTCACTTTAATTTAGAGTTGAAGTCAATATAAAAAAAAATTATAAAAAATTAAACCGACTTCAGAACAAGCACTGAAAAGTACGAAATAACTGTCCTTTAGTTATTTCGTACTTTTCAGTGCTTTTTTTGAAGTAGCTTTAATTTTTTTTATTATTTTTTTTTATTTCTCCCTTTTGAGTGACCTTGGCCTGAATACATGAATATCTAGGGCAGATCTACAATTAGCGTCTGACCGTTAGCGTCACGTTACAAATATTTGAATTTTCCAAAACTTTTTTGCACTCTTTAATTAATTTCTTACTCAAAAAGAAATTGTCAAAAATATTAATGCAAAGCATAAAGCATATTTACGAAGTGATAAAGTTTATTAAAAAAAATATTTGATCTTTATTTGAATCACCTGCATATACCTTATTTGGTGTTATTGTCTGAAATATGAAAATTATTTTTTATATACACAAAGTAATTTCTAAAAAAATCGCAAACGAAACTTTCTTGCAATCACTCCGAAAAGCATATATAAAAATATGAAAAACAAAAAGCAGTGAAATAAAAAATAAGGCAAGACATTTTCGAGTTATGGTTGAATCGTGCGCAGTGGCGTTCTCTGGTCTCGGGGGACCGAGCTCGCGGCATGTAAATGAAGAAACGTATCACGTTTACAGCGCAGATTAAGTGATGTTCGTTGTATAACGCTCGTTGTACATTATTTGATGAAAAATCGTATTGCTTTTTTTATTCCGAGGTATAATATTTTAAAACCCAAAACAAAGTTGCTATTTATTTACAAAGCTGTCGAATATTTAGTTTTAGTCTGAACAAAATATTATTTTTACAGAAAAATCATACTTCATAGGTAGCACCTATAAAGTTACCACCTATTTTTTACAATATTACATCTTTTAAAATCTACACGTGTTTGAAAAATATTTCACTTCATAAAAATATTTTATTTATGAGACAAAACTTTTCAGATTAAATTTAACATTTCTTTAGCCAATAATAAGCTACATTAGTCAAATAGAATTTTTTTATACAAAATTAAGCTTTGTAAAATTCGATTAAAAGCAATACTAGATAGGTACCGATTGTCTTAGTCTTACAAAGTAAGCATTCATTTATTTTATTAACACATGGCGCTGTCTACAGAAACTCAAGAATGCATTAAACACATGTAATGTCGGAAACATATTCTTTATTATTATTTTTTTATGTTAAGTTGGATACATAGCTTTGGAGACGCTTGTTACAAGTACTGGAAGCGTGTGCTCTGTAATTCGAAGATTCCCGCATTAGCATTGTACACCTGAGCTTTATTATTCAGTCTTTATATCACAATCGGGATTACCCTCGTAATGTCGTTTCATGAAAATGTTGTAGCGTTTTTTAATTTTTTAAACAGTTACTTTTTTTTTATTACTTCCTTTAGATGCATTTTTTCACAAATAATTCACATTGATGTGAAATTGATGCTTTTATGCTGGTCTAGTTTAATGAAAAACATACAATGTGATAATAACTACACGTATATATAACTACAGGTCATATATCGTAAATCGATCAAAGAGTAGGGGTTAAAAGGAGTTTTATGAACAATAGGCTAGCATTATTTATTTATTTCGTGTAAGTGGCTATGCAGGTCCTACCAGTCCTACCATCACTGCGACCAAAATTGATCTATTGTGATCGCCCCTGTGTTACAACACACTGCCAAGTCCCACTGTAGTAAAAAACTGCAAGGTATTCCTTGAAATGATATGCTGAACCTCCTCCGGTCTCAGAATATACTGGCCGAGGCAGGATCAACGAGTGCGCATCAGTGGTCCGCAGTCACACAAAATGTGCATAGGTTCATCCGCCTCCCGGCAGTACCGGCACAATCTTGTGTTGGAGAGCCCCATACTAAACATGTGCTTATTTAAGCAACAATGCCCAGTAAGTGCCCTGACCAAGATACGCAAGTTGCTCCGGCTCATTGCCGTGACATTAGAAGCCACCTTGCGATTATATGGCTATATTAGGGCTTTGGAATGCTCCTGGCCCGGAATATTCTTCCAATACTCGCAAGACGCTTTTAAGCAGGATTTCCACAAAATCAGTTGAGCCTGGCTTTTGGGGATACCACAAAAAGGTTCTGGACCAATAAATGTGATTTTGGTGCCGGCCCTTGCGAGTTCGTCGGCATTTTCATTGCCTACGATGCGCGCATGACCAGGAACCCATCTTAGAATTACTCTGTTTTTATTTCCCAGAGTGTTTAAAATAGTCACGCAGTTATTAACTAGCCTCGATGTGATTACATTCGAGGCCAATGCCAAAAGAGCTGCCTGACTATCAGAATGTATATATATGGTTTGGTTAACATAGTGCTTTCTAACGTTAATGTCCGCACATTCAATAATGACGAACATTTCAGCCTGGAAAATGGAGGCGTACCTCCCAAGATTCAGGCTCCTCTTGAAATTTGGGCACTCACCAAAAATTCCACATCCTACGTCGTTGTCCGATTTTGAGCCATCTGTGTACCAAAGTAGACTGCCAGGTTTCCAGGTCATTTTTCCTTGAATCCAGTCATCCCTGGAAGGCATCTCTACTATAAATTTTTTTACTAATAAAATATTTTTTCGAAGGTACACCGCGGGATCATAACGTCAGTTGGCATATTCAGAATCGGAATATTCGTTACTGAGTCTTGAAAAGATCTCAGTTTCTGCGATAACCATTTCATTCCGTCCTGGGCGGATAATTTGTAAATCCTCCTCGCCTCTTTTAACATATACAAGTGAAGGGGCGGTAGGCTCAGTAAAGCGTCTAACGCCGCACCCAGCGAGGTCGACATGGCTCCGGCTGCTAATAGACAGGCGGTTCTTTGCAAGCCACCTAGCCTATCTATCAGTCTTCTGGTGGGCTTTCTCGTACCAGACCACAGAGGCATAACTAATTGTCGGCCTCACAATGGCCGTATACAGCCACAGAACAACTTTTGGGCTCAGACCCCAGTTGTTCCCTGCCATCCGACTGCAGGTACCTAAGGCAATTTTTGCCTTTTACAAGGTACTTGTGATATGACTGTTCCACGTCAGTTTTTGATCGATTATAACTCCCAAATACTTAACTTCAGTGTAAACAACCATTTTATATTCTGATATACGGGGAGCCAAAAGAAATATGAGAAGACCGCAATACTTGGCGTTCTATTTGACTACCCCGTTAGGGGATCAGCGTGACGTGTGTGTATGTATAAGTCTAATGACTAAAAGTGACGTTAACTTGTGATTTTATTGCACATTCGTGCCTTCTCCATCCCACTATAGGAAATGGCGTAACGTTGTGGATCTGCGGATATCTTCATCTGTAATTTCTGTGAAAAGTCCCTTTAACATTCAGCCACTGTTCAAAAGTTTTTTCACGTAGAATAACTACAACTATCTCGATAATAGTTGTAAATAGACGTTCTGAGACTAAACTTTAAAAAGTATTAATTCAAGTAAATGTTTCACTAATTAACCGACTCGAAAAAAGGAGAACGTTTTCAATTCGACTTTGTTTTTCTTTTTTTTTTCATAGGTTTTTACACGATCACTCCGCGAATTATGAATTGATTGCGATGATTATTTTTTTGTTTAGTAGGTCATACTTCAGAGGTAGGTAGTCTCATTTAAATTTCACCGGTATTGGCGCTTGGATTTGGAGATACACCAAATAACGAGACCTGCTTATAACCTTTATTTATATTGATGATTATCTTGTATATTGTTGCGCTCCAGAATTAGAAGGAATTTCATTGCAGATCTACTGTACATGTTTATTTAGGCAAAGATCACTCAAAGGGAGAAATAAAAAAAATTGAGAAAAAAATTAAACCGCCTTTAAAAAAAACACTGAAAAGTACAAAAAAACTATCCTTTACTAATCAAAACTCAAGTACAATAAAAATACCTTAATAAGTACGATACACATACCTTATAATTAAATTTGACAGTTAATGAAGTCGGTGCCAAGTCTACCAAACCAATAAACTTCTGTTGTTGCACATTGATTTGACACCAACTTCAGTAACTGTCAAATTTAATTATATGAGATATTTTTATTGTACTTGAATTTTGATTAGTAAAGAATAGTTATTTTGTACTTTTCAGTGTTTTTTTTTGAAGGCGGTTTAATTTTTTTTCTTAATTTTTTTAACTTTAAATTTATCCGATGACTTCATTACAAATAATATAGTACGATAAAAAAACCAAACAATTATACTTGGTGACTTCAAACAAAGCACTGGGATTTTACTATGAATTAGGAGAATATCCCCAGTAACGTTCTTTTTTTATTAACGAAACACAGGAGAAACTTATGCCTAATTTCACCAACGCTAAGTTATCACATAACTATGTACTACCTAAATTAAAGCGGCCCCTAAACCATTTCTTAGATGACATTTGTTTTCACCAATCTAACGGTTCCCCAATAATGCCATACATAGTTATATGACGTTTTATTGTTTTAGACATTATTGTTTTACTTCTAAGTTTCTATGTAATATATAAATAATTCTCCATATTGTCAAAAACTAACACACAATACGGTCACATCATATATCACTATTACAGGTTCGAGAATCGAGTATTCTAAATTTAGGGGATATTTAACTACATAGGAGCTCCTAACGTTTCGTGAAATGTAAAATCAATATTAGCTGTCCCCTATCCTTTTTTAGGGGTTCGCTAAGTATGAGGGGAAGAATCTTTAGAGAAGAGACTGGGTGTGGAGTTTTTAGCCGCTAAAGCTCCTGGAGTGGTCGTTCTCGGAGCGTTGTCAATTGGGCTCCGGGATTCGATTACTTCCACTCTGATCAGCTGCAGCCTCGAAGGTCTCTTTTAGTCTCGTATAAGCGGAAGATATTGTAACCATATTTTTTTGATTTGGGCTACAAGAACTGTGATGATGACGCTAGGACGGTAGTAATGTACACCCTAAGCCGTCGACCCTGTTGCCCGGTATAGTGAATAATGCTGTGGTGTTCCGCGTCTTAAGAAGCGACTATATGAATCTTGACCATAACAACGACGACAGAGCTTTTTTTTTTTTTTTTTTTCTGAGAGGCGAAATTAAACCCCCGCGGGCTACCCAGCCGGACTCTACGCCGACTGGGGAGTGTCGGACTCGAACCGACTAAACAAAACCCCTCTTTGCTGTTAGCCCTAGTGGCTTTTACAGCGTCACAGGTCGCGTTGGGGCGAGCGCTGAAGGCGCCCTGCCAGATGGTCGACCGCCTGAGGGTTCCTCCAGCCGAGGGATGCCTCGTATGGAGGGCGGACCTCCGGCTCAAGGCGTCGCCAGGGGAGCTTTCCGCACCTGCGTGCATCTTAACGGGCTTCCTATTCGGGTGAGGGCCGGGCCTCTAGCGGACCCGGCCGGCGAGACGGCTGAGGGCCGGTTAGTGTGCCTAGTGTTCCGCGTGGCAGTTTACAATGTGGCTTAAGGCCCGCGTGTGTGCGTGTAGAGCTAAGTGATCGAGCTTCTTAACGTGAGACCCTACGGGTGTCGCGGGGGTCGTCCTCGCCTCCGCCGGTGGGGGCGGTGCGGTCGTAGTGTGTAGGTTGGCATGTTCGAGTTCGAACGTGTAATGTCGTCGTCGCTGTCGCCTAACACATGTCTAGGTCTACGATAGCGTTTGCGGACGCGGCGTTCGGGGGTGTACGATGACGCCCTGACCACTAAGGGATTCGGGTGTAAGGAAGAACGGTGAAAGAAGCGTTGGGACGCCTCTTTTAGATATTGAGTTATAGAGGGTAATTCTAGGTCGTAGTGCAGATCTACGTTGCGCACGTAAGGAGGGGCACCGGTGGCCCTGCGCGTGAATCTATTCTGAATAACTTGGAGGGAGTTGATGTGAGAGCGCGCAGCGTGAGCGAATACTACACTGGCGTACGTCATGATAGGCCTGACGCACGTCTTATATAAAGTAACTTTATGTCTGAGGGACATTTTGCTTTTAGCGCAAATGAGCATGTTGAGACGACCGAGGACAAACGCGGCGCGGTCGCGGACCGTTTTGATGTGTTGGCCGAAGGTCATGGCACTGTCAAGGGTGACTCCTAAGTATTTGACTTTCCTAGTCCAAGGGATATCCTGGCCGAAAAGTGTGATTGTTCTGAGAGCGTTAGCGCGGCGGGCGCGGCTGGTCGTCGTTCCCCTCGAAAAATACACGGCGGCGCTTTTCTCGGGGTTGACTTCGATTCTCCAAAGACGGAACCACTCGCCTAGGCTCGTGACCGCGACTTGGAGGAGTTGGGAGACTCTGAGGCGACTCCGGTCTGATGTGAACAGAGCGGTATCGTCCGCGAATAGGGCGAGCTCTACACCGGGGGTTTTGGGGACGTCGTTCGTGTAGAGCGAGTAGAGCGTGGGCGATAAAACGGAGCCCTGTGGGACGCCTGCCCTGATGGGGCGGGGAGAGGAGAGCACCCCTTCGACTCTATAGCGGAAGGAGCGGTCTGACAAAAAGTCCCGTACTATGCGTACGAGATCGTCAGGCACGCCGAGCCGGCGCAGCTTGTACACCAGCCCGGCGTGCCAGACTTTGTCGAACGCCTTCGCTACATCGAAGAAGAGGGCCCCCGTGCCTATAGTGCGACTCGGGCGGTTAAGGCCCTCCAGGATGTGTTCCGTGAGGCGGTGCACTTGTTGTATGCACGAGTGTTTGGCTCGAAAGCCAAATTGCTCGTCTATGAGGAGACCGGAGGTGTCTAAGTGGGCTTTGAGACGAGCCAGAAGGACCCGTTCGTAAATTTTCCCTAGCACGCTAAGGAGACTGATTGGGCGATAGCTATTGGGGCTACTGCGGGGTTTACCCGGTTTCGGGATTCCGATGACGATCGCTTCCTTCCAGGCGGCTGGAAAGACGCGGTTCGCCATGGCGGCATTGATAATGGCTGCTAAGAGCGCGAGAAGGCGCATCGAGAAAATTTTGACTACTCGGTTGGAGATGTCGTCTCTACCGGGGGCTTTTCTAGGTTTGAGAGCCTTGACAATGTCCTGAACTTCGTCAACCGTCGCGGGTCTGAGTTGGCAGGCGGCGGTCGCGGGCGGTAGGGAGCCTACTTCGCGATTGACCATGTCTAAATGATTCTGATCTACAGGCTGAGAGCTAGGTGAGCATTGGGCCTCCAGAGTGTCGGCCAAGAGTTCGGCTTTATCTACATCGTCGAAAGCTGTCTGTCCGTTCGGTTTCGTCAGGGGCGGCATTGTTTGGAACGTGTCCGATTTGAGAGATCGGGCCAACTTCCAGTAAGCCTGGTGCGTCGGCTCGATCTCTCGCATGAGATCGCTCCACCTGTTATCCCTAAGTTCAGAAATTCGGTATTTGACTTCTCGTTGGAGGGCGCGTAAGTTGCGTTTATTCGTTTCTGAGGGAAACGAGTCGTAAGCGCGGGTCGCGGCGTTCTTGGCTCTGATCAGCCGACGGATGTCTCCAGGGAGCTCCCAACGGCGGTCGTTCGCCGCCGGGACCTCACGGGAGCACGAGGAGACCGATTCGCGGATGTGGGCGGTGAGCGCGTCTATCGCCGCGGTCGCGTCCTCGGCGGAACGGATAACGTCCGGTATCGCGTTAAGCCGCGGCGAATTCTCAGAGTTTAGCGTTTCGTCTAAACTCTGCCAATCCGTCACGGTTTTTGTGAGCGTCCTAGTGTCTATCATAGGTCCTAGTTTGAGTAATACCGGCCTATGGTCAGAGTCTAACTCGTGTAACGCCTCTATTGAGTGCAGCGTTAGAGCTACGTTCTTTAGAAGCGCTATGTCGAGTACGTCCGGTCTGTGTGTTGTAACTCTGGGATAGTGGGTGGGCGTCATGGGGGCGATAACGTCAAAATTAAGGACATCGGTTAGTTCGTCTAAAGCTCTGCCATTTCGCGAGGTGGTGTGCGAATTCCAGCGACGATGTTTAGCGTTGAGGTCGCCGGCGAGTATGACAGAGTCGTCTAAATTTAGGAGGGCCTCTAGATCGCTTCTAATTAGCGCTTTACCGGGAGGGAGATAAACTGACGCGAGTGTGACAGGCGCGTGCCCCGTGAGGGCCACCCGGCACACCGACGCCTCTATGTTGGTGAGGGCGGGCGTATCGATCGGAATGCAGTGCAGGGACCTTCTGTAGTAGATAACAGTGCCGCCTTTGGGGGCGGGCACCCTATCGTTTCGCACGATGTTAAGTCCGGAGAGGCCGGGGTCGCGATTTCTAGGTTTCAAAAAGGTTTCCTGCACTAGCATTATATCTATTTGGTGGTCTCGCGTAAACTCGTGAAGAAGATCGCGTTGCCTGCGGAGTCCGTCCGCGTTAAAAAATGAGATTGAGAGCCCGCGCGGTTTGATGCGCGCGGAGGGAGTTGACTCGTGGGTGCCCGGTCTTATAACCTACGAGGGGGCGCCGTGAAGCGGCTTAGGCTGTCCAGAAGGGACGCGTGTTCGGCGAGTATGATGAGCCGTCCCATCCCGTCGCTACAGTCGCGGATTTTACGCGCGACTAATTTAATTTCGTTGAGGTTAATGTCCTTAACGAGGTCGGCGAGCATTCGGATGTCGCCGAGGAGATCGAACGCCGGCGCTGAAGGAGCCGGCGTCACTGAACGCGCTTGAGGCGCGGGCCCCTTACGCCGCGGTGGTTGTGCTGGCGTCGGCGCTATGGTCTCTCGGGCCGGTAGAGCGCGCGCGGGCGCGGGTTTGGTCGCGGCTGAGGGCGCGGGTTTGTTCGGCGCTGAGGGCGCAGGTTGAGTTGGCGCGGAGGGCGCGGGTTGTGGCGGCGCAGAGGGCGCGAGTTGTGACGGCGCGGAGGGCGCGGGTTTGGCTGGCGCAGAGGGCGCGGGCCGTGTGGGTGCGGAGGTCGCGGTAGGGGCGGCCTTAGGTTGGGCTGGGTGCGCAGGGGGGCCGCGGCGTTGGCCCTGATGTGCTCCGCCGGCTCGGCGCGACTTACCCCCGCGGCGGCGACGGCGCGGAGCTCTCGGGCATCCGCGATAGTTCGCGGGATGTCCGAGCTCTCCGCACAGTACGCAACCGGGAGGGTCAGACGTCTCCGGCGTGCGGGAGCACTCGGGGGTGCCGTGGTCTCCGTGGCACTTGACGCACCTAGGCCGTGCGAAGCAGTTGCGGGCCGAGTGCCCGTACAGTTGGCAGCGGTGGCATTGACCCACCGTGCCGCGCTTGTGCGGGGCCTCTACGGAGAGGCCCGAAATCCTACACACTGATTTTATATTAAAAACGGCCTTTCCCTCGGGGGACAGGTCGAGTACGACTAACACGAGGTCGAAGGCCTCCTTCGAGCGGGGCTTGTAAAGGCGGTGGACTTCACGCGCCGGGAGGTTTTGCGACTTAAGGTCGCCGAGAATGAGCTCTTCCGGGAGCTCCTTGGGGAGGCCGCGGATGACCACGCGAAGCTGGCGCTCCTCCGCGAGCGCATAAGTGTGGAACCCTATGCGCTCCGAGCGTAGGAGCGCTGTGAGCTCCCGATGGTCAGCCGGGGTGGGGACCTGCACCTTAATGCCCTGTGCAGTGTTGCGGGCGGAAACAAATTTAATGCGGCGCGCGTCTAAGGCCCGAGAGACCCTATCCCACGACGCTTTTTCTTGAATAAACACCGGCGGCGGTGTTTTGATTTTGTCGGCCTGAGGGGCCTGGGTGACCTGTGAGGCAGGCGCTTTTTGTTCGGCCAGAGGGGCCGCGGGAGCTCCGGAGGCCTGAGGGGCCGCCTTCGTCGTTTTGGGGGGCGGGCTGGGCGTGTCGCCTTCCCTCGGGGAATTCGCCCGCTTCCTCTTGACCACTAAGCGCCAATCGGCGCTCTTAGTGGCCTTGTCCTCCGAAGAGGAGGGAAGCGCTATGTCCATTTCCTCTTCGGAGTCCGAAACCTCCGTCGGGTCAGGGGAAGCGGGCGAATCGCTAACGGGGGCCGGCTTGGTTGGTTCGCGCGGCGGGGGCTTCGCGACTGTAGCGGCGGCGGAAACAACGGCCGAGTAAGACGCGGGGGTGGGGGCGCGGGGCGCGGGTGAGACCCGGTGGTCCCACAGGTCGCGAATATGGGAGTGTGATGACTCGAGTTGAGCCATCACGAACGCGCGGAATTGGGTGTCAGTCAGCGTGTCCATGGCGCTGGAAGAGCCGCCAAGTTGTATGAGAGGACCTCCCTACCGGGGATAGGCAGGGAGGAGAGTGCCTACTTTGTAGCCCTGGTCGTACTGTGCCTGTCTTATTGTGCACAGATGTGTACCTAACACCTAGGTCTTATATAAACTTCACTAACTTAACACTAACACTTAGCGATACGAGTTGACGCGGCCGCGACGCGACGCGAACACACTATTAATCACTACGCACGATGCGCAGTGAGTACAGCGGTGGCAGCGCACGCGGGCGCTCGGAGAAATCGCAGCGATTCGAGTTGGCGCGGCCGCGACGCGATAACCCGGTCAGCGCTACGGGAAGCGCAGGCGCGACGCGATAACCGGTCGGCGCTACGCGGAGCGCAGGCGCAACGCGATGCGACACGACACGAACGCACTAATTCGCTACGCACGATGCGCAGCGAGTAGAGCGATGGCAGCGCAACGCGGGCGCGCGGAAACGGCACTGAGCACTGAAAGGTGAGGCGGGCGAGCGAGCGAGCGAGCGACGCCTGCGTCTCGTACGGCGGCCGAGAGCAGACTGCGACGACAGAGCGTGTGATTTGCGCTGTTATGAGTCTGATGCTGTCCCCCCTCCCGGAACCTGCCCCCCTCCTGGAAGCTGGTTCAGTGCGTTCCGTAGGGGATTTAGAAGTCCTTTGACAATGCGCCGATGGCGACTACTTAGACTAGTTATAGACTGATATTTTAAACCCAGGGAGCTTGGTAGCTGTGTTCAGATGTCTCTTGCGTTGCGGAACAAAATGTGGTTAAACAAACCGAGGGGAGGTTGAACTTATAAAATCACACACCTCGTATGATAACTATTAGCTATAATATAATAGTAAAAATACTTGATTCATTATTTTCTTTATCTATCTTATTAATAACTAGCTTCGGCATTTTTCAGATAGAAAGTTACCTGGATTAATGAACGTCCCGTCAAAATCTGTTTCGGAGATTAGCTCAGATAAACAAACCGACGGACAAAAAGCAAAAAAAAAACATATTTGGGTTTTAGTTACGTGCAAATAACTACATAAGCTTGAAAAAAGCGTTTATTACGAAATCGCAGACAGAATTTCAGTTTTATTTATATGTATAGAAGACGTACTAAGTAACGCATATAAATAATATTGAATTTAACATTCGATTACAAAATTATAAAATAAAACTTTCATAATCACCTTCTGTCTGTCTGTTAGTTATAGTCATTAGTCCGCTGGAACTGCTGTATCAGTTACAATAAATAAAGGCCCAGAACACAGACGTGATATACAAAGGTCGAGTTTTGATTTTTGGGTCTTAAACAAAAAGTTTAGATAATTTTTTTGTAGTCAGACTGTAGTCTATCAAAAAAAGTTTTTTGATCACAAAATATTATTTCATGATAAAATGTAAAATGCGTGATATAATTCTACTTATTTTAACACTTCTCCAAAAAAAGTGCTACAGAGTTGCTATCATGGGGACCTCAGCTCAAAAATTATTGCTCAATAATCATAAACAATGTGTGTTAATGTGTTCATTGAAGAAAAATTATAACAAGAACTGTATTGTCTTTGATATGCATATATATTGAGTTACATATAATCGTTGTGTTTTTCCTTAAAACATTTCATTTTGTGGTTGGTCGTTGGTAGCACCAACAATTCTAACTGTAATAGAACTCTAATGGAAAGAAATGCCGTCATTTTCTTCGCTTTCTGTGTTCAATCAGAGATTTACACTTGAGTATCGTTTTAGAATACGGGCCTAAATGCGCAAGTACGACCGATACATTTTTTTTTTGATATCGTTATTGAATTAACTTTTTTTTTTCTTTCTTCATGGCATGGCGATTAGCGCATTTGCCAATGTCATATATTGTAATAGTATAAGTAGAATCGTTATATAAAATGTTAAAACTTCTCCAGTAAAGTGATAGTAGACTTTACTGAAGTTTTACAGGACTTCTTGGAAGAGCGCGAAAACTTCAGCTACACATGTTTATTTAGACCTACTCCATTCTTTTCACTTGCACAGAACTTTAAAACACTATATACTATCACTGTTGTACTTTAAAACTCCTAATAATGTAATAAATAGAAAATCTAAATAAAACGACAACCTCACTTTTCCCGTTCCCGCCAAAAAGAAGCTTGAATTAACTTAGATAGTATTGATATAAAAGATATAAGAAAGTTTTTTGGCCAATAATATTAGTATGTTCGGCAATAAGAGAAATATTGGAATTTAGTTATATTCACATACAAATCATTAGTATGCGTGAAACGTGAGCACTGGAGCACTGTGCGGTATACTTTTTCTTAGCGAGATGATTAAGATATTTTTAGATATTATATTAATTTCTTAGCGAGATGATTAAGATATTTTTAGATATTATATTAACTTATCGGTTCTTCTCAGAGCAGGTTTTTTTCGAACAATGGAAAATTTTACGTTTTAGATATACCTTGTGTAATAATTGGGTTTTATCTTATAAACAACCAGTAACCCGCCCTGGCTTCGCACGGGTACAATTTTTTTTGAAAATAAGGTATAGCCCATGTTACTCGCTAATAATGTAGCTTTTTCTGTAGGTGAAAGAATTTTTAAAATCGGTTGAGTAGTTTTTGAGTTTATCCATTATAAACAAACGATCAAATTGTTTCTCTTTATAATATTAGTCAGAAAACGCCTAAAAACTTTGACATTAAGGCTGACTCAATGTGATTTTTTATTGATAAACTGATTAGAATAATAATTACTGCATGAAATGTATTATGTAGAAGGTGCTCGTAGTGAAATGGTGATGTTCGGTAATAGGGTAACTCCGGGAGTGATGCCCCAGTGGGAGAGATGACTCGATTTTAAGATAGATACCTTGCGCGTGGATAATCGAAACAAATGGTTTTTATATTTGAGCCGTACCCTCCACACGTTTCATTCGACAGCAAACCATCGCAGACAGGGACCTCGTCTTATTGTCAGAGCACTACATTCTTGCGCTGCGTAAAAAAATGGCCGTAGAATTTAAAACGCGTGGGAAAAAGTGACTAGTGATTTTTAAATTGATGGTAAATTTGTTTAAATTTAGTTTCATTTTATGAATTAGTCTTAAGAGGGCGTACAAAGGTACACTAGAGCCACTCCTTTAAAAAAATATTATCTCGTGACCGAGAAGGAATTATGAATAACGTTTAAATAAGAACCCTCGGTAAGTGTGTCTAGAATTTTGTAATACCTTTTACAATGTTTCATATTGAGACACGAAGCAACAAAATAGGATCTAGACTCTAGATTCTAGAGGAATGTGGCCGCTTTTCTTTAGATCGAATTTTATTGGTTTGTGTCTCAATATGAAACTTTATAAAAGGTATCAGAAAATTCTAGACACACTTACCGAGGGTCCTTATTGAGCCGTTACTCATAATTCCTTCTCAGTCACAAGATAATATTTTTTTAAAGGAGTGGCGCTAGTGTACCTTTGTGCGCCCTCTTAAGAACATATTTTGTGTGATATTAGACTGAAATAATGTACACAGTACAATGGTATGTTAGGCTAATTTACATCCTACTAAAAGGATAGATGACTCGATTTTGTCCGGGATAGGTGCCCTTAGGAGCATGTATCCGTATCCAGGTCCGGTGTGTCAAATTTCGGGACAAAAAGTAAAAGTAATCGGGACTTTGGGTTTCAATCGGGACAGCTACAATGACTAAAAAAGTTTTGTGAATCATTAATTATATTACCCTTGCTTAGTACAAGAAACGAAACAAATGTCATTTAAACTAGATAAACTACTCAAACAGCTTTGACTAGTTAAACCGAATCATAATCATCTTATCTAATTTATAATTTTTGGAATCGTTTGAAATTATTTTTTTTTAAGTTATTTTCTATTTGTATATACTTAGCGTTACATTTCACTACTTTCGATAGGCCAAGTTTGGTAAGAAAATATGAAAATATCAAAGCAAAATTGTTTTTATGTAGTAACAGTTTACAGATTAAATTGTTTTTCCTGTCAAAATTATCGAATAAAGTACAGACTAGGGAGGTTGGTGGAAAATCGGGACACTTAGCGTCCAGATCAAGGATAAATCGGGACGAGTTACCAGACCCTTCGAAATCAGGACACCTGGCAACGCTATTAGTGAACCATATAAAGAAACTTGCAGACGCCGGTTTTCCTGCTTCCAGGCAAAATATACAAGCTTTAGCTCATCAATTTGCTGACCAAATAATTAAAAGATTGTTAATTAATACAAATATTAAGAAAGTAAATGAATAAAAAGATAAAGAAATCTTTTAATTTTATTCTTAAGGGTATCTATCCCACTAGCATTTTTGACACTGGGGCGTCTGCCCCGGACCATAGGCATCTATCCCAAAAAACAGGGTCTACAAAAACAGTTATAATGTGCAACCTAAATGTGATAACTTAAAAACAAACTATAAATAAGATGTACTAAGAATCAAAGTATTATCGAGCATTATTTGTGCTATCTTATTATTTAAAGCTGAGACACAGTGTTATCATTTTAAAAAGTGGGGCAACACTCCCGGAGTTACCCTACTCGAAACGATCACTAAATTTAAATCCGATAACCGTACCAAACAATTTTACAGTCCTCTTCTCCCCCTTCTACCAAGCTTCCCTCAAGAGGTAATTGTTTGAATACTTGCTTGCAACTATTATTTTCATAATCTGTCTAATTATCTTCAATCTTGTCCCAGTTTTCCACACTTTCCAAAATACCAGGTGCACTATGATTTCCACCTATAGTCTCTCATCAAAACCATTGGATCAGACGACCGCGAAAGGTCAGGAATACGGCTATATACATGTTTCGACATTGCTCTAATGGGGTTCCAGTATGTTTCGTAGAAGAAGCTAAAGCCACTCGACATAACCGGAAATGACTACCGCGGAAGCTTTAGCGGATAAAAGTGCTACATAGCCCAGTATCATTCTTAGGGAACGAGTATTAAAGGTTTACGGAAACGGGTATTAAAAAAAAATGGTTAAAGATCTTATAGCTACTTTGAAATGACTGACAGTAGATTAACAGTGGTACTAACGATAATGATTGCCTAACAACCGATATTAGTAAAGACCACAGGCCTACATCCACAAATCCTCTCCAAATCAGCGTGGTGCAGTGCGGCCGATATTCTTCTTAATTCATTTAATAAGTTGTCTGATTCAAACTTGCTCATGTAAGCAACACGTAAGATGTTTACTGATTGTTATTGCGCAATTGTCTGAGACTACAGCTTTTGCGGCTTCAACTGTTTTCATTAATTAAAGCGCAGTTTAGGTGGCAAGCATTACAAAACATGGGCAGGGTTCATAAGTCTTAGAAATCGAAATTACTAAATGTTCATAAATTGTTAAATACCGTTGAGGCTTTACTACTGCACTGGAAAGCAGTTTTTGAAAGCACCTACTTGTAATTAACAAATAAATAACTAAAATACATACAGACATTTTTTAATTTTTTTGGTATAATTGTACCAGTAAGTTTAATTCGGACAACCTATTATTCCAAGAAAGAAAGAAGACCCGTGCCAAGCAGTGTACTAAAATAAACTAAGAATATGAAATGTAAGTACGTAGTTGCTTTCCAGCAAGTTATTTAGATTTTATTCAATATCTCTATTGCAACAAAACTAAGAGCTTAACACCTTCCCACATGGAACTTTACGGATGTTTATATGATAAGCTTTATGTACATAATGTATCTCTTAGACAGACAGAAATCTGCTGAAACCATTAACTACGACCTTGAGCTTTTATTTCATTTACTTTTCATAGAATAAATTATATTTTTGTCGACACGAGATTTAACGCTGGTAAGTTTCCGAGCTCAAGTCACAACTTACAGTGGTGATTAAGTTCCCAGGTGGTGCATAAAGTTATATTTCTAAACAGGTTTCGAATCAATCACCACAAATCAATGAAAAATGGGTGTATAAAAATTATTATTATTACAGAGAAATGTATGAAAAGAAATTGAGAGATTGACTATACGCGCTCAAGCATGCAATAACAGTATGTATTAATTCTTACCAAAAATAATTCAAATAAAATACAGATAAAAAGAAACGAGGGAGAAAGAATAATAGGTAAATAAAAAGTAATTGCTAGATTTATGGAAAAAGCTCCATGTTTTTAGGGTTCCGTATCCGGAATAGCATAAATGGAACATTTACAATAATTTTCGTGCAAATTTGTACAATGTAGTATACTTTCGTGTTTTCCTTAGGCGGTCGACAACAATCGTCATAGTCATGATCAAGATTAGGTAGATAGTAGGTAGGTATTTTTTTTAAGATTAATATTCTTTTAAAGATTAGAACGTTAGAGAATAACGAAGATATACAACAGAGCCAATCGGTTTTTATTTTGACCAAAAACAACTGTTTTCGAATGTGTTATGTAAGTTTTTAAGTAATATCTACCCAAATAAATAAACTGACATACAAATAATTACTTAAAAGTAATTCTGTATTTTGATTCAGGAAAGGCTAAACGCCCGTCTAATTATTTTTCCAATAAATATCACACAATATTTTCGACGACAAGTTTCTAGGAAATTTAAAAAATCTTAATAAGAATACAGAATATTCCATATTTCATATTCCATGCTTTAACAGTAATGTTCGCATTTACTTTAAGGTTCTTTATAACGCTTTTTTAAATAAAATATTTTATTAAGAAAAAAAAACATTCCTAATGTAATAGAGTTGGCACTCCCACCATTAGAATAGCGTAGTGATATATACCCTTTTCAGTGTCCTAGTCTCTCTAACAGTGCTGTCTGTACAAAAATCCCTTCAGTGGTACTTCAGTGAAGCTTGTACAAACACACAAATAAAAAAATTCTGAAAATGATTGTTTTGGAATCAGAAACGCCTAAAACGCATATTGTCACATTTTTTCAAAAATATAATCGGTATACACATCTCCGTTACAGTTTTATAACAACGTAGATACATTAATGTTTTCATCGGCTACGATGCAATTAAATCAAATACTATAATGATGTAGCGTAGTAGAAAAGTGCTAGGGAATGTTGATACGGATTCTTCGGACTCATAATTATGAGATTTATGCTTACCTATAATGTTTGCCTATTACTATAATTTACCTATAATATAATATTATACAGGGTGTATATGAAAATGGGACAGTTATTTTAATGGATGAAAGGGCATAACTTTAGTATGTAGTTACAAAAAGAATTATCGAAAAAAACGTATCCGTTTAAGAGTTATGACCGTTTTAATTTTCAAGTGTTATCCCCACCATTTCTCGTAAAATTGGGTTGATCGTGTACAGTTACAAATTTTAAATCTTACGTTTTTTTTTATTTTGTAATAATTTCATCCGTTACTGAAATACAGCCTGAAAACCATTTTCGAAAATAATGCGTATACCCCAATGGGGGTTTTCGGGCTGTATTTCAGTAACGGATGAAATTTTTTTCGATAATTCTTTTTGTAACTACATACTAAAGTTATGCCCTTTCATCCATTAAAGTAACTGTCCCGTTTTCATATACACCCTGTATATATAATATAAAAAGATCATTATTTTTTTCCTCTACATTACGTTTAGAAATTGTGACGAATAAGTTTAACAATCTCTAACATGAGTTAAAGACATTTATGAAGTCTGACACCCAGTTGTAGTGAGTCACTCCCACAATAGCTGTCACAGTTACAGATGTATACATTATTATTTTCTCTTGTTGGTTTTATGAGGTACGCTTTATTTACTGGCATGCAGGAATCCAGTTACATTCATACATAAATATTACGTCATAAAAGAATCGATTAATTCCAATTCAAACGCCGATTACACAGTCATGGTGAAGCAAAGCGCAATTTCAAATACTTGCGGTGAATGCGTTAGCTGTACTATTGCTCTCGTACGATTCGGCCGTTTGGCGAAATTCGTGAATATCGACGTAACACTCGTGGCGACCAACACTACCCATTCATTTGGCCTTTCCATTAAAAGGGTGCTTTTAACTACAGCTAATTTATGCAGCGCACGGTTTGCTGGGACAGATTACAGAGCAGCGTGTCCATTCTGTGCTCCGTTTGGACTAAAATCACGCCTGCCGAATGAGTTACATCTAGTGGAAAATTTTCGTTTATCCATTTATTTCAATTGTTCAGACAAGTGAAATTAAAATATTACTTTTATTTACAAAAATAATTTCAGGGAGGCCAGTTCTGTGAAACAGTTCCGCTTTTGGTTAATAATTTGATATTCACTGGATGTAACTTAATACATTTAATTGAATCCAAACAAATAGTCAATGTGTTAGCAGACAGAAATGCTAAAAGCACTGGCATACCCAGGTAAAAATATGTGAAGTGAATGATGAGATTTATTAAGCAATGACAGCTTTCAGAAGTCTTTTATTTAAGATAATGTATAGTTTTAAGTTTATAAATATTAACGTATTGTATGGGTATTTGTATCGAATTTCTAAAGTTATTTTTGTACTTAAGTTTTGATTAGTAAAGGATAGTCATTTCATACTTTTCAGTGTTTTTATTGAAGTCGGTTTGATTATTTTTTTTTTTTATTTCTCCCTTTCGAGTGACCTTGGCCTAAGTAAATATATAGGACAGGTCTACAATTAACTTTTTTTTCTATTTCTGGGACGCGATGACATACAAGAGAATAATGAATATAAATAAATAAAGGTTATTAACCAGTTCGCGTTATTTGGTGTTATTCAGTGTATCTTCGTAACCCAAGCTCCAGTACCAATGAAATTTAAATAGAACCAATCTGGAAGTGTATTATCTTTTTAAATAAAATAATAATTTTTCAAATCGGTTCATAAAAGACGAAGTTATGAGGTAACAAAGAAAAAAACATACGACTGAATTGTGACCCTTCTCCTTTTTTAGAATTAAAAAAGATATTTATACATACGGGAGACGCTCGTATCACAATAATGACATTGTTTGATATGTTTATTGAGGCCAAGTTGGGCGCAGTCAGTCAGCTACAAGATAAATGATCTAATTGTATCCATATCGAGCGTCTCTGTACTTTTACATGTCAAGCTGTTAGGTCCAGCTACAACTGTACGGTAATAGTCGCTACTTCAAAGGATTTATATAGTATATGGCTTGAAAACTGTGATATTAGGTGGACATTAATTTTCCCACACCTCGTCTCCACCGAATCGTTGGGACCAGCGTAGTAGAATGAAGAGACATTAAAAATAAAGGAATGTATGATTTTTTATCCTTTAAGATTTTCCAACTATGTAAAATAAAAAAATAATAACACGATTTGCATGGTGATTTGTTTTACTCTAGATTTTCCGTAAAATGACTTGAAAACAACGATGGAATTGGCCTCGCGATCGGTGCTCTGCCTTTCCATCAAAAGCGATCCAATCGTACTCTTTTATTGGAACAGCCCTCCAGCGTCTTTGTTGCGGGAATTCCCCTGGATCCAATCTATGCAAAGTATTTACGAGTGACAAGAATTTATTTGACGTGCCAATTTTTCTCCCCAATATCCAGCTACGAGGCACATTTTAAAAGTGCTACGAAACGTTAGTGATTGAACGGTTAAGGAGGTTTATTTTACTTCCGCTTCCATTTATTTCACGTTCACGATAAAACGTAGAGTGATGTTAATGTTTCGCACCAGCCACATCCATTATTGACATTAAATAGATATGATCTAAATTTACTCGTTCTATTTACGTGAAAAAATAAATAGATTTTTCAAGTAGATATTAATATCAAATTGACGATCGTTACTGTTTTGTTCTATGCGTATAATTTCGTTTGTGTGGAATTTTAAAACAACAGCTTAGTTACTATTAATATTGGCATTCCTAATTCTTCAATTTGTTTATCATCAAACCGCTTAGTTACAAATTTTTTAATTAAAATCGATTACAACTTTACCTTAGTTTAATTACTTTGATTTATTAACGTGTTATACAAGACAAGCGTAGTCCAGTTAATTTTAAAAATATTATTAACGAACATTTCTCGTCATTCATCGCTTAGGGTATATTTGATTAACGATCCGTATTAATTTCGTCCAAAATCCCCGTAACGAGCAAAGAGCCAAGAGGAATGGTCGGTCGACGCAATATCGCCGTCTATAATGCTTGTTATTAATGCTAGTCATTCAGAGTAAGATGGCGATTCGGAGTCTACAAATTCACCTGAATATTCAGCTTATGAGCATTATCATTATTTTGAAGTTCCATGCTATCCCTTTATTTTTACGTAGTATTAAAGCGTCTGATAATACTGGGGCAAATAAAAGTAAAATTATTTGTTCAACGCTTTTAAAATTAATACTTTCTCTATTACAAATGCGTCGCGTAGCTTCGAAGAGCGTTGAAAGGGATATTAGGTAACCACCAAAGTTCGTGACTGGGGGACGTGTAAATGAATAACTGCGAACGAGTGCGGTTTAATTGTGCCAGATGTAATCCAGGATTTGATCGTCTGACGTTTCGCGAATAATTATGCCGGCATAATCCCCTTTCTGTCTCTCTGGTAGTCCCCGCACGCTCCACCCTCCCCCTCTCTCCTGATTGATGACGCCGGAGATTGCATGTCAGGATTACATCTGTGGAGGATATACGGATTATTTAGTTGCTGCCAGCGAGTAAATAGAGCAAGCAATACTCTAGAAAAAGTTATGCGTAGTGACGTAAAGCCAGATAAACGTGCGGACTGTGTTGGTAACTGTAGTAGACTATCACGAAGTACGTGCGTAACTTCTACCTATAAAAGTTTAATTTGAAATTAATGTAACGAACTGGGTAATCACTTAGTTAATTACATTTGAACGCACATATACTATCATCATATAATTTATTACTTGTGCCCCGCGATTTCAATCGCGTGAAGTTTAACGGGGTACCGTACAAGCCTATGTACACCCTAAACGTCTATTCTACATAATGGTGAAAGAATTTTTGAAATCGGATGAAAGGTTCCGGAGATTACCTCCTACATCTAAACTTGGATTGTTTACCTCTTTGTAATATTAGTTTAGATTGCTACATTCTTATTCTGCTTTAAGGAAGTATGCAGCTCATATAACTACATAATAACAGGTATAAAAATTTACTAACAGTTGGCATATGGATTTTTACATTATAAATATAATATTGACTTTAAAAACCATGAACCTTAGTCCTATTACATTTAATATCGTGGTTTTATGATTAAGGAAACGTAAATATAAGAAAAATACTGATTTTATTGTAAAATTGAAAATATTTCCATATACATATTTTTAAGAGCAATAATATAGTTTTCATTACATAATTTATATGAAAATTCCTTGGATAAGTCTGTCTGCTTATATAATTATGGTAATCTTGTGCATTACTGAACGAATTGGAATGCAGATTCCACTGGTATCTTATAGGAGGATATCACTCTATGAGCTAATCATCAATAGTCTTATAGTGACTTGAGTCGGGGAAAATGATTTTTGTCAGCGCGCTTTTACGGAATATTTAGTGTATCGCTGTGAACACTAAATTGTACCCTGACAAATCTGGCTCTGATCGCTAGTAGTTTAGTATCAAATGTGAACTGTATGAAGTTCAAAGCGTCGTAACTAAATCCAATTTCTGTATTTTTTTATCATCACAATATAAAAGGTGACACGTCGAAGGGTCAAGAGATTTTTTAAAGAAAATAGCAAAGCGGTGACAAGATTATTTAATTTCTTCCACTTCTATTTACTGAGCGTCAAAGGGATAAAGAAAGCGCTGGAATGAAGCTTAGGTTAAATAATATCATTTTAAACTCGTTCTGAGAGGCCTAGATTCGAGCTTGCTAGTACCTTATGAATTGTCTTTGTCCGAGATTTCCGGCAATATTATTTTTATTTAATCACGCTTTTAAAAAGATTACTAAATTTTAGATTAAGAAAAACATTAAATATATATGAATGTTAAAAATGTTGCTTTTTCATGTTTTTAATGTGTTTATTTCATTAGTTTCGAAATACCACCAGAGTTTTTAATTATTTACTTGATTTCACATGTAAAAAGTGTCTCTACGACAGATCCGACCGGCCTTTGTTTTATTCGTATGAGAATTTCATTCATACATTGAATATTATTTCCGTCAGAATGGAAATATTTCCAATAAGTATACGTCCCCCGATCTTGCATTGTGTCGGAACGATTTTCTTTTGAATATCACTTGTGAAACTGATCATGTTTCCATCTATCGGAATCAGCTTTTGAAGTTTGTAACAATTTCATATTTGCATTCAGCAAGATTACTGTAATACAACTAAATATCGAAAGTGAATATAAAAATGCATATAAAAAGTGTCGTGCAGATGTGGTTAATTTAAGTTCAGTTAAGCGCAACTGATGCGCAATCAAGTTAAGCGCATCAGTTTATAATTTTATTACAAATATGTAGTCAAAAATAAAATATAAGAATTTGTTAGACAAACAATTTTTTTTCATATTCCTATTTTTAATTTTTATTACATAAACGAGGTTTATTCAGCGTGGGTCACATTTTTTTAGTCTCATTCATGTCACAGAAAAATTTAAGAAAAAAATTCAACCGACATCAAAAACAAAGCACTGAAAAACACAAAATTACCATCCTTTACCATTCAAAACCCAAGTACAAAATAACTTTATAAATACGATATAAATAAAATTTAAATATCTATATAATTAAATTTGACAGTTATTGAAGACGATGCCAAGCCTACCAAACTATAATAAAAGACTTTTTGTTATTGCGCAATGATTTTGCACCGACTTAAACTGTCACATTTAAATATGTAGATATTTGTATCTGCATGAAATATGTAGTTATATGTATGTACATGTAAAGTTATTTTTGTACTTGAGTTTTGATTAGTAAAGAACAATATCCTTTATTGATCTAAACTTAAGTACAAAACTACAGTAATTGTTTTTAATTATATGGACATTTGTGTAGTATTTATAAAGTTATTTTTGTACATAAGTTTTGAAATGTTAAGGATAGTTATTTCGTACTTTTCAGTGTTTTTTTTGAAGTCGTTTTAATTATTTTTTCCCATTTGTATTGAGTTGTTATCCAAACGAAAATTTAAAGAATTATTTAAAAAATAAGTGATGTATAACTGAGCATTAAAAAAAACTTTTTAAGAAAAAAATAAAGCGATTTCAAAAACGACACTAAGAAGTATAAAATAAATATCTTTTACTTTTTTCCACCACGCGACCATTCCATTGAACACTCCGTGAATGTTTTCTTTCGTGTTTCCAAAGCTTATATTTTCTTAACGTATTTCTTTTTTGTTTTCTTATTTACTGTTTATACAAGACAATTCAGAAAAATAAACAAAAGCACATCTCGCAAAACTTATATAAGTTTGTACGCGATGTACGTGGGGCCCTTTCATGAAGACATTAATTAGAGTATACATGTATCATCTATGTATGCGGAAATGCTACACCTATACCCACAATTGAAATATTTGCTTCAAATGATACGCGAGTGCATCGCGACTGCAGTTAGTGTGGCAAACGACATCAAACCGGTTTATGTACTTAATATTGTATACATGATGTTTTGTGATTAATTGATGCTTTCAAATTGTGAGATAAATTGTTAATCAATCTAGGAATAATATACGGACTTAGATGTGCGCCTGCCGTAATAATTAGTAGCTCCTTTCGTATTTAATTTTTTGTTTGTAACTTGTCTTCGTTCCCTCTCTCACAAGTCTTTCTATCGGAATCAATCCAGCAATAACTAGTACTGCTTTTGTAGAAATAGTGGTGCACGCTATGCATATTCCGACAGCTGCCTTAAAACTGTTTCCACATGCTCCAATATTGCTCCAATTTCATTGCACCCTCGAATATTGGGCTTCGTAGTACACCAGAATATTGCCGACTTGCCCGCAGGTGGCATCGCTTTGTGGTCAGGGGTACCACATGGAGATAGGGGATGCCAGAGGGTGGAAGTTTTACTGTCCTCTCGTATGGTTAATTGTTTGACTGAGTATGAATGTGTAAATCCCAGACTGCTTTGGGTGTGCCTCAAGATGGGGTTGACGAGAATTTTCATTTTGGCAGTATATGCCCTAGTGTCCTCTGTCGGTTTGGGTGAACTAGAGCACTTTTGGGAGAATGTTAGAGAAGTTCTAGCGACGGTTGAAGAGAATGAGAGAATTGTTGTGTGTGGAGACATGAATGGATGGGTCGGGACAGCTCAAACAGGAATTAAGTTTGTCTTAGGCAAATATGGAGATAAGAGATTAAATGATGCTGGTAGGATTCTTTTGTTGATTGTTAGGACTGTGTATGGAACAACATATTTTTGTAGCTAATACCATATTTAAGCACAAAAGGATCCATCAGTACACGTGGGAAAGAAAGGATGCGAGAATTACGATTGATTTATTGCTGGTGGATAGCAGACTTAAGAAGCAAGTTATGGACACAAGAGCGTATAGAGGAGCCGATCTGGGGACGGACCACTTTCTGGTAATAATCAGAATAAGGAGTTTGTTTGGAGCATGGAGACATCGCGTAGTGTCCAAACCTGCAGCGGTCTGTCGCATTAAAAGCTGGAAACTGTAGGATGCGACCACCAGGAATGAATATGAAAGGGTATTATCCAGTAAGCTTGATGATAGATTGAAAGTGATGAGCGAGGATGTTGAAGAATGTTGGGAGAATCTTAGGGATAGTATGATCGTGGTTGTTGAATTTGATGAAAGACAGATGTAAGCTGTAGAAAGGAGAAGCGAAAGCACTAGTGAAAGAGAAGCGTGAAAGGTGTAGGGTGTTAGATGAAAACAAGATAAACTGCCTATTGTACGCTGACGATGCTGTGCTTATAGCACCATTAGAAACAGAGTTGCAGACACTAGTCACGTGCATGATAGTAGAATGTCAAGTGAAAGGATTGAATATGAATGTGAACAAAAATAAAGTTCTGGTGTTTGAAAGGGAAGTGGTACAAACGAAATGTGAGATTTGTGTAAATGGAAAATATCTAGAACAAATGAATGAAATTGTGTATTTGAGGAGTGCGTTTTTGAGGGATGGAAGATTTGAGTTGGATGTGGAGAGACGGGTAGCAGCTGGCAATAAAGCCAACGGTGCTATGTCCGCATTAGCAGGCAGTGTAAATATATCTAACACAATCAAGATGACCATCCACAATGTGGTGTTGGTGCCGAGACAAAATCAAGTAAATCAAGTAAAAGTAAGATAAATGCAGTAAAAATGAGATCTCTTAGAAATATGTGCGGTGTCACTCTTGTGGACACAATAAACAATGAAGAGATACGCAGTATGACATGGTTGCACGACAGTGTTATTGTAAAAATGCAGAAGGGTATACTGTCACCTCCTATTCCTTACGGGAGCTTGAGGGAGCAAAATAAGTATATTAAGAAAAGTGAAGTTAAAAAAATTCAATTAAAAAAAAAATTAAGTCAAGACAAAAATTAGTTACATTTATTTAAGAAGAATTAGTCATAATTTAGAAATTAAAATAAGCGGGTCGTGGATCAGGCTAGCGATGAGTTTAGATCTACTGCGGTCACCGTCCTTTCGCGACACCGTACTCCCCTTGTCCTCCTTTTCTGGGTATGGCCGGATGTTGCAACACGTACAGCCGCGCTGTAGGTAGATTATTGTTGCTTGTTGGTTGGTGATTCATGTTGGTGCCTGCGATGTAAGTAGAAGGGGCAGAGTCCCAACCCCAACGGAGTTCCTGTAACGTGCGTGGATCGAGTTATAATAAGTACTTTCCTCGTTCTGGACTGCCATAGCCGATTATCATATATACAAGGGGGTAGGTTTACAATTAGCAACGAAGCAAACTGGATGATGCGGCAGTCTAGGTAATGAAAATTAGCACTAATTTACAGCAGTAGATACAAAGCGTTATGTAAGAATAAACAGTGAATGATACTATACAAGTTTAAAATGTTGTGAAAACAAAATGACGGTTTGCAACCAGTATGATTTAAATAATTTAAAAATGTGAGATATTCGGAATGAAGTAGTTCTATATATAATCTAGATACATTTATTTAGCATTTAAGTTTCAAATCAATCAGCAATAAACATGAAGATACTAAAAGAACAAACCTACAATGTATGAAGCCAAACAATGATTATGAATATAGTGAAAAGTAGGTATGCACATTGCAACAACTTACCCGGTACGGGATCACACTCGATTCACAATTATATTGTATTATTTAGAATTTTACGCTATTATAAATTTAGAAAGATTGTCTCCAAAACTATAGTATGATGGAGAAAATTACAAATATTAGGTATACTCGTATTATAATAGTTGAATAGCCTTTCTATTATTATTTGTACTTAGAACATTTAAGACGAGTGATCGCTGGTGAGTGAAAAAAACAATTTTAGCAGAATGAATGTTTTTCGTTCTCTTCGAGAATGAATGTTACGAACGCATCGCGGTATAGCTACCGTGCGTCTATTGTTCGAATTCACTATATAAAATTTTTATTAATAAATTCAAAATCTGTCTGTATATCGATTTTTTATATTATATGTTTGTAAATAATGTAATTTTGTTTTAATATTGTTATTAATTAATTATAGACAACATTTCAAGGATAACAAATTAATTATTTTTGGAAAACATATTTTATTTAGCATAAAAAACTTAATTCGCAATCACGAATTCAAAACACCGTTTTAAACACACCTACAAAATAGTGTTACGTTACAATACTTAGGTGATTCGGGCACTTAGAAATAATGAGTGATGAAAGACTGACGATGAAAATCTACAGAGCGAAAGTGAAAAGTAAAAGAAGCCAAGGAAAACCAAGGCTGACTTATGAAGATCAAATAGCCAGAGTGTTAGCAGACGGAAATGTCAATAACTCTCGCATACCTAGGCGAAAATGTGTGAGGAGAATGATGAGATTTGAGGAAGCGAAAGAGGTACGTAAGGCCCGCGACTCCTGGCGCTCTGTCCTTTCTGACTACCCCGTTGGGGATACAGCGTGAAGATATGTATGTATGTATGACTGTAGCGTTCATACTGAGTACCTCCTCCTACAAGGATAATAATGGCTCATAGTACTAATTGATACACGTAATTAAGTAATAGATAGATTCATTTTTAGCTGCTTTTATCCTGAAAATAATTATAATTACTTAAATGTTTACTAACATCATTCACTGTGACAGACTGACATTGAAAAATTAATTTTTTTTAACAACATTGAGGATTGACCGTAACCCTATCAGCAAGAACAAACTTGTTGATAAATATAATATCTTTTATTATTGAATAGTGTTAATGTAAAAATAACAACCTACGAATTATCTAGGCTTACTTTAGAAATATTATTTTTAATAATTCGTTTGTAGACAGAACTTGCTATAACTTTCTAGAACGGCACACGGCGTTGAAGACCAATGTACCGGTTGTCTAGATTATCTATGCTTAGGAGTGTGGAGGTAAAGGTACGTTCGATAAACATATCGATAGACTCTGATTAAGTATCCTCTGTTTTCAGATAGAATGAGCTCTAAATTAATGAAACATTAGGTCTCAAGTTCATTAATTTAGTAGTACTAAGGAATAGTAATAAAACTATAGTTGATAAACGTCATACGCTCATATAATATTAATTAATCTTATCGACTCGCTAGGTAGATGTAATTTTAGATAGGGTTTGTCGACCACTGTCTCTTCACTAATTGTTCCAGGAGTAGGAGCATAGATGACCTTCGTTGTGGGGTACAAAAAGCGTTTCGTGTCTGGCTAGTGCCTTTCTTTCTACTGCGGAACGAACTGCCTCAACCATGTAGAAACTCTTAGTTAGGCCACATGTGGCCTAGTCTAGCTGTACTTGTGTGAGATTAGCACGCCATTTATAATTAATAATGTGGTAATTTAATAATGTGTAGTAGTGTAGATTAGGTAATCTCATGCTGGATCCCATGGTGAGTACTTTATCTGTAGAGAAGGGCGAGCATTAGAATGCTAGGGCTAGAGAAAAGGATCCTAATGTCTACATGTGCTTGTTACAGAGTTCTAAGTACACCTAACAAAACCAGGTGGGGCTCCTGTTCTTGTATTCAATGAATATCTAGGAATAGTACTATAAACATTTCAAACTCATCTAAAGCTTAGATATCCAATGAGTACCAAGAATGGTTTGGTACACTACTCTATCTGTCAAGAAGTCTGAATCCTCTTCGCTCTGGGTGGAAGAACGAGTGGCCAGGTCGCAATTCCTTTTTAAAAGGAACATCCTTGAAGACCAGGGCACTTGGGTGCTATAACGCGTGGCCAGGTCGCAGTTCCTGTTAAAGGGGAATCCTTGAGGACCGGGGCACGTGGGTGCTATAGTTCCAGTAGATGCTCTACAAGTGGGAAGGCTGAAGAGTAGGTGCAGTCGGTAGATAACCACTTCCTTCTTTTGGGTTTATTCAGTAACAAAACGGATAACACTTTGTATTAGAAACTAAGGACTCTATTTGGGATATTGTGTATTTAATATATTTTTCTCTCTAAATTTAATATTTGATTTTCATGTATAAAATATACTCTGGTTTATGTACTGAGAATTTAAATGCAGTACATAAACTATGTAATAGTTTCTAAATTAAGTAAATTTCTCTGTAATTTAGGATAACATAAATAAATTATGTTGTTGTATCTATAACAAGTAATATCTGAGCTTGATACTTGTAAAACTTTTGTACTACTAATTACTTTGTAAACTTATTAATATCTAATTGCTGTTAGATAATAGATATTGTTTCTTAATATAAACAATAATAAACAAAGTAATGTTGTATTAAAATAACATTTAATCTTTGAAAAATTGTTAATAACTCTTTGCATATAGTGAATTCATTGAATCCACCAATGAGAATTAGATATAAGTAATAAATGTTGTTTTTTCGAGTGATGTTTTTCTTGTGTCAAATTAATTAACTTTTAAATACACATCCCATTAGATGTCGATTGCAGAGGTGTACTAGGCGCCCTTATACAAATTAGGTACACCACTCTCCAGGTGATAGTAATGATAAACATCCTCAATTATTCAACCCACATCTCACTCTGCCGGCCTGAGCAAGCCACGTTACAATGTATGGTTTCATATACAATTGTTATAGTTGGCGCTAGAAGAAAAATAATGAAACAATAAAAACATTTAAATAAATTAATTGGTACATGTTTGCGTGTAACAATTGCGAAATCGTCTGCACGGAAAACTTTTTCTTGGCTTTCCCGGATTAGGTTAGATTTTATGTACACGTCAATAGTATATTTAAAGATTGTTTTTGAAATATCTCTACCTACGTCTAGGCTACGTCTGGCTGCAGGCACATATTATCCCTGTACCAAACATCATAATTGGTTCGGGGATTTAGCATTTCTCATTCAAAGTTTCATCCCCATTTTCACTCCCTTAGGAGTAGTTTTTGATACAAAAGTAGCCTATGTCTGTCCCCAGGTGTCAAATTATATCCACGCCATGCTACATCATAATCAGTTTAGCGGTTTAGCATTTCCCGCAAAAAGTTTAGTCCACCTCCCTCCCGTTCTCCTTTTCACAGATTTTTGACTAAAAAAGGTGCGTATCTATTTTTGAAAAAAAAAGTCTTATCACCGCATCAGATTTCATCATTACCAAGATTTAGCGTTTCCCATATACTGTTTCATTTCCCTTTTCACTCTCTTAGGGGTAAATTTTTGATATAAAAAGTAGCCCATGTTCGTTTTCTGCCATTTCCCATGTCCCCCTTTTCCAGCCATTTCCCCTGCCAGTTCGTACCATTTCCCATACGAAGTTTCATTCCCGTTTTCAGCATTTTAAGTGTGTATTTAAAAAAAATTAAGTAACCTACATGAGCGCAATCACATGTTCTTACTATTTATCGATTTTTATCAAGATTGGTCCAGCTGTTCTTCAGTTATAAAAGGACATACAAACCGGCAGACAGACAATTTAAAAATGGTAGAATCGAAGTAAATGAATTAAAAAATGACTATCTATCACAATATTTGATAGTAAATTATAATTATAGGCAGACACTAGAGATTTATAGCAGTACTAGCTGTACCCGCGACTTCGTCTGTGTGGAAAATGTTTTCGTGGCTTTTCCGAATTAGGTTAGATTAAATGTACATGTATATGTACAATGACTGTTTTTGAAAAAGAGCCTACGTTTAGCCTGTCTGCCTCCGGGCACGTGCTGTCTCTGTACCAAATTTCATCATATATCATATATCATCATAGTTCAGCGGTTTAGCATTTTCCATTCAAAATTTCATACGCCTTTTCACTTCCTTAGGGGTAAGTTTTTGATAAATAGTAACCTATCCCTGTTCCCTGGTGTCAAATTATTTTCGTGCCACATTATAATCAGTTCAGTGGTTTAGCATTTTCCATACAAAGTTGCATTGTCATTTTCACCCCTTTAGGGGTAGATTTTCGAAAAAAGTAGTCTATGCCTTTTTAACCAACTTCAATAAAAGGAGGAGGTTCTTAATTCGACTGCATGTTTTTTTTGTTTATTTATTTATTTATTTAGCACACAAAACAAGTTACAGTCAAATTAAGCAGTACTTTAAACATATTGTAAATCTAGACTATGACTCTAAACATGTATGCACAGGCAGCTAGAATTATGAAGAAACAACGATGAGGGTTATCTAGTATTAGGTAATGATATTATTATGTAACTTTTAGTAAAATTATAAGTAAGTAGTTATATGTTAGTGTTATTAGTATTTTGCAGGGGTCAATTGACCGATGAAACAGAAAGAATTGCTCGGATGTCATTCCTGAATTTGTAAAGTTTTGGCTTAAAAATATCAAGGGTGGAGTTTTCGTTGAAAAATCATTATGCATACGGCATATTCTGGCGATAGGATTATAGTATGATGTATTATTAGTGTATACTTGAAGAGTGAACAGACGAGCTGTTGGCTTGCGAGATCTATAGATGACGTTAAAATTAAGAAGAGAAAGAAGGTATTGAGAGTCTATATGTGAGTGCACAATCTTATAAAGTGTTACTAGATCGATATATCTTCGACGAGTATGAAGAGGTAGTACCTCAAACCTTAGCAAACAGCTATAATACGAATGAAACCTGCGACCTAAATGCAATCTAAAACAAAGTAATTTAAGAAATTTGGATTGTAAGCGTTCAATTCTATTACTGTGAACTTTGTAGTAAGGAGACCAGATAACTGAACCGTACTCCGAGATACTTCTGACTAATGAACAATAAAGACTTAAATATGTTCGCTGGGTTTTAAATTCCATTGTACAGTGAGCTATGAAACCAATGAGTTTTGAACATTTATTTGTAATATAATCATAATGAGCTTTAAACGTGAGCTTCTCATCGAAGTATACTCCCAGGTATCTAATGACAAATATGCGCTGAAGAACTTGGTTGCATAGATAATAATCGTTACACAATTTATTTACCTTGCCAGTGAAGCTGACCACATAGCACTTGTCAATGTTAAGGAACATAAAATTATGATCGCACCACTCAGCAACTGTGTCTCAGTTACGTTGTAGGGCTGCACAGTCATTTTCATTATTAATGGACATATATAACTTTAAATCATCTGCGTAGAGAAAGTTAGGACATGTGACGTTATTAACAAGGTCATTAATAAAGACAACAAATAGCAACGGTCCTAAGTGCGATCCTTGGGGTACACCAGATATCACCGTTACGGGAGCTGAAACATACCCCTTGATACTAACTAATTGGCTTCTATTGTAAAAATAAGAGGTCACCCATCGAAGCAGACTACCATGAATTCCGTAACTTGCTTTTGCAAAGAGAGTCCACTTAGACTCTCTTTGCAAAAGCGTTACACAGGTAATAATGCTTGTATTCTAAAAGATTGCTGACGGTCGATCTTTTTGCAACAAAACTGTGTTGTTTAGTAGAAATTAGAAGTTTAAAATGTGAGTAGAGGGAATCATAAATCATAGATTCAAATAGTTTTGCAAAACAAGGCAAAATACTAGTCGGCCTATAGTTTTTACGTTGATCTCTATCGCCAGATTTATGTACTGGAACTATGAAAGCAGTCTTCCAGTATGTTGGAAATGTCCCAGATTGTAAAGATTTATTAAACAGAATATAGAGGGGTTCACTAAGCTCACCTGCACGAGCCTTTATAAAAGAGGGTGGAATTCCATCATGAGCTGGTCCTTTATGGGAATCGAGATTTGTAAGTTTGGCCTCAATACTGCCTTTGCTAATATGAATTTCATTGAGACATTGAGTGTGTCTGTCTGTTTCTGTAGGAAGTGAATAAATTACAATGCTTCTCTCAAATACTGATGAAAAATAATTGTAATGATGATAAGTTTGTATCTTTGTTACCTCCGTCCGTCCGAATCGTTAACTCCGTCATTTACGAACCGATTTTGAAAAATCTTTAATGTTTGGTAGATCATACTTCAGAGGTGAACCCATTTAAATTTCACCGGTATTGAAACTTTGAAGTACACCAAAAAACGCGACCTGGTTGGACCTTTATTTACATTGTTGATTTTCTTGTATATCGTTGCGCTCCAGAATTAGAAAGAAATTAATTGCCGACCTCCCCTAGATATTCATTTAGGTCAAGATTACTCAAAAGAGAGAAATTAAAAAATTCAGAGAAAAAATTAGACCGACCTCAAAAAAAACAAGATTTATCCCCTACAAAGTTACATCTCACTTTTCG
This sequence comes from Zeuzera pyrina, assembly GCA_907165235.1. Classification (NCBI taxonomy): domain Eukaryota; kingdom Metazoa; phylum Arthropoda; class Insecta; order Lepidoptera; family Cossidae; genus Zeuzera; species Zeuzera pyrina. The sequence goes on along the minus strand of OU015626.1, from coordinate 10,815,859 downwards.
CCTTCTTAGGGGTAGACTGATGTTAAACTATCTCCACGCTAAATTTCATCATAATCGATTCGGCGGTTTAGTATTGCCGATACAAAGTTTCACCCCCATTTTTACCCCTATAGGAGTAAATTTAAAAAATAACCTATCACATGCGCATTCACATCCTCTTGCTACTTACCTATGTTCATCATGATCGGTCAAGCCGTTCTTAAGTTATAGAAAGATATACAGTCAGACAGACAGATAAAATTTTTTAAAATAGTAGTCTAAGTCGCTGAATCATAAAGTAACTATCTATCACAAAATTTGCCAAAATTGTAATTACAGAGAGACACTAGAGATTTATATAGTGTATAGATAGAAAATATGTATGAACTATATAAGTAGGCATTTATTTTATATTTTATTTGCTTGTCAAAACACCTTCTAGCGATTCCAATAACTTACGTTAACTTCCCAATCCAAATTTATTCGGTTTAAAAATTTTAGTTATTTTCCCAAAACATTAAATTAAAAATCTTATTGGAGGACAGAGTTTCCTTTTTGTTCCAATTTTATTTGGCATTTCAATAGTCCTGTTTGATGAATTTATTCAATGGTTTCTCTTATTTCACAGATTTAGGAGTCTAACAGAGGTGGAATTTTCAACAAATCTTTATGAATAACATAAATATGCTTATTATTTATTTTTATCTTCGCATTTATCTCCATCAGGGTTATAGATTTTATATTTCCAACATATTTTCAGAAATACACCGATTGATAAAAAAAATGTCTTTGATTTGTACCTACTTAATTTTATTTAGTATGTTTTATCTATAGTCTCATATATCACTGGCCACAGCTAGTATAACAGTAATAATAATTATAAAAATTCTAAGAAGATAAAATAATTTAAAAATATGCAAGTTCATTGATTGTTTTTATTAACTTCGTTATTCTAATTAAAGTCTATAAAAATAAAAAGCTAAGCCGATTTCTGTTTTTTTTTCAATCTCACTCATTATATCTTAAGTTTGCCTAAGCAATTTGTGACGTCATAATGATTAAGGTGTAGGCTAAAATTATATATTCAATGTAAAGTGTATTGAATTAAATTATTTACAATTCATTTTGAGATTAAATTTGCTCAACATTATTTTAACACAAGTTTTGTAGTGTACATAATATCGTTGGGCAGAATTTTTGGTCATATCGTGTCAGTTCTGATCTTACCGCTGTCGCTCTCTGTATAGACCATTGAGCACTTAATCGGTGTCCGGCGGCTAATGCGCGGAAACTTGTGGACCTCTAGATCCCCTCGATTCGAATGGAATGAATTGACACAGAGAGCGTAGTTTTTCGGCTTTCAACCCAGTTTCACATTAAGGCGAAGCTCAACATCTATTAGAAATAAACGGTAGGGCTCTGTTTTTAATATCATATACTTACAGTTTTAAAATCAGAAATGTACAAGGAATGAGATTTTACCGTAATATTGTAACGATTGTAATTTGAACGCTTAAAGGTGCCTAATAAGAAGGCGTTTTTCCATTTAATAAATATACCATTACCCGCTCTCGACCCGACTACAGTAAATAGAGAAATGGGCGATCATTCGCTTGAGAGTGGCGGTCGCATCTGGCGTTTGCCGGATTATGTTGGTAAAATTCAATAATCTTTCGAGTACCATCTGAGGAAGATGGTCATTGCAAGTTTTTTCAGTAGTTTGAGAAGTTCAGGCGAGTTCGGTAATCAATTTTGCGTATGTAGCTAGTCCGCACAATTGAGTTCGTCTTACTAGGGTTGTCGACCGATTCAGTTGCTCGAGCGACCTTTGGTATCCTAAGCAAATAGCGTTAAGTAAATCAATTTGAACACAACCGTTTTGGTGTGGTTGAATTTGTTATGTCACCTTCAACCGCATTCCCTTTTCTAGTGACCGCTTAACTATAGAACCGATATATAAATTTATGTGTGAACTGTTCGCATATTTTTACTAGTATTCTTAAATACGTTCCTTATTGAAACATTATTTAAATATATTACCTACATAAATACGTACAGCATAGGCATAAGTACATAGTAAAATTCACTCCTGCGCTGACATTTTATATCATAAGGACATATTTCATGTAACAAACATCATTCAATCAGTTAAGACAGGCGAATTAAAATTTAATTTTAATTTATACCGTAGTTTAATATTTAAAATTTGTTTTTTATAGTCTTTAAAACAATGTAATATTTACTCTTAATACTTGCATTCAACTACAACAAAATGGCAGGGTTATTACCTAAAAATTTGCAGACAGCTACGGCCACGCGATCATTGCGCTACTGGTGACTATTTGTAATAAAAAATTGGTATCAGTCAAAGTCAAATTCAAATCCAAAGTCAAATTCATAGTCAAATTCAAAGTCAAATCAATTTATTTAAGTAAACCCAATTACAAGGTATTTTTGAACATCAAATCTACTTTAGTTCGGTTCAAAGAGAAGAGAAAAAAAAAACCTGGACACTGAGAAGAATCGCCAAGAAACTCAGCCAGGTATAATTTTTTCAACATCATTTTACAAAAGGTTTATTAAAATACAATATTCAGAGAGCCAGTAAATACATGTGCAGAGAAGATCATTTCCAGACTATTGTTTTATATTCAACGAAATCGTTTATTTTATAGTATGATTGTCTAATCAATGTACGTTTTATAACTAATCTGAATATATTTTCTGTTAATTGAGTGACTGCTTGAGGAACTTTGTTATAAAAGCAAATGCAGTTACTCAAAAATGAAACATTTGACTTATGTAATTTAAATTTTGGAATAACCAATTTATCACGACCTCGGGTTTCCATACCACCAATATCGCCTTTGTTTGTAAATATATCTATATTTTTCCTCGTATACATAATAATTTAAAAGATGTGTAAGGACGGTAAGGTACATCAATGTCTTTACACGATCTCTTAATGATTCTCGTGCATTCATACTGTAGATGGCACGTATCCCTCTTTTTTGTAAAATAAAAATCGAGTTAATATGTACCGCTGATCCCCACAGCAAAAGGTCATTAGGACATTAGGCTATGAAAATATGCGAAGTACACCAACCTAGCCGTATGCACATCCGTCAATTCCCTAATGAGTCTAATGGCATATATCGCGGAACCGAGCTTACCAGCCAATGCCCCGACATGTTCCGCCCACTGCAATTTACTATCTACGGTTAAACCAAGAAAACTGGCAGATTTAACTGATTCTAATTGTTTCCCACCCAATTCTATTTTATCATGGATTCTGGGTTCATTAAAAAGGGAAAATTTAATACATTTGGTTTTTTGTACATTCAATAGTAAATTATTAACAGCAAACCACCTCGAGACGTCCGCCAGGATTCCGTTCACCCAGGTAATATCTGAGTTCTTTTCGTCTAGTTTAAATAGAAATGAAGTGTCATTAGCAAATAATACTATTTTGCATAAGTTCCTGAGCATAAATGGGAGATCATTAATGTAGACTAGAAACAGAAAAGATCCCAAAATTGATCCTTGGGGAACGCCTATTTTTAACTTCGAACCAACAGGCAAAACCCCATTCACACTCACATTTTGCTCGCGGTCAGACAAATACGAGACCACGAGATCGAGAGCGTTACCACAAATTCCATAGTATTTAAGCTTGCAAATTAAAATTTCATGACTAACACAATCAAAAGCCTTGCAGAGATCACGAAAAACACCAATGGCATCCTGGGATCCCTCCCAAGCCTGAAGTATAAGTCTTGATCAAGCTTGCTCCCGCATGAGTTTTTGACCGCTCTCTCGTGAACCCGTACTGTTGACCGTGAAATACTCCGTGAATGTTAAAATGTGCCAGCATTTGATTGAGTATTATACGAATATTTTGCTCAACGATGGCAATATTGACTATCATGTATGACGATTTCGTGTCTATTGCTCTATGACCGTAAAATGCATTTTTCATGGTAGATTTAGCGCAATTATACAAATTACGTTATTTAAATTCTCGTTTTGACAGCAGATATCACGCGATATTGGCTTACGCATGCTGACTGAAAGTTAGATAATGAGCGTCCCGTTTTATTAACAAAGTATAAATACCTACGTACTACGTAGGTACACCTATTGAGATATTGAATTACTTTTCAATCTGGTAAGTACAAATAAGGTTAAAATTTTTAATATAACGTAATCTAAAATAAAAATGCTTCGACGATATCGATATTTTAGCAATAAAACGCCCTGTAGTTTATTTTGTCCTTGTCAATTTGTTTTAGTGACTTGCAATTTATCGTATTCTTTTTAAAGGGTAGATAATTTTATTTCATACGACAAATGAATTATTTTGATACCTATGACGATGTATAATATTATGAAGACAAACATGTTTTTTACAGTTTAATTTAGAATTCCTAGTACTAATCATGTACTCACATAGTCATTGACTTCACAAGTTCAAGATCTTAATGCTAGTGAACAATTTGTTCTCAATCATTTTTCAATCATCATAAAAAAGAAATTATTTATTATTCAAATTATAAATACATTAAATTAAATAATTCACTCATTGTTTACGATCATACTGCCAATGTCAAAAAGACTCAATTACGTTCAAACTACTAATGTCAAAGACTGTCAATTTCAATCTCATAATAGTTTCTGATCATATATACGTCACCTCCTTGGATCAAACAGTCGCATTGAGTAGAGATTGTTGCCAAAGAACTTATATTACAAGTTTATATTTACGGTCGAATTTCGACCATAGGGCGACCTCTAGTAATAAGTTAATAACGTAATAAACACTTTCTAAATGAGGCAGATTGCAACGAAGTACAATTATAACAAGGTATTGTAGATATGTCTGATATGTTTATAAATAATATTGGATGTTTGACGTTTATAATTTGAAAAAAATGTCACAATGGTGAATTTCAAGTGTTTCTGTGGCAAAAATATGGCTCTATAATACGACATTCTCTTCTCTATGTTGGGATTTCTTAGAATTATTATTATTATTATAGATTCAAAGCGACTATGTATATTTTGCGTATTTATGTCATATAGAAGGTATTATTCCGATTGAAAATAAATACTGACACACTACACAATTTATGTTAAGGAAATATCATCTATAAACGTTTTATTTCCATATTTATAATGAGTGAGTGAGTAAAATTTGTTAATTAATAATATATCGTGTTCCATAGTTTAGCGAGGTATCCTACGTTTAATTAGAACATATGCATTTTACGTAGATACTTGTAGTTTTTCCTGGCCTTGCTCCCAATTCGGTTTCATCTCTCTGCTGTCTAGATTTACACAGAATGTGTGGTACTCCTCATGTTTTTCTTTTGATTAAATATATTGCGAGCTCCAAGATGATCTAAATTTCCTTCGAGACTGTCTGGGAATTACCACTCAAATTTAATATATGAATATTGATGTTGACATAATTGTATACACAATATTGAGATTGAGATGGAGCCTTAATCTAATAATATATAATTTGTAAACCTTCAATAGAAATACGACTTTGGCAATTATTTTCTTTACATATATACTTAGATAATATTAATAAATGATTGGATATAATAATACTAATTGACGATTAAAAACAGCAATACGGATATTTATCGCATCGCATTATTGCGAAATATAACTATATAACACACATAAAACAGAATTTCGAGTTATATGTACGAAGTATTATGTCACAAGCAATGGTGTTAAGTTTACAAAAGAATTACAAGTCACTGTAAAAATTACAAGTCTCTGTAAGAGTAATTGTTTTTAATTATAGATATTAATTTAAAAATATTTTGTATTATAAACAAAGTTCTGAGCAGAGTTACGTAAACTTCACAATTTTTCTTAGAAAAAAAGGCAAAAGTCGTTTGAATAATACAGACACCAGTATAACAACTGGTATTTGTCATACTGAGTATATTTATTGTGTATAGAAAGCAATAAGCAGAGATAATAAATAGGTATGCTGCCTCTATTGTGATATTAATTTACATGCACGAACTTATGGTTATATTCATTACGCTATGTCATCAGAACGTGTTCTGCTCTAACGACAGACCCCTATAATCCGATTTACGGCCTCACACGTTCTTCTAATTCATAACATCACCATAATCTATTGTTATTTCGCTCTTACATCTGAAAATATGTGGATTTCCAGACCGGCTAGGAACGTGGAACGTCATTAATAAAAATATCGTAGAATTTTTTTAAATACAAAATCTAGATACCGTTTGACAAAGTGCTCAGTGAAAATTTATTATGCTTTGAATATATTTATTATAATTTTAACAATATTCTTTGAAATAAGTACCTTAAGATTCCGTATGTAACAATTTCGTTTAGAATAAAAGTTTAATTTAATTTGTTATTATTAAACTTAAGAAACGACCGACGTTGCGGGTGTCCATGGGTGGCGGTGTCACTGCCCATCAGATGACTCACTTCCCCGTTTGCCTCCTCTGCCATAAAAAAAACTTTTAAACTTTCGCGTTGCGTTTTAAACATCTAAAACATAGGAAATTAACGCGATTACCTTTTAATTATGGCTTGATATTACGGCCGATGCCAAGTCGTAGCAGAGTTTGTGACAGTGTTATTATAAGAATGGAAGAAAAAATGCTTAGATGGTTCAAGCACACAGAAAGAATGAATGATGAACGAGTGACGAAGAAAATCTATAGAGCAAAAGTGAGTGATAGATATAAGTAAAAGAAGTTGTGCTTATTTATAAAAATAAAATAACTAGTGTTAGCTGACCGGAATGCATAACCTATACTTCGGCGAATGTGTGAGATTAATGAGATTTGAGGAAGTGAAAGAAGGACCACGACTCTTGGCATTCCAACCGCTCTGACAACCCCGTTACAGTGTTAAGATAATTATGTACTCATATGTGTGTACCTATTATTTTTACGTATGTCCAACCATTTGATCAGCACACTAAATCTGAGTTCATTACAAATAAGTATATAGATTTCCAACTGAATATTTACTTTTATCAAAATAAAATATAACTTACTTATATTACTCAGGGATAGCACAGTTCTACAATTGAATACTGTGGAGATAGTGTGGCTTTCTATTAATGAAATAATTTTTAGAATCAGTTCACTAGTTCCAGAGTTTACCTCCCTATATACAATCTTATGGGGCACCTCGACAAACTATTTATTTATTCATAATATTATTACTAGTGTAGATGTGTATATAAATAATAATAAACGTATATATATATATATATATACCAATATACGTATCAATATAATTATAATTACTAGTGTAGTGTAGAAAATTATCAGCATAACATTATTATGACTTGCGTAGTTCAGTAATTGTGTGGTCCCTGAGACCTTTCAAAATGGAGCGTATCAAAGCGACTGTTCTGTGTTTGGGTTTTACTTACTGACGGCCTAATTAGTGTTGTTTGCCGTTCTATTTAAATAGTCGATATCGGTAAATTCTGAGAAAGGAGATCGGTAGTTTCTGAGAATGATTAAGCTAAATCAAACATTTTTACTTTGCGAAAAGTAGCGATATCCAACGCTACTTTTACTTATATTTTTCTTCACTAATATAATGAAAACGAACGCTGCCCCTTTGCTTGTTCTCCCTCATGTGCAGTACTGATCCGATCAGCCTCAAATTTGGAACACTTTTAGGCAACTAGTTCGTAATACTTTTTGTGCACTGTTTTTTACCGCCAGTTATTACACGTGCCTACACTAATATGTGAGTCATAACTCAAAATGAAAGGCATAATATTACAGCGTTGTTTATTTCGTAATACAGACACATTTATTATTAAATTGTTTTATTAATATATAATCAGTCTAAATTCCAATGAAATGTTAAGAAAAGCCTTTCCTAAATTGGTATTCAAGTGTTCGGACTCTGTTCTCATTGTTTTAATATTCCGGAGATTAATTTATTGTCTTACATTTTGCGTAGTATAATCAGCGACAAAATTATCATACCTGGTATAAAACAAAATAAAAATGTTTCATCTCGTTTTCGAAATATACTTTTTGTTATAAACTGTATCATATTTTTGTCAAAGTTATGTAATTTTGAATAATAATTATGTTAGTTTGATTCAGTTTAAAGTTCAGTGGGTTTCGATATTGACGGTACGGTGTTTAGTTATGCACGAACCAATCTAGATTAAACTACACAGGTTAATTGTTACACTTGGTTTACTATAAACTTAGTTCAATAATTCATAATTAATATCAGTTTATTTAACTGCGTAATTTCTGTTGACTGTAAATGAATATCAGTTTAATATTTTTGATTCGCCGATGAACGTCTCTTAGATTCATTTTTATAATGGGAACGCAGGAATTAAGGAACTTATTTTGCATGACACAAATAATTCCAGTCCAATCAAAAAACTTTTTTCTTAGAAATCTATTTCTTTAATGGCTCCTGGCGTCTAAATGCTTGGATTCTATTGACTAGAAATGGGCATAATAATTCATTTGTTCCTGTATTTTCACTGCTAAAATGTATCTGACTGACGTTCAAAAATGAGTTTAAAATGTCAAATTGATATTCATTTATTTTATTTACAATAGATACATAATTATTTTTCATTTGTGAATTCAAGAAACCCATAACAATTCTGTGGTGGAATCTTGCGGCGTGTGTTCCACCAGAGCAGTGGAGCAGTATGTTTTTCTTCCATAGGTTTCAGCGGCGTGTAGTTTAAGGAAGACGTGACATGTTAGATTTGTTTACAATGAAAGCATACGTAAGTCGGAGTGAGCATGCTTCAAACGATCTCTTCTAATTGCCGTCTCGCTTTCCCGATCGCTTGTTCTCAGGATCCGTGTTGCGTGTAGTGGTGTCGCGTGTGGAATGCGTGCAATTTTTTTTTTGTTTCTGACAGGGAAAGAAATCCCCACGGACGCTCAGCCAGACTCTACGCCGACTGAGTAGCGTAGGACTCGAACCGACAAAAAAAAACCCCTTTTTGCTGTTAGCCCTAGTGTCTTTTGCGTCACCGGTAGCGTTGGGGCGGGCGCTAAAGGGGCCCTGCCAGATGGTTGACCGCCTGAAGGTTCCTCCAGCCGAGGAATACCTCGTATGGAGGGCGAATCTCGGGCTCAAGGTGTAGCCAGGGGAGTTTTCCGCACCCGCGTGCATTTTAACGGGCTCCCTATTCAGGCGAGGACCGGGCCTCTAGCAGACCCGGCCGGCGAGTCGGCTGAAGGCCGATTAGCGTGCCTAGTTTTCCGCGTGGCAATTTACGATGTGGCTTAAGGCCCACGTGTGTGTGTGTAGTACGACGTAATCGAGCTTCTACACGTGAGGCTCTATGAGTGTCGCGGGGGCCGTTCTCGCCTCCGCCGTTGGGGGCGGTGCGGTCGTAATGTGTAAGTGGGCATGTTCGAGTTCGAACGTGTAATGTCGTCATCGCTGTCCCCTAACACATGTCTAGGCCTTCGATAACGTTTGCGGACGCGGGGCTCGGGTATGTACGATGACGCCCTGACCATTAGGGGGTTTGGGTATAGAAAGGAACGGTGGAAGAAGTATTGGGACGCCGCTTTTCGATACCGAGCTATTGTGGGCAATTCTTGGTTGTAGTGATAATCTACGTTACGCACGTAATAAGGGGCACCGGTAGCCCTGCACATAAATTTGTTTTGAGTTATTGAAGGAAGTTGATATGAGTGGGTGCAGCGTGAGCGAATACTACGCTAGCGTACATCATGATAAGCCTGACGCACGTCTTATGTAATGTGACTTTGTGTCTGAGGGACATTTTGCTTTTCGCACAAATGAGTATGTAGAGATGGACGAGGATGAACGCGGCGCGATCGCGGACCGTTTTGATGTAGTGACGGAAGGTTATGCCACTGTCAAGGGTGACTCCTACATATTTGACTTTCCTAGTCCAGGAGATATCCTGACCGAAAAGTGTAATCGTGCGGAGAGTTTTAACGTGGTGGTAGCGGCTGGTAGTCGTACCCCTTGATAAATACACGGCGGCGCTTTTCTCGGGATTGACCTCGATTCTTCAAAGTCGGAACCACTCGCCTAGGCTTGTGGAGTTGAGAGACTCTGAGGCGACTACGGTCTGATGTGAATAGTGCGGTATCATCCGCGAATAGGGCGAGCTCTTCAGCGGGAGTTTTAGGAACGTCGTTCCTGTAAATTGAGTAGAGAGTCAAAGTCAAATAAAAGTCAAATCAATTTATTCAAGTAAATCCAATTGCAAGGTCTTTTTGAACGTCAAATCTACTTTAGTTTGGTTCGAAAAGAAATCTGAACACTGAGAAGAACCGACAAGAAACTCAGTCAAGTATCATTTTTTCAACATCATTCTACAATAGTTAGTGAAAATACAATATTCATAAAGCCAGTAAATGCGTGTGCAGAAAAGATTGTTTCCAGACTATTGTTTTTTCTTCAATGAAATCGCTAACTTTGTAGTATGCTTTTCCAATCAGTGTGCGTTTAATAACAAGTTTCAATTGCTTTTCCGTTAATTAAATAATTTCTTTAGGAATTTTATTATAAAAACGAACGCAGTTGCCCAAAAATGACCGCTTGACTTTTGTAATTTAAATTTAGCAGTAACTAGCTGATCACGACCACGAGTTACCATACCATTAATAACACTTTTCCTTTGAAATAGATCTGTATTTTTTTCTAGTGTACATGATGTTTTCATAAATGTATAACGAGGGTAAAGTGAGTACTTTAATGTCTTTAAAACGGTCTCTAAGTGACTCTAGAGATGACTCTAGATGATGATAATAGACTCTGTAGATGGTACGTATTGCCCTCTTTTGTAAAATAAAGATAGAATTCATATGCGCCGCTGATGTGTGCGCGTGATCGAATGTGTGCAAGTGATCGGTAAAACAGAGCTCTATGAGACACCTGCCCTGTCATCAGGGCATTCCCGTGCAGAGGAGAGCACCCCTTCGACACTATAGCGGAAGGAGCGGTCCGACAACAAGTCCCGTACTATGCGTACGAGATCGTCCAGCATGTCGAGCCGGCGCAGCTTTTACACACACCAGCCTGGCGTGCCAGGCTTTGTCAAACGCCTTCACTACGTCGATGAATAGGGTCCCCATGCCTATGTACTGACTCAGGCAGTTAAGTTCCTCTAGGATGTTCTCTCCGTGAGGCGGTGCACTTGTTTTATGCATGTGTGTTTAGCTAGAAAGCCAAATTCCTTGTCTATGAGGAGTCCAGAAGTGTCTAAGTCTAAGGCTTTGAGACGAGCCAGAAGGACCCGTTCGTAAATTTTCCTTAGCACGCTAAGATGGCTGATGGGGTGGTAGCTTTTGGGGCTTTTGCGAGGTTTACCCGGTTTCGGGATTCCGATGACGATCGCTTGCTTTCAGGCAGCTGGAAAGACGCGGTTCGTCATGACGGCATTAATAATAGCTACTAAAAGCGCAAGAAAACGTATCGAAAACAATTTTATTACTCGGTTAGAGATGTCGTTTCTACCGGGGGCTTTTCTAGGTTTGAGAGCCTTGACGATGTCTTGAACCTCGTCAACCGTCGCGGGTCTGAGTTGGCAGGGTACGGTCGCGGGCGGTGGGAGCCTACTTCGCGAATGACCATGTCTAAATGGTTCTGATCTACAGGCTAAGAGCTAGAGGAGCATAGGGTCTCCAGAGTGTCAGCCAAGAGTTCTGCTTTATCTATGTCTTCGAAATCTGTCTGTTTGGTTTTGTCAGAGGTGGCATTGTTTAGAACGTCTCCGACTTGTGAGATCGGACCATCTTACAGTATGCTTGGTACGACGACTCGATCTCTCGCATCAGATCGCTCCACCTAGTTTCCCTAAGTTCGCAAATTCGGTCTTTGATTTCGCGTTGGAGGGCGCGTAAGTTATGTCTATTGGTTTTTGAGGAAAACGAATCGTAAGCGCGGGTCGCGGCATTCTTAGCTCTAATTAGCCGGCCAATGTCCCCAAAGTGGTCACAGCGGTGGTCGTTTGCCGCCAGGATCTCCCGAGAGCACGAAAAGACCGAATCGCGGATGTGGGAGCCGCGGCGAATTCACAGAGTTTAACGTTTCATCTAATCTCTGATGGAAAGTGATCACTGCCACCCATGGACTCCCGCAACGTCCGAGGAATAACGGGCGCGTTGCTGGCCTTTAGGGAAGGGAGGAAGGCCACCGGCACTCTTACTCACCGAATGAAACACAACAGCAATAGATGCTGTTATTTCACACCGATATTCTGTGAGAGGGTGATATTTGACCGGGCGAGCCGGCCCAATTAGTGCTACAATGCAGCATGGTTCTACCACACAAAGTACCAGTTGTTTTCTCATTGATGCAGTTTCCTTCAATATATTATTATTTTTGAAACGAAGTCATCAAATAATTTTGTAGAAACGTTTTTACAATTAGTGATAAAGTAATATTATATAGTTTTTGGAGTTGTAATCTTAATAATTCAATTCAATCCTTCAAAAATAATTGGAAATATTGGAAATATTCTTACATAACTTCACCTGTAAGTACACATAAATATATATTTAAGTACATATAAATATATATTTTTAAGTACAAATTACGGGTGAATATGTTTGTATACGTGTACACAATACCAACGATAGATATCTATATATCTACTAAAAATCGTTCGCCGCATTTTAGCGTGTGTCGATTCTACCGCTGACCGCCACAAACTGTTGAGGCCGGATTCCTCCGCATCTTTATCACAGTCGTTTATCAAATAAATTCACAGCCCGAGTGAAATTTATTAGTTTTCGAATGGCCGCCTTCGCGACTATGTGACTAGGCTTTCATCGCAACTTGCGTCGATCGGTTTACGAATTATTATCCCGCTTTTCTTTTCTCCGCCGTTAAACTGAAGGTTACGATGAGGTTTTTGAGTTATGTGAGTTTTTGTTCGGCAAAGTGAAACGCGGGAATACTTATGCGGTATTTCTTTCGAAAGACTACTGAACTTACTGTTTTATAATAAGTTCAGTAAAACAAACAAATACAGACTAGTCCTTAACTGGATATATGTATGTCACAATGCGGCACTTAATGGCTGAGAAAAGTAAAGGTGGGATGCAAATAACCTCTGGCGCTTGAGACGTGACGCGCGAAGTTTGCTAGCACGAGTTGAATACCAAAGTTGTGGCACCTCTGCACCCGGGATAACTGGCACAAGTGACTACAATATACTTTAAAGTCACTGTAAGCCGGGAGGAGCGGTGGCCCTTATCGCACACGTGATTTGAATGCCGTCCAGACTTTTATTCGACCAATATGACAAAAATGTTTGCGTCGACTGCGCTTTGAATACATAAACTCTTCTGTGTGTTATTTAACTTTATTTTTATACCGTTTATTGTACTACTGAACTAATTAAGATCTACTTTTTATATTTTATTAAAGATCTTTACTTGCAAATTTATTATATTATAGCTTAATAGCTTAAGTATAGCCCTAGTCTGCCATGCCAAATTGTGATTCTCGGACACTTATTTTACAGGTAGTTTGAATGAATGAATGAATTTATTGAATAAATGGTTTGTTAACAATTAGTTACAATAGGTACATACTTAATAAGATTGTACAGCTAACAACGAATACAGTGAGACCCTGGCTCACAAACTAGGTTTATATAAAACCTGTGACTTGGTTGAAAAGTTTCTGACTTACTTAATTGAATATAAAGAAAGCATTGCCAAAGTAATCTCATTAGTTTAATATTGTCTAGATGTCAAGTATTTTAAGTCCGTCGTGAGTATCGCAAATAATGTACTCGTATGAGTTTCTCCGAATTCATACCTATATGGGTATATCCGCAAACTCTTACAGTCACTTGAGATATTCAAGCTAGAAAAATAAATTGCTACATTAACAACTCGCACAATTGGGGCTATTGCAATTGGGCTAAAGCCATATTTACAATATATGAAAAGTAAGTTCCAAAACTAAAACTCGACTACTGTAAAATCATGCTCTAAAAACTATGAAACAAGAAAATATTCTCATCTGAAATGGTTACGTACAAACTATTCAATGTTTATAGTCTTTAAAATAAACAACTTTCACGTAATATATTTTAATGTAGCTATTTAATACATATTCATAGTGATGTTCAAAGAATAGCCGTGGTCGTATGCCACTTACCCTTACAAAACAATACATTCATTGATAACAGTAGCAAGCGATCATAAGCTTAGGGCAAAGATTATTTTTATTTTTTCCTATATTAAGTATAGATATATCCAGCGTACTTTCGCAGCTTGATCGACCCATGTTCTTTTTGATATTGTATCGGCATATAGAAATATATTATTATAAATAACGTCAATCATTTCCTAATCAGAGTAGAGAACATCAGACACAATTTTTGCAGTATCTAGATACCTACATATATATTTGGGCTTACAGAAGGAAAATCAGACCCTTACATGATGTGGATAAATGTCGTTAATTAATGATAACGAACTCTCCTTATTAATGCACTCTATCTCATGACTCTTTTCTACCCTGGTCATACAACTATGGTCCTGGTCATACACTTATACCCACCTATGCACTCATTCTTATCCCGGTTACACTTATGCATAAACATCCAAATGCCTAAAGTATTAGAAAATGATTATTATTAAGTACTTTTGACTTTTGAGCAGTATACGAAATAATTGGTTAATACGCCCAAGCATTTCGTTTTTTAACGCACGTCAAAGCGGACAAACCTTTGTCTTCTATCGGTGGTTTCAGTCGCGCATGTCCTCTATAGACTAATTTTAACTAATACTAAAAACATGCACGCGATATCGATACGTTTATATTCACAATATTGTTATGTCCAGCAGAGTTAGCTGACAGAAATGTCAAAACCACTCGTATACCTCGGCGAAAATGTGTGAGGATTGTATGTGAATTAAGAGTCGAGGAGACGAAGGAAAGAACACTGCTTGGTATTCCATCTCCTCTGACTAACCTATTAGGAATACAACGTGAACAATTTGTACAAATGAGTGTTAGCTATTGTCAATATTCGCGATTAATTGTTATAAACTATATAAAGAGAGAAAATTTCCACTAGCGCGTTCGTTCGTTCGCGTGAATTGTGAGCCGGACCTGATGGCTGGACTCAACGTCACGCGCATTATCAACTTTTTCGCACAATGGCCGCAGAGAAAAATAAAAACTATTAAAATATAAAATCGAATTATGAATTTATGTCGAATTGTGAATTTGCTGTTATCGCTTTGCATGTGGCTGAAGGTGTCCTTTGCTGTTAATATTTATCTTTGCTTATTTTCATAAAAAGTTCACCGGAAGGTCCGCAATCAAGGATCGCCAGGTACATACTATTGGTTTGTTCCTTGATTCCGTATTTCGTGTGACAAATTTTTCTGAACAGTTTAATTTCATATTTTTTACGCTAATCAAATGGTGCTTAGCTATTTACAAGTTTCTCCATACACGAAACAGTGACATTAAACTTCAACTTTGTGAATATCGTTCACTATTTTATTCTCTTACTCACGAATTAATGTATTCTCATGGATAATATTTCTGACATAGATACGGACATAAAATTAGCGTAGATACACATTTCTTTTTAAATTTTAGAGTAATTCAGCGTAGATGCGTACATTTAAAAAAAAACACTTCGTAAATAATTTTACTGTGTTTGTACTAAATAGATAGATTAGATAGTATGCGAGTATTCTTTTCGTCAAATAAAAATACTAATAATGACGGAGTCAATAACCACTGCAGAGACTTGGTCATAACTAAGGCCGTGCTCATAAGACGTTAAACAAATTAATGCTCATAGATTTATTTATTAGACACAACTAGATTACGTATTATAATGTGATGATGGTTATTTAGCCATGTTTTAATTAGTATTAATCGTTTAGTTCTTGTTTAGGTGATTCGAACGGAATATGTGATTAATAAATGTATGTCGTTGGCCGTAAGGCCCCTTGAGACAACTGTAAGAATCTATTTCTGCAAACATCACATCGGTATACCTATTGTTCATGCATCATACACAGAAAATATAAAATGATAATTTTTTAAGGTCTCTTAACGTATTGTATATAGGTACGTCCATTATACGTCTTGGATGTAAAGAGAATAAATAATTAATATATTTTCGTATTTAAAAAATTATATACACACGCACACAACCAAAGCAAGAGTTGGTTTAAAATCGTTTTAAATATTTCGCTTTTAGTAAAAAAAAAAAAACTAAAAACAAAAAGAACTATGGAAAACGATTATCATAACATAGCGACTTTTTGGCGGGAACGGGAGAAGTGAGGCTGCCGTTTTATTCAGATTTTCGATTTTTTCCTTTTAAGAGTTTTAAAGTACAACAGTGATAGTATATTGTGTTTTAAAGTTCCGTGTAAGTGAAAAGATTGGAGGAGATCTATATAAACATGTGTAGCTGAAGTTTTCGCGCTCTTCCAAGAAGTTCCTTTTAACATCAGTCAACTACACTATCACTTTACTGGAGGAGTGTTAGGGACTTAGTTGTAAGAAGAAAAAACGAATTTACTTTAAATATGTGCTCTATGTGTTCGTCATGAATTATAAGTAAATTATAACAAACAATACTGTTACGTGATTATACTTTATAACAAGCGTTTCTCCACAAGTTACGTGGTTAGTCTGGTGGTTTTGTCGCCAATGCCTTATGAAATATAAAAAAAATCATAACATAGAGAGAAATTCTATATACGTAAATAAAATACATTAATAGCACTTAGCGATTCACGTCAATTTTTCGATAAATTTATCATTGAATCATTTCTTTTAATAACGATACCTGGATGTTTGACGCGTGTAAATAGCGCCTTATCCTACCTAATTTCGCGGGAATCTAATAATAGTTAATTTGCGGGAGTGGCTGTGCAACCAGTTATATCTCATACAGTGGTGGCCACCGATCCACCGAGAATTCCACCACCAAGCACCAGAAATAAAACCCACTTACCTCTTTATTCACGACACCTGGATGTTGGATTGGCCGGTCGGCAATTGTTACTTCACACTAAACGAGGTTCCCAGCAACACAGCGCTACTATTATTATATTTTACAAGTATATAAAAATATTAAGCGGAGCCCAAAAATTACGGCGTACTTTTTCTTTGCGACTCTTTTGCGTTATATCTCGACGGGTAATAATAAAAAATATTCAAATATCGACCGTTGCGATTTAGGTCGTAGATAACAACGCCGTCTATTGGCGTTTTAGGCGAGGTGCAGGCGTCCCTACTTGAGCGGTTTTGTGGGCATTCTCTGATGTGCATAGATGGCGCTCACTCGATAGATCGGCACCACACCGGAGATAATAAGGTTGCACAACCAATACCTGTGAACTAAAAGGAGTTGTAGCTTGGTCAAACGTTTTCTCTTAAATAACTTGCTGGCGACGCCGAGCGGTGGACTATAGGCCTAATATGTAGTTCTATTGTTTAAACATTGAATTTGTAGCACGTTTTTTATAGCATTTTCTTTACATTCCGCGATAGTACTGCAGAGGTTATGATTTTTTTATGTTTCTTAAGATGTTGGTAACAAGATCGTCAGCCTAATGACGTAACTTCTGGAGACACGCTCAGTTCCCTAACACTCTTCCAGTAAAGTGAAGTGGCTTTACTGAGTTAAAAAGGACTTCTTGGAAGAGCTACAAAAGTTTATTTAGATCTCCTCCATTCTTCAGAGGTTATGATACACGACAGATGTCAACTGTCGACGAGACAACGATTAGAAGGCACCTCGTGCTGTAGTCTGTTCAGGATCGAGTATTTAATACTACTCCAATACTTCTCAAATACGAGTAGTATTAAAAGTATAGCAATTTTAGTACATTTTCTTTAAATCCGGATTTAATATAGGTAAACTTTAATAATCTAAATTGTTTTTCATTGGTGAATGTTCTTCGATACTTTATTCAATTTACATTTACCTACGTTCCGTTCAGTAATCAAGTTTATTGTTTTAATGCATTGGTTGAAATAATGATCGTTGTGATGAATCGATAATTGACTATTTAAGGATATACTTAGGGATTATTCCAAATAAAATAAATGAAAATTTATTTTAAATGATAATTTATATTGTAATTCGATATTAAGATAAAATAATCAGGTTTGGTTTCTTACTTTCACGGTGAGATAAGAAAATTTAGTTTTAAAGGGAAGGTTAAAATATTATAGATTAATAATTAATCGTGACTTTGACACAACCAGTGTACAAGAAGAGAGGAAAGAGATTTCTCCCCGTATTATCTTCCAACGAAACGATTTTTAAAATATTTTGCTATTAAAAATGTATAATAGGCGTAATTAGTTTATCAGTTCTTAACAATCTTCCTCGTCTCATTTCGTTGTTTATCCAAATTACTAAAAGAAATTACTCTATTCATGTGTGTCATGTCATACAATTGGGGTGTATGTAAATTGTATATGTTCTGCATAAATTGTATATTGTGTACTGGAAACTCCGGGCGGTTATATATACGATGATCTGGTATCGTGTGACTAATGCAGTTTCGAAGTGACAAGGTTATTTAAATAGTGTTAGAGCGTAGATCAATGGTTGGAATTCGATTTAACACTACACGAAATTGGAATTTATTAACAATATCTAAGCTTCATTAATTTGAAATCGTTCGTTAGCATATAGAATTCGGTAAACATTTTTGTGTACAATGTGTATGACCAGATACCAAAAACATTCTCCTACGCGTATAAAACTTAATCTCCAGAAGGTAAAAATGTAAAATATAGTAAAATAATGATAAGAATAACAGATAATTAGAAATGTTAAATACTTAAACATAAAACTAAAAATGTTTTTAATTATTTATTTAATAAATAGATATTTAGGTTTACATGGGGCTTAGGCTAAGAGAAACTCGCTATTGAAAGGCTGCTATCGCATCGTTTATTATAAGTACGAGTATCTTACAATAAATTATTTAAGTATAATAATTATTATAAGTTTCTTATGTTGTAGACTCATGTGTTATTTTGTGTTACTCCGTCTCAAGTGACGAACTCGTATTAGCTATCTTCCGCCTAAAGTTTCAACCTTTTCAATCGATACGTGTTTCTCTTCTTAGCGAAGCATCATCAGAAAATTTCAAAATCAAATTTGGTCAGTTATCCAGCAACGACACTCTTTTTTACCTTTAGGCGCTAAAAGTGAATTTACCGCCTGCACGGAAAGATAACACTTGATATATTTTATATTCGTATTTCACTTCCAGACTAATATAGAAAGTGTATTACATATTAAAGTCAAACTCAAATCAATTTATTCAAGTAAACCCAAATGCAATTTATTTTTGAACATCAAAAATCTAAGTCGATTTGACGTTCAATGAAAACTAAAGTTAGTTCGGTTCGAATTAGTCCATTGAAATGTTACAAAATATAGGCCTTACCCTGCGTTGACCTGATGCCTGGACCATCCAAACAAAGTAGGACAGAATAGCTAGAAAACAACTCATGATAAATATAATATTATCGAAGATCATCTCATGTAGAAGTTGACCGTGGATTAGGCCTACTGGGGATACCACATAAAAAAAAACGCGCCTATAGACTCTACCTCATAGGTGGCGGGGAAAAGAGTCAATAATAAATACGTCATAGCAACATAGGAATGTTAAGAAAAAGGTGAAAAGCTAGGTATAAAAAATTAAAATATGAAATGATGACAAACGTTTCGTTTACACTTCATTTTTATTAGTATTGAAGCGCCCGATCAACTTTGGAGCGCTCTCAAACCTCTATAAATTAATTAAAGTGAAAAAAATTTTAGCGAAAACTCTTCCTTAAAAGACCCTCTACAAGATTGGTCCGATGCGTTTTTTTTCTAAAATGATAAAAAAAAAGTTATAAAGCAAAAATTTTTGCTCTTTTTTGCTTAAACTCTTTATTTTTGAATTTTCAGGAAAAAGTAATATAAGCGAACTTGTAGAAAATTCGATTTGCTACAAATTATATCTTCATAAATTTTTTGTAGGGTTGGTAGTTTGAAAGATATATCGAAAAAGGCGTTTGCACCCCTTTTTCCAATATGGTGACCGCGGGACAAGGGTTGCGACCCCACAAACTTGGGGTTAAGCTTCTAGTGACCCCCCCCACACATCCTAAAAGTATCGTCGCATCCTCAGACAAACGCAGGGTCCATGTAATATTTCAATGGACTAAATAGAAAACTCGCACACTGAGAAGAACTGACAAGAAACTCAGTCATTACATTATATTAAAACATGTTCATGTTATGCATATATATATAGGCACAAGGTGGTTTTAGGAACGCTAGGGGTTGTATAGATCAGATTTTCTATCTCTGCGGTATCTCGGGGAAGCTTCTGGCAAAGTTTTCTGCGCTTTCCTGGATCTTAAAAAGCATTCGATAGAGTAGGGCGAAATAAATTATAGAGTCTTCTGCCTAAATGTGGCGTGGAGGGCCCCTTACTGCAGGCCGTGAGGTCATTATATCGGGGCCACAAAGTCTGCGTAAGGATAGATGGTGACTTGTCCCCTGGTTCGAAGATTGTTCAGGCGTCAGATAGGGCTGCGTGATGTCTGCCTGGCTAATCGTGCTGTATTTGGACAGTTGCCTCCAGACATTGAAAGGTACTATGAGTGGTATAATATTTCATGGTACAGGGGTAAACTGCCTTTTGTACGCTGATGATGCTGTGCTTATAGCACCATCAGAAGCGGAGTTGCAGACACTATAGTTACGTGCATGAAAGAAGACTGTGAAGTGAAATGATTGAATATGAATGTAAAGAAAGCTAAAGTTCTGGTGTATGAAAGGAAAATGTACAAAGTGTGAAATATGGGTAAATGGAAAATGTCTAGAACAAGTGAACGAAATTGTGTATCTGCAGTGCGTTTTCGAGGGATGGAAGATGTAAGTTCGATGTGGAGAGACGGGTAGCAGCTGGCAATAAACTTTGCTCTGTCCACATTAGTAGGCAGTGTGAATATATCTAACTCTGCCAAAATGACCATACATAATGCGGTGCTCGTCCCAACTTTATTGTACGGTAGTGAGGCCTGGATATACCCGAAACCGAGTGAAAGTAAGGTAAATGCTGTAGTAATGCTCTTAGAAATATGTGCGGTGTCATCCTTGTGGACAAAATGAGCAAGGAAGAAATACGCAATATGGCAGGGATGAACAACAGTGTAATTGTAAAAATGAAGAAAGGAATGCTTAGATGGTTCGCTACGGGTACATAGAATGAGTGATGAAAGACTGACGAAGAAAATCTACAGAGCGAAAGCGAGTGGTAAAAGTACCCATGGAAGATCAAGTCTTATTTATGAAGATCAAATAGCCAGAGTGTTAGCCGACGAAAATGTCAAAAGCACTCACATATCTGGGCGAAAATGTGTGAGGAGAATGATTAGATTTGAGGATGTGAAAGAAGTTTGTAAGAACCTCGAAACTTGGTGCTCCGTCCTCTCCGTTAGGGATACAGCGTGAAGATGCACATAAGTATTATGTATATACGAGATTATTTTGAAGGGATGAATAAATACAGAAAGGTATAAAAGTATTCATGACAACGGAAAACTTGCGTTCTACAACTTCGCTAAAAGTCAATAGTTCTAGTGTAAAACCTCAAAGTTTAAACAAAAATAGAAGTAAGGCAACCCTGACATCAGCGTTGTCATAGTGTTAACAAACGTTTGGAATATAGAGCATAATTATTATTACATTATGCTCTATATTCCAAATATAAAAAATATAGGGTTGTATATATTTTTTCCATTAAATTCCATTCCATTTTTATTTTTATGTAAAACAAAATAAATGTACCCCGTAATTATTACATGTGCAATATAACAGTCAACAGTGACACGTTGGGTATAATGATAAGGTTGTACATTTTTTATCTATTAAATCAATGTTTTTTTGTATGGGAAACAAAATAATCGTATTCCGTAATTATTACATTTGCAATACGAGTATAATATTCAACAGTGACACGTTGGAACCCCGGCGGATTTATACTCCCTTTCACAATAATCTTGTATATTTAAGTTAAGTAGCCGTTACTAGGAAAATATACAGTTGTTTGAATATGAAGTTTATACGATTCACGCTCGTTTCATAAGCACCTAGAGCATGGAAAAATGTTGGAGTATGTTTGAACACAATGCCTCTCCCGGGAGCGATGTGAGAGTGGTCCCGTGTTAAACGCGTCGTGTGTTGCGACCGAAACGAGCAGATATTAATGTCGCTTGACAAAGGGAAGCGAAACTACGTTTATTAAGAACGATGTGCGATTCACGAAATAGATTTCTGTAGCGTTTACGAATTCTGTAGATATTCTGTCTGTATTGCTTTTAAATAAATTACTACTGGTTATGAAAATGCTCGCACTTGGACTACCTACCACATGAATCTAGAATGGATTGCTGGAGGTAGTCTAGTCGCTACCAACATAAAAACTTTCAGTCTGCTAATATTGCCATCTAGCAAGAATCAGAACCAATTGTTTAAAATATGCTCCGAAGCATGCAAGGGTTTAAGTAAGATATATAATTATTGTAGAATTGACTTATATTTATACATACATATCTTCACGCTGTATCCTTAGTTGGATAGTCAAAGAGGACGGAGCGTCAAGCTTCTTTCGCCTCCACAAATCTCATCATTCTCCTCACACATTTTTGTCTAGGTATGCGATTGCTTTTGATATTTCCATCAGCTAACACTCTGGCCATTTGATCTTTGTAATTCAGCTTTGGCCGTTCTTGACCTCTGCTACCACTCTCTTTCGCTCTTTGGATTTTCTTCATCAGTCTTTCATTCTTTCTATATGCCCGAACAGTCTAAGCATTCTTTCTTCATTTTTACATTAACAATGTCGTGCAACCATCTTATAAAAATATTCAAAAAATAATAAGGTATAGTTTGTAGGCATAATAGGCGTATTTGCTTACTAATTTCATTTTATGTATTACCTAAACTAGCTATTGCCCGTAATTTCGTTCGCGTAGTCTTTTATTTACTAAATTAAATAATTCATATACCTTCGCTGGCTTACGTAGAACAATTTACCAAACTTGCATCACAATTGATTAAACGGTTTAAAAATACATAGAGGACAAACATACAAAGAAACATTCATTTTAATTTATATCTATGTAATATATATGTATGTTTAAAAATCAATCTTTGTTTGTTCGTATTTTATGGACTGCCATATCGTTCATCCGCGGGGTTATTACCTAAAAGTTTGCAGACAGCCACGCGACCATTGCGCGACTGGTGGCTAATTGTAAAAAAAAATTGATATCATGCGTGACGATAGAGTGTCTATTGTGCCATGACCGTAAATTCACTTTTCGCTGTAGATTTAGCGCCACTAAATGTAGTGAATTACATTATACGAATTCTCGTTTTGACAGCAGATATCGCGCGATATTTGGCCGTCGCAAATTGATTGCAAGTTAGGTACTAAGCGTGCCGGTTGCGATGAAATTTGGTTTGGAGATAGATTAAACTCCGGGAAAGGACACATATTAAAAATAATATTTATTAATTACTATTATTATTTATTTATTTATATTATTTTATTGGCTGTTTTAAAAATAATAAACACTTACGAAGTCGCGGACAGCAGCTTGTAGATTATAAAATTTTCCGTGCTTTCAGCACCTACGTGTCTTTAGCACTTTTATCACATAAATGTAAGAATATGGTTACCTAAAGTGTATGAATGCATACTTAAATGTTACCCAGTTAATGACTGTAAATGGTACCTATGTATATGTCATGTTTTCAATAAAAACCTCGTTATTAGCAAATGAAAACTGTGGGCGTACATGTTGTAAGTGAAGAAAATATCTACCCACTCCTGCATGACGAGCCTTTCAAAGAAACAAGGTCACTTAGTATATTTTGATATGCAATTTAATGTGGGCAGTATTAGTAAACCAAAAAACAACGTTGTGTTTAATGTTCAGAAACGCTTAATTCAGACGGTGTTATTTTGCAAATAGCCAGAATACTATCTGAAAAATACGAAAAGCACTCGTATTCTTACATGAAAATGTGTGAGCAGAACGATGAAATTTCAGGAGGCGGAAGAAGTATGTAAGAACCGCGATGTTTGGCATTCCGTTTTCTTACTTACTCCGATAAAGCTGCAGTGTGAAGATTTGTATATTAACTGTATGTTTTGTTGAACATACATGTGTACCTAAATAATACATAACATAATTGGAGCATGTTCCGGAATAGATCAAAGACATTTAGGATATGTTAACGTTTTGTAAAAACATACTGAATTCAATAACCACTGAAAGATATCTAACCTTGGATGAGAAACGTTACTTGAAATTTGTTTAAAGGTCTCATTCAGATTACATCTAAGGGAAGTTAACGGGACCACTATTTTCTCAGCGACAACCACACGCTGATATTAGATATGCTGTATTATGTTATTGTATAGGCATAGCACATATTGTTATCTTGAAATACATGCATAGACATTACTGTAATCATTGTTATTACTAGAAATCCATCACAACAACTTCTGAATTAACCTGCATCATGATTTATTTGCGTCGCATATACATGTGTCTGTTCATTACATCGATTTTGTTGTTAAGGAGACACCGTTATACTATCTGTTTAATATATATAGTTCTAACAACAATAACAATAAAACCCACATTTAAAGAAAAGAGGTATACGAATCGTTGATTGCTTTTTTATCTTTAACTGTAATAATTCTCTTCCAACAAAAATTATTAAAATTCCAAAAAATGTCGTCATTTTATAAAATTTTCAAATGTCATTTAAAAATGTAATGTTAGTTCCACATTAACATTCCACAAGAAAGAGGGTAGAATGGATTTCCTGCGTGTAGTGGGGCTGCATAAGAGCCTGATTTTGGTCTTGTAAGAGTTCAGTTGTTGAGAAGCCGTCGAATAGTCAAGTACATAATAGTTGCGATGAGGAATTGATAACGTGTTCATAGTGATCAGTACTCTCATTACATTTCATATTTAACAGTAGATAATATCAAACTTTCTAGGTGACCTCCGCCGTATATAACGCTAAAAACCAGACATCACAACAAAGGTTAGATTTGTGCTTGGAAAAAGAATTGTCTGAAAGTACCTGCTCCTTGCTTTTCATGTACCGAGCTATAGGGTTCTAGTCTCTTAATTTTTATTCGAGTCATAGGTATTTTTTTCTTAATGTTCTAAGTGTTAAGAGTCGGTTTAAAATTTAAAAAAGAATTAATTACATTAATCAAATATATGCAGCAAAGATTTCGTTTTGTGTTTGGGATTTTAATCTACAAATTACATTTACTTTTCAATTAGTATTATCCACACCGCGATAAACATCTATAAAAAATTAATGTCACAAAATACGAGCTGAGGTTAATTGAAATTTATTTTATTATTGTTTATTAAAATACAAACATATCACGCCATCTCTCTTTCGGGGTGGATAGACCATCGATACTATTATATCTTGTCGCCCTTTTGGAATGGAAGCTTTGGTTGTCCATCCTTGTGAACTCACCTCAAGAAGGATGACAGTGCGTGTGTTCTATGCTGACGTGGCACTGCAAGGATGCAGAAGAAAGTGGTGTTTCGGCACAACGTGAAAGGGGCTCTAGTGCGGTGTCTCTCAACAATACGCCGAAAACATCTACCGCGGGAGTTCTAGTGTGTAATTAGCCGGATGTCGAAGCCAGGACACCGGTTTGGAAGGCAGACTTTTTGTCACCGCGACAATGCGCCAATTAAGGCATAACATTCGACGTTTTTTTTCGCCAAGAGCGGTGAGAGAGACATTTTTATTAACATTTAAGAACATTTTTATTTATTATTATTATGAGTTATTCAATATTAACCCAACGGAACTCTGGTAGTCTAAGTATTTCGTCATAGACAAAATACATTTTACGAAACATTTGGGTTAAGTGAAATTCTTTTTTTTATGTAGACTTTCTTTAAAAGGGAATATTGGAACAAATATTATATGTTGGACCTCCTTGAAAATCTGTCGTATCCTTTTCAAGCAAACTCAGAGGTACTCTTTTGTGACTATTCTTCCTGGTCTTGTATGTTTTAATATTATGTGTGTTTGTAATATGAACCTTTCATAATATATTTTAAAATGTTCTGTTACGCTTTTATTGTTTCTATTCTTTAGATAAATAGCACATTCTCATAATTCTTTTGTTATCATAGAGTTATTCGTGATACTTATACAATAGCTTATAAATTTACTCGAAGTAAACACAACATATAATTTTTGTTTGACTTTTATAATAGTTATAAACAATAAGAGACTAAGTCTAAGTTGTATTAAAAAGAAACTATAACGAAAGCACAAATATTAAAGCTCACAGTTTAAATAAGCAACAAAATTGTAGAACGAGATGTCCCGTGACTTTACTGTTTCATGAATTTTCAATTTTCTTGGATACTTTTGTATGGAATTACTAACTGAGCCTTCGCTACAATTTTTCTTTATAGCTCAGTAAAATTTTGTTATATTTTATACAAACTTTGCTTGTCAATAATGTTTTGATCTTATTTGATTGCTAGTATAATATACATTTCTTTATAAGCTTACAGATTTTACGTAAGTTAATATGTTTATTTAGCACAAGGAGATTCTCAATACACGAAAAAATTTTTGTAAATTTCTCTATAAACTTCTGAGTACAAAAAATATATATATTTAATTGATTATTAAAAAGTACTACGTTGTTTTTTCAATTTGCAATTTATTATAATTTACAAATGTACGATGTCGCTATTCTTTGTACTTATATATCACGTCTTTGTAACGTGTCTGTAGTGAGGAAAGAAAAGATAAAGCTTCTTCAGGAAATGGGCCATTCGGAGCCCTTTTCCAGAGCTATCGGGTATTAGCAATTTGCTTTGTTAGAAGCCTCCAAAAAGTGGGATTGTATTGGTAGAAGATAAGGGAAAAAGGGACTTTGATAATTAACCCGAAAGCGTTTAGGCCAAATGTGAATTTAACGAGTGAAATGGGACAATTTGTTTTTTTTCGTCAGACTCAAGTGAAAATTAGAAATAACGACGCCAACTTTGTATTCACAATTTCGCGTTTGTTTATTTATTATAAACCACGGTAAAATGTCGTTACTAAAATAGCATCAGAAATTATATTGAAAAAATTTGTATACGGAGTAATCGCTTTCTGCAATGTTTTAAATTGAAATATTAAGCCACAAACCCCGTTCAGTTTTAAAAGAAAATAATTACCGTCATATTATGACTGATGTGAATGATTAAACTTTTTTGGCATTGTTGTTGTTACCTTCATTAGATATATTAATATTTTCTTATTACAGGCCTATATCCGTACTATAGCGACGCGACCCCGTTTTGCAAGTTTAAAATTTAATTTTTGCTGTTGATACTCAGCAAATCATAGAACAATTTTTAGTACTTACAAATGAACATTCCTCGAGAAATGTATAAATATAGTATGATATAATAACATATCCAAATTCGTAGGTACAAATGGTTCTTAAAATTTGCGCAGTCATAACTGCCTTTTGTACTATATAATGATAATGATGATTAACTAATACCTACATGAAAAAGATTAATTAAATCAATTAATGATGTACATACAATAAATAAATGAATTAGCTTACTCATTATGTACGGAACGAGAAGTTAATTAAATTAAGTAGTCCAACATAAATTGTTCTTACTGAATACGCAGCGGTGCCCAGAATGTTTTAAAGCTGCCTTCAGCCTTTTATTTATATGGAATCTGCATACATAAGTAAGGCAAAAGTAAAAGACATTTTGATTTATCCCACTGAACGAGGTAATCTGTCAGCTAAGTTTCCTGGTCACCGCAACTGCACGGGTGAGATCAATCTATCACAGAAAGTACTCGTTAAGCGTTCAATTGGCCTACTTCTGTGCTGGTTCAATTCCAATGTATCTAATATACCTACGTATATAGATACGTATATATGTTGCGTTTAATTTCTAGGATATTCGTGTTTCATTCATTACATAATGTTTATTTTTCTTTATGTAATGAATGAAATACGATTCATGTTCTACGCCTTGTATTGAGCCGGTTACGTAGGCCGTTAGGTCCTATTACTAAAATACTTGTTTTTTTATATATATTTATATAAAAATACGATTTATGTACTACAGGAAAAATTTAAAAATATTGATGTAGGTATATTTCAAGAAAATAGATCAACAGTTTATAAGACAATGCTTTCTGTTCCGTCAAATATTACTGTGTTGAATACAGTATTGAATACAATATTGAAAATAATAGTAAGGCATAAAAAAGGTTGATAATTTGAAAATAAAATAAATTAACGAAAAAGTAATGTTCGATTACTGATAATAAATTTTATCCACTATTAAAATATTTCATTGCAAACTGAGTACATTATAAAATTCAACCACGTTTAAATTTCCTCGTTAACATTTAATGATTAGTGCTACCTATCTAAAACAATGAGCAGAAACGCCGAGACGAATGCTGAGAAAGTAGGCTATAGCAGTTTTAGACGAGGCTTAGGTATTATGAGCTTACCTAAAAGTGAAGTCGCACAAGGAGTACAGCCGTTACAATGTGCATTGAAAATTATGTCAAAGCAGATAAATAACTGTGTTACAACTTAGGTTATAATACATTCAGCTGACTTAAACAACATTATCGACATGAATTACAGCATTGTCATTATAATCCACTAGCTACCCGCGGGGCCTAATTCACTATGACCATTTAGTGATTCTTGCTTCGAAACCACGTCAATTCCATACTTATCTACGATATCTGCAAAAAGCGTATTCCGTATGACACATTTAACGATCTCGCGCGGAATGAACACGACGTTAGCGTGATTTGAACTGTCAAAAATTCCACGTTAAACAATCGCGTGGAATCGCTGTGATCACAAACTAGTACTGTCTGTTGTGACTTTTACTTGATTTGCAGAAAAATGATTTGTTTTTACTTGCCGCACAACGGCATACCTACATCTTTCGTTCAGTCTGCAAACAAATGTAAATATTAACAAAATATAGATAATCGACTCGATTATGTTGAAAATCCACTAATAGAATTAAAATCTATTATGGTAAGTAGTTGCAAATTATTATACTTACGATTAAATTTCCAATGAAAACTGTTTACTATTCACGTTTTTTGTTACAATTCTTTCAGTAATTGATTAAGAATAATTTGATTATGAAATAATACTTACAACGTCACTTTGGTAAAATCACAAACTAAGGGGACGATACTAGGTAAAGTTTAGTAAAAAAACCTCTTTTGTAAATATAACATCATTGTAGAAAAATGTTCAAAAGCATGTCATTTATGATTAGGTACTTCTGTCATGCTGTCGGTGAATTGTTTATCAAATATGTTACATTTATAGCCATTCCTATGGTTTTAATTTTTAAAATAATAAATAGCACGTAAGGTTACATCTATTAGTAACATTGTTCATTTGAAAAAATAAAATTTCAATTAAAGATATTTAAGATCAAATACTGCAAAAGTTATGTTCAGAACGTACTTGTCGCGAATTTCGCGAGATAACATAGATATTTGGGTAAGTATGAAACATATTATTGATATTATATTGTTACTTTTAACGGTAACTTGCTTTGCATATGCTTTTGTGTGACTCTGTGATTTTAGATGTTACTCTGTGGTCCTAACGAGATCACGTGATACATGACTTTTTAAAAGCACTTGTCGGGTAGATGTGAAGCGGACAGCACTGCGAGAGTGCGAGCCATATAAACGTGGTGATAATGGTAAAGTATTAGCAAAGTGATGATGATAAACTAGGTGAGTGGTAGTATGTAATCGTTATCCATTATCCAATAAAAAGTTGTATAACATCTGGGATGTCCAGAGACAATGGTACAGTTGCGCTGAACATGGTAGATCCAGCGTGTAATACCGCGAGTAAGATCGCCATGAGCAAAAGATTAGTAACGAAATGTCCTGGAGTCTATACTCGGACTGTGCAAATGATACATTGGGGGATTGTGCGATCAGGGCAGGACTGTAAGGGAGGAGGAGGTCCTTGGGGGTTATGAATTCCCATACTATCACTGGTGGCTCCTGTGATAGAGAATGATTCATATGGGAATATGAACCGTTAAGGAATACGGTTAACAGTATAACTCGTTGTAATTTAATATAAACTATGTACGGTGCAGGTACCCTTGTCTTTCGATTTACTACACCCTTATTAAAGCTCTAAACTTATCTATACTTTGTCTCGTTGTAACTTACTTATATGAATAAATTTAATGAACGTCGAGACAGTACTAGTGAATTTATAATGTACTATAGACAATTTGTTTTGGGGCATACAGAATACAAAGCACTCGATTCCTTACCGCGACATGGTTTAAAGGAGACACGATATTGACATGGTTTTCGCATGATAAGACATATGGGCGAAATCTATATTGTCATAGTGAATTAGCCCCCTGGCTTCGCATGGGTAGAAATTTTTTTTTAAATAAAATACAGCCCATGTAACTCGCTGATAATGTAGCTTTCTATAGCGGAATGAATTTTTGAAATCAGTTGAGTAGTTTGAGTTTATCCATTACATACAAACAAACAAAATTTAACTTTATAAAATATTGGTATAAGTACAAATTAGTATAGTTTTCTATTTCGACAAAATATAGTTCTATTGAAAATTATTAAAGTAGACAAGTAATAACAATAATGACATACAATATGGCTGTCTAATGATTTAAAACAAAAACTATGCAATTCAGCATGAGTTCAGTAAACAATCAGTTATGGTTTCTCGCTATGGTAATCGAGATCCAATTTCACGTTCTCATTATCTCCTTTGATGTGAATATGTAATATTAGATGTCTACATACATACGAGTATATTGTAAGTACGTTATTAGGGTACATTGCGTATTTACGAAGAACGAAGCGGGTTATTTAAGGAGTTTTGGGACATGTCAAAAGTTAGAAATGTACACGTAAGAAGCTTACTCTGTAATCTTAAATGGTTTTTTACATTAATTAATAATCATCTGAAAATGTTGTATTGTTTTTTTGTGTTTCCGGCAGTGTAAATATATATTGTTGTAAATGACATTATTTCATGTAATTTTTCCTTAAGATTAATTTCAATATTTTCTTTTTATTTCAAAATTAATAAATAATGGTCAAATAACATATTACTTTTAAACATAACGAACTTTCGTCATAAAATTGATCAACGGTTCGGCAGCGATATCTGTCGTAACACTTGTGAGCCAAAGAATACGCGTTATTATTGATTGATTCTGTGACTTCTGTTTTTCATGACGACAATACGAGTATTTTGGAATTCATTTTAATAAAGTAAGTTAAGGTAACGCAGTGATGTACAATAATTTAATCTAAAATAGACCTGCTCTGTACAAACGGGTGTGCAAAACGAAAAATACGAAAAAAACAGTTATTTTCGTTTATTTTAAAAACTACTATTAATTTTTAAAAACTACTATTAATTTTTAAAAATCCAACTGGAATTTGAAGAGTTTATTTAGATTAAACTTTACAGAAAGTTTAGAAACATAAATCGGTCCTGTTACTCCGAAAAATGTAAATCTCTGTTTTAAAAGAGGTTCCATTGATTTTTTTGTTACAAAAGTTAATCAATCGTGTTACGCAACATGGCTAAATGATGTCAACAAAATGAAAAATCAGGTTACCAAATATCACTTTCATAGATTTTGTAATCACTTAGAAAAATTAAGATCGATGCCGTGAGTTTCCAATGCATCGCCTTAATATAGAGTTGATAGAAAGTTAATATGTAGCAGTGAATAATAATAAGAGTTCATTGTAATGACTTATTTCGTATGTATTTATTATTTTTATTTTTTATGTACTTTACCAGTTGGTCGTTAAGTTATTATTAAGTTATGATGATTTCGATTCGTCTTCAAAGCCATTTATCTACGTATTTTAGATACCAAATTGATAAAATAAGTCAACGTAAAAGTTATCAATAAAAGTCATAATTAGAATAAACACACTGTACTCTACCAATTCGAAACGCTAATTATTGCGACAGAAAAAAATATGAGAAACACGACCATGATACAATACCCAACATCAGTCAAGTCAGAAACAAGATTACATTGTAATCAATCAGGAGCAGGGGACGAGACGTCGGCAATTAATCAACTGATGTCGCCGTAGACACTGACATTGCAGTCTCCAGACTATCTCCTATCGTTAAAAATATACGTAACAGCAGGTGTGACGTCAATGGACCAAAGGAGTTTAGGTGCACGTTGGTCACTTCGTAATTATTATTTATTTAAATATTTATTGCATACACATAATACACAAACAGAAAGTTACAAATAGCGAAGATAAAATAAGGGTTGGGGTAAAGCTTATTCCTATTAGAAATTTCTTTCAGCAGACCCACGAGAGTACCTACATACTATTCCACAACCTAGCTGCTTGGACAGTAAAAGATGTGGAAAAGATTTTAGTGGAGTTAGAAGGCGAAAACAACGTAAGTATGTGTAGATATTTCTAGCATTTATCATTCAGTTCAATCAATTACCTACTCATGTACTATCTATTGCAGAAACAGATGTCCGTATAATTATAAGTTAAATGGCATTTTTTTTTAAATATATTAGGGTACAGCATCTCAAATAAAGACATCCATATAAAACTACTCGATTTTCTCAGAGAACGCTATCTAAAAACTACCTTGGTATAATGATAATCACTATTTACACTTTTTTAACATTTTGAAATAATCGATAGCTCGAATAGACCATTTGGATACTCGAACTTGACATAATCATAACCTCCCACCCTCCACAATGTCTGAACAACTGAATCCAATGTTAAAAAAAAAGTTAAGCAATAAAAAACCACCACGTCTTGCTTAAAGTTTACAAAAAAAATATAAAAATATAGTAAAGAATAATATTTGCGTACGAATATATATATATATATATATTCGTATATTTTATTCAATGAATATATATATATTCATTGAATAAAATTGAATTTTATTTTATTGAAATATTTATTGAAATAAAATTAAATTTCAATAAAATTGAAATTAAATTACTTAAATGAAAGTAATTAAATGTTACTTTCATTAAATTTACAATTCAATGAAAGTAACAGACGACTTTCTGCTGTCAAAACGAGAATTTGTACAACGTTGTATATGTTTGTTGGTATGTATAGTGGCGCTAAATCTACCGCGAAAAGTGCATTTTACGGTCAGCGCAATAGACACGCAATCGTCATACATGATACCAATTTTTATTACAATTAATCACTGGTCGCGCAGTGGTTGCATGGCTATCGCTGTCTGCGAATGTTTGGTTAATAACTCTGCCGTTTTGTTGTAGTTGAATACAAGTAATAAGATGCATGCAGTAATCTGCAGATTACTAGTAGGCACCTCCCGTACTGACTATTGCAGAAACAGAGTACATAGTACTACATATTATACCATTCCCACCCGGATGCCACAAAAAGGGAATGGATAAAGTAAATTTTGAAATTCATTGGAAATCTTTTTAAATAAAATTCTATTTTAAAAGGAAAATTTTAATATAATTTGACACAAATAAACCAATACTAATTTTGTAAATAAAAGAGAAACAGAAAGATATCAAAAGTGGTTGTGATGGTGTGGTGTAGTCTACAAAAATAAGATATAAATACCTTCCACCTTATAATCTACACATTATGATAAAAAAACACAAACCACTGGCTTAAATTAGATTGTATTGTCCCATACTTCACTCTCGAATGTTATCTCCAAAATTATAAGTCGACTTTACATAATTCTGCAATCAGCATCGCCATTGTAAATATAAGTTCTATAAACTCGTTTGAAACTGGTGCGTCACCTTGATCAATGTGCTCTTTATCCGATTGAAGCCGTTGCTCCCCCTTATTCTTGTCGAGGGGTCCATTTGCCTTGAAAGATTGGCGACATCAGTCTTCTGGTTCGAGCCTCTTTCTTTTTCACTTGCCAACATCTTCTTTAATATTCTTAACAGACTTTACTTTTACAAAGAAATCAAATATCTTTTTGAGGGAAAAAATAATCTCCTCACTCCATCACAACCTTTCTTCTTCTCTCTAAAAAACGACCTCGCTCTTTTTTTCTCATTTTTCAAATCCTGTTCTATTCTTCCAAAAAAAACGTCTTTAAATTTTTAACTTGCCAGTTCTACAATTATTTTCTCTGACAGCCTCTAAGCTCTTAAAAAGAAGGTACAATAGCGAAAAAATGTTACAAATATTCCCCTTTCTTACAAAAAAAAATTTGAAACTAATATACCAAATTATTAACATTTATTTAGCTAAGTCGCTTTCCAACCATAGAATATGATTTTAAAATTTCCAAATAAGAAGATTTAAAATAAACAGTTCTTCATTAAAATTTTGAAATTGAAATGAATAAATTGAATATATAATGATAAAGAAAATTCAGAATATAAATAATAATTTAAAATTTTGAATTAAATTGATTCCTTTCCTTCAATATGCCTATATATTTTTAACAAAATAACATAACTTCCACCTCTTACGTATAAACCAAAATCAACATTGAAATTATTGAGACCATTAAAACGTAAAAATAAAATTAATGAAAAAAAAAAATTTTTTTTTTCTGAAAAATATTTAATTTTTAATATTTGTATACCTTTATTTGAAAATATTCTAATATGATAAAGAAATTAAACTAACAAATTAACCTAATAATATATAACCGAATAAATTATAGCGTCTAATAAACCCTGACCTATGAACCTTAAATTTTATGATCTACCGAAAGATCAAAAAACGATATAAACGCATATGTCGTTAGATATTATCGTGCCATGGCTGAAATTAATTTAGGTAAATAGATAGATCTACATCTAACTTCACTAATATATCCTAAATACTGTAATCAATAATTAATAGTATAAAAAAAACCCTAATATCTATCTAATAAACTAAAATATATAATTTAGTTAGTATTATCCGTATTTCATTAAATAGAGTGAGTATACTAAGAATAAGTATTAAAGCATCACATCTAAAAATTATTATTTCGTAATGCCCTTTATGTGATAGGTTCCTACATACGAACCATCATGATCCCTCAATCTATATAAAGTCAAAAATTGCCTTTTAAAAAACGACGGCCTTCATAAAACGCGGAGCCAGTTTCGAATAAAAAGGCCTACCCTACCGATCGGGTAAAACTTCTCCTCTAAACAACGTCTCCCACGTTCAAAATAATTCGAGTACGATTTTTATAATATCGTCTCGCATAATTACAAAAAATAAAATATAAGTCAAGTTGTCAGCGACATTCGCATAAGCGACTCGTAGTAATCTAATCTTTCGACTATATTAGTTTAATTTGTCCGTGTCAAGAAGTACTCATCAAATATTATCTCTCGACCGAACATCAAAATATTTGGCAAAAAGAAGTTTCTCGCTTCTAAATTATCCTCACTTGCATTCGACATCTTCAAAAATTATCGAATTAAAAATAATATATTCTGAAATAATAGTTGTGACAACCCTAACAAATTTGTAATAACTCCCTAAGAAAACTCTTTATAATTCGGAAATTATACCAACTTCTTTATTTAAAAATTATAAATAAACTGACATGACAAGACAAGCTAGTTGTCAATTATATAAACAATATTTTATTGTGCCATAACTACATAATATATTTACTATATTTACCAATATTTTAATTTGTTATTACTACACAAAGCTAAATGTGTTTTTCTTTTTTTTTTACAATAAAATGTTCAATCCTACGTGTCACAAAACTACGCTGATGAACTATAACTAGTTATACATCGTGACGATTATACAATATAGTGTTTTCTATTTGAAATGTTGTTAAATATTAATTAAACATCTATTTCACTATATGTAAATAAATTGTTTGTCTTATTTATTTCTTTAACCTCCGTCTTTTACGGTAAGTCAAAAGAAGAATCCTCTTTTCCTAGCTAACTGTAGCTCAATTATAGTAATGAAGCCTTCGATAGTTATAGCCTAGCTATAACTCATCGCTCTGAATCATCTCCTCCTTGTTGAAATAAAAATTAATATGTATAGTATATGACAGATAAATTAAAACTGCCTAAGAAGTGATAAGTTGTGATATGTATTTTTTTTAAATAAAAGAATTAATTTAGATCAGGCATCAATTTATGCTCGGGCGCCAATTTATACCCGGGCGCCAATTTATACCATTCCCACTCGGATGCCACAAAAAGGGAATGGATAAAGTAAATTTTGAAATTCATTGGAAATCTTTTTAAATAAAATTCTATTTTAAAAGGAAAATTGTAATATAATTTGACACAAATAAACCAATACTAATTTTGTAAATAAAAGAGAAACAGAAAGATATCAAAAGTGGTTGTGATGGTGTGGTGTAGTCTACAAAAATCAGATATAAATACCTTTCACCTTATAATTTACACATTATGATAAAAAAACACAAACCACTGGCTTAAATTAGGTTGTATTGTCCCATACTTCACTCTCGAATGTTATCTCCAAAATTATAAGTCGACTTTATATAATTCTGCAATCAGCATCGTCATTGTAAATATAAGTTCTATAAACTCGTTTGAAACTGGTGCGTCACCTTGATTAATGTGCTCTTTATCCGATTGAAGCCGTTGCTCCCCCTTATTCTTGTCGAGGGGTCCATTTGCCTTGAAAGATTGGCAACATCAGTCTTCTGGTTCGAGCCTCTTTCTTTTTCACTTTCCCAACATCTTCTTTAATATTCTTAACAGACTTTACTTTTACAAAGAAATCAAATATCTTTTTGAGGGAAAAAATAATCTCCTCACTCCATCACAACCTTTCTTCTTCTCTCTAAAAAACGACCTCGCTCTTTTTTTCTCATTTATCAAATCCTGTTCTATTCTTCCAAAAAAAAAACGTCTTTCAATTTTTAACTTACCAGTTCTACAATTATTTTCTCTGACAACCTCTAAGCTCTTAAAAAGAAGGTACAATAGCGAAAAAATGTTACAATATCTACATATAGTATAAAAAAATATTTGAAGCTGCAAAATAATGTTTCTTACATTTATTGCCGTATGTATTTATTATTATATACATGTACATATAACTTCACGCCGTTTCCCATTCTGGGTGGACAAAATTAAACCTCGATTGTCACTTCCAGCTATAATTACATATTAGAGGCGGTAAACGATAAAGCGGAACCAGTATTTATTAATACATACCTGTCCTCACGCTGTATCCCGAAGGGGATAGTCAAGAGCAGAGAGCGGAGAGCCAAGTATCGTGATCCTCGCGTAATTTTTTCTCCTCCTCAATCCTCATCACTCTTCTTACATACTTTCTCCTAGGTTTATTTATTATTTATATTTAGTAATATAACACTAATCCCTAAAAATTATTAACAACGTATTGTTTAACAGGTATCTTCTATATTCGAAAATTCTGGTTTCCTTTTTAAGAAAATTGTGTGGACGGAGGAGTGTGAAATTTGGTACACTTAAAGTTTATATGGAGGAAGACTGAAGAAAGCTATTATTTTTATAAAATATGCATTAGAAATACATGAAATTAAACAAATCACTCATTGTTTACGTTCATACTGGCAATGTCAAAAAGACTCAATTTCAAACTCATAATATTTTGTGATCACATATATATGTGGTCACAAACTATTGTCAAGGAAGTTACGTACATGTGTACGTAACTTTCTTGGATCAAACATAGTAGAGATTGTCGCCAAAGACTTTTTATAAGTTTATATTTTCAGTCGAATTTCGACCACAGGGCGACCTCTAGTACCAATTAAAAATAAAAATAAATCTTGCTAAAAATCGTCGTGAAAGAGAGAGAGAGAGAAATTAACATTTATCGTTAACGAATCAGAAACTTTATCTTGCAGGGAATCCTATTTGATAAAATATGAAATTGAGAAATGATAATAATTTGTGAAACTAATACTTTTAAGTATATCTTACCATTTCTTCATAATTAGAATATTTTAATCAGTGTTTTAATTATTTATAAAGCAATTAACGACGACCGAAAACAACGTACCTACTCATATTTTATTTCATTTCAGTTTATTATTAAATAACTACAAAGTACTCATGATGCTTTCATGTTAGAACAGAAAAAATCGAAGTAGTAGAAATAGTTTCACATGTAATAGAAGAAGGTTGATGTAGTTGTAATAACGTGGTTCACATAAAGGATAGTATTAAATTTATTATGAAAATAAAATCATTTGTCAAACGAAAAATATTTT
Source organism: Zeuzera pyrina (assembly GCA_907165235.1). Classification (NCBI taxonomy): domain Eukaryota; kingdom Metazoa; phylum Arthropoda; class Insecta; order Lepidoptera; family Cossidae; genus Zeuzera; species Zeuzera pyrina. The sequence continues at coordinate 10,777,466 of OU015626.1, read as the reverse complement.
TCTGTGCCTAAAAATCTGTTGACTTTGAGCTTAGTTGATCCAACAAAAGAAATGGTTAGAAAAAGTGTAAAACCTTGTAGGTATATCAACAGCGAATCCATAATCTATACACACTTTATAGAAATATATTTTTTTCATTACACTGATCTTACATCTCATACAGTCTTGTAAATTACGAAAAGTGAATTTATAATTCAATGAAAGTAAGAAAACGAAGTATGTGCATCAGCTTCCTTTTGACTTTATTGAGGTTAAATGAAATTATAATTTTGTTTTCTTGAATAGTATTTTCTTGAAACGTTTACTAGTGTAAACTTTGTTTCAAACGTTGTTACAAGACAGTCCTGAAAATAGACATGGCTTCTAAATAAGTTTTTTTTTAATTAAATTGATAGTACTAATACTGCTGAAATAAAATATATATGTGAAATACTTTTATTAATATTCTATAAATACTACTAAGTTAATGATAATTATAACGTTATAAGCTTTTCCTCGAATTATTTTACAGGAAGCGTCAATAATATTTTAGCGTATCAACGGGAATTTCAGTTAATTTTTCACTTCACTGATTTTGTACAATGCTGATGAGCTACATCAAAGAATAAATAAGTTTTCATCTTCTCGAATTACTGATCCTATTATTGAGACCTTTGAGATTGACGTTGTGATCCGATTGTATATTATACTGTTGACAAACTGCTCCAACAGTTTTGTTCAATTTCTACACCTGATAAAGAAATACTTAAATCAACTATTAATTTGTAGCCAGAAATAGCACGATAAACATTCTGAGGAATAAAATAAAATCAAATATCAATTTTGTATTCTATTTGCTAAGATACTTATGCAGTTAATATAATATTATTTCAATGTTTAATATCGACAAAAGGTCGCAGTTAATTTGCTGGACTTCTTAACTGAAATCTGAAATCAAACTCTGTAATCGGTTTTGTTTCAGCCTGGTTGACTCATTTGTTTTATGAAGACAAGTATCGTTTGTTTAACATTATTAATTGTATAAACTTTTGTTGGAAACTTTGCTTAAATTGTGTATTTAAATATTATCTTGCCGAAGCTTGTACCCCGCGTTTCATATTGATCATGTACAAACATACCTATAGCAACGACCTCAGCGTGTTTTGAATTTTAACAAAACGATATTCATTGTTTTCTTAAAATTAAAATATTGAAATTGAAATAATTACGGTATACCTATCTTTCCGCGCGGCTCATACCAGTTGACCAAAAACTTTGCTCTATCCACCTAAATGAGAAACAACGGGACGTTATGTATGTACACAGTAACAAATATATTTTGTGATTACTTTTAATACATAATTAACTTTATACTATACTATACTATAAAATTAGTATTAGGTAGCCTTCTATTGAAATTGAAACATAAAAGATGATTGATACCAATGAATTCGCTATCAAATCTCCACCTTTTTTACCTTACCAACATGAACTCGACGGTTTTATTACTTTTTCTCTTACTCAAACATGCCGTTACCTTTAACACAGGTAACGAAATCATTGACAACACTTCAATAATATAATACTATTGAATTTATTTCTTGGTTACGACTCACTATCTCACCACAAAATTATAACAAAATGTTGATTAACTTTTTCAAGAAAATTTAAATTTTTTAAAGAAAGAAACACAAAGTGAAATGTGATCTGACAATTGTTGGGATACTTATTTTAAAATTAAAAAATAGGAAAACAATAGAAATTACTTCCTAATAAATTAAAATCGTAAGCAACTATATTCTATTATCTAAGACTACATAATATGAGTAAACTACATTTTATGAATAGATTATATAGCGCTAACATTACAAATATATTAACACTTACACGTGGAGTCAATATTTTGAAGGTAATGAGGGATCTAGTATCAGTGAAATCTTCATTTCGTAGTAACGCTACCTTCTCAATTTTATTCCAATAATGCTTAATAATAAGATACTTAGTATGGAGCAAGTACTTAAGCTAAAAAGACAAATTGTTCCAAGGTAACAGAAAAATTTGATAATAAAAGCAACATTAAACCAAATACTTACTGTTTTTATTAAAAAAAAATGACCCAATTATCTTTAAAGAATACAAATAGCCTTTATTATTATGAGATTGTTTTCATATTAAAGTAAAAACGATAATGTTTTTGAAAAGATTTTTCTAATGTCATGTAACGGTGGCAGCTCGGTCCCTTATTATCCTATTTTGTTCATTTTAGAACGCAGCTGGTGCTTGTTCTCCATTTGAGACCGACCGCCTTGCACCGACGACTACACAGACACAATAAGTTGGAAATGAAACAGAGGTTCCACTTTCTCGAAAATATGTGCAAAAATTCCATAAGAAATTTAGAGAATATGTGTTCTTTTAGTTACAAATTTAGACAAATATTGACGTTTAGTTTATATTTTTTATAGTAGTAAATGTTATGTCATGATCTCATATTTTTTTTATATGACGAATAACGTTCGTGAATTAAATATTACAAATTTATAATTTTTATTGTACTTTTAATGTTTTAAATGAATTTTTTCCACACTAATATTAGCACAAAGAAAAAAAAAAGATCCTTGATATGCAAATATTTAATTTTAAAAGTAATTTGTTTGATTGCTATTCACGTCACGTACACATTGTTATATAAATCCTTTCACACAAACTTAAATCCATTAGTAGATGTACATAGTAAATCATATTTCGCAATCCCCATTTAGTCCAGTCTACAACGGTAAAAATATGGTATTACCTCAGAATTCCATCAACATGCTTCGATTTGCGTGAAATTTTGGAATTAAGTTCTACTAACTCTTCACTTCAAATCTACCCAATGTTAATATGCGCAAATTATTCTTAAAGGGTGAGAACTACCACTTTTTGCCAAAATAAACAAAATAACAAAATAAAAGTTGAAGCATTTAGAAAGTTAAAAAACATATTTAGGGTTTGAATAAAACTTGCTTGAAGCTTTAGGATACTATTTATGATTTTTCAACCCTTAAAAACCAACCACTTTTATGATAAAATTAAAAAAAAAACAATTATAGTACTTTATTTTTCTTAATTTATATTAAATGGGTATCTTTTTGTCGTGTTGAACTCAAATATTTTTTTATCCCAGATTTCAACCCTTACAAATCATCCCTTATTACGAAAAAATAAAATAAAATAATTTACGGTCCTATTTATAGAATGTAATATATTATTTATATAACATTGATTTCTTTTTGTCGTATTCAACTTGTAAATAATTATTTTTCAAATTTTCATCCCTTAAAAACTACCCCTCATGTGGAAAAATATCTTGGAAGATTATGAAAATGTGGATAATTAGAAAGGAATATTTTAATATATTTTTTTTCATGTATTTAGTGTACAGTATTTTAGATACATATGTGTAAAAGACACACAATCAAACGTACACACATATATGTATATACAATACATATATATATGTAGAGTCTCCTTTCACCGAAGCAGATGTCAGCTCCCTGCCATTCCTTCTTATTATGTGTATACACATATATATGACGTATACACACTCCGAAATTTACCTGCTCCGAAATTTAAAAAAAAATGTTAATTTGTTTTGGACATATCTCCGTTAATTTTTAAGCTAGACAGTCGATTAGAAAGTCATTTTGTAGGAAAATTTATAATCTTATAGACTAAAAAGGTTTCAAATTTATTGAGCCCTTTATTTTTGAAAGGGAAACGTTCAAAGAGCTCCAATACGGTACCAGTCATACGCCATTGTGAACTTTGAAAGGTCATATCTCGGTTAATTTTCAAGTTATGAAAATTAAAAAAAAATCAAAATGTTCAATAAAAAAAACCTAAGTTTTTGTTCTCTAGCAATTTTTACGTATCTTCCAAATTTTTTTAGTTTTTTTAAAAAAAAGACAAATTTAAAAAAAAATTAACACCTGCTTTCGCCACTAAAACCATAATTTTTTCAAAACCAAGTTTTCTAAATGATTCAAACTTCTTGATCCCATTATTAGTATTAAAATAAAGTGATTTGTAAATTTATAACATTTTATTTCAATTAAGGTGGCAATATGAAGGGTGAAACTGATGTTTTTTTTTCACGGGAATAAGGGATTCTACATTATTTTCATCACAACTCCCTTATTTTATATTCTACAGTCTTATAGTCTCATTTGTCTCATTTGAAAGGTTTTTTAAAGAACTTTAAAAAGGTATTTAGCATTTTTTCCGTAAAATTGACCATTTTCCAGTTATTCCATTTTTAATTCTTCAGAATCTTTGGTTCACTAAATAAATTCCACCTGTAATAAGTCATAACTCGGTTTGTATTAGGTCTATAGCCAAAAGAAAAAAACCATTCTTTTTATTTTTTATAAGCTACATTTTAGCTTCTTATAGTTTTTTTTTGATAAAATTGAAAGTTTTTGAGTTATTTGTGAAAAACGATTCAAAATATGATTTTTTTGTAACAAAAATTGAATTTTTCATTCACGAATAAGTCAAAAAGTATTGATTTTTCGAAAAAACTATAGAATATTTTGTGCTTAGAATGCACAAAATATTCTATATTCGATTTCTTAGGTTAGTTTTAATAAAAAAATTACCACCCCTTAGTTGGGATGGTATCCACCCCAGGGTAAAAGCACATATCGGCATAGGGTAGACTTTGCTTTTTGAGGTTTTCCCTATCTACTGTTAAAATTTCAAGCAAATCGATGCGTGTTGATGGAAATCTGAGGTAAAAACCGTTGTAGACTGGACTAATTATTTTAATATCATCCCATCAGATATGAATGAGAATTCAAATATCATCTACATTGCCAAAAAATATCATTATTTTGCGTCATAATAAAATGTCAAACAGTAGAAAGACAACGCACTCTGTTATTTGTTTTCTGTTTAATTTTTTAGGTTTCTTTTGTTTCTCGACAATTCTTTGAAAAAATTCGACTATTACACGGCTACTTTGACTTACAATATGTTTGCTTACGATTTGTCTTGAATATGTACGTTATAAATTGTGCTTATCGTGTAGTACCGCATAAACACCGTTTATTATGTATCTATTCAGGACAAGTCAAAAGCGAACTCATTGTATGCTAAATATAGTCGAATTTTGGTGCAGTTGTATAGGTGCGTAATGTTGCTGTGCTTGTACGATATTCTTGATTTTATTCGTTTAGTAAATATGTATTATTATTGAAGTACGACGATGAAATTGTGGTTTTAATAACGCAGGAAATAAGATTTCCTATCATAATATCTATCTATTTACTGATTTCAAGTCGAGAGTTTGAAAGTAACTCTAAAATATATTATTTTGTAAATAACAATATTGTGGTGCAGTTACTGGTGCCTTTCATAGTACGATCGGACGAAGTAACGAACTTAAGCGAAGCTAATGACTTCCAACTTCGCTAACTTCGGTTCCTCGCTCGAAGATGGCGCCGCCTATACGGAATTAGCTCGTAACTAGCATTAACTTGACCCACAATTACAAGATGAATTGATATAATTGTTTGCTTTAAATTAATCTAAATAAATACCTTGTTCTATATGTTATAAATTACATCGTCAGCATAATGAAATGTAACTTTTGTAGTTATATTTCAAAACAATATTTTTAATTGTCATTTGATGTGTCGATCTGCCTATATAGTATTAAGACAGGTTGGAGTAGTTATATCGAGTGATAAATCCCAAAAAACTGGTCAAGTCCGAGTTTGACTCCCACATGGAAGTTTTTTCTGTACCACCGGAACGCCAAACGAATGAACATTGATGACAAATGGACGGAAGCCCACGGACGTTTACAACGTCAAGGCTTGAAATTACTTCAGATTCGCAACCCTGAGTCTGTACGATATCGATAATACCGTACGATACGATAAGATGAAAAATTTCATGTCTTAATTTCCAAAGATCTTTAAGACTTTCGTTATTAAATTTCCTTTAACTCTGTCGAATCATTTCCGGGAAGAATTATGACAGACCGACAGACGGACACACTCATTTTAAGGGTGCAGAATCCTAAATCCAGGATTTACTTGTAAATTGTGACTGAAAAGGATTTTTGGTTCTGTTTTCAATGTCGTAAATTATATTTTTTTTATGAAAGAGGGGGCAAACGAGCAAGCAAATCACCCGATGGAAAGTGATCACCGCCGCCCACGGACACCCCCAACGTCTGAGGAATCACAGGTGTATTGTCGGCCTTTAAGGGAAGGAGTGGGAGGTGGGAGATGGACCATACCAGCACTATGACTCACCGAACGAGACATAACACCAATAGATGCTGTTATTTCACGCCGATATTCTGTGAGAGGATGGTATAACACCGGGCGAGCCGGCCCAATTCGTGCTGCAGTGCAGGATGGCTCTACCACACGAGCAAATGATGATACAAATAATAATAATAATACTCCAGACAATTAAACAGATTGTGTGACCCCGAACTAAGCAGTAAGCTTGTACTATGAGTACCACACAACGAACTCTGTGGGAGTTCCCAGTAACACCCAGACTTCAAGCAAATTTAAAAAAGTTCGTTTCCTGAATTAACATGACCGGGGATCGAACACGGGACCCTAGCTTGAAAAGCAAATGCTACGCCACTGCGCCAAAGGGCTAGTCTAAATGATGATGTTTGTATGAAAATAAATTATTTACTCTTCTTCTGGCATAATAAATTATAATATGTAAGACATAACATAACATATGATCGTATATTATGTAAAAAATGTAGTACATATTTACAATAATCGAAATTACCTTACGAAAGGATGATATAATTTTTAATGATTTAAAATGTATGTTTATTTTTATTTTATTTATTTGTATACATGTACACATGTAACTTATGTTATAATAAATAAATAAATATGCCAGACAAAACACACCAATCATCTGGTCTCAAACTAGGGTATACTCTGTGCTATGAGAACCAGACGACGACTACTAGGGACATTCGACGGACGACGTGTGAAAACCTGTTAATGGCTATTTTTCTATATTGTTACTCAGTTTGTGATATATTTAAGCTGTAAGTTTTCCGAATAAAATAAAATAAGTTCCCAGTACACTCAGACCCGAGACGATCCAGAAAAGTTCGTTACCTAAATTGATCAGACCGGGAATCGAACTCGGAACCTAAATCACTGCGCCATCATATAATGTATATAGATTCAGGTGTTACTTTGCGGAAATCCATTTAATTTTAAGAATTCTTATTACTTTTAGCTATTTTTCGCCCAAAATCTTAAACTTGTTAATCGACACCTGTTTTGCCTCTAATGAATCATCCTCAGGAAAATCAAGAGATGAGACTCGGTAAGCTAACTTTCACTAAATGGAACTTTATTTTATTTAAATATCGTAAGGTTGAGTAATATTGTATTGTAATATTTATAAACTGTAGTATAGTTTAATTTATAAATATAAAACTATCACATCGTTATGAAGACTGAAAATTTCCTTCCAAGACAAGAACACATAATAATGCAGCCTTACACGTTAATTATAGCTTGTTAATTAGAATGTGCTGCATTAACCTCGACTTCGACAGTAGGTAAGTGAAAACTTTATTATTAAAGCTCAGTGACTGCACAATCTGTTATATGATACCGTATGTTTGTGCTCGCAAAAGTCGAAATGTAATCAATCGATTGATTTGAAATTTCGACTCAGTGTAGCATTCGAATACGCGCGTGTTTTTATATACTAATATTTATACAAATAAAAATGTAAATATTCTTTTGTTTAACGCGCAGCACAGCAATGTGTGGCCGGGAATGACAGTAAGTAATAAATATTTGGTCAAATGCAAGACACATTCTCACAACTTACATTACCAGCGTAAGATACGCTTATTCGTATGCAGAATTATAGTAATTTAGAGTGTAGGAATTCAGAGCAAAATTGTAATAATATATAAAAGATTATAAAAAAAAGTGAGATTAATTTTTTGAGATCCATAACTTTTAATATTTTTTATATAAACTTCAAGGAATTCTTGACATTCCTTGATTTTTTTGCAATTCTGTGTACACTGGTTTTGATGTCAAGAGGAGCAATGTTCAAGAAGGTTTCAAGCAGGTACCTCATTTTCTCCTTCTACAATTCACTTATTACTTATTTAAGTGTAAATTATTATGTCTCGTTTAATTTAGTTTATACCTTGTATAGTGTCTGAGAAATTTACCAGTGACAAAAGATTTTTGTTTGCGAAAGCAAGCGGCCTTTCACTTGTTTCACACTCACGCGACAATTTAAAGGTTTAGTAGTTGATGATTTATTTAATTTTAATTGATTAATGTTAATTTAGTCCCAGTGTGTCATGGAAGCAACGATTAAAAAAATATGTACTTGTCAAAGTGTAGTCTGTTTTATCGGAGAGTTCACAGTCCACTTGGCAATAATTTCATTGAAATTATTCGTGTATTTAATTTATTTTGAACAATGAATTAACAAAATTGTGATATTACCATTACATTTTTTTTAATGTCAGTGTAAATTTATGTACGTAATTTTTAAATGCATTTTAAATTACTGTAAAAATTTCAAATGCAGCTCTCAGCTACATAAATTACACTTATATTCACTGTATAGAACATAAAGTTATTTTATATTTCATGCTAGAGCCGTTGCAGAGGCAGTAAAAACGGGCACTTTCACCGTACTACGAGAAACTATAACACATGTACACTTCACTAGGTTATAAATTTTCAGAAATGTCAAGAAGAACCCCGAATGTATTCACGAATGTCGTTTTATCGGCAAATATATCATGTTTCAGACGTTAAGGTTGATTTATATCTATCGTGAAATAACAATTCAATTCAACACAAGTTGCTTTTAAAGTATTAAAGTACTCAGTTGGCTTTTAATGTTTTAGGTATCAAATATAACATATAACCAAGCTTGACAGATGCTTCTATTGCCTTCTACTGTAAATTGTAACAATGTATTTATTTATTTACTTTCATTGCAATAAATCTGTACAAAAGCTTCACTGTTTGATAATCTTTGTACTGTACATCTAGGTTTCTCTCAGACGGCCCTGTAACCCGGGCCGGAGAATAAAACTAGTGTTTAATATGAAATATAATAAGATGACTCATCACTATGAGCTATAATCGACTCTCCATCTCAACGAGTCTGTACATGACTACTCGACTGCTCGACGCTGATTCCTACAAAGCTAAGGTAAGAAGATAACCCATTTTATCCCTGTTCTCGTTATTAAAATGTTATAAAATAATATTCGTGGCTAAATGACATGATTTTTTAATCATATCAATTAGCCACGAATAATATCATCACATTATTTTTAATGTGAGGATAAAACTTCAATATCCTCTCTCTGTTGTACGAGGCAACTTAAGAGGGTTTACAAGATCGCGGCTGACCCGGAGAATGACAACGGCCAGTGAGGTCCGCACTATTCTAGATTCTAGCACTGTGGAATTGCTGGAATGCGGCCTTTGTCTCTTCGAAACGTACTTCAGTAACGTGCAACAGAGAGACCGTACTGTAGCGCGCGCAACTACACACCGAAGACCACTGCTTCAGTTTTTGGTAGTAGATGATAGACCTGAATAAATAGCCCAATGTCACCCCCAGGAACTCGACCTTGCAGAATATTTCTACTGCGTCATAAAAAAAAGATTTATTCATAGGATGCGTTATTTCCCGTAGTAATCATGACTTTTCACCCCAATTTCCAACACCATTATGAACCTGAAACTATTATTTAATATCTTGAATCGCGCACATTAATATAATTTCTAATGAGCTAAACAGTCACTGTATGAAAAGTCTTCAGTATTTCTTGCCTCACTATAATAAAAACCACGGCGCTAAAGAGCATTACGTAGCGACGTATCTATGTACCAAATTGCATATTTTGTCATTCCCTTCGTTGCAGTCTATTATGTCATTCTATTTCTTTTACTGTTAGCGTGTGACACATGACATATGACGTATTGATATGTAAGTAGTATCAGATCTCTGTATCGTACCTGATCCGTTAGTGGAATTTCACCACAATGATGTAATGTTCCATATCATCAGTTTTTATTTGTATTAATGCACCCAGAAGCGGACTTTCAGTCTTGACCGCCCTAAGCCACTTAGTTTCGGCCACCTTTAATTTCCGCTAATTTTGTCCTCCGCACGACCTTTTTTCATTGTGTTGTTGAAGAGCAAATACCGCGCCGTGTAGATCAATCGCCCTTAATTTCTCGGCCGCCCTAGGCCTGAACCTAGTTGGCTAAAGGCTAATCCGCCAATGTGCACACTGCGTTAGCCGCCGCAGAAAGTAATAATAAATATATCGTGTTATAAAAACATAAGTGTAAGCAAAGTATTATAAAAATGTTTAATATCGTTTTAATATTATTACTCCATTTTGTAATGAAATCACGATCTGCTTATCAGCAAAAACAAACCCATGCATCTCATCTATACACTCAATAAACGTTTTAGAACTATTGTGAATACTCTGCGTACCTTTTTTTTTAAAAAACGAAGAATAACAACCACACCCTTTAATTAGTAGCATAGCAAATTGAAAAAAATATATAAAACCAATTGGTTATCCAAATATTCAAAAATACAATTAATAGGTAAAGTCAAAGTATACAATATAGAAAAATATTACTGTTTTTAATTCCAGGTTTGGGTTACCTATATTATCTCGAAGGTAGCTCAATACAGCTTAATAGATATAAAGGTGATGGACGAAATCGGCTGTGATATACAGACAGAAATGACGAAAGTTACATTTTGTAACACTAGATATATGGGAACCCTAAAAATGAACACAATATTGAACATATCACGTAAAAAATCGATGTATTGTAATATTTTCCTAATCAAAAATAAAACTCACTTTTCGTTTTGCTATTACATTTATAATTATTCAAAAAATAGCCATCAACATTTGAATATAAGTACGTAAATCCTGTTACAGAAAATTTCCATTATGCTGATCCTTTTGTTTTCACGGGCCATGAAACCAATCGGAAGTACTAATCATTTAACAAATTAATATAATGCAATAAGTTCGGAGTTTATGTGAACCGTGTCAAAACCCGAATATCGTGTATAAATATATAAAAGAAAGTCGCTATGCTGGTTGTCTTTTTGTACGTTTATTTCTTCTAAGCTATGCAATAAATTTTAATAAAGTTTTTACCATTTAGAGAATTCTTACTAATTTTTTTTGTACCGTCAACCGAGTAATATATTATTTGTGTGTACTGTGTAGGTAATACTTAAATTTCAGTAATAAATTGTAGGATTCATATATGTATATGTGTATTAGAAAGTAAATAATCATGATAAAGTACAATGTATAAGAGTTATTGCAAAAAAATCATTTATTTACTCTTGAATGCAGCAGATGTGAAAGGCTTCATGCGAGTGCCGAATGTGCAGGTGTATCTGTCAGACATCTGACAGCATTACGGGGAGTAGGGAACCTTGAATGGACCTGTGTTGAGTGTAAGAAATATGTAAAACGGCCATCACTATTCTTACTGGAAGATGATCAAAATGAAGTAGAAGACATGACAAAAAAGCTCGGAAGATAAAATTATGACGGTACATGTTAAAAAGATTCTTCAAGATATAAGTGTAGAAACAAGAAAGGTATTCAAAGAGGAGTAGTTTGAAGCAATCTGTAAGTGAGCAATAAGACTACTTGAAGGATCAACTCAGTGATTACGCAAACTTAATAAAAAAAATTAGAAAAAAGGAACGAAAATTTAACCAACAAAAATACTAATCTCTAACTAAGAACATCAGCTTTAGAACAACTCCAACAAAAGACTGAGCACCTAGTTCTCTCCAATCACGTAGAAGTAGATGAAATTCTTAAACTGTCCGACATAGACAACCTAAAAGAGAGTTGAATCAGGAGACATCTCAGATAGAATCAGTGCGTCGTGGCGAACATGTGGAGAAAAACGAGGACCGAATGTCGTTGAATTATCTTCTAAGAAAATACGTGAAAACTCTGCTGCAAGGTCATTAGACCTTGTAGCGGATGTATTACACTCTGTACCCAAACAGTTTGCTAGCAATAAGTAACATATTCGTGAAGCTTTAACAGCACAATTGAAATATCTCTTGTGGGAAATAAAACATCAACTAAACTTTATGTACAAATACATTTCGTTTAAAGACGGTAAAGTACTAGTCAAATATTTTGTTTGACAATGTCTTTGCCCTAACTATAAATGTTAATAATCCTGTTCTACATTATGGTAACGTTAGAGAAATATTGTATTGTTATATTGATTATACAAATATTCTCCAACAAAAGACTGAACATTTCTGAGCAAAATAAGTAATAGCAATGTTTAATTAACTTGTATTCGTATTAATATAAGATCTATGATTAAGAATTTCCCTAAACTTCATCAAACTATTCGGTGTTGCCGGCATCCTATTAATATCATAATTATAACTGAGGCACGGCAATCTATACGCAGGTGAGTTCACTTTTTAATATTATATAGGAATACACAATGCTCACAGACTTAAGAGATAAAAGAAAAGGTGGTGGCATTTTTTTTTACATAAATGTAATGTAAAACGTAAAAAAAAGTAAATGTAAAAAAAATAAAAATTTGTGATATTCAAAACATTAACTGAAACATTTGAGACTTTATACTACACGTCAAAACAGGAAATAATTTTACTACAACACAGTGTGCACTGTATAAGCCACCGTCTACAAATAAACTAGAATTTATAGATGAACTTTCCAGTCTTCTCAAAAAACTCCAATAGAAAACAATCTCATTCTATTGGGCGATACGAACATTAATCTGGACATGACGATGGCACTGAGAGATAAATATTTGAACGTGATGCATGTGTATGGCCTTTTATGTGGTGTTAACAACTACATTAGGATTGAAATGAGAAAGAACATTGTCATTAAATCATACATTGACCACATTTTCGCGCTAATCCACTCATCTGATGCGTACGCGAGTGCAATCCATACCCTTCTAGCGGATCACAAAATGACTGCTGTCACGTGCCGAGGGAATGATCAGGACTTAAACATACAGGTGATTAAAAGTGAGTGACAAAACTAAATACACAAATATTTGAAACGAAATTGTCCAAAGTAGACTGCGACAAAACGATCTCATCAACAGGTGATCTATAAGTTTATTAAAAACAATATCGAAAATGCTTGTAAAAAAGTTACATTTATTTCTACATCTAAAAATAGCAAAAGAAAAAAGAAAACTTGGTTAAATAAATACATTACTAATCTCAGTATAATACGTGATGAACAATATAAAAATGGAGAAAAGATTCCAATAATAACATTCTTAAATTGGAATATAATAAAATAAGAAATAAACTACATAGATAAAACCAAAGAAACACGTAAAAATAAATACCGTTTTTTTATTCAAATTTATTCACCTTCCCCTGATATTTATTCAAGGATCATATTAACTAAGTATTTTATAACACAATAAATTTATTACACTTCCCTATATCTTTTAATCACACCACCCTTGTTCATCTATTTCTCTCCTCTAATCTACTCTCCGATTTTTAATTTAATTTAATACTCTTATCTTTAATTACATTGTACTTTTCTTATCTAATTTCTTTCCATAGTGACAAAGCCTATTTCTTTCTTATGTGCTAACATTCATTTCTTATATTTTACTTATTTTTAACGGGCTACTTCCTACATGAGTTACAATTTCCTAAATACTTATGCTCTTCATTTTGATTACATTTCTTCACAGGGCTTGATGTTCCACTAAATTCTAAACCATTGCTATTTTACATTTCATAAAGTGCTTGTGTCGATAGTCATATATATGACCATGACAAAGCTTAAGCTATTTATTCTGTTTTATTACTTTTTTCGCTAATTATTCGCAGTATTTTAGTAACTCGGCTCTGCTAGAGTTTTCAGCCATCAATATAGGGACATTGTCAGCGTTACAGCGTTAGGTTGTACTTGTTCCTAGCAAAGAAAGGACATCCAAACATTAAAATATAAAATAGATAAATAATAGGTCTTTACCTATGAAGTTACCGTTCTACAATACTGGCCATTTGAAATGTAATTTGTATATGGCTGGCAATAAATTTTAAATTCAAATGAATTTTATTTTAAAAATATGGAATTTTATTTTCCATTTCAGTCATTTGTTTGTTAATTAGTGTTTTGTTTTCACTACATTTGTATCTTTTTCATCAGTATGGACACGATAAAAATACAGTAATTACGGAATACGAGATCCGACGAGGTAGTAATGCGGCACAAACGGCTCGCAACATTAACGACGTGTACGGAGTGAACACTACAAACGAACGCACGACCCGTTATTGGTTTGAACGCTTCCGATAAGGAAATTTTGATCTGAAAAATGAACCCCGTGGTCGCCTGAAAACTAAAGTCCATAACGACGAATTAAAGGAGATAGTGGAAGCTAATGATACTCAATCTACTGCTGAGTTATCAGCAGTTTTCGATGTTAGCATCAAAACAGTATTGGTCCATTTGCGTCAAATTGGAAAGGTAAAAAAGCTTGATAAGTGGGTGTCGCATGAAATAAACGATAGGCCAGCGCGATGAACGCGTTGAGGTATGCCTTGCGTTGCTGACACAGAAACGAAGGGATTGTGAACCGCATTGTCACTTACGATGAAAAATGGATTCTTTTTGACAATCGTAAGCGGTTATCATGTTAGCTAGACTCTGGTTCAGCACGTAGGCAATGCCTCAAAACGAAAACTTACCCCTAGAAAAGTGATGGTTACTGTTGATGGTCTAGTGCCGGTGTAATTTATCACAGCTTCTTACCAAATGGCACACGCATTACTGTGAATGTGTACTGTGAGGAACTGGGCACAATGATAGAGAAGCTCCCAAATGTCCGGCCAGCCTTGGTTAATCGCTCGCCCCCGCTGCTCCTGCACGACAACGCTCGACCTCACATGGCACAACAGACGGTTTCTAAGCTACAAGAGGTAGGGTTGGAAGGTTTGCGTCATCCACTGTACTCACCAGACCTTGTGCCGACAGACTTCTACTTTTTCTAATATTTGGACAACTCCTTGGCAGGAAAAAAGTTTCTATACCCGAGAAGGCATTACAAAATGCCTTTGAAGAGATTGTTGCCTCCTGTACACCTGACTTCTTCAAGAAGGGCATTGAAAAATTACTACTGCGCTGGCAGAGATGCATCAATAGCATGGGTGCATACTTTGATTAATAGAAATTAAAAAAAATATGAAAAATACTTTAACTTTTTGTATACCAAACGGGAAATTCATAGGTAATAAATATAAAAAAAAATGTATACTATTATGACGAAACAAATAAAGATAAAGGCAATGTAAGATATTTGTGGAAATTAATAATAAAATATCGGGACGTATACTCACCTCGGTAGATGAAATAATTTCAAAGCTAGCGCTTCCTGAAACCTACACAATAATTTCAGGAAAATGTTAAAATAGGCTCTACTTCATGTACCGTTACAGAAAAAATCGTTTTCTAAACCAATGAATGTAAGTATTCGTCATCAAACACAAAAATTATATAATCACATAAAACTAATGAGGGATCTGGTTTGGATACTATAAAACCTATGGAAATAAAAAAAAATGTATTTAAAACCTCGACAGTGATAGCAAGACTAATTAATGCAGTTTAAGGGACGATATAATTACTAGTACATTAAACTCTAGATTTATTCCATCTATACATAAAAAAATCGGTATGATGATTTTAATAACTATGGACCAGGGATGGCGAACATTTATTTAGCTACGTGCTAATGTTTTCTAAAGAAATATTTAACGAGGCCATGACGTTCCATGAAACAGTCGTGACTTAGCGATTGATGAAAAAAGAAACCAACAAATGTAGGTATATGAAAAATAAATTGTTTCGATTAGGTACCTAAATTCTTTAATTACAGCCATGCCTCAGTTATTTTGTCGCGTGCTATCAATGGTTAGTCCCATTGGTTCGCCATTGCCGCTATAGACCAATAGCAATTTTACCATGCATTAATAAAATAACGAAACAACCAATATGCAACCAAATTCAAAAACTTTACAATGATAATAAAATTCGGGCACACAAACAATATGGATTTCAACCTAATAAAAATACGATCATACTTCTTTCTAAATTCATGGACGAAATAAATACACAATTAAACGATAAAAAACAAGTGTTAGCTCTCTTTACTGACTATTTCAAAGCGTTTGATACATTATGTCAAAATGAACTGTTAGAAAGACTTGAGTGAACGGTATAAGGGGGCCAATGTCAAAGTGATACAAACATTATTTATGTAATAGGTCATCATACGTAACAGTTAATAATAATATCAGTGATAAAATAGATATTACCCGAAGCACAGCATAAGGCTCAGTACTTGGTCTTCTTCATTTTCTTACTTACGCAAATGATGTACCACATATTATCAAGAAAAATACGGTTTACCAGTTTGCAGATGATACTTGTCTTATAATCGCAGAACGTGACATTCAAAAAGCATACACTGAACTTCAAGTAGATTTTAATCTGTTGTCTAAATGGTCACATGATATTGACCTGTCACTGAATGCTCAAAAAACTAAATTAGTTCACCTTATAATAATAAATTTAACCATACTGTTAAACTGATTTCTCATACCTTAATGATAACCTTACGACTAATTGCCTTTGTGAACAAACAGAGATCGTTGTCAGCCAAAAATACTTAGGAGTGGAAATTGACAAACATTCTAATTGGGGTACACATGTAGACTCATTATGCAATAGTCTTAGAGTCATTTTAGCAAATTTTGTCATTATTAAGAAACAAATATCCTCTCATACATTGATTGCTTTATATCATTCAATATGTGATATCCTACGGTCTTTCGAGTTATGGACAACATTCTCATCTTATCTTGATGCAATTTATTCTATGCAAGTTAGATTTGTGAAATTAATAGTTCCACCACTTGTAAAAAACAAATTTAAAGAGAATGTCAAACATTTATTTAAATATTGTAATATTATCCCTATACTTTACCACAGTACAAGTAAGCATACAGTATTCTATCTCGGCAGTGTCCTAGAGATAATTACCTACGGTCGTTTGGTACGTAAATGCGCAAAAGAGCTACCGACTTGGACTGAATGTTTTTCTTGGGTTACGTATTTGATAATAGGTACCATATTAAATTGTCATATTATCTTTTCATTTTATATTATTGCAAATTTAATACGTTTTTATTTATATAATTTTACTAGTATTTTATATCTAGTTTCAAAAGTTTGTGAGTTAGTATGGTGGAAATGGACAAAAAAAATTCTTTTTTATGTGCAGTATAATTAAAAATCAGCAATAAATTAACTAGATCATTATGATAATATATTTCCTACAAATTAGCAATAGAGAAATATTTCTGGTTTCGATATAGATGTATTAAAACATCCATACACTGAACATTGTGCTCGTAAACTTGATTGACATAATATTTAGTCAGTAAATGCGCGGGAGCATCTTATACCGTACGAAGACAACCGCGGCGCGCTCGCAACTGTCGTATGTCGAGATATGCTGAGATTTCGAGCGCGTCGTTTGGGAGCGTTTGTATGAAGATAGAATACTGTATGCTTACTTGTACTGTGACTTTACTTAAAGATGAAGCTCTATATATTTTTGTGAAAATTTCAAAACTTTTAAATCTCATAAAATAATAACACGACAAGTTACAAACAAAAAATTAAATACGAAAGGCGCTACGAATTCTATACAATATTAAGTATGGAAATCGGTTTGGTGTTGTTTGCTACACTATAGTATCGATGCACTCGCGTATCATTAGACGTAAATATTACTTTAAATGTGAGTATAATATAGCATTTCTGCACGCGTACATGAATAATATGTATTTAGTGTTTAGTGTTTTCACGCAAGGGCCACGCACATCGCAGACAAACTTTATTTGTGAGTAGAGTTTTTGTTTTTTTTGTATTACATATTGTGTAAACAGTAAATAAATATAAAACAAAAATAGTTCCCACACGGACGAAGCCGGGGCAGGTCACTACTTAAATAGAAAATAATATTATAGAAAACTATTAAATTTGTTCTGCAAATAAAATACGAATGTTAATTTGAACTCATATACGCTATAAAACTACAGACACAGTCTACCGTACGACGAAGTGAGGCAAATATTATGACGAAATAAAATATAGATGACGAATTATTTGAGTGATACACACAATTGTATAATGTAAGCGAGTACGAGCGTGAGATAGGTTTTCTTTTGAGCACATACACATGTCTATGTATCGTTTCTTTTCGTGTAGTGTATGTATTCTTTGCTTCTACTGAACTAGTTTAAAGGACGCGCTGTCTGTAGTTTCTATGAAGTCTATGTTGTTAAGTATAAAGTATTGGCTTTTCAAAAATTTAATTCTTAGTGACATTAAAACGTGAATACTAATAATTAATGAATTCTTAGTGACATTAAAACAACAAATAAAACAAAATTGTTTTCTTTTCGCGAGTCAAGTCGGATTGGAACACCATTCCTCACTCTTCTATGATGAATATTTTGAATTACAACTAGTGTTTATGTGCCTATGTGTGTGTGCGTGCGTGCGTAAATATAATTATTCTAATAATTATTTATTCAAGTTTAATTTTGAAGGTGGAAAATTTTAAGGTAATGGAGCCCTAAAAAGTCCTACATTTAGGTACTACTTGTATAATATTCAATTACATGTAAATAACATTACGACTGACTGTACTTTAAATTCTATTCTATTACGTAACAAGCTAAAAGTAGCAAATTTCATTAAAATATTATCACTTGTTTTCTTAGAATGTTGTTCTGACAAGTAAGACTTTAAAGACTTTACCACGATCAAAATTATATTTCTCCATCTAAGTTTATTGTGAGGTAACGAGTTCGAAACTGACAAGGATTTAATTAAAATATACTTTTGCATAATTGTTTGTGTCACCAACAATCTACAACATTACACTATGTACTTAACAAGTTTCAGATCGCAATTTTGTGTTTAGTTTTCCATACTAAAATTGGGAAAATCATAGATTTATGAAATTCTCAAATGCTCTGAAAACAGTGACTATGTTGTAGATAAATCGTCCAATTTTCTGCGAAGAACTAAAAGTAGGTATTAAAAAAAATCTGTGTAGAGACACGAGATAAAAGCTTATGAAACGCCAAATATTTAAAATGTAACATATTTTTGAATGTGTACCTTTAAAGTCTTTAAACAAT
Source organism: Zeuzera pyrina (assembly GCA_907165235.1). Lineage (NCBI taxonomy): Eukaryota > Metazoa > Arthropoda > Insecta > Lepidoptera > Cossidae > Zeuzera > Zeuzera pyrina. The sequence continues at coordinate 10,758,134 of OU015626.1, read as the reverse complement.
ATAGTTCTCAGAAAGCTTCTAACATAGAGAACACTCAGTAATTCTTAAAAATTCAAGAATATTGCTTAAAAGTTCGTATTAGCAGAAAATTATAGGCATTATGTTCTTCGAAAATATGCTTACCATATTTTATGCAAATATCTCAAATTTATTTAAAAACTTAAAAATTTAATTTACTTATATGTTTTTCAAATAGATTTAAAAAAAGTTTCCTTTTTATTTGTACAACTGTCATTTTTTGTTTTCTTTGAATAGGAAAACAATTCATTATTAAATATGAGAAAGCCTACTTTAATGAAGTCGCAGACAAGAACTGTCGGTGTCTTATTTCTTATTTAATTTCAATACCTTGATAAAAATATCAGCTTACATTATTACGATGTTATTTCGAAGCCATGGAAAGTAAAATATTGTTTTGTTTAGTGACGTGGAGTACACATCATACGTCAAAATGATGAATAAATTAGACAGAATACAGGCAGTGAATGTATAACATAATAACAAAATCGTCGATTTATTAAATTTGATATAGCGTATTAGCTGAAATCTTCGATCTACTTTATTTACGTTGATATACTCATAAACAGAAAGGATATAGCCGGATTTATATAGAAAATCTGCCCTTGCGGCTTTTTCGACTCGAACTTGGGGGATCGTTTTGGTATCAAATAAAAATAATTCAGCCAAATTTTCAGCTCTTTATCTTAAACGATTTTCGAGTTTTTCAAAAAAATATCTTTTTTCGATTTCATTTTTTTTTAATAGTAAAATTCAAAATTAATGAACGGCAATTTTTCTCCTAATTATTAGGAGCAAAAGACATAAAAAAACACTTTTGTAATGATGATGATGATGTAACTTTTGGCAGAAGATTTAAAATTTAAATCTTTTTTTAACGCTTTTTTGAAGGGTCACTCACAAAATTTTGGCAAAAAATGTCTTTTATACTCTTCTATATTAAGGATTTTTTTTCAATTTTTTTGAAGTGGTGGAACAGTATGAAAAAAATTAATATGTAATTTTTTTTTGTAATCTTGCATTTAAGTAAACTTATAATTTTTTAATGATAAAAAAATGTGTAAAAAATTATTTGTTATTAAAAATACATTCCCACTAGAGAAAAAACATAGAGAAATACATAAAAAGTTAACACATACAAATAAATAAACAAATAAATTATATGTGATAAATTCCCAAAATCTTTAGCTATTTTCTGCTCAAACTCCAATACCAATACCAATCGACACGTGTTTCGCTTATCAACAAAGCATCCTCAGGATATACCAGAGATAGGATTCGGTCAACTAACCAGCACCCAATCAGTGCCGATTCGGTGCCGATCAGTGCCGAGATTTTTCAGATTCAGATTTTTTTTCTCCACTATAATGAAATAATATTGGTCCTTACATATGAAATTAGCGTTTTGTCGTACTGACCACTTTGATCTGAAATATCTCCTCTTTGGTTAAGAATTCCAAATTCAAATTTATAAATTCATTTAGCTGGTACATTTGAGTTTTGAAAACAGTCGTTCATTTGTTTTTTCCTCATTATTTTTTTCTTGGCGTCCCTTATTACCGCACAATGGAAAACATGAAATATCGGTATATTTACGAGTACGAGTTCTACCGTGGCACCAGTGCTGCAGAAACAGCTCGAAGGATTAATGATGTGTACGGCGCTGGTGTCGCAAAAGAAAGCACGGTACGTTTTTGGTTTCAACGTTTTCTTTCTGGAAATTTCGACCTTCAGAACCAACCCCGTGGACGGCCGGAGACCAAAGTGGAAAATGAAGAATTAAAAGTTATTGTGGAAGCGGATCCATCAAAAAGCACTTCAGAGATAGCTGCAGGCTTTGGGATAAGTGATAAAACTGTATTAATCCACTTGAAGCAAATCGGGAAAGTAAAAAAACTTGAACGATGGGTACCTCATGAATTGAGTGAATCGAACTTGCAAACACGCGTCGACTGCTGCGTTACTTTGCTCAATCGACACAATAATAAAGGGATTTTAAATCGAATCATTACTTGTGATGAAAAGTGGATACTGTACGATAATCGGAAGCGCTCGTCGCAATGGCTGAACCCTGGAGACCCAGCCAAATCCTGCCCTAAACGAAAATTGACTGAGAAAAAGTTACTTGTGAGTGTTTGGTGGACTAGCGCCGGTGTCGTTCACTACAGCTTTCTAAAATCTGGCCAAACGATTACGGCTACGATATCTATTGTCAGCAACTGCAAACCATGAAGAAAGAACTAGCTGCTAAACAACCGAGATTGGTCAATCGCTCTAGGCCACTGCTGCTTCACGACAACGCAAGACCACACACTGCACAACAAACAACCACTAAGTTAGATGAGCTACAGTTGGAATGTCTGCGACATCCACCGTACTCCTCGGACCGTGCTCCAACAGATTACCATTTTTTCGGGAATTTGGACAACTTCTTACAAGGATAAAAATTCAACACTGATGCGGCAGTCCAAACCGCCTTCAAAGAGTTTATTGATTCTCGCTCCCATGGTGTTTTTAGTAAAGGGATCAATGAACTACCTATGAGATGGCAAAAGTGCATAGATAACAACGGTGCATACTTTGATTAATTAAATATATTTTACAAAAAAAAAATTGACTTTATATTCCTCCCTTACAAAACGCCAATTTCATCACCCAATACTTACATGAAACTGAGTCGATCCGCATTAAAAAACAATTTTGCCAATTTTACTAATTTTATGGACATCTCTCGCTTGACCAAAAAAATGATAATGGCAAAATTGTTATCACAAAAAAAGATCAAATGATTTCTAAGACAGTTTCCCTGTATCTTTTATAGATTCGGATTTTCCTATACTGTCCCAGTTAAAAAAAAACACTGCATATACCAGTTCTTTTGTGTGTGTATGTCACTGTACTCCTAAACAGCTGGACCGATTTTGATGAAATTTTTTACGTGTGTTTAAGTGAAGCCATGCTTTAGATTTATAATTAGGCCCGATAGGTGACGCTGCAATTGTGTTCTAGATTTTTTTTATTTCGGGCAGGACAACGTCTGTCGCGTCTATCAGTTATTTTATAAAATTGCTCAAGCGTAAGTCCTAGTGTATATCTGTCACCTATTTTTAGAATCTGTGCGCAAATTTTGATTTGATATTTGTAAATTATCTTATTGATTTATACATATTAAATTATTTGACATTTCAAAACGTTCATAGAAGAATTCAAAAGGAAACAACTCGGGAACTTGAACTCTACGTCCCTCCTTATATCCGTAGCTACTGAATCATTCTTCCTCTTTGTCTCTATTACTACTGGACCATTCTCTCTCCTTATTTACATTACTACTGGACCATTCTCTCTCTTTATCTCCGTAACTACTGAACCATTTTCCCTCCTTATCTCCATTACCCCTGGACCATTCTTCCTCCTTATCTCCATAACTACTTTACTACTAATATTTACTTACATGCCTTTCAAACCCTTCAAATTAGTTAAAATAATGAAACTATCATACAAAAAAGCCATTTATATGGTTCTGAAATCATACGATTATGATCATAAAGTCTATAAAATGGAGAACTGAATGTCTTAATTTTATCATTTATTATCAGGATTTTCTAGATCGCTTAAAGTATAGATGATAACATGATTAAAAACAGTACCATCGAAAAGTTTCCATCCGCAGCTTAATTTTTTAGTGTAACATAAAAAAAATGACATGAATCATTATAATATATAATATAATCATTGATAATACAATGATTAAACAGAATTGATTCATGTCATTAATATATAAGCGTATTCAAATATAAGCGTTCCGTACATAATAGTACACAACGCTTATATACAAGTACTTTTAGATAAGATAGGCATACATATATACTCATACACAAGACCTTAATAATTACTCATAATCATATGAATTCTGAACGTATGCCAGAAATATCACAGCATTAATTACCTGAAATTGAATGAAATTATGGGGTATGTTTGCCAAATACAGAAAGTATAATATATTGTATGATCTTATTTGTTTGTTTGGAATTAAATCAATCAATGTCATTACAATATCTGAACTTTAATATTTGTAATAACATTAAATTAATTTTGTAATCACGTTATTAGTTTTAAGTCGTGTGGTTTAGTTAAAGATAGTTTTTCGTATGGCGAATATAAGACAATCAGGTTCGAACAATCAAGACAATAGTTGTGTTGCTCTAGTTGCTCTACCATACAATTAACAATGAAGCGAGGACGAGCGACAGGGTGGAGGGAGAGGGCTGGGAAACTGGGCGGATGTTAAATTAAAGCAATCTGTTACAAAAACGTGTCTGGCGAGGTAACAAACAAACACTAACACACTTTTAGATAAATGATAGTAGATACGTTGCGTGCACGGATTATTGAGAAAATATTCGATAGTAATTCCTTATTTATTATTTATTTATTTAACATTTTATTGCACACAACAACATGAAAAAAAGATACCTACATACAGAAAAAATAGTAAAATGTACTGCACCGCTTATTTCTATACGAAATTTCTCCCAGCGGACCTACGAGAGAGACATTTTATAAAAAAGAAAAAGAAGTAGACACTATGTGTTAATATTAATATACTAAATATAAATAATATTGAATATAAAATACAATAACAAAAACAAATACAATGAATATATCAATACATTTAATTATACCTTCTTCGAAATGCAAGAGGAATACAAATATTTAAATGTATGGTCGTTAACTATTACGAGTACGTACCATTATAATAACTGTTGAAGCGTTTGTTAGTTATCGCGTAACTTCTGAACGAATTGACCAATTGAAGTCATATTCGCACAATATACTTGTTTTGTCGAGACGAATGTTTGTATCTCTACTAGATGCTGTAGTCAAGATACTATATCCAAATCAAAATCATCGCACCACCTAGAATAAAGGGCAGAATAATGTTTGCCGGGTCACCTAATTTCTATTATAATATTTCCTAAGGTTATAAAGACATACCTTGAGTAAAGGGTAGAATATAATTTGCCGAGTTAGCTAATTGCTATTATATTTTCTAAGGTTACAAACATTACAAGAAAGTTGTTTTTGTAATCAACGTGAAGGATACGAAATGAAAGCTTTTACGTCATGAGTTCAAAAATACGTAACACATTACTTTATCAACATTTTTTTGAATATTAATTACTAAAAAAATAATTATAAAAATAAATCTCCGTCCGCCTTATTTCCAAGTATTGCTTAGAAAAATTCGTCGAACACAAAGAATCTCTGCAACTTTGTTTTACTTCAGAACCTTATTTTCTTGTTGAGGAAACAATAGATATCTATTAAATAACACAAAAGCTACAGGAATTGCAAAACTTTCTTCGCGCGGTATTTTGTGATAGCAGAGATCAATCAGCAAAAATAATTTTCAATCAGACCGAGGTGACGCAGTATTGCTTGTAGTCACATCGCGTACCAGAAATCAGAGTGACACTGTGTGGCCCTAGAAATTACCAGCCATTAGAACCTGGATTTATGTGGAAAAAATTCAAAACTAAGACACTTGAAGTAATTTCACGAGAAAGAAAGAAACACATTTAATCAACACTATCCCACATTAGAAAAAAAGATACATTAACTTATAAAACATAGTATACTTATACAATAAATTGAACAAAATTAAAAGAAAACATTTAGGTACTATAATTTTTTTTATAAAAGAGAGGACAAACGAGCAACTGGATCACCTGATGTAGAGTGACCAACCGCCGTTCATGGATACCCGCAACATCACGGGTGCGTTGCTGGCCTTTAGAGAAGTAGAGAAAGGAGGGAAAAGAGGGGGAGGGGGTGATGGGCCACCGGCACTGTCACTGTCATTCATCGAACGAAATACAAGAATAATAGATGCTGTTGTTTCACGCCGATATTCTGTGAGAGGGTGGTATTTCACCTGGCGAGCCGGCTCTATTCGTGTTGCAATGCAGCATGGTTCTACCACTTAATTAATATCACTCAATTAAAAATTAATATAGGCCCTATGATCAGTTAGTGCAGGGGTTCCCAAACTTATTTTGTCTACTGCCCAGTTTGAGAATAAATTATTTTTTAGCGCCCCCCTTTTTTCACCTACTGAAAAACCACTATAACTTCAAATTAAATTAATTAATTATTGTGAGCTATAGTAGCGGAGATTAAACATTAATTCCAAACGAGACTTACTATAACCCGCAAGAGTTAACTTGAAACCTGAGCGCAGTAGGTAATACACAACGGCGCTCAGGTCTCAAGTTAACTCTTACGGGCTACACCTGCGAATGAGAATGATTATTGAAATGCAACTTAGTATTCAAACAGAGTATCTTTTATTCAAAATAAAACAAATATAATCGATCCTTATATAAAAACTAATGTGAAGGATGAATCTGATGCTGTTTAATAAGTTTGTTGATATCAGGGTCCAATTTACTCAAGTCGCAACAGTCGCAAGTCGCAACGTTTGGTAACATGCAAACGATTTTTCTTTTTAGTAAGCAGTGTTGCCACAGCACTAAATCCACGTTCACACAAATATGACGATGGGAATACTATCAAGAATCGCTGAACGATTGACCACAATCCAGGGTACAATTGCGGGATCGGTTTTTGTAGCCAAAATTCTTGGTAACCATTGTCAATTCTATAAGTTCTTCTTCCAGCTGAGGTGACATTGCTGTGTTGACATTTGAAAACGAATCCAACACCCAGTCTGGTATTTCCAAGTTCAAAATGTCCTGGTATCGTTCGGTGAAGTCAATGTGAAGGTTTTCCAAATATTGGCAGTAGGCAATCAATTCGTCGTTACTGCATGATACTGATAAATTCGGAAAATTGTGAAACTCACGTCTGCCCATATTCTTTTTGTGTAGAAGCAGTTTGCCTGCGAAAGCAGCAACGACGTTTTTTGTTTTAATTAAATTTAGTTCATCGCCTTGCAGTTGGAGATTCATGTCGTTGAACAATTTATACAGGTCTGTCATGTAAGCTATATCATTCTTTGATGTAATGAGCTTGTTGTGCAATTCTGTATCTTTAGTTTCCAAGAACTCTATAACAGAGTCAAACAGGTTGTAAAATCGAGTCAGACAATTGCCTCTTGATAGAAAACGAACTTCAGTATGAAACAACAAATGGCTGAAATCCTCGTCATTAGTAACACAAAGCTGATGAAATAATCTATCATTCAAAGAGCTGTTGCGGATTTTATTGACTGCTTTGATGACATATTGCAGTGATTGAAATAGTCGTTCACTTAAGTTTCTAGCAACCAAATGTTGTCTATGAATAACGCAATGTACAGCTAGGACATCTGGAATTTTATTTTTTAAGTACGCTATGAAGCCTTTATGGCACCCTGTCATAGCCGGAGCGCCATCCGTAGCTACTGATATAATATTTTTCAAGGGAATCTCTTTCTCATCACAAAACTTTTCCAATGTATTGAATATGGCTTCGCCTTTTGTATCAGTCTCTAAATTTCTAGCAAAGAAAAGTTCTTCACATATTTTCTCATCTTTAATAAACCTCACGTAAGACAGCAACAATGCTTCATTAGTTGGTAAAGTGGACTCATCGAGCTGAATTGAGAATTGACTTGTCCTCAGGTGATCACACAATGATCCTTCAATGTTTTCAGCCATTTCATCAATTCGTCTTTGCACAGAATTATTACTCAAAGGAATTTTTCGGATAATATCTGCGGCTGGTTTATGAAGCACAGTAGTTATTACTTCCTTTATTGCTGGCAAAATTAACTCTTCTCCGATGTTATATGGTTTGCCTTTTTGAGCAATTAACAAAGAGATATTGTACGAAGCTCGAAGTCCGTCGTCATCTTGCTTAGCAGCCGCCGAAAATTGCTTCATTCGAAAATGTTTTTAGACATAGAAGACACAAAGGCGACGATGGGTTTGTCGGATTTTCAATGAATCCGAATTTAATATATTCCGCACAGTATTGCCGTCTCTTCTTTTTTACTTCTGACATTGTTTTGTTTTGAGAAATACGTAAGTAAGTGTTGAACTTAAGTACTGCTCATCTATTGCGCGCGAAACCGCAAATGAAAATAAAATAAATATTACGTTGTTTATATAGGATTGCATAAGCAGCACACACCGACAGGAATAAAACAAACATACATAAACTCTTTTATCTCATTCGACGCTCAATCGTACTCAACAAGTCAGAACAAGTATTCTATGAACCAGCCGATTAATACAGGAATGCACAATTCGGGTTATTTAACAAAAACTTGTTAAAACATGGTTGCCCGCGGTCTATTATCTACGAAAATTACCTGGGAGTACTAATAACTATTAAAATGCGAAAGTGTGTCTGTTGCCTTTTTATTTGTTTGTGTGTGTCTACTTTCATTTCGAAACGGAACGACCGATTGACATGATTTTTATTTTGTATATTCAATAAAACAGGACAGATATATGAACTACGCGGAGAGAAATATCGAACAGAGTTTGAGCAATCTTTTAATTAATATTAGTTGATGTTCACAAGTTGTAGTTGAGAGTCGAGAGCTCATGCAGTCGTTGTCTAAGATGCCTCCTAGCTAAATTAAATTACAAATCACCCCCCAGGCCTCTACAGAACGCCCTCATTTTTTTTCTGGGTCTCTTACCGCCTCCCTTTAGGCCTGCAGCGCCCACAAGGGGGCGTTACTGAGTTAGTGCATCGAAAAACAGACATATACATGTACAGTGTACATGGATACGATCATATGTCCACAGTGCCAATTTTCGTCTGAAGCCTAATAACACATGCCAACAGCAAGAGTTCATCTGAGATAATATTCTGCCAAAATACATGAAGCTAAGTCATTAAAAGAACTAGTTATCAAGTCATTTATTCTAATTAGTAGTTTGTGTTTCCTCTAAAAATGATGTTCACAGTTATGTTGTATGGTGAGGACCGCGAAGCTTGGCGCTCCGTCCTCTCTGACAACCCGGTTAGGGATACAGTGTGAAATTATGTATGTATGTATGTATGAATTTATGTACTTAGATATGCCTTCAATATAATTTAAAAAACCTCATGAAAATACTTTATTTCTATTTTCATTGATGACATATGAAGATGTTAGGAATTCTTTCAACAGTTATTTCTCCATTTCAATATGAATGGCAACTGCCATTGTTCCAAACTCCCTAAAAATTGCCTATGTTACACCAACTTTTAATGGGAGGGATTCTTTCAACATTTCCAATTATAGACAGCTTTCGATTTGACAAGTTTTTAAAAAATATCAATAAAAAATGATTAATGGAAGATGACTTGCATTTAAGGAAAACAAAAAATTGTTGGCTGATAATTAGTATGACATTCACAATAACAGGTTCACTGACGATGCGGTATCTTATGTGTGTGATTACCTAACGAACAAACTAGATTTGGGATGAAAATGCATTGGGGTATGACATTTTCGGAGAATAAACTTGATTCCTTCTTTGTCTTAGTGTAAGAATACAAATAATACTATTTATGTACAGTACGTGTACACGTGTGTGCACACAATAAAGTTAAAACTACCTACATATTTATCTTTAAAATTCTATTTTTTGAGATATTACATCATGATCGTTTGGAACTAAGCGCTATGTTGTAATTATGTAAATTATTTTAGCTCTGTGAGTGAATAGATGAAGATACATAGATGTGACACACATGTGAATATCCACTGCTAAAATATAACCAATCTTTTATACTTCACCGTAGCAGGGAAAGAAATCGTTACTGTTTTGATACTTTTGATAAATTGAGAAATAAAGGAAGGTAGATACATACTTGAACACACAATAAGTTGTACTTTTAGGCTTGGAAATTTAAGTTACAGCACAAAGGTCACAGTAACAATATACCGGCTGAAAGAATCCAATTATGGGAGAACAGCTTAGAATTTTCGAAAATATAAATAACTAGGTATGCCCGATGGGATTTTTCATCGGCAACGTTTTAAAAACGATCAGTCTTTTTCCAAATGTTGTAACTCTTAGTTAATCCGTTCTGCCCATGGTCACATTTTACCATTTTTTCACGAGGAGAAACAGAAGAATAGCTTAAACACCAATGACCATATTTCTAAGTTCAAAAACGACGAACTTTCATCCCTTGTTTAACTCTCTTGGGAAATCAAATTCAAAAATCCTTTCTTAGTGCTCACCTAGTTATATGAGGAACTCCTATGCAAAATTGCATTTTCTGGACCCACCGATTAAAGTTGTGCGTTCTATAATATATCAATCAGTCAGTTATTAGACTCGCTAGTATTAAACTCACTAGGCACTTTGAGATTAGTAGTATAGGATTCACTAGACACTGATATAATATTAGATAGAAACTGTAGGACTCGCTACATACTTTTAGGTAGATATTTTATATCGAACTGAAACACGACATTTTAATTATGACTTGCTTAGTAAAAGCTCAGGAGATACTGCCGGTGCGCTCGTGATATCGGTCTTTTATAGGAACAGATATCCCTTCTCTACAATAAAATAACACGTAACAGCCTACATTACATCGACAACAATATTATTTTATATGTGGGTAGGTTATACAATACAGTAATAATTATATCGACTTGGCAACAATATTATTTTATAGGTAGGTTATACAATGGTTATTTGACATATGCTAACACAGTGTTCGATTTTGTAAGTAGACGTGTAAGCAGATTTGACTATAGTGAGTTGTAAGAAAAGTTCAAACAGATTTAAGGCATACGAATAATACTATGTATCTACATAACGTGTAGACGAGTGTGCACACAATAGGGTTAAAAGTACCTACATATTTATTTACGTTCCATCTCTTTCTATGCCACCCTCACGCCCTGTTAATGGAAAAGATGTAATTACAAACTTCGCACGATTCTAAAGTTTTGTGTTCCCTCCCTCATTTAGGCGAATTGAAGCTAAAACGAAACGATTTTAGTGTAACGTGTTGTAAGATACATGTGTGTTATATGTATACACGCACACAGTGTTCATATTCATGTTGACTTTAATAGTAATAAATCATTCGTTTGTGTTAATGATGTGAATAAAACAATTCTGTTTAATTCCAGAAAACGTTTACATGAAACTCAAAGATTTCGCATAGAATTTATAGTAGCTTATTAAAACATCTCCAAATCTCATCATAATCTGTATTATGTAGGTATACATATACCTACTAGTTATTTAAACCGAAAGTTGATTAATCTGACTAACAAATTTAAATTATGAAGCTATAATTGTTACTAAATATTATAGTGTTTCTAACGTAAAATTCCTTTGAACCGTTTATAAATTACTTTCGAATACTTACAGTATTATTTTCCATCATAGGTACTAAAATAAAGAGTACAGATACTCTAAAGAGATTTTTTATACAAGGTTACATTATACCTACACAGTAATAAATGTTACCTATCTTCAAAGATAAATTACATGTAGCGAATAAGTAATAAACTAAGACTCTCTCTATGGCATAGTTCGAGCGACATAAATTGTTCTTTTAAAAGTTCCATTTTCTTGGGCTTTTGTTACAAAAGTGAGGAATGACCTTAAACACAGACACTGTCATTTTATAGATAGTTAAATGCAGGTAATATTTTTCGAACAAATTCAATTTATAATTAGAAATTGCTACAATACAAAAACCTACTCCTTAAATAATTATTCTTCTTAATGTGCATTCCGTTAATACATTTTATAATGTGATTTTCATTCAATACAGTAAAACTGGACTTTGTTCAAATGTATAACAAAGACATAAATTAATTAATTGCAGAACCAGCTACTTACTTATCAGTTGTTCTAGTTGCCATTTCAGACACCTCATGGTATTCTCCGAAATTCCTGGGAGAGTGAATCTCAGGTTAAAATTATTTCCCATCGAGATCGGCAATCCGATTGAGATAGAATAATCTAAAGGCGATAATGGCTAAGCGTTATATTAACTACTGTTTCCCCTTTTTACTCTTGATAATTGGTATTGTTAACCACTGGGAGCCAAAACTATATGTACTTGTATAGCTGATATTTTCAATATTAATAAAATTTCAAAAACAAAGTTTCACTTAGCGAAATCTTTTCTACCCAAAAACGACTTCTGGCGGTTAGGTTAAAAGTGATAAATTCCTAAAATCTTTAGTTATTTTCCGCTCAATCTCCAAAAAGCACTAATCGACACTTGTTTCGCTTCACAACGAAGCATCCTCAGGATATGCCAGAGATAGGATTCGGCCAGCTAACCAGTACTGAAACATTCACCAGCACCGATTCGGTGCTGGTTAGCTGACCGAATCCTATCTCTGGTATATCCTGAGGATGCTTCGTTGGGAACAGAAACACGTGCCAATTGGTGGTTTTTGGAGTTTGAGAGGAAAATAGCTAAAGATTTTAGGAATTTATCACATGAAATGGATTTCCTCAAAGTAACACCTGAGTCTATACAATAGGTTAAAAATCCTAAATTTCGGTGTTAGGTTGTTTTAACCAGTAGAAAGTTTTCGACCTAAAAACTAATTCTATCATTGACACCTCTAAGTACAAAAACAGGTAAGAGTAGTTATGGTAATGTGCTTCCGCGATAGTAATGATGAGAAAGATAAAAATTAATAATTCGTCAATATGAATTCGTATATATACATATATACCATAACGAAAACATTACCAGATACATGAATTTGCATGACATCATGTATGTGTTATAGCCCTTGAATTCCATAGTACTTAATATACATATAAGTATATTCGCCTAATAATGTTTATGGTTATATTCAACGTTATATTATTACGCTCAACGTATGGTTATATTAACCTAGGCGCCAAGCGTCGCGATCCTTAGACACCTCTTTCGCTTCCTCAAATCTTATCATTCTCCTCACACATTTTCGTCTCGGTATGAAAGTACTTTTGACGTTTCCGTAGGCTAACCCTGGCTACCATTTGATCTTCATAAGTCAGCCTCGGTCTTCGTTGGCTTCTATTACCACTCACTTTCGCTCTGTAGATTTTCTTCGTCAGACTTTCATCATTCATTCTTTTTAAGTGCCCGCAGCGTAAGCATTCTTTTCTTCATTTTTACAATAACACTCTTGTGCAACACTGGCATACTGTGTATCTCTTAATTGCTTATCGTCTCCGCAAGGGTGACACCGCACGTATTTCTAAGACCACCAAGGCACCAACACCGCGTTGTGGATGGCCATTTTGACAGTGTTACATATATTCACACTGCCTACTAATGCAGACAGAGCACCGTTCACTTTATTGCTAGCTGCTACCCGTCTCTCCACATCCAACTCGCATTTTCCATCCCACGAAAACGCACTTTCACATCTACAATTTCGTTCACTTGTTCTAGACATTTTCCATTTACTTAAATTTCACATTTCGTCTCTACCACTTCCCTTTCAAACACCAGAACCTTAGTTTTGTTCACATTCATATTCAATCCTTTAACTTCACATTCTTCTTTCATGCACATGACTAGTGTCTGCAGCTCTGCTTCTGATGGTGGTATAAGCACAACATCGTCAGCGTACAATAGTCAGTTTACCACTGTGTCATCACATATCATACCACTCATAGTACCTTTCAATTCCTGGAGGCGACTGTCCAAATACAGCGCGAACAGCCAGGCAAACTTCATGCAGTCCTATCTGACATCTGAACAGACTTCGAACCAGGGCGACATGTTACTTTCTATTCTTACACAGGCTCTGTGGTCTCGATATAATGACCTGACAGTCTGCAGTAAGAGGCCCCTCACGCTATATTTAGGCAAAAGACCACAATTTCTTTCACACTATTCTTTCGAATGCTTTTTCTAGATCCACGAAAGCGTAGAAAATTACTTCGCGAACAGCACTGGGGGCGATTACAAGTGGTAATTGCCTCCATCACTTAGCGGTCAAAATAAAAACCAAGATCGATGAGATCAAGAGACAGGGCAAATTAATAAATTTGTATTGGATCAAAGCTCACGCGGCGATGGAGGGAAATGAGAGGCCCGACGAATTACTCTCTATTACTAAAATGCTCGATTACTAAAATGTTTTTCCCTGATGCCGCAAACGCCTATCAGGTGATACGCAAAATGGACATGGACCACATTCTTGTCCAGATCTTGACGGAGCACGGAGGGTTCTCTGAGTATCTATATCGTTTTAGACGCAAGGAGAACTCGAAGTGCCCCAGTGAGACAGGTGGGGATGATGATTTATGTTCTGGTAGAGTGCCCTATATATAAATACGAAAGGCTCAGTCTAATCGGAAATAGGAAGCAAAATAGAAAAGGGTGATATACATTATATCATGACAGACAATTAGAAAAGAAATAAATTCTTGAAATATTGTAAAGAAGTAGTGTTAAAAGTTATAAAAAGGAATAAATAAATAGAAATATAATACAGAGAATAATAATAACATGCAACTTGTAATGTAAAAGACTAAAAATAGAACAGTAAGTGTAATAGTGTAAGCCGTGATAATAGTGTAAGATTGTAAATTAGATAGTGACTGTGATAATAGATGTAATAAGAAATAAGCAATATAATGTATAGAATAGGGAAATGAGAATTAAAGTGGAGAAGGAAATAGACATGTACTAAATAAGGAATATAACAGAATTAGATATAGATTACAATATGAAAGTACAAGAGTTGTAAATAATAAAGATAATAATAGGTCAGAAATAAATACATAAAGGATAAGAAGGAGGAATGAATCTAGGAGAAATAATAGAATGATGAGTACGCAAAAGATGAATAAAGACCCTTACGTTACACATGTCAGGGGAAACAGAATATAATAAAAAAAAATAAAAAAATGTTCGCATTCCATGCAGCTATTCTGTACTCCTCCCTCCACTTCTCGCCGCGAGGTGCACAACGTGTTGGGTGGCGGTCCCCAATGCCGAACTGCAGTCTCCACGCACCAGCGGGGACAGACCGGTGTACGTCGTCACGTACGACGCCCTAAATGTAGCACAATCGTTGTCCCGCATGGTATGCACAGGAGAGGAATTGCAGACCTGTAAAGGGCTGGCAGAGGTTGCGACGAGCACGCCACCTCAATTGACCCCCTTAATCTATAATTAACTAAATACATACGTAGATACGTATGTAGCTCAATATGTTTTTTGTAACTTCCAGTAATATTTTGGTCATTTTCATTCAATAACATTTTACAAAACTGGCGTTTATAGGTCTATAATATATCTATATATACATATGTAGGTCACGTAGGTACGTCTCAATAATATCTATACTCTGTAAAAGCCTTATCTTTGAAACTCATGTTTAAGCATTTATATAATACAAGCAGTACATAAGGGTTTAGTAGTTACATTATGTAACAAGTGATTGGCAAATATTATTTTAAGGGCTTCAGTAAACAATACTTTGAAGGATATCGAATGTTTTTGTTATAACTATATAACCTGCAATTTTCTTGTTGTTGAACTTCATAATAGGTTTTTGTACAGTTCTCATATAATAACCTTTTAAGAAAAAAATTAAGCTAACTTCGTGATAAGAACACTTAAAAGTACGAAATAAGAATTATCCTTTACTAATCAAAACTCAAGTACAAAAATTATTTCATAAATACGATACTGTCTCTAAATTGAAATAGGTATTTATCACCTAAATTACTGTATAATTATGAACGTACTGTTATAATATTCTTGCTGCAATTTGTACTTCATTTGAAACGTATTTTAATTTTTTTATTTAACGTTTCATTTTAAAGTGCACTATTAATTGTCGCCCTAAGCGACTCCTCAGTGGCATTTGAGGCCTTAGATAACTGGCTCAATTATCGTAAAACGGTAGTAGAATAGAATGACAAATACCACGTATTCTAGCATAACGAATTTTAAATTGGTAGTCTAACGTTATTAACTTTCTCATATATCAAACGAAATGTAGAGTTATACGAAAACCTCCGTGTAAAACGTTGCCAAGTGGTATTTTTGACGAGCAATGACGCCAGCAAACGTTTCCATTGCAGGAAACCTTTGCCCCTTGTCTAGAGCCGCTGATCCGTTATGGTAGCTATGATTTTATTTATTTATTTATATTTCTTAAGGCATTGGTAACAAGACCATCAGCCTAATGACGAAACTTCTGGAGAAACATTAACTGTCCCTAACACTCCTCCAGTAAAGTGATAGCAGGCTTTACTGAAGTTAAAAAAGGACTTCTTGGAAGAGAGCGAAAACTTCAGCTTCACATGTTTATTTAGATCTCTTCCATTCTTTTCACTTACACAGAACTTTAAAACACAATATACTGTCACTGTTGTACTTTAAAACTCCTAAAAATGTAAAAAATAAAAAATCTAAATAAAATGACAACTTCACTTCTCCCGTTCCCGCCAAAAAGTCGTTTATTTAATCTGGTAGCTATGAACTAAAACATATTACTGCTTGATTTTGTTATCTGTGATTTTGGTGACGGCATGTGTGAGTGAGGGGAACCCATTACTAATAATTAATGTGGAGCTAATATATAGTGAAGACATTTTGTAAAGTGATTCTATTCCGACCAATCATCTTTCATTATTAGTATTACTAATTTTATTTCAAAGAAGAGAAGATTAGATTTTAAAGATAAGATTTTTAATGTTAATTAGAACTAAGCGAAACAAAATAAACTTTATTGCGAAACACTTCGGAAAAAGAATGCAGTGCTTGCATTTCGGATAATGAAAGATATAGCTTAAACCTTAACTATGTAGTTATTACTTAAGGATTTGTACAAGTTCTATGGTTTATTAGTTTATTGATTATTGATATTGAGTTTATTGATATCAGGGATTCCTTGTCAAATCAATTTGTTAATTAATTCTAAATTCGAAATTGATCTTTGTTTTGTGTCGGTGGAATTAAATTTGATCCCAAATTATATCTCACATAACTATGTACCAGCATCCGAGATTTTTATGCTTTAGCTTTTTAACTTTAGCATAAAAATCTCGCTATTTTCTTATAAATGTTTATCTCGCTATAAAACATATTAATAAAAATCATAATAAACCGAAAATCATCAGTCTATAGTCTCTCTGCTCTCTCTTACCTAATGTGGACACAGTGACCCATTGTAAAAAAGTAATTTTGCATAAAATTCAAACAAATGACGTTCTTATACAATTTAATATTGACAATTCTAATACATAATATATGCCTAATTCTTTACAAGTTTGTATACCTACGTCGTATTTGCGTAGATATTTTGTTTTGTATTTAAACATAAAATGTGAAGCTGGAACAGAAAGCTCTTCGTAAATAAATAATAACGCCTGAATAACATCTGTAGTCGTTTTAAAAATATTAAACATAGACATAAACAACACACAAAATATTGTATATTACAGTCATGCACAATACAATTAAAAACTATGAATTGAATTTTAGGGTTCAAACGTATTATGTGTGTGTGTATGTAACTGTGTATCTAATATTTTGGATATAATTGTTGACATAGTATTGACAAAATAGAGTTACTAAATAGTATTTAATTAATTTAACTGGAAATATTAACTTATAACAATATCTATTGTTTCGAGTTAATATTTCCAGTTAAAATAATATTTTCATTCAACTGAGTGAAGACGGTTATTCATAGTACATTACACTATTTGCTTTCCTAATCAACCATTTCAGAATGTTAACAGCTATGTTCCTACGTTTATCAAGAAAGTCGAATTAAGCACTCATAAACGAACCCAGTATTCCGAGGGTTGTCACTTAATTTTTATGCTAGATTAACTTCTGAAGTTTTTGTAACAGCAGCCCTGAATCTTAACTGATATCGAAGTTGCAGCGAGATAAATTAAAAAACAGACTAGATCGACCTTCTCAACGAAGTTAAGTATTCTTGACCTAATTGCATAGTACTGTAGTATTCTGATAGCTACGGAAGAGATTAGGCTTTGCTATTAATTGCTAGATTAAAGAAGTCTGTTACCATCATCTACATGTTATAAATTAGACATTCTTATAGTAATTTCAAAAAAATAAAATTTTGTAATAAGTTAATAATAGTAATATACTCAGACATTTCACACAGCGCCATCTAGTCCCAAAGTAAGCTGCATAGCGCTTGTGTTATGGGTACTAGACAACTGATATACTACTTATATACTTTTCTTTTGTAAATATATACATATTATACATAAACACCCAGACTCGGGACGGGAATCGAACCCGCAACCCCCGTTTACTTTGCGACGCGCCGTTGCGCCACGGAGGTCGTCAAAAGTTAAGTTGCATTTGTGTCTATCTAGTTTAGAAAATAATATCTTCCTTTAAGGTTCAAATATTCCATTTTTGCTTTTTACAACCACGCGTTCTCTTTCGTTTCTGTTCACTATTATTAGTAGTCATAAGTTTATTATTATATAAATCACAAATTATATCGTCAACATAAATTATCATGCTCAGAAAACCTAACAAAGTTACGTATGATATTGATCTAATTAATTTAGTACTAACAGATTGTCGCGAGATGGCGCTAGTAAGCTTTCTGAAACACGATATCGTTTGCTTCCCACACCAACGTATATAGTTGTATGAAATATTGTTTAAATTAATAAAGCACCGTTGATACTGTATCGTTTGTCTTTCTATTATTATATATTTGGGTATAGTGGTTTGTGACCTATGTCTAATTTTTGTACAGATTCATATATTCGAAATCTAATCGTTCTGTAATCTGATTATGTAAAAAGATAGACATGCTAAGTTTATCAATTCAATTTCATTAGATGAAAGTCGTGATTGCTTTAAATCCATACAACTTCTTTCACACTTATGATCTTAAATCAAGATTCTTGATGAACAATAATTTATGAGTATTTAAATATCGTAAATTGGAGCCCTAAACAAAAATCAGTAAAAGATCTGCTCTGTGCTCATATATTACATTCCTTAATATTGAAGTGAATCCCTAAATAATTAATGCTGTCGTTGACAACCCTACTGAATTCGGAATGTTCTCGAACATCGACTTCGGTTCGCCTCATACGTTATTCAACAACTATTTACCTACTGCGACTTGAAAACCGATCTTTTTACCCCATGACATCTCTTTGAAGACGTTATTTCCAAGTCAATCAGTAGTAATGTAAGTGAAGATCATAGATTACAACACACATTACATATAGGGATGTACTTACTTATTTATTTTTGATACAAAATTTGATCGCTTCACATAAAAATATGCGTGTGTCCTTGATTAAATACAGTAGTGACACAAGTAAAAAAAATTTGTAAATGTGTTTTCTAAATTTGTAAGTGTTAAGTAATCCCATAACCCTTATACCCAGTAGAAAAGATTTTTTAATATTTATTACTATTTGTGATAATTATTAAATAATAGGGCTTTATTCTTACGTTGGGGATACTGTTTGAAGATATGTATGTATCGTTACAAACTTAAAATACCGACATTTTGATTTGGGTATTTTAAGTTTTAAGCCGGCGATATTATACCATTTAACTCCAGCTTTTTATACAGGGTGTATATGAAAACGGGACAGTTACTTTAATGGATGAAAGGGCATAACTTTAGTATGTAGTTACAAAAAGAATTATCGAAAAAAACGTATCCGTTTAAGAGTTATGACCGTTTTAATTTAGTTAAAATTGGGTTGATCGTGTACAGTTACAGATTTTAAATCTTACGTATTTTTTTATTTTGTAATAATTTCGTCCGTTACTGAAATACAGCCTGAAAACCATTTTCAAAAATAATGCGTATACCCCAATGGGGGTTTTCAGGCTTTTTACAAATTCTTTTTGTAACTACATACTAAAGTTATGCCCTTTCATCCATTAAAATAACTGTCCCGTTGTCATATACACCCTGTATGCTTATATATATATATAGGTTACGAAAAAATAGAAATATCCACATTCATACATCCAAACAAACAACAAACAAACTTTCCTGCTTACCCTCCTTTTTGGTAGTTTTACAAAAAATTTAAACTTTCTGTCGAATTTTGGTAGAGCACTCACAGTCTTGAATTCAGAAACATCCAATCGATTTATAGTTACAAGTACGGTATAACATAAATATGTCATCAAGTTGGATGAGCCTCTTTAAGTGAAATTTACATAGAGCTAGTTGAAACGGTGTTATTTTATCACATTGCATGTGTAGTCTTTGTTTTGAAAGGAAACGGTCGCACCTCCACGGTTGAAATCTAATTTCGATAAGTTATCGGAACTGTTTCATATTTGTACAGTTACATCAGAAAACTTAATTGCGATTGCTGTAAAATACTAGCTGTAAAGTATTTGCTGTAAAGTACACTGTAACTATTTAGTTACGTACGTGCCTTAAATTATACGGAGTCTAATGACGTAGTCCCATTCAAGGAGACTGGGCATTTGGAGACTGGTTTAAAAACGGACTTTGGAAGATTGTTGGAGAATTCATGATTTTTGTTAAAATACACGTTTTATTGTACCAAGTTGTTGCGAAAAATAATACATTTAGATCAATAACTACGATATCAACTTCATTTATCGATCAAATCAATATGAGAAATGAACTTTTGTGATTTGTTCCAGAACCTGAATATTACTGAATGAAAAAATGAATCTCATCTCTGTGACTAACTTTATTTTGCATGTGATAGTGCGGAATTACGCAAGCTGTACGACATACACGTTGGTACTTAGAACAATCTTCCGTTTAATTTTTGTTAAAGACTAACAAAGTTGTGAATAATAAAAGAAAGTAATGTAAATTAATAAATAATATTATGAATCCCGCGTATTTTTCTTCCTTTTACCTTTATTTATATTTTGTTTCCACTCATGATTCCAGGGTCACACTCAATCTTAAATTTAATTGAATTTACACAGTAAATTATATACAAACAGCGATTTCCGATTTAAAATGGCATCGGACAAAATGTTTGCTAAAGTAACTGCGGAAAAAACAGAAAAAAATTCAGAAAATATCTATTCGTTCGATTAATTAGATGTTAATTTTTTTGTCTACTTCGATTATTTATTATTCTATAAAAATTGGAACTTGGAATCAATTTATGAGATTATAAAAAAAAATTTAAACAATGAGTACATTGTATATGTTACCGGCCAAACCCGATTTCGGGCCAAACTAGTTTGTCCTAGACCAAACCGGTTCGTCTCAAGTGTGTCAGGATATACTAGTTTAGCCCAGGACAATCTAGGTTTGACCTAGGCCGAACTGATTCTTCAGTAACAAATATATATATTCTTCATCTTATTTGAACATAGAACTTTTGAAATGTGTGATATATGTGATGATTCCTGAAATCGATCAAACTCCAAAAGCCACCAATCGACACGTGCGTTGGGGGAGCGCCCTCCGCGCTTCCCCGCTACGCGTCCGGCTCACTACGACGGCCTATAGGGTCAAGTGGCGGTGGAAGGTAATTTTACCCGGTTTGAGCCCGGCACTACCCGGTCGCGCCCGACGTTCTCTCGTGAGGCGTCGGAGGCGGCTGGGTGCTCGTGTAGAGTTTCTTCCCTTCCGATTAACAAAAAAAAATCGACACGTGTTTTGCCTCTCAACGAAGCATCCTCCGGATATTCCAGAGATCAAACTTGGTCAGCTAATTAGCACAAGTTAGCTGACTGAGTCTGATGTATGGAATTTTTGGAGTTTGAGCGGAAAATAGCCAAAGATTTTGGGAATTCGCCACATGAAATGGATTTACGCAAAGTAACATCTAAATCTATACAATGTGTCACATATGTTTCAAAAATTATTGAATAGGTTAGGTTAAGTTAGTATGTTGATCACAACGCGTGAGCCCAGCGAGCGAACAGAGTGTGCCGTGCGGTGAAGCACCAGTTCACCAGCACCAGCACCAGAATCAGCTCTCACTCTTTTCGGGTAAGTTAGGTTAGTAAGTTGACGACAATGCGCGAGCCGAGCGAGCGTAGCGAACGTGTCGCGGTAGTGGCCGGCGGCAATAAATGTGTCTCCCATATTACGGCTCTCGAAGGTGCTATAAGCAGATGAACAAAAACAAAAAACATACCTGTTTTCTCGCTGGGGCGCGCGAGGGGACTCCTCGCGTTAACAGGTTTCAACGTGTTTATTTTGTTATTTGCAACGATTCAATTAGTTCGTCCTAGGCCAAACTAGTTAAACCTAAAGTATTTAGGTGAAATTAGATTCACCTGGGCTAAATTAGTATATCCTGACACTCTTAGGATGAACCGGTTTGGTCTAGGACAAACTAATTTGGTCTGAAATCGGGTTGGCCGGCAACATAAAGAACATAAAACAAAAATGACAAATTAAAATGATTTAATGAAGGTGTAATATTGTTTTGAATAGTAATAATAAAAGGCACATTTAAAATGTACAACTTACGCCCTTATATGAAAGACAAAGTTAAGAACATAATAGCTTCACATTGTATAAGTATGTATGTTGACTAAATATCACCGTCAATATGACACATTAATTACATAACTTAGTCATTATTCATAACAGCCAGTTAAATAAAGAAATAAACACGGTCTCCGTGATAAAGTGTAACAATACAGGCTGTATGATATTTCACACAATTTCTGATGAAATCTAAAGAAGGAAAACTTTGCTAAATCGACGTTTCAGTTGTTAAATTTAAATCTTAATCGAATCAAAATGCTTAGGAACCAAAGTATAATTAATATTTCTCAGTGATCATAAAAAGAAATACTTACCTAATACCCATATCCTAACCGTGTCTGCAAAGGTGGAACGAGGTGGTACTTCAGCTGGGCTTGCTTCGCTCGCTTCCTCACAAAACGTCGATACTCTTACTATACCGTACAGGTATGATGCATAACCATACGTATAAATGTAAAATAATATATCTGCTCATTTGTTTGACCTAACTGATAATTGAACACTAATTTTTAGGCACAATCCTATTAAGTATATTTTACAATTTTATTTGAACAAGCCGACGATCTTTGAACCCTCGTTAGCGCTTTAAACAAGTTAATTCAGTCCTCTACAAGAACAATACCGCCTTCGGCTTGCATTTGTTAATTAGTAAGAAACTGCTTTAATTCGGCCTTTCCGCTAACAACTTCTACCTAATTTCAATGTAATATGCATGCTGAATATACAGATTCGACTTCACTACAGTTTTATTATTGTTTTAATATCGATACTCTCTTCTTTCAATGTCTGGAGGCAACTGTCCAAATACAGCACGAAAAGTAAGGCAGCCATCACGCAGCCCTGCATCTATCCTTACACAGGCACTGTGGCTTCGATGTAATGACCTCACAGCCTGCAGCAAGGTGCCCTCCACGCCATATTCAGACAGAAGACTCCACAGTTTCTTTCATACTACTCTGTCGAATACTTTTTCAAGATCCACGAAAGCGCGGAAAACTTTCTGACCTATGGCCAGGGAATTCCCTACGATAACGCACAGCGAGAAAATTTGATCCATACAACCCCTACCGTTCCTAAAACCGCCTTGCGCCTTCTACAAATATCTTTCAGAAACATCTTTTATATGTTTAGTCACAATACCTTGGTATAGAATTTACTTGCTAAGCTGACCAAACTGATGGCACTATAGCACGCACAGTCTAAATGAGAACCTTTCCCTTTATAGAGAGACAGATACTATGACTGCGGTGCGCCAGTACTCTGGTACCTCCCCCTTCTGCCAATAAAGGTTGCACAGTGCACAGGAGTTACCCCAGACCCTAGGACCACCATACTTGATCATGTCTGCAATCAGCTCATGTCCCCTTTCTCTCTTCTCAGGGACCCTCCAGTCCCTAAACCGAGTGTGGCAATTAATTAGAATTTTCGTATTATTTTTTTTGTTAGGTAAATATATTCCCTGAAATGATTAAGATCTGTTTAGAAAATAAGAGAGAATATGGTCGAGTGTAATTCGAGTACCCATTTTGCCCATTATTAATTTCTTCTATGATTATTTTAAAATGTTAACTAGCATTATGTTATGAATGTTAATAAAATCCATCACTGTGCCTTACAAGTATGTATATTACAAAGTTCCTGAGAAAATCGTCTGTAACAGACGGTAACATGGATGGACGTTTGATAGATCTCATAAAAGTTCTGTGTTTTCTTTAAGGCACAGAACCCTTAAAATAAATTTAACCTTTCTCGTAAAAAATAACAAGTTCGAAATTGCTTCGCGTTTAATTTTATGTTAGTACCGAACTGACCAACTCCCATCGTGATAAACAATCGATGTCTCTTTGGAGTTCATCTGTGATCTCTTTACAAAAAAGGAAGAAACAGGTTAGTAATATGATCGAAAGGCAATTGGACGATATGCTTAGCTAATTCGAAGTTGTGATGAAGATCAATTAATATGAACAAGACCCTGTTGTAAGGCTTCGGATGTCATTGATATGGGATTAAATTACAACGTACCTAATATATATTCGTGAGATCATCGATCAGTGAGTCAGTGAGACTCGATCTCTCCTTTACAATGTAATTGTTATTAAGTGCGTACATCTACAAATAACTTACAAGTGAAGGAGT
The DNA here is from genome assembly GCA_907165235.1 of Zeuzera pyrina. NCBI lineage: Eukaryota > Metazoa > Arthropoda > Insecta > Lepidoptera > Cossidae > Zeuzera > Zeuzera pyrina. The sequence goes on along the minus strand of OU015626.1, from coordinate 10,733,551 downwards.
CAAAATATAAAATATACAAAATTTAATGTTACCAAGAAGATCAAGGCGCAAATAACTTTCATGTCAGATTTCATTTTGTATGCAAACAAAATTAACAGTTCAAAAGGCTCTCATTTACCAGCGGGTCACCGCGAACCCTCGCCTCATTTTTTATGTAGATTGCGTCGAAGAAAAGTTTCACAATATCAGTCTGCGACGCGAGAGCCCGCCACAATCCGTCGGGACCTTCGCTGTATTAAATTTGGCTGTTTTCTTCTGTCTACCGCTTCGAATACTTTACAAGCTGCTTAAACGCTTTAAAATCCATTAATGAATTAATTGGTACCTACTACTAAAGAAAAATTTTTAAGCACCTTATTACAGTTTAATAATAAGTTATATATTTTATTATCTTCATGTGATTTTAATTTGAGTGAGTGAGGCGACAAATCAAGGCGCAGCAAAATTATATCTTTCAGCAACTAAAAAACTCCGGAAACCGCGTTGTGTACAACGACAACCATCTCAGGTGTACTTGCGAGTTGCGACACACATTTATCATCAGATACGCCGATCGACCACTATTTCGTGAGAAAACAGTACCGCATGACAACAACGATTGTAGCGCACAGAAAACACAAATAAAGCCACCGTATGTGGTCCGCGTCATTGTGACACTGCGTGGGTGCAAGGTGGCTCTGCAATTGTCGCCAGAGAAGTGCTTTCGCGACGCGAGAGTAGTTCTAGTACGTTCTCTAGAAAATCCCAGAGCCCCTCCACAGCATGCTAAGGACGACCACAGTCACGACACAAGTTTAAGTACGTAAAAGGCCCACACGTTCCAGTCTCACCCTTCAACTGGGTGGCTGTGTTCAAGTTTCTCCTGAGTTATCAAAAAGAAAACGAAAATGAAAAATCATTTGAGAAAGAAACAACGCCGTGTATTTAAATATAAAGTCACCCAAGTAAAAGGACTTAAATGAAACTTATGTAGGCTAGCAGCAACCTGTTACTGTATGTTATGCTAAATGATTTCAAATTGTAATTTATCGATGTTGTGTTCAGCTTGAATGAGAAATTCAGGAAATTGGTATTATACATATATTATGTTTGTATTATTTTCATAATAGCAGAGAATGACGTAAAACATTACCGGCCTGTGGTCGATCGAATAATAAAATAAGCACGTTTATAAGGCTAAACGACGGTGGCACAATATGCATTACTTTCCATCTGGTTTTTTCATTTCCATCTTATTGTTGCATTGCCCTCGTTAGGATGCAAATATTTTATAGTTCAAGCTAAAGCGAGCCACTCCGCATTTTAGTTCTTCGCTTCCTGTACTTCGTTTTAATGTTTTTTTTCTCTTCCTCTTAACTTAATCCTTTTAAAACGAAGTACATGATATAAGTACATGGTGAGATATAAAATGTATAAACAACATTTAAAGAATTACAAACCAATCTACGAGAGCGACTGCCATTGACAGATTAATTAAAATAGAATATCTGTATGTCCATGATTTCGAAATGGAAGCTTTTTGATCATAACCCCAAACATGCTTTAATAAACTTTTATGTCTTCTGTCTGGTCTGTTTGTCTGGGCTTGTCTCAGAAAAGGCTAAACCGACTTTGACGGGATTTTCATTGGTGGGTAAAGAGTTTTATAGAGAGCAATCTAGGCTATTTTTATATTGAAAAAATAAAAAACTTGCAATAATCTGAAGCCCATAAACTGTATAAATCCCCACACACAATACAACTTATTGCACCAAGGTACAGTTTAACGAAGCGAGATGACGTCGCTATCGCCGGGTCGGCCTAACTGATTTCACAACCTGCCTGCTACATCTACTGCCGCGATGTAGTGGGAAGTGACCTCAGAAAGACTATATAATAAGATATGGATCATTCTGCATCTTTCTACAGCAGCGTTATTGATTATCTACCATTTGTTAATCGTCATGTTTGTTAAGCGTCGTTGTTACAACTTAGTGTGTAATTTGTCATTAGTTATCCAGAAATCAAATGTAAAAATGATTGAAAGTAGTGTGTTTTTTGATGGCTCCAACAATTATACGAAATGAAAAAGAATTAAGAAATGTTAAAAATAGTGTTCGTGAAATTAGCTAAATACCTTTATATAGGTATCATAAAAATAGATGTGGGCCTGTTGGCGAACCAATTACATAAATTTTTCACGCGCTTTTGATTGCCTTAATGTATCGTTGCTTTTATCTAAGTAGTCATATTACGGTTTCAACACATAATCTATTGCTTTGCTCGACAGCTATCTGCGAAAGAGGTCACAATTTGTAGAACTCAAAAAAGATGATGGTACAACAGTCGCTTCTTCGCGTCGTACATTGTCGAGAGGTGTACCCCAGGGCTCTATTCTTGGTCCTCTTCTCTTCAGTGTGTACACGACGGATATTACGCGATGCATTAAAAACTGTCAGTATCATCTTTACGCTGATGATCTGCAAATATACATGTCCTTTGATACTCGTCAGGTGTTTCTGTGGACCAAATCAATGATGACCTTAATAGCGTTTAGAATTTGTCGGAGGCTAATTGTCTGGTAGTGAATCCATTAAAGTCTAAATGTGTTGTCCTTGGTACCACAACACAGATCGCAGACATTATAATATCTGATCTCAATATCTATATCTATATCGACAAGCACAATATACTCAAAATGTCAAAAAGAAGAGAACTACACCTAGCTACTCTACTGTTCGGCATAATTAAAATTGGCACACCCAACTACTTATATAAAAAATTGCAATGGTCGCGAGATCAAAATAAATATAATACGCGATCAGCTAAGTATCGGTTTTGTACAATAATATGTAGATCAGCGGCTTTTGGAGGTAGTTTTAGATATGCTGCAACTAAGTGTTGGTATAACCTGCTACCACCTCTCCGAGATTCAAAACAGTTTTAAGTTCAAATATAGAAAAATTAATTTTACGTTATAATAAGACATTACAACCACAAAAAAAAATATAATAAATAGTACTCACGCCACGAATACCGTCAATAGTTACTGTAACTCAACAATACCTAACGGTGTATGTTTTCTTCCACAATTTTACAATTTATATTGTTAAAACTTAATTATTTTTTCTTCATTTTAAATTTTAATTCATTTGTATTTAGTTATAATTAGCTTTATATAAGATAGTGAGTAATAATGTATTTATTGTCCATTATAATGCACTTAATTAATGATAATTTGTCCATTATAATGCACTTAATTAATGATAATTATAAACAAAACCGAGAAACACAATGGAAATGGCTGCATAGACACTTTAGTCGTACCTGGCTGTCTATCTGTGTGTCACTTTGGGCTAAGCTGAAAAACAGCGCGGTAACGTTTCGCTTTATCGCTTAATGCTGAGAGGAAGCCCTTTTGTCGTTACAGAACGCTGTGCCTCCAGTGTATTAGCATAGATAAAAAGGTATTAGCTGCTAGTTAATTTATATCTGTATTCGTTTTTATTATTTAAGTGTTTTTTGCTCTGTGGCGATAAATAACTCATTTTCTTTCTTTCTTTCTATAAATAAATAAGTAATAAGCAAATAAATACCAGAAATAAATATCTACATATGACAAGCAATATTCACCTTAAAGCAGTTTCATTATATGGGGACGGCCTCACATATTGTTGAACTTAACTTCAATTCTATATATCCTTATAAACATTATCTAAAATATTAAATTGCTCCTTTGTCGATGACAGGGTCTGGAATCAAGCCTCGCTTCCTATCTGTTATGGAGGCCTGGGCATACGCAAAATCTCGAGTGTGTCACTACCTCCTTTTCTTTCGTCAGCCTACAGCACGAAAAAGCTTTCCCTATCTGTTATTCGCCCTTCCTTAGGATCGGTTGAGGTGCCGTGCTTGAATGATGCTCGAAATGCTTGGTTAAGTGTTTGGCCGAGTACTAACCTGCCTGCCTCGACCTTTTCTCAGAAACACTGGAATGAGCCTCTATGTAAAAATGTTCATTTACAACTTTTAGATTCTTGTAGTACCGAAAAAGATCGGTCTCGCCTCCTGGCTGTTTCTGAGAAGGAGTCAGGACACTGGTTGAAGGTAATACCTTCAAAAAACTTAGGAACCTTGATTGACAATACCACACTTTCTCTCATAGTGTCCTCTTCGTCTGGGGGCCAGGACTATCCTTCCTCACCGTTGCCGCTGTGGTGATCTCGTCGATGCACTAGGTCACCATGGTTTATCCTGTTTACGTAGTGCGGGCCGCATGTCACGACATGCTGCCTTGAATGACGTCATTCGTCATTCAAGGCAGCATGTCCCTTGTCGCCGCTGGCGTTCCTGCAGTCTTAGAGCCTGTAGGTATTGCACGCAGCGACGGTAGGAGACTGGATGGCTTGACGCTCATCCCTAGGAAACATGGAAGATCGCTGGTGTGGGATGCCACTTGTGTCGACACACTTGCTGTTTCCCATGTGCCGGCGACTTTCAAGTCAGCAGGTGCCGCGGCTAGCATTGCCGAGAACTTGAAGCGGCGTAAGTTTCTGATATTTGTAAGAGACCGGTCGAGGCTTCGGGAGCCGCCGGGCTGGCAGCTTCTTCCGTCAACGAATCAGTTTGGCTATTCAAAGAGGCAATGCTGCCAGTCTGCTAGGTACCTTAAGCAATGACAGCTTTCTAAGCGGCAACTTTGAGGAAGTCTATTATTTAAGATAATCTATAGTCTTAAATTTGTAAATATTATCATATGTATGTAATTTTTGTTAAATTAAATAAATTTATTTATATATTCTTGTGAAGTGTACTTATTTTGCAGGATTTCGTATCTAGATCTGTTTATGTATTACCTTTGACTCTATACCTCAGTGTGGTCATGTGCACTTGTTTCGTGTTTTTTAGTCAGTTATTGAAAAAAATTATTGAAATATTTATATATTTACTGTTTTATTTTATACTTATTTCAAAACTAGAAAATGACATTTAACCAAAGATCTAACCAAAAAAATCTCCAGATTATATTAGATTAGATCACATGCCTAGTCTAGACATTCTAAACAACCGACCCGGGAATATACAGCTGCGAGATATATATGAAACTATTGGATAGGCTTTTATTCAGAAGCCTTAGATTTAAGCTTCAAAGCATTCCTAATATAACTCAATTTATAAATATCCAAGTCGTTTATACCAAATTATAAAAAAGGTAAACGTTGACATTACATATAAGGTACATATTATATTCTACATATCTTCGCTATTTGTAAATAATTGTTGAAGTTCTAGTACTACTCCCACACAGACGGTTCTGTACCTACGATACTAAGTAAACAATACAACTAAACTGAATATCTGAAGCTTTGTAAGACCTACCTAGTACCTACATAAGTCATGCTTTTCCTGTAAAGTTTAGTAAAGCTTTGTATTTTCTGAAGATTTTAAAATTCTAGGTCCAGTAGTATCAAATATAAAGAGGCGGGGAAAATGGTCGACTTCGAGTTCCACTTGACCATTACTTCCGACCCCTCCGACACTTTTTCAATTCTTCTATGAATATTTTAAAAGTTAACAAAATATTTCACCACACTTTCAAGTTCGTACCTTATAGAAATATTGTCGGTGAAAATCGACTGTAATGGATAGACCGACAGACAAACGGATTGACATAAGGACGGACCAAGAGATGGACGGACGTACTGATGGACGCGCTGACAGACGGATGGACGGAGAGACAAACGGAAAAAGAGATGGACGGATGGACAGAGGAACGGACAGACAAACGAATAAACAGACGAACGGACAAATAAACTGACGGACGGATAGACATACGGACAAACGAACAGGCGGTCAGACAGGCAGACGGCAGATAGACAGATGGACAAACGAACAGGCGGTCAGATAGGCAGACGGCAGATAGACAAACGAACAGGTGGTCAGATAGGCAGACGGCAGATAGACAGATGGATAAACGAACAGGCGGTCAGACAGGCAGACGGCAGATAGACAGATGGACAAACGAACAGGCGGTCAGACAGGCAGAGAGCAGATAAACAGATGGACAAACGCAACGACAGGCAGGTGAACAGACGGACAGACGATGGACGGACGGATGGGCGCATGAGTGACTGTATAAGAGTTTCGCTTTTCCTTTTACTGTACGAAAAAAATATTATTTTGTCCCGATTCCTCTCTAGATATATAATTTCCCTTGTCACGGACACAAAACTGTCTACGATCCAAAGCAAATTAACATGTACATTACAGAATTCTTCCTTCTTAATAATTTATGCACATCGCAAATATGAAGAACGGGATACAAAGTTACCCTAATAATTTTGTATTCCTATTTCCATTTACTTACATTAGCTGTTGCCCACGACTTCGTGGAATACAAAAAATACCTACTGTCCGTCCCCATGTCATAATCTATCTCCAATCTTCATCAATTTCATAGTCGTATTTCGTTTCATTTAGAAGTTTCATTCAAAGGCCAACCCGTTCCCTTCTCTCTCCATTTAATTAACTAAAATTCATTCTTAGCAGGTCCCTACATTATACAAACTATCATCAGACCAAATTTAATTATCCTAGCTTTAGCATTTTTTAAATTTCATGACTTAATAGCCAGTGAGTCTATGAGTGGGTATTTTGCTTTTATACATAATATAGATTTAGAGATAGACATAATTAAAATTGTAATGTACTGAATTACATAATTTTTTTCATACTAATGATAATAATTCCATTTGTTGCGTTTAATATTTAATAATAAAGTTTTCCTGGAAGCAGTTCCAAATTAATACAGATTTTTGTAATATTAGGCATTTTGTTTCTGTAAATGGCTTATGATGTCGCAGTGATCATTAGCATCAGATTACTGTCATAAAAAGTCCATAAGCCCTGCCGTTTGTTTCCTCTGCGCCGCAGAGAATATTTTGTGACACGACTCTAAATTAGGTTTAATTCATCAGTTCCCGGTTTCGTAAATACAACCCTTTTATTTCGTCGCTTCGATAAGAATCTTGCGAATATGGGCTCGTTGACAAGCCGCCAGTCTGGAGGCCCGCCAGAGTTAACCACGCGGCGTCTCACTGCGGCTTTTATGTACGCAACAAATTCACTGTGCGTAGTGCGCTCTGTTTTAATTTAGCCATTTTGGCACGTCCCCGCGGAACTGCGGATCATTTGTATCAGGAATACAGATAATATGATCCGAGAAGCGACGACTAAATTACTCGACACCCCTCAGGGAGTTAGTCGTTTGCGTTATTATGAGCCTTTTGGAACGCCTTTAGTTGCGTCTTCAGCGAATACAAAACAATGGCATAATTGAAAAAATAATTAAGTAATATAATGTTTATTTCGTAGCTGATACATGTCGTGGTATTTTATATGTCCGCCTTTTGACATTTACTTGTACTTATTTGTGTCTGTCGCATACTGGCTGCACGTACATAGTTACTAGTATATATCTATTGTGCATATTGTGCGCGACTCAGCTTCATGCATTCGTCGCATTTTGGCAAGAGATTTATTGTTGCCAATAAAATCAGTCTGCGTCACTAATACTGGCGAGTAAATTAAATAAAATTAATTGTATAAAATAGAACTTTTTTTATTTTCAACTGTATTGATTAAAATGCCTTCTAATGTTTTAAACAGGTACCGAAGACCAATTAAAAGCTGTTATGCTCAAACAACTTCCAGTAGGTATTGAATTATTTGTAAATTTGTATTCTAAGAATTTTCGATTGCCATAAGCTTCTTGTTCCTATAAATTACGTTTTAATTATCGTTAAATCTCAGAAGGATTATCGAGTTCCTTGTAAACTGCCATAATATCTTTCATCCATTTTACATATTTTTTACCTTTACTTTTGTATAACGTCTCAGTTGCTAGTTGCTACCTATTTTTTTTAGATAAAAATGTCATTTGTTTTGTTATCTGTTGTTGTGAGTTATTCTTATAGACTTTAATAAGTTGGATAAATATGTATCTCTGGTATGAAACAAACTAGAAATCAATTGAATAAATCGATTAACTGCAACCAGTACAGGTAATCTATTCCAGTACGCCAGGGGAAGCGTCCTTTCTGACTGAATATGTATGTTACTAACTACCTACTATGAATGGAAAATCAATTTAGTAGATTATACAGCACGGAGCCGTATTACAACAGAGAACAGATTAGGTAATCTCCAATTAATGTAAATGTTAAAATATATTTTCATCTTTTTGTTAATCTTTTTTACTTTCAATTGTTTTTTACTTAACCGGCATTGATTTTTTCTGATTGAAGTTTCTGTCTACCGTTCGTGACCATTTTTCCCATACTCTCGCAATAAGTGATTGTAAATGACTAGAATGATCGTTGTCTAATGGGTTTTAAGCTATTAATAGGTAGAGTTTTACATTTATGTAATTTATACAAATAGGTACCTCCGGGTAATAACGTCTAGCTAAAGGCGACTGCAACTTAAATGAAAAATATGTCATTTATTCAACAGGTTTTAATAATAGTATATAGTCTTACAGTTCAATCACTATGAATATATAAAAAAATTACTCTCTCTGACTATCCCGCTAGGGATACGGCGTAAAGAAATGTACGTATGTGTAAAAGAAAAATTGAAATTTCAACCATAAACAAAAACGAAATCTATCGTTTTTGAAAACCTTGCCAATAGGCCTTATTAAGCGACATCAAATAATCCCAACTGCTTTATTTATATTGATGATTCTCTTGTACATCATTCCGTTCCAAAATTGGAAATAAAGTTAATTGTAGACCTACCCTACATATTTCTCAAGGCCAAGGTCACTGAAAAGGGTGAAATAAAAAACTTTTAAAGAAAAATTAAACCGACTTCCACAAGAAAACACTGAAAAGCACAAAATACCTATCCTTTACTAAAAAAACTCATGTAATTAAACTTGACATTTATTCGAGTCGGTGTCAAATCGATGTGCAACATTGGAAAGTCCTAGTTTGGTGGGCTTGGTTTCGTTTTTCCTTTAAATGTACGAAAAAAATATTATTTTGTCTCGATTCCTCTCCGGATATATCATTTCTCCCTTCCCTCGTCACGGACACAAAACTGTCTACGGTCCAAAGCAAATTAACATTTCAGTAACTGTCAAATATGTAATATATTATATAGGTTTGATTAGTAATAGATAGTTATTTTATATATTTCAACTTTTCTTAGTCGATTTAATTTTTTTTTCTTACACTTTTTTTATACATTATACACTTATTACTTGAGGTCAATGATTACACTAACAATTCTTATAAAAATAATAAAATTTCTCGCCTGACAATCATCAGTGTTCTGCGTCACTAAAAAGCTCACATACTTAAATAAGCACTGACTAAAAAGTAATTTTATTATATTTTATTGAAATGGAATTTCGAATCTTTTAGGTTACAGAAGTAAAAAATCGCATTTCGAGTATTACTTTTTTAATGTGAAATTGTGTTAAGGCGAAACAAAGGTTTTATCGTTTATTGGAAATGAACTCTTAAGAGCGTAAATAGAGGAAAAATTATGTACCATAAAATTGTTTCTGGCCAGATTTACTTGAAACGTAGAAACGTGAAAGTAGCTTGTCATACTTAACTTTTATAATAATTTAATTTTATACTCTTACTAGATACTCTTTAGACTAAATAAAAAAAATCGTATTTCCCATCATTTTAAATTTAATCCTAAAAGCAAAAAAAGATTTGAAATTTACGACAAAATCTAGGTTAATGTGCGAATTGTTAGTTATCTATATAGAATTATAGATAGACACAACATAACTATAGAGTGTAATTTTAATAAGATATCGAAAAGGTAACTCGATTAAATTGAACTACATGGCAACACTCTTATGTTATATTTAGATTCAGTTTTGCTATTATCTAAACCTCGATGTTCGGAGCTCCTACTCGTAAATAATGCACGAGACATGTAGTATAGGAAAAGACAGTGAATGAAGCTGCCAAGGTGCCTAGGGAAGCTATGATCCAATATTGCGCGAGTGAAACTGAGGGACGATGAAAGAAATCTTAAAATATATCTAATGAACATATGAAGATAGACGTCTTTTAGGATTCAAATTGCTTTTAATGTAGCGTGTGCAGTGACGGCTTATAAAATTTAATTTACATACATTTCCATTTATTGGAATCCATAGAGATTTCGGAACAGAAATCCTTACGACAACATACAATCCCTGCTGTTATTCAATTATCCTCTCTATGGGTAAGTACAATCAGCTTTTCTAAAGCTAAAACGTTTTCTTAAATTTCATTTATACACATTTATTTCAATTGCCGCATTTTTGTATACTTGCACGGATCTTTAATGCACAATTTACTTTAAATCTTCATAAAGTACAAAATGTAGTAAATCTGCATGAACATATATAACGGAGAACGAAAATTCTTGATTCTTGAATATTTCTTTCGTTTCTTCAAATCTCATCATTCTCCTCATATACTTTCGCCGAGTTATGCTCATGCTTCTCGCATTTTCGTTAGCTAATACCAGTCTTAGGAGTTAATACTGCTAACACTGGTTATTCGATCTTCGTACGTAAGCCTTGGTCTTTATTGATTTCTACTAACACTCAATTTCACTCCGTGTATTGTCTTCGTCAGTCTTGCGTCACTCGTTCTTTCTACATACATTCTTTAAGTACCCCTTCTTACCTTAAAATATTTTTAAGCCAATAATATCAATTATGAGACCCCAAACTAGCTGAAGCTTGTACTATGGGTACGACACAACGACTCAGAAGCACTCTGTAACATCTAGACCACTGGTTCCCAAACTTATTTTGTCTACTGAGTCGAGAGCTCATGCAGTCGTTGTCTAAGATGCCTCCTAGCTAAATGAAATTACAAATCACCCCCCAGGCCTCTACACAACGCCCCCATTTTTTTTCTGGGTCTCTTACCGCCCCCTTTTAGGCCTGCAGCGCCCACAAGGGGGCGTTATCGCTCACTTTGGGAATGGCTGATCTAGACTCTGAGACAATTTAGAAATACTTATTTTCTACATCGGCCTCGCCGGAAGTGTAACTTTGCCCCCTGTCCTTGGCAGTCCGAAGCACTAACAGCACCAGTGAATCAGTTACGTACAGTTACAGTGTAAGATTCCACCGTTAAAGTAGGTATAGCAGAATAGTAGTGACCATGCTTCCGCAGATACTGCGGTCAATGGTATATCGATAGCAATATCATTATTTGATATATTTAGCTTCAGAAGCACGTTGACTATGCTTAGATTGCTATACTCTTTAATATAAAGTTAAAAGAACACGGGACGAAAGAGATAGGTAAGAGATTGTCTTCCGTTATTTGCACTTAAAGTGTGGGAGCTTGTTATGCGCAATTTTCTAGGTAAAACGTTGGATGTTATATTACTACACTAGTTAATCTTTACAGTATACCTACCTAACTTTAACGTTACCATGTGTGTATAAACAAAACTTGCATAACATCATGCAATTTTTCATTTAAGATGAACAACAAAATTATGTTGTTGCCACTAATAAGGTTTGCATATGGCAAAGCAAAATCTGATAACGATAGGTTTGTAGCCCAGCTCTTACAAAATTTCCTTATCTTGACCCTTGGTCAACTTCAACGACTTATAAAGAAGATAAGCAAATGGTATAGTTTATACGTTACCCTTTTTCTTCCAAGTTAGCATAGAAAAAACTTATGTTATCAGTTTAAAAAATGAAGCTCATTTTACGATTTTGCTCTGAAAACTTTATACATATTGCGAGTAAATATCTAGACTTCAATTCACGCAATTAGTTCAGTCTTGTCTCGAACGTAACTTAGTTAAATGAGAGTATTAGGAACAAGATATTTAATTAGTACCTATAGATATTTGTAAATCTGTGCGATTACTATATGAAACTTTATATAAGAATAAATGTACTACGTTTCTCCTACTTATATATACAAATACTTTAAGTATATATGCTTTTGTATTATATAAACCGTTGATTGAGAATATTGGCAGGGAAAGTTTGTTATTGACATATATTTCATAAAGCAAAAAGTAGTAAAACTATTACTTTATTTCCTTTGTTTTGTATGTAACACAGTCTCTATGTTATTCGTTTTATGTAGGAATATTTGTTTGTTATTTCAAATATGGCGACTAATATTTTCCATTACCTTTACTTAATCGATCGTTATGAGACTGCAAATGTTTTCAGGTCCCATGATTACACATTATGATAAATTAAATTTTCGAACTTCAAATCCCGATACTGCCGATCCAGATCCGAATATTGCCTGGATAAGTCAAGCAGAAACTTTTTATTGAAGTTCGGATTCCAACTTCTGTCCTGGTGCTGCAGTGTCAAAACCTGCCTAAACTTGTGATTAGACGATGTCCTGGTTTCAAATTGGTAAAGCATTTAATTTCCTTTTATTGAAACTTTTAATCATATTGTTTTCTTTTAAAGCCTAAAGAATTTGTTTTAGTTCGATCGAAGACTCACATTGATCCTCCATAAATTTTTTTTCCAAAATTTAACACATTATCGACTGTGCGTACAGCTGATTAAAAGTTATTTTAAAGCATTTTCATTTTATCATATAAAACTATAGGAAAGAAATATAAGTGCCATTTACACGCCATAAGGATTTAGCATGAATCATAACTTGTTATGTTACGTAAAGGGGCTTTTAATGAATTAAGTTGACATAATACCAATTCAATGGAAATCAATCACAACATGTGAGTTTTATTCACTCACGTTGGATTATGTATCAACAACAATACAATAATAAAATATCATACAAAAATATTAGTTTTTATAAGCTTCAAGATTTGTTTAAAATGACATAAGTACTATGTAACATCTCCCACTAAACATACTTTTCATATGCTGAGTCACTTTTTATATGCTGAGTCCTCAAAAACTCAAAAGTCCTCAAAAACACGGGTAAATATTATACTTTTAATTCATATATTTATTAGTGCTTTTGTGGTATTAAACTAGAAGTAACAAATAAATTAATTTAATATTAATCTGGCAGCTAGCAATGAAAACGTGTTTAAAGTAAAATGTCAACCCTCAGGCCCTCCCGAAGGACCGAGTTTTGAACATAAATTAAAGGCTATTGTCTACGTAGCCACTGCAGATGGCGATTTAGGTTATCGACCTTGCTTGCGCTGCTATAATATTTGAAAAACTGCTAACACATTACTAAGGTCACTGTTTCTCATGTAGGTACCAGAGAAATGTAGAAAATAGTGCTGTCTTTTGCTTTCGCTAAACAATAAAATTATTTACCTCTATTGATAACAAAACCGGTAAACATAAAGAACGAAATAATTATAAGGAAATGAGACGAAAATTATGAATGTATTTTATTTATGTGCAAACGCCATTCATTAACTTATATCTAGCAAATAAAAACTCTTTTCATTTTATACCATAACTTTATTACGTATCCCACCTTACAATAAACAATAAACAAAAACAACAATTTCGTGTATGTACTGTACATTTTTAAAGAGATGAACTCGTGCAAAGAATTGACTTTACCTTAAGTGAAAACACAGCCATAGATTAATGCCTATTTATTCGTCTATCATACAATTCATACGTAAAACTAATTATCGTTCAGAAAAGCTACTAAAATGACACAATAAGAAATTAATCTTATATTTAAAAATTTATTTATATACTATATTTTAAATTCATTTAACTAACAAACAAATAATGCTTACTGTACAATTTTTAATAAACTATAATTTATGTCTATCAATTGTTATTTTAGAATGTACAAAAAATATTTCCTTTTTGATAAACGTGTTAGATTCGTATATATTTAGGTATATTTTTCTGTAAAATTCATGTTTGTTGCTGCTAGGCATACGTCTATGCAATTTCTATGGACTGTTTAACAATTGTATTTACCAATGTTATATATCTTACTAATATCAGACGATCGCGGTTTTTAAATTGTACTTACTCTAATATCACCAGATGCAATATCAATCCTCATAAGCTCGTATACCTTAAAATAATTTTAAAAGTCCAAATTATTGCCGTCAAAAATCTTATGCTTGCACCCAAGTTTACACCTGAAACAAAGCGTAAACTGATTTAAATTAAAATAATAACACGGTGTGACAAGATGGAAAATACGATGATGATATTTGCTAGAGTGGTTTTTTTTTCTTGCATTGGAATACAGATTAGATTTTTAAATATCACTGTCACATTAAGTCTTTTTTAAGCTAAATACAGTCGATTAAAAATGTTTTTTAATAAATATTATGTTTACTAATAGGGACAACATTTAAGCTTAACATTATATGCCTTGTATTGATTGGGAAATGATCCAAGGACTGTCCTTGGATCATTTCCCAATCATTCCATTCACTCCCAGGATTGCCCTGACCGTACTGAAAATACCAAATTTCGAAATGTATCAGCTGATTTTTCACGGGATATTTAATGATAAATTTCCTATGAAATCAAATAATGAAAAATGAAAAACTGGACCAGTATGGTATGGTGCCGACATGGAAATAAAGCAACGTAATTTACAGGTATTTTTAGACACACAATATTCATAGTTATACTTGACAAAGTTGATTAACCAAGTCGTTGGCTGACGAAAGAATGAAATGCGACATGCTGGTAACCTATTTAAAACGGTTGCGGACGTCTTGAAACTGCTGTTTGGTAAAAACGAATACGTTTTTACATTCATATACATACACGTGTCATGTAAATATGGAACAAAGGAACAATTACTGTTTTGCTGTGTTTTCCATGGAAATTACTGAAACTTGTATGAAATACGCTAGATAGACTTCTTAGTACATAACAAAACAAAGACAAATAAATGTTCGTTGACAAGTCGTTTTCCGTGTTTATTTATTCAAACGTTCTGCTCCCTTTGTCTTTAGTTACTCCTACCTTATTTTTGGCATAAATAAAGGAATAGAATTGCCTTGTCGGATTTACATCCATGGCTTATGTCGTCATCTTGTTCGTATGATTGTTTATAAAATTTATTTTCTTATTATGTCGTTGTTAATGTCTGTATGTAAAAGACATAACACTGTGATGAAACTTTGGTGAGTTATTTTTCGTATGCCCGCGAAGTTTTAAAAATAATAAACTACGCAAACGACATCCCAGGCAACAGGTACTATTTTATAATTTAATCAATTAATTTGTAGCACTCAATTATATGTATAATCATATTTTTTATGGAAATTTTGTCAGTAGACTATTATTTACTTTTTATCTACATACATGGTAGTAGTGTAGATCTTTAGACTTCATGTGTATTTATAGCAGTAATATTAAAGACCTTATAACAATATAATATAAATCAACCCTTACCATTATTAGAAACGTATTTTGACAACTGCGTGCGTGAGTATATAGTGATAATAGTGTCCACCCCACGTACAACTGGAGGCTCGACTAACAGTATCGCTTCGCATCGTATGCGAAGAGCCCCGTTAGCTGAGGGCGGCACTCGGACACGTAGCACCCTCCACGAAGCTCGCAGACCGCCTGGCTGAGGCGCACTGAGCTCAGTGCGTTGCCAGGCCTCCGGCTACGAAAGTAATTCTCAGTTACCGACAAAAAAACATAACTTCAAATATATTAAACTTTTATAGACTTTTTAATATTAATTTTATTTACATATTATTTTATCCTCTCTGACTACCTCGTTGGGGATACGGCGTGAAGATATGTAATATTATTTTACTTTATTTATATATTTTTTTTATATACTTTTTAATTTCAATTGAATTTTCCAAATTTGATTAAAATAAATTAAAATTGGTTAATATCAAGTTTGTGCACAAAGGGTTCCGCGCGAAATTTATGAAACGCTAAGTTTCTATTTTTCATTTCTGAAAATCTTTCCTGTAAATTTCAGGTAAAGTTTCATTTTTCCTGAAATTTACTTAATTCTAGGTTCTAGTGCAACGTAGAAATAATCGTTTCATACTATATAAAATTTACTACAGGTAAAATTTTTTCTTTATTTATAAGTAAGTTGTTAAAAATACAAATAATTTAGAAAAAATTTACATACTACAGCTTATTAATATTATACAAGTACAGTGGATTTGGATATAGAAGCGGGTGGGGATGGTCAATACGAGTTTGTGCGCCTGATTTGCTGCTTCTTTAATTTTACTTTGAATATTTTAAAACCTTAACTAGTGCAATGTATATATGTGGGTTACCAAGATGTATCGTTATGCCAAACTTAAGTCTACACGTCACATTATTTCTTAAAAAATCGACTGCGACAGACGGACAGACCGATAGATGGAAAAACAGCTGGGCAAACGAAGGGACGCACGAGTTCTTATAAGAGTCTTATACCATGAGGGTACCGTTTTTTAGAGTTCCGTACCTCAAAAGGAAAAAGAAATCCTAATAGGATCACTTCGTTATCCGTCTGTCTGGTATGTGTCTGTCTGGAATATACCTGTGGTCCCTCGGAGATATAAAAAATTTAAGCTTCTAAATCAACGCAATTATAAAACGCGGTTGTGAATGCCTTATATTGTATTTTGACACTCGGAAGTAAATCAAAACCTGTAGGGTACTTCCCATTATCATACAATCATAAAATTTGGCAAGAAGCGAGGTCTCACAGTATAAGTAAAGGTTAAATACGAAAATCTTCAACTCAATTAATACGAAACTTGATGTTACATCACATAATTTTTTTTTTGAGGTAACACTTGCATTCGGAGAATTGACTGTGACGTATTCGATGTATGGGCATTTAACATTTTTTAATTGCAAACTTAAGTTTGTCTTTCGATGCGACTTACATATCTTTTTGTTAGAGCAATATTTGGAGCTTTAATAGTTTGTGAACTTGATTTAAAATGTTAATTATTTTGTTGAAAGTATCTATACAATTACATTACTGCATAGACTGTTATACCATATGCACTTAAGTACTTATTATATATAAGTAAATGAATATTCTACGGTATCCTCAGCGCGCGTAACAGACTTCTTTTTTTTTTGTTATTTCAAAGCATGAAAAAATATTCGATATTCATCGAAAAATTTCAAAAATAGTTGCCGGCTTTTAAACGTTAAAGGCCTTTTTGTGCGAAATAGTGATATTTTGACGCTCTAATTCTCAGAAACCTTGAAATGTTTTAATACTCTGCTGGCAGTTTATAATAGATCCATTTTCCTTCTTGAATATCGGTGTTGCACATTTTCATATTTATTTTATAATATCTTACAATAACTATTTCACGAAGTCAGTTTACAAGGAATATTCTTAGACGCGCTACTTTAACGTCCCAATTAATATTGTTTCGATGAGTTCCAACAATTTATAAAATTATACTGAGATCAAGTACATATTTTTATTGAATATTAGTGTTGTGGA
Organism: Zeuzera pyrina; assembly: GCA_907165235.1. NCBI lineage: Eukaryota > Metazoa > Arthropoda > Insecta > Lepidoptera > Cossidae > Zeuzera > Zeuzera pyrina. Next base: position 10,716,143 of record OU015626.1, on the reverse strand, counting down.
AATGTCGTAAACTCCTTCCATTTTACAGAAAATTTTTAAATTTAAAATTTAGAGTCTTATTTCAAGGATAAAGTGTCGTGATTAAACGTCGATTTAGTTCCAAAAAAGTAATGACCAATAGAAACAACGATAAAAAACAAAACTTTATTCAGTTACAATATATGACAGAAATTATTTTTTTAATTTAATGAGTGTAAAAAGTATAATAAACATAATAAAATCAGTATAAAAAATGCAATGTTGACGCGTGTATCTTAGATCCGCGCGAGCGCTTGTAGTGGTAAGATCTGTACGAGAAATTTTGCCACTTTTCATAACGAGCGATCGCAAGCGAGAACATTAAATAGTGACCCATATATGGCGACTGACTTGTTTTGATCCAGTTTTGTAATTATTATTAGTAAAGTGAAATAAAAAGTTCTAAAACAATGCTAGCTTACAAGAAGATTTGCAAGCCGGTTATCAAGATGATATCTATTACTTTTACGACAATCTATACATATCAATAAAATTTAAATGTCTATCTATAATTTTGAATTAAAGGATTTTTCTTAAGCTTATATGGTTATTTGCGCGTTAACCAAACCCGAACACGCGTTTTTATAATTTTTGACGGTCTATTTATTCGGTCTAATCTTCAAAACGGCTAAACTGATTTTAACGTGACAATCACAGGAAGATAGAGATTTTTTCAATAATCTGAGCTTTCCTATGTAAAAATTGAAAAATTTTAAAAATAATTATACTGTTAGTTGATCCGCACCCGTTAATTAAAGGTATATAAAAAAATAACCCGAGAGGTACGCTAGATACTAATGGGACCCAAAACACTTTTTTTAAATTTTATCTGTCTTACGGTCTGCATATACGACATATATGTACTTAAGCATCTTCTAATACGAACTGCAAGAATTTAAAGATAATTTTCGTAATTGCGTTTCTCAGAGTCTCTTAGAGAGTGCATCTCTTAGGTTGCACAAAAGGTATGTTTTATCGTGGTCTGCTGTTTCATAGTTGTGCTTTAAAATGAGATCTCTTTAGTCGAGTTGCATTTGTAAAGTGGGTTGATTTCATATTGGTTTTTCAATTCAATTCAATTCAATTGATTCTATATTTTTTACCGTAAACATACATGAGCATAACAAAGACATCTGTCTATATTTTATTACAAACAGCAAGAAAGCCATGTCTGTACATTGACGATCTTTTTAAAAATGATTGATTCCAAAATAAATACTTATAGAATTGTTGTCTGTGTGTTCGTATGTTTATTTCTTCAAAGTTAAGAAACTACCATTGAATTTCTATACGAATCTCTCTGTTTGAAAAACTGGAGTCTCACCTACTTAATAAAGTGCATAGCATCACGTTGATCTTTATTACAACGGTGCGAATTTATTTTTAATCAGTTAAAGATGTAAACTTGAGTTTTGATTAGTAAATGATAATTATATCTAATCGTGACTACGTAACTAATGGTTTGTAGGTAACCGATCCAAATACTATTGGTCCTAGACAGGTAAATACTTACCTCTATTCAATCTTTACTTTTGAAATAATACCTATATTAAACATGTCATATGTAACTAAATACAATATTTGTGTTAAGGAATGTATTTCCTTTACATTTGTTTAACACGTCAAAAACACTTAATACTAATTACAAATATAATATGTATTTATCTAAAACGAAAAAAATTTAATAAAAAAAATCGAAACCTTTAATTCGGAAAAGTATCAAAATTATATTTTATACTGAAATCGCTTCGTTACTCACACTATTATAAAGTTACGAAAGTCGCACGCATACATGAGTGTCCGAGTGCGCTAATACCTAAATTCAACTGCCTACGATTTGTCATAGGGCTGTCAAGCAGAGGTTGATGACAATGACACAATCGGCCTATGACTTCATATACTTAAAGGGCCTTACTGATAAACGCGGCGTAAATATGGAATAGTTAAGACAGTCTTCTGTCATACTCAGCTTAAGAGTAAAAGAAAATGATGGAAAGAGACCAAAATTAGTTCTGAAGTTTAAGTTTGTCGGAATTTTTAATACTAACAGGGATAGTGTTATTGCCAAGCGTTAAGAATGACAGTCGGTGTTTGTCCTATCTTTGTCGATGCTATTTGTGTTAAAGAGCCAATAACTCTTATTTTTCAATATATCTCGAAGTTTACAACTTAGGAGGTCATCTGAGGAAGCGTGCTCATCGCGACTTTTGCCAGCCTTTTCCAGGGCTGCAATTCCTCTCCTGTACACACCATGCAGGACATCGATTGTGATATAATTAGGGCGTCCCCCGATAGCAACATACACCGGTTTGTCCCCGCTGGTGTGTGCAGAGTGTAGTTCGACGTTGGGGATCGCCACCCAACTCGCTGTGCACCTTGCGGCGGGAAGTGAGGGAGGAGTGCAGAATAGCTGCATAGAATGTGAGAGGTGGGACTGAAGAGAAGGTGAATGAAGTGACCGATATTATGGAAAAGAGAAGATTTGATATGTTATGTTTGAGTGAAACTTGCCGACTTGCCTGGAGGGGGCATCGCTTTCTGTTCAGGGGTACTACATGAGAGGTATTCCACAAGGGATGCCAAGAGGTAGTTCTCTCTCTCTCATTTGATTAGTTGTATGACTGAGTATAGTAAATGTGTAAATCCCAGACTGCTCTGGGTGCGGCTCGAGATGGGGTTGACAAGAATTTTTATTTTGGTGGTGTATGCACCAGTGTCCTCTGTCGGTTTGAGTGACTTAGAGCAATTTTGGGATAGCGTTAGAGAAGTTTTAGTGACAGTTAAAGAGAATGAGAGAATTGTTGTGTGTGAAGATGTGAATGGATGGGTCGGGACGACTCGAACAGGATTCGAAACTGTCCTAGGCAAGTATGGAACTATGAAAGTGAATGATGCTGGTAGGTTTGTGAAAGGAGTGTGTATGTAAAATGATATTTTTGTAGCTAATATAATATAATAATATTTAAGCACAAAAGGATCCATTAGTACATGTGAAAAAGAAAGGGTGAGAGAAGTGTGATTGAGTTTTTTCCAAATTTCCTGGTGGATAGCAGGCTCAAAAACAAGTGAATGAAATTGTGTATCTGGGGAGCACGTTTTCGAAGGATAGAAGATGTGAGTTGGATGTGAAGAGACGGGTAGCAGCTAGCAATAAAGTGAACCGTGTTCTTTCGGCATTAGTAGACGGTGTCAATATATATCTAACACAGCCAAAATGGCCGTCCACAATACGGTGTTGGTGTCAACTTTACTGTATGGTAGCGAGGCCTGGATATGTCTGAAATCGAGTGAAAATATAATAAATGCAGTAAAAATGCGATCTCTTAGAAGTATGTGCGGTGTCATCCTTGTGGACAATGAAGAATAAGCAATAAAGAGATACGCAGTAGGGCAGGTTTGCACGACAGTATTATTGTAAAAATGAAGAAAGGAATACTTAAATGATTCGGGCGCATAGAAAAAATTAGTAATGAAAGATTGACGAAAAGAATCTGCAGAGCGAAAGCAAGTAGTAAAACAAGCCAAGGCTCATGAAGATAAAATAGCCAGAGTGTTAGCCGACGGAAATATCAAAAGCACTCGCATACCTAGGCGAAAATGTGTGAGGAGAATGATGAGGTTTGAGGAAGCAAAAGAAGTATTTAAGGACCGCGAAGATTGGCGCTTCGTCCTCTCTAACTACCCCGTTAGGGATGCTGCGTAAAGGTATGTATGTATATATGTATCTCGAAATTTTTTAGTTCGTAGTTATTTAATAAACCTATCTATCTTAGTTTAATAATAACATTTAAGAAATAGTCAAATAGCCTATTGTTTTAGCATAAAAATCATATTTCATATTAATCATGTTTAAATTTAATAAATTACCTGATTAATCTCGACAGTGCTCTTCTAAAACAAAATTAATATAGTGGATAAACACATGAAATATTCTTTTTTAATACAGTAGCTTGCGCCAACTTTATCACGTTATAGGTGTCTATAAAATTATATTATGATTATAATAAATATTTATTGCCTAGAGGCATTCGTTAAAACAAAAATGAAAGCAACTCCAGTGCTTTTGTTTAAATTTGTTACGCGTCGCAAGACAACAAAAGATTTCCCTAAGGGCTTAACTCAAGCATAACTTCTTTAAAAAATGCGATTTCATCATTCTACGTAAGTTATTACCTACGTAATAACATTTAAAATGTAAAAATACGAATGTTCTAAGTATATCTCGGATGTAATCTAATGTGGTTTGGCGGTAGTAAATTAATTTAAATATTTATATTGCAAGAAATTATCTCTCCGTTGCCTAAGGAGAATAAAGGAAACGTTTTGGCAAAATATACTGGCCGTTTTAAAAGGCCATTAGCGAAGATTTAAAGAGTACCTCCTCTGCTAAGTCGTTTAACAATGAGACCCTGTAATAGCAAACAAAGCCAACATACTCCAAACCAAGATGTCTAAATTCGTTTTCGGAATAACTGCGTAAAATATTCAAATAATTACAAAGGTTAATTTGCTTTAAGTGCTAATGCAAGCTTTTGTGTAAATATTATTTCATCTGTTTTAAAAATTAAATAAATGAAATATATCACTAATAATTCAGTGTTTACATATATTACGAGTATAACTTTAAAAATAAATGGTTCAGTTTTGTTAAGACTGTTGAATACTATTCACTGGGAAACCAAATCATACTAATTATTATTGAATTACTTTTTAGACTCCATACCTCAAAGGACCGCTCACGCGTCCGTCTATTTGTCGATTTCCCGGAAACAGTACGAGTGTCAAATTCAAAATCAAATCAATTTATTCAAGTAAACCCAATTGCGAGGTATTTTTTGACGTCAAATCTATCTTCGTTCGGTTCAAAAAGAAGACCTGCACACCGAGAAGAACCGACAAGAATATCAATGTCTTGTTACAACACATTTTGCACTAGTTAACGCTTGGAAATATAAAATTGTTAAGATAGTTTATAGGAGAATTATAAAAAAATTAGGTACTTGAATTGGATTAGGACCATTCCCAACCCATATCTACAGTATTACTAGACCTAGACTATTAAAGATTTTAAGAAATATTATATAAAGTGTACAAGAAAAAATAACGACAGTCGTATACAGAAAAGTTATTTCCAATTTTATAAATATCGAACACGCAGTTAAACAATATATTGTATTATCTACCTAATTATTCCGTGTAAGGTATGAGAAACCATAGGAATTATTAACAAACCTTTTGTAACTCATTATCGATGTACCAATTAATGTCTGAAGGCGGCAGAGAATAATCCGAAGTGCAGTTGAGAAGCATTTGCTCTCCCTGTTTCACCAGCTTTGGAGCTCCAATTATAACTGGGTCCTCGTCGGGCATTGCTGAAGGTAAAGTAGATTTGAATAAATCACGACAACTTAGTCGAACTGCTAGATAGGTGTGGTGATTAATATTGTTATACAGTTATACTGCCAGCGAATTAAAGGGGAATAAGCGAAGATAACTCTCAAAAGGGAATTGAGTAACATAAAGCTCTTTGGATTTGTAGAATGTAAACGCAATTAAGCTTAGGTACGGTGACCTCGTTAGAATCAAGGGAAAAAATTGTCTTAGAATTGTGTTGAATTAGCTGTCATAAATTGTCGTCAGTGAAATGATGAAAGTATTGATTTTATTCGCCATTATTATTAAGCAGTTTAACGTCAATAATAAACTAATAATATAATTACGTGATTATGGCTTCGTAAAAAGAATTATGTGTAACAATGTGTTTATATTGTTTGCTCTTATGGATTATAATATTATTATTTTGCTATGGAGTTAATTAATATATCGGCTTAAAGATAAAATATTCGACAGATTAACTAATGTGACTGTAACATTGACAAATAAACATCTTAAGTTTGTAAACAAATATATTACGCAGGAGTATTCTATCGTTTTAATTAAAACAAAGTCGCAATTTATAACAAATTTTGTTTCAAATTCATTCTTTTTTAATTATAAGTACCTGGCCGACCAAGATTTCTCGGTGTCTTTTAGGTTTGATTGTAGGTACATCAAAAAAAAACAAAAAGAAAATCTAACTACGTTATAGTATTCGTACCCCCGCACTTCAGCGTAGCAGACCTACGCTCTAGTCACTGTGCTATTTAGAAGGTAAACTCTGTTGCGAAATTACCAATCATATTTCGTAGGTTTCTAGTTTTAAGTGTGTGAAAAGACGGAGAAAATGAATTTTCGCAGAATTAAGACCTAGGCTAGATCGATTTTTCCCACCCGTAAACCGCTATAATGTAAATTTAATAGTATAGGATATGAACCATTTGAATAAGTTGCCTGAAATAAAAACCTAAATATTGCAATTTCAAATTTTTCAATAACACTAAAAAATTAAATTTAACTACACAAAAAATATATTTTTACTATACGAGATATGTTACTGTCACTAAAATCTTCGCTCTATAAGAAAATAATACTGTAACTAGAAAATGGTTGTGTGAACAGTGCATATATGTACCATACATATTTAATACATACGTACGTAGTGAGGTAAAGATAATTCAGCATTCAGAAGATAAGAGAGTTATCTTAATTTTTTAGAACGTCGAAGAATTCGAAAGTTATTCACTAGCTATTAGATTTATTAATTTAATTAATAACAGAAGTTACGAAAGATCTCATTAGTCTTATAATACACATGTTATCTAACTTTAAAATGATTATAGAAATAATCATCTTCGAGACTGTTTCAAGATAATGTTCAGCCACGAAAAACAAACTCAGCACTGAATATTCATACTTTAAATTTACAATTAACGTTTATAATAATTCATAATGCAATTTAATAATATAAGCTACGCGATGTTTATAAGAATCTAAAGCGCCAGTCTATTACCATGGCAGAGTTTCGATATAACTACAACAAACTAAAAGCTTTATAAGCTCACCAACAACAGTCATGTGCTTCGTTTGTCTAGCAATTTGGAACTTAGGCCCCTCTGTAGATACTTCGCAAGTGTAAGCCGCTCTTGTCGCAATCGGCGGAGGCATCACACGAACCACACAGGAATCTTCTTGACATTCGCCGCCTTGCACCATTATGCCTGTCACGTTGAACAAGCGGATAGGTGGCTGTGGAACAAGTATTATGAAAGAGAAATGTCATTTAAATTGTTTCTCTTTTAATCTAAGTAAGGTACTTGATGGAATATCTATGTTTAGTAACAAGTGAAACAATCTAAAAAATGCGACGTCTATTTTCTCCAAAATATGATGTAGCTGGACCAGCGGCGGACGTTTCGAAAGTTATAAATTTTATTTGAATAAATGAATATAAGTATTATTACCTTTTGTGACGGGTTATATCGAAATATCTCATGCATGTCCCTGTACCACTTGACAGAGTGTAACTTCTGGTCATCCATCTGGAAGTGGCAACTGAGTTCAGCCGCACGCCGCGGGTCGGCGTATAGCGGCACTTTTAACTGAGTGATTTCGTGTGCTGATGTTATTGCTGTCAACAGAAATTCTACCTTACTTCACAGAAATTAAATACGCTTTTCTGTTACGACGACAATGGTTGCTTATTATGAGTAAATAATAAATAAATACAATTCAATCGTTACAATACAATCACGCCTAGTTGTGAATTAGTGAATAACTATGTAGGTATTACTAAGTACTCTCCAGTGTCCGGTTTATTATTGTATTACGTAGTTATTCAATTTGGTGTGGTTGTGCTACATAACAAGTCGGGGAACATCTAGTGACAACTAGGCACTCCCCACGACCGTATAAAAAGCTTCATTTTCTAAATTTACTGATTGTCTGATTGTTGAGAATCGAACTCAGAACTCGTAACAACCAGTCATTATTGTTACTGTATTACTACAATACGTATTTATATATTTGTTTACTACGCTTTATTTTATTGGCTACATGATACAAAAATGAAATATTTATTTTTAATACCAGTGAAACTTTTTAAGTTTTAATGAGTTCTTTATGAGAACAATTAAACATTAACTTTATATGTATATTGATGTTCGTTTAGAAGTTGTTCGTTGTGCGAATATCAAAATAACAATCAGCATTCTCGAGTTAATTGTACATTCTGAAATGTACACGTAGGTAATAAGTTTAATTTCTCAGGAATTTATTAAATGTACCTTTGTTATATTTTACATAAAATACAATTAATAAATATTTGTGAATTTACTAATTAATATACTCATTCAGCAAGTGAGGATTGTAACTGCAATATTACGTGAGAGATTTAAATTACTGGGTAAGTTTTAGATTATACGTGTGGGATGAAAGATATGTGTCAAAAAGGCTATTAGCTTTTGTAATGATTTGATTTTTTGACAGACAATGCAAAGCGTAAACCACAGAAGACGGAAACATAAAAATACATATATAGACGGTAGGTTAGCACCAGTCACTATATAGTTAGAGTAGCGTTGTCTTCGACAAATCCAAGTATTATTGTCAAAATTCTGGTCAGGGTTAAAGGTCAGGATATGATATTGTTTTTGACTTGACGTTCTGTCCAGTGTTCATGGCGTATAACGGTACAAGGCAGCAAACAGTCACTGTATGTTTTCGTCATGGCCTCAAGGTATAATTTTGTTGTCGATTCGTGTTGATATTCTGTCTAGTGTCTTCACCAAATGAAAAAATATCGTGACATAATTTATGTTTGCATTCTGTATTCATTGTACAAGTATATACAATATATTACAGATTAAATACTTACTAGAGGTCACCCTGTGGTCGAAATTCGACCGTAAATATAAGCTTACAATATAAGCTCTTTGGCGACAATCTACTCTGTGCGACTGTTTGATCCAAGGAATTTACGTATAGCATTATGTGATCAGTGATCACAAACTGTTATAACTTTGAAATTTACAGTATTTTTGATATTGCGGTAAGAACGTAAACAATTAGTTTTGACATTGGCAGATTGAATGTAAACAATGAGTGATATATGTAATTTAATGTATTTCTGCTGCATATTATATAAAAATATTAGCTTTCTTTCTTCTTCTGTCTTTCTCCATATAAACTTTAAGAGTACCAAGTTGCATACTCCTCCGTCTGCGCAAAATTCTTAAAAAAATAACTAACGTTTTCGCTTCACGTATTAATATATACCTACTCCTATACAAAATACATCTGGGTACTCACAATACCTTTGAAGTTCATACAAACAAAAGGGAGATGAAATATTCGATATTGTAAACTATATATGTACATATTAGTAATTTATTGTTCTTGTTAGTACTACAGTTATTACATGCTAAACCTTTGTTCTTGATCACGTAAACTCTTAGAAACTGTTCACTTAGAAACATGCGTGAAACATGCGTGAAAGCTACACAAATATTTGAACTCTTCATATCACAATATAATTACTTAATTCGCTTCATTTTTATAAGTTATAAAAATTTCTCTTTTGTGAACATTCTTCAGCTGAAGCTGCCTGTCCATATTTGTTTTTTTGCATGCAAAAACATTTTATATTTCATACAATTAAAAATCTGTACGATTTTCCACTTTTATAATATCTTGAGCTCAGTTCCATTGAATATATTTTTATGTTGTTTTTATCAAGGTGCACAAGACAGTTTATACTATAACAAGCCGTTTTCCGCCCGCTTCGCTGACCGTAAGTGAAAATTTTGTACGTAATAGTACATTTTTGTTTGAAAAATGGTGAAGGGTCTATGGAGTTCAAAAAATAAGTAGCGTCTAACCATCTACAACTAATTCCGCGTCGAATGGTCTTGGTCCCATGCCGATCGGTCCAGTAGTTTTCAGGTTTATCGCGGTCAAAGAAAAAAAACTTTTATTACGTATATATAGATTGCTTGCCATGTCTCCATGTCACTTAAGAGTTTCGTTATATAAAATAATTACGTTAAGGATATCTATTAGTTAAATGTTAAATAATAAAAATGTAAAAAAATGTGATGGAAAGGTAAAATGTACAAAATAAATGAACTCAAGTAGGTACGTTAGGGAGTTAGTCGAGGTATTTGTAGGGAAGAGCGCGTTGGGGCCGAGTGGTGTGGGTGACCCGCCACAGGGGGTGGACCAATAGGCGCTTATAGCTCCCATTAAGTGGAGCCTTAGCCTGCCATCCCAAGACCGCAGTGCGTAGACTTCATGTCTACACCCTTCTCGAGGTGACCCTGTTTCCACTGAACACTGCGGATCTAGACTGGAGAGTCGATAAACACTCCTGAGGGTGGTGCTTCGGCGGCGCCTTCAGTACCGGGTCGGGGCCGATGAGGCTGCAGTGCCGAAAGGGCCTGGCCCGGACCGGGGGGGGGATGTCCCCATTTATGGGGACAAGTTGTGTTCCCCGTCCTCTGCGTGAGGGCGGGGGTCAGGTGTCGGGGTCACTTGCCCCTCTTTCAGGAAGGGTATTGTGACCCCGGTGGTGGAAAGAAGGAAAACTTTTAAAAACCCGTGAGGATACACGTAAAAATCTGAGGTGGAGAGAAGGAAAACTCGAAATTAAACCCGTGAGAAAACACGTTAAAACCAGAGGTGGAGAGAAGGAAAACTCGAAATGAAACCCGTGAGACAACACGTTAAAATCAAAGGTGGGAAGAAGGAAAACTTGTAAAAACCCGTGAGTAAACACGTAAAAATCAGGTGGGCGTGCTGACGCCCCTGCCGTGGTGTAGGCGGGGTGCGGAAGCCGCCACTTCGGAGGCCTGGGGTGTCCTTCGGGGGAAGGCGCCTCATTAATGGCCTCGGGATGGTGCGCGCGGTTGTTCCCGCGCGCCTCCCAGGAGAGCGGGCAGGTAAAACTGCCCGCAAACGGAGGAGGGCCCGGCTCAGGCTGGGCATAGCCGCCGGGGTCGCGGCAGAATGCCAACGCGCTCCCGTTGCCCCGGCATCAAGGCTCTCGAGGAACACCGTCAGGTTTTAGTGGGTAGACTCGGCCTAGCACCCTAATGTCGAGGAGTCCCACATACCCCCCTGCCACCCCCCTACGGCAGGACGGGATGCATAAAGCATTTCCTGACGCAAAAAAAAAAAAAAAAAAAAAAAAAAAAAAAGGGAAGAGCGCGTTGGGGCCGAGTGGTGTGGGTGACCCGCCACAGGGGGTGGACCAACAGGCGCTTATAGCTCCCATTAAGTGGAGCCTTAGCCTGCCATCCCAAGACCGCAGTGCGTAGACTTCATGTCTACATCCTTCTCGAGGTGACCCTGTTTCTACTGAACACTGCGGATCTAGACTGGAGAGTCGATAAACACTCCTGAGGGTGGTGCTTCGGCGGCGCCCTCAGTACCGGGTCGGGGCCGATGAGGCTGCAGTGCCGAAAGGGCCCGGCCCGGACCGGGGGGGAATCCGTCCTTCTAAGGACGATAAGGGGATTGATGTCGTCACCTTACCCCTCTGCTTTCAGAGGGGAATGGTTGTCGCGCGCGTTTGCGCATGATTGTGTTTTTGCGTCCTCTGCGGAGGACGCAAAGTCTAGGTGGAACGCGCTCGGCGGCACTAACCCTGTCGCCGGGTGGCGTATGGAGGGCGGACCTGCACCAACCGCCCTCCCCGGGACCCCGCGCAGGCACTTCAACGACCCCCGTGTCGGTGCTAAGGGGGTACGTCGTGGCTGCGCGGACCGACGACGGGCTTGCCTTCATTGGCCGGCCCAAGAGAAGGAAAACTTGAAACAAACCCGTGAGCGAACACGTAAAAACCTGTGGGTACCTGGGGACCTCCACTGTATTTACCCTTCTCCTTGGAATGGACGTCACCCGGGGAGTGACCTTTATTTCGTTCCATAAACCGTAGTCCCCCGTGAAAAGGGGACGTTTATGAATGATGAACAAAAACCCAAATGAAAAAGATGCAAGGAAGGTGGTTGAAGAGAAGGTGGTTGTCGAGAAGGAGCAGGAACCGGAGGTGACATTCATGTCAGGCTCAACGTGTGGCAGCGTGGAGAGTTTAGACTCACGCGGGTCAAGGACACCCAGAGCAGGAAGAAAGCGTACCTCTTCATGGGAGCGCATGGTCGACTCATCGTCGGACTCTGAGTTGACCAGAGAACAGTTGAAGTGCCTTCCTTGGTACCAAGACCTCCAGGAGGATAGGGAAAGGAAGAAGAGGAAAACAGCCAAAAATCTGGCTAAGAGAGGCAGGGGCCGGCCGCCGACAACCGGCCAATACGTGGGCTTGGCGAAGGCCAAGCAGGCCCTCGTGGACGCCGAGAGGCAGGAGATGGAGCTGCGCGCCGAGCAGGAGATGGCGGAAACGACCCGAGAGCTCGCGCGCGCCAGGGCTTCGCGTTCGGCAGCCGCGTCATCGGCTGATGGAGGTGGCGAGGGTCGGTCGGACCTAGAAGAGATCTTGGCGAAGGACTTGGCCGCCATCGAAAAGGTGGCCAAGACATCAAAAAATTTGAAGGGGCCGTACATTAAGGCCCTCAAAGATGCCGTCGCCTCAATCAAGGCGACCACCGAGGCTCTGAGTGCTAGGTCCTCAACTGAGGAGACTCGGAGATTGCAGGATGAAAACAGGCGCCTGCGAACGGAATTGGAGGAGCTTCGTTCCCAGTTGGCGGAACTAAAAAAGGAAATGTTCCAATTTATGAGCCGCCCAGGACCGTCTTCGTCCGCGGCAGTGATGGAATCTGTGGTGCCCACACAAGAGGAGCTAGCGCGTACGATCATCGCGCAGGTGGGCGCTATCATGAATGCCAGGTTTGAGGCCCTGGAAGACCGGCTGCTGCCAGAGAAGCGGTTCCGTCCGGCATCTCTGGCGGAAACTCCCTGCGGAAAGTCCAGCGTCGCACCATCGATGTCCGGCGTTGTCGAGAAGGGCAAAAAGGGGGGAAAGGAGAGGGAAAGGGTTCCGGCGTCGTCTGGGGCGGGGGTACCCCCAAGGCCCCGTCCGCTGCCTCCGGCACCCGCCTCCATGGAGGAGGCATTCAGCGTTGTCGCCCGAAAGGGCAAGAAGAAAGCTCCGGGGGGTACTTCACAGCCCCCTCCCAAAGAGGACCCGGCCAAGGGCCAAAAGCCCAAGGCTAAACGCAGGAGGAAGAAGCCAAAGCTCCGAATTCCGCGGACTTCGGCTGTGGTCCTCACGCTCTCGCCCGAGGCGGAGCGTAAGGGTGCGACGTACGCCTCCATCCTTACGGAGGCGAAAAACAAGGTAGACCTCTCTCTGTTAGGCATAACAGAGATGAGGTACAGAAAGGCGGCGACCGGAGCCGGTATACTCGAGTTGCCGGGCACCGACAATAAGGAGAAAGCGGACTCACTCGCAAATAAGTTGCGGGAGAGCCTCAACCCGGAGGTCGTTCGAGTCTCCAGGCTCACTAAGTGCGCAGAATTGCGCGTATCGGGTCTGGATGACTCGGCGACGGTTGCGGAGGTGGCCGCAGCCGTCGCAAAGGTTGGAGGCGTCTCAGTAGAAGATTTAAAGGTGGGAGAGATCCGCCGCGCCCCTTCAGGACTCGGGGCAGCCTGGGTCCGCTGCCCAGTAGAGGCTGCGAAGAAGGTGGCGGGTGCCCGACTGCTGGTCGGATGGGTCTCGGCCGGGGTGCAACTCCTCGAGCCGAGGCCCTTGAGGTGTTACAGGTGCCTCAAGATCGGGCACGTGCGGGTCTCCTGCACGTCGGAGGTGGACCGCAGCGGGCAGTGCTACCGCTGCGGCCAAGAAGGTCACAAGGCCGGCGGGTGCAATGCGGCGCCCAACTGCACGTTGCGCGCCGCGAGCGGTCTGCCTGCCGGTCACTTAACGGGGGGGAAAGCCTGTGCAGGGGCCAAGCCCAAAAAGGGCGAAAGGGCGGCTTCTGCCGCCGCCCGTGTGGTTCCTGCCAGGCCGGGTGTAGAGGGGATGGCCACGGACTAGTGGCCTCCCCTAGTGACCAACGCCTCTGGCGTGCGATTCCTCCGCCGCCGACAGGAGCGGCGGAGAGCCCACTGAGGCTTGGGGTGGCATTCGGGGGAGTGCCACCCCTCAGATAGCCTCGAGATGGCGCGCGCGGTGTTCCCGCGCGCCTCTCAAGCACTTAGGGTGGGAGTTCTGCCCTCCCACCCAAAACGAGACGAGGCTGGCGGTTTAGCGCCGGCCGTTGCCCGCCGGGGCCGCGGAGGAATGCTAACGCACTCCCGTTGCCCCGGTACCAAGGCTCTCGAGGAACACCGTCAGGTTTTAGTGGGTAGCCCGGCCTTGCACCTTACAGCCGGGAGTCCCACATATCCCCCTGCCGGGGGGAAAAGGGAAGAGCGCGTTAGAGAGGTTTTTGTATTATAAGTTACACCGTTACGACGGCGCTACGTCTCGGTATCCTTTCAAGTACTAATAAATAATAATTACAATTATAAGGCGAGCCAAGCAACGAGGAAAAATTGGATAAAAATGCGATTTCGACTGCGAGACCCGCGTATGATAATTATGAAAAGGTAAATTATTTAAATATCATTCTGCCATATTTCATTATACGACACTTAATTTGTGAAAAAGAAAACAGTTGTAGGGGAACAAGGAGATTTAGCTGTAACCAACTGAACGAAGGAAAAACACAGACTTTCGCATTATTTAAAATTGTAACATTCAATAAAAGCTATTTGTCATGTAGATGGACAAAGATACTTAACACTGAGAAATGAAACCAAGTCGGATTCGAATGTATTGGTTGCTTAGTGCGGCCAATTAATTACGTGTGGTTCGAAGTTGAACAAAATTTTGATTTACTTTTGAAGCTCCGTGTTCGTTTCAAATATTTATTATAAAATTTATGCTACAAGGGACAGGAAAAAATTTACACCAAAATTATTGCAAAATATATACCAAGCAAATATGTTAAACGCTGGAAGCTTGTTTGTTCAGGCGAAGTGAGTTTGGTCTCAACAAACACGCAGTTAATTTACTAAACCTCAGACCATAGTTCAATTGTAAAACAGAATAGAAATTCCCATACCAATCATTGTCAGCTTCGCCATTTTCTGTAACATCACTTGTATGTATTATAAAGAAATAACAAATTCTAAGTTCTAGCAACTTTACAAATAATGTAATAATGTCCTTCTTCCTTTTCTACGATATCCTTTTTTCAAACTTTGTTCTAATTTTATTAACCCGCGATTCCGTTAAAAAAAAACGTCTATGTCCTTCCATAGGACTTAATCTATTTCCCTTCTAAATTTCATTAAAATCGGTCCAGTGGTTTAGGCGTGAGAACGTTATGGACAAACAGCACTTTCCCGTTTACAATACTAGTATTGATTGAAAAATTGACTGTAAAGAGTTGGTTTAGTAAAACTAAAGTTATATAAAGTTTCAATAACTTTACTTGCATTGTTTATTACACGAGTATGTAGATTTCATAAAATTAGTAAATCCATATTTCTAATTTCATTATAAATTCGTGAAGTTACCGTAAATAATTATCATTCCCGTAATAAAAATATTCAGTAATTAATATCTCAGAATTATGGATGAGTGAATGAATGATGTTTTTATTTGTCGCTACAGAGACAATATCAACATTAAAACTGAGATGAAAAGTGAACAAAACAATAATAAAAAGTAAATAGAAAAATTGCAGAAAAAATATTATTTAATTATCACCGCAGCGACAAACCAGGATCTGACTCAGCATACGCTGTGGGTTGCTCCCACAACACTGGTTTTCAGTCATGCCCTAAGGAACAACGACGTCACCAACGTCAATTGCTGTAACTGAATTATTAGGTATATATTACACAGAATTTGTGCTCATAGACCGGAGTCGATAAGCTGCTTAAAAACTCGATTGCGTGGCTCGAATCTACCTATCTTTACCAAGCCTGTCTTTTTTTTCTTTCTCACCTCATGAATTTATGAGAAGTTTGTGCCCAATAGAAGAACTTATGTACATACCTAGCACTCGATTTAAGCGATTAATGCAAACAAGGTAACGAAATTTCTACTTCATTTTCAATACAGATAAACGGATTACGCAATTAATCAGCGAGGCACGAACGGACTACCATAATCCACGTAACAATTTACTAATTTCTGCGAATTTCATATGTTACTGAACTATGCCAAGGATTTAACAAAAACCATGTATTAAAGTTATTAAAATGTATTAGGTACATTATCTAGTTATAATTTTTAAACGAACGCAATGGAATCGCATATTTTCGCGCTAATGATTTTTAAGTGTTACCTAGCAGTCAAGGAGGTAACGACAGCAGTTTGATAACAGATATCAGATTTGGAAACCAATATAAATTATTTATTAGCGAGAGTTATCTTAACCTCATAAATTAATAATAATCTACTGATATATCAGAAAAGCGTGTACTTCAACATAAGAAGATTTATTATTAAATTGACATAAAGTATAATTTCACTAAATTGAACCACAAAGTTTGTGTTTTTACAGCAAAGTGTAGAACATTTTATAAATTTACTATCGACACACCCCATCTTCGCACGAGTAGCAGAGCCATTTTGGACAGAACTTTCGTACAATCCGTTCTTAATGAACGTCTACACCGCGAAAGGAGTTACTATACTAAATTACATACAATCGGACCTATAGTTTCGGCGATCTCGTGATGAGTCAGTCAGTGAGTGGTATTTCGCTTATATAGATATAGAGATATTGTTATAACTAATAAAATTCAATTACGAATGAGAGAAAAACAATAATTCTTTAGTGTGTAGCTTGTTTGTAGTTACATATAGTTATGTAACTACAAACATTTACAACTAAACTAAAACTACACATATAAATGTAATGTATATGATGTAGATTCAGCGGTTTCACTGCGAAGATCCATTGCATGCGATGAATTCTTATAATTTTTAGAATTTTTATTCGGTGCCATTTAGCTGACCGAGTCTGCGACCTCTGAATTTCATGAGGTTGCTTCGTTGAGAAGTAAAACACGTCTACTCGTGATTATGATCAAGTTTGAGATTTTGGACGGAAGATAATAAAAAATAATAAAAAATTCATAATATAAAATATATGTATATTGTATTTATATATACTCATTACATATTTATACATCACATCTATAAATTTAAGTGTATAAATGTGATTCCGAAATGAAAGCATTTTCTTAAGCTTATATGGTTACTTGCACATAAACAAAACCCAAATACGCTTTTTTTAAATATTTCTCTGTCTGTCATTCTGTTTGTTTGTCCGAACCGATCTTCGATATGTCTGAAATAATTTTGAAAGGAATTTCTATTGGCAGGTATAGAACTTTTCAGAGAATTATCTAGACTTCTTTTTATACCTAAAAATACCAAATTGATTGCGGGTGGAACCGCGAAGCGCATCTAGTTATACGATATAAGTCTACTTAGTACTGTACGATTTATTATGATTTTAAAGTTATATTATATCCTTATATATGTAAAAAGCAATATGTTGGTCAGTGTAATTATTAATTTTTAAAGATTATGTAATTCAAGGCCAACCAAAACTCTTTCTGGTTTAAGGGACAGTTACATAATAAAACAACTAAGTTTGAAGGGACTAGGGTCTCTCGACAAAGTTGGTAACTTCACTGACAAGTTTATCGATTACATGACATCATTTGTAAAACATAGCAATGACCATTTATAGGGTGTGTGTGTAATTTAAAGAATTAGACTTTATCGGATTAATGTGTGTTTAAAAACTGTCTGTTGTCCATATACTTACATAATATGATAATGTAATCACCGTATTAATTTTTGTTTGAGAGTTATTCTGATTTTGCTAAACGGAATAAAAATACTTAGTAATAAGCGAAATTGAGCGGTGAGAAGCCAAGAAAGACCATGGCTTATGACAATAAGTACATGACACATGAAAAGTCAAAAGCACTCCCATATCTCAGCGAGAGTGTGAGAAGAACGATGAGGTTAGCAGAGATGAAAGAAGGGTAAGACCGTATGAATGATACGTCCCATTGGCGATATAGCGTAAAGATATGTATGTACTATACAATAAAAAGTGGTTTTTTAATTCCATAACTTTGCGCTATGGACAAATTTACGCGACCACAGCTGTTTTAGTCTTGTAATTCCAACAAGCGTTCTCGGTCTTTGAAACTTCATGAATTTATTGAGAATATAGTTTTCAGTAAACGTTTTTTTTTTAATAATTTGTCCTCGATGTAGAATAGCTAGGCCTGTCTAAACTTTAAACTTTCTTGATGATACTCCGTTAAGAAGGGAAAGTGTCAATAAAAAAGTTTAAAATTCTGAAGAAATCGACCTAAAGATATGTACATCAACTAAGAAAGGGCAAATGGATATGTCGTTAATGTATATACATAATATATAAACCAAAAAACTCTCGTCTGCTCTATCCTCATAAGAACCTCATAATGTTTATTGTCAGTACATTACTTTTGACTTCATACTTATGTGTCTCATAATAGCATTACTCTTTCTGTATATTGCTTTGTATAAAAAAAAAGATTTTATAAGACAGACTGCTGGCGCGTATCATATAGCGCTGACATAGTCTGTATTAATTTAAGCGAAACAACTTCATATTATCACAAATAAATATATTAAAAAAAAACTATAAAACGAGAACGCATAAGCATTATAGATTATATATTGGCTTGTCGGCCATTCATGATTTACCGCACAATTAATTATTTAAAAGCAACTAATTTGTATTACTATGTCACAACATTTTAATGATAGTGAAAAGAACTAAAAGTAATTAACGTGCTATAAAATTTTTCTGTTTTGGAAATAATTGTAAAGAAACGAGAAAGGGGGATTATATACAATAAAAATGTTTGCACTAGAATTTTTCACTGGTATTTACTGCAATCATCTCTGAACATCTTTTTAAAGAGTAATTTACTGTAATATTCCTAGATAATTTATTCCTGAAACGGAAATTCCAGTCCATTTACTCTACTTTAGCACTTTGGATCGGCGGAGGGAAAGAAATGCTTTTAATAAAAGTAATTTCGGAACAAATTTACTCGATTTGCGTTGGATAAAGGTTGAATAATAATTATGGTGGAGGGTTTCACTGTGTAATTTTCTTAAGTTGCTTTGCAATGAACGTTTCGACAAATCGCCAAGGCCGATGTTGTTATTCAAAATATTGTTTTCCACGGCTTGACTTCCTTTGAATATTCATCTTCGTAACAATGTTTCATTAGTTTGACAAACGTTTTTATTAATCCACCCGAGAGACGATAATTAAGTTATCCAAGTTGTCTTGTTTCTTGACTTACTGCGGAAAGTTGACTAAAGTTCCTTTCTCTGATACGACTCATTTTTAGGGGTCCGTAGTCAATTAGTAATCTTTATAAATTCGGACCATCATCCTCCGCCCATCTGTTTGTCTGCCACAGTCAACCTATTCTCTTATTTATATATCAATTGTGATAAAATTTGGTACACAGACGTAAATTGATGATTAAGAATGGAAAGAAAAAATCTTAGAAAAAAAAACATTTTTGGGACCTGCCACAATACAGCGAAAAATGAAACCAAAATATTTCACGTACGCCGTCGAGTGACACATGCCATCAAGTGTGAGAGCGAGTGACCCATTTTTTATTGCACCAGCGGAAAGCCGTTGAATGAGTTCTCTTGTAATGCAATACAAAATGTTTCAGGACCATATAATTTTAACTCTTCAGTTACGAGTTCAGTTGTCGGTGTTCCTGCCTCTAATTTCTTAAATATCGATGAAAAAATATACAGAAAACACCTATTTCTAAATATAACCTTTAATTAGCATTTTAGATTAAAATTATTATAAATACTGATATTATAGTTACCACTAAACTGTTTTCTGATTAAGTTAATAAAATAACGTTTTTGAAAATTAACTAATTGATTAGATTAATTTTTAAACAGTGGTATAAAGTTATGCTACAATAGCTATACTATGAAGTACAGTTATACTATGAATCTGTTTACCCATTAACTACATTACGCTGTACACTCTTGGCTGAATTCTTAGCCATAGTTATTTCGTCAACGAAATAAAACGAAATAAAAAAGTAAAGAAGTACGCTTGATTAACTTCATAACTTCATTTGTTTACGTAACTAGAGCCCCTGTTTTAATATAATGTGTATATCAACCTACAGTTCATACTACTGCTTAAAATCTTAAAAATATTTTGTAATTATTTGATTTCATTACAAATCTTCAATTTATGTGATCATTGTAATAGGTATAGGTTAAGTATAAAATTATGTATTAATTATCACAAAAAACTTATTTTTTATTACAATTATACAGGTATTTGCTAATTTATATATTACTTTATCCTTAAAGTTCAATATATTACAATAGATTACAATGAACTCAGGCTACCTTGAACATGTGACGTACAAGTAATTATGAGGGCGAGAATTAAATTAATATGCTGAAATTGGCTTGACAGGTACGTATTGAGTAATTACAAGAAATTAAGCATGAAGTATAATACGATTACATTTATATATATGTATATATATATATATATACATATATATTTCTATTAATGTTACACTTGTAATATCTAAGACTGATCGAAATACTAAAGATTAACGGAGGTCTACAGGTATTTGTTGACGACGGCTGGAAGAGAGAGAGAAAAAAAAACCCTTTTAACACACATCTACTATTGCGTTAAATAAAGATATTCGTATTCATAAACTAATGTCATTTCAGATTAAAAATTTTAAATATAACGCCAATTTTTTTTTAGATAAATACAGAAAAAGTGCTTTAATATTTTTTTGAATGTTGTTCAAGAAAAACTTATCCCTCATTATTTACGTAAAGCAAATATGAATGATTGAATTGAAATGAAAGAAATATGAATACCTACTTATAATGTTTTCGAACCCCAGATTAGTCCCTGATATTAATATTGTTGCGTGCTGTTTTGTTCCCCATAAGCCTCTATAGAGTTAGTTAGTAATTATCTAGGAGTCCAGCAAATTTTTGCGACAAACATCTATAAACTAAATAGCCGACCAACCGCAATAGCCAATATCTCTCTTTAGTATTAACCCAATTAGGTTATTTATTGTTTAAGTATTCCCAAGTACATCGTCACATAGAAATTTATGATTCATCGAGGTACAATAATTAACTTCTAATTACTACCAAAAGTGTAACAACATTATTAATTAACTCATTTATCTCTATTCTTTAATTCTATTCATTTAAATACATACACAGCCTTAATTATTACCGATCACGTTTCTTCAATGAGACAGAATAAGTAAAAAAGAAAACACTTTTAATCAATTTATTTTAGGGTTGATTGAATGTCTGAGCTAATCTATGCCTTTTTAATGGTAAGCAACGATACGAAACGGTTACCAAAAGTGACAATGGTATTCCACTCATAATTGTGAGGACACCACTGATTATTATAGAATAAGACTTATCGTATTTTTTGACTTATAAAAAACTTATTACCTACTTTACTATTAATAAGAAGTAAAAGAAAAACTTTGCGATTAAAATGGCTTAGGGACCCTAGTCCATCAGAATTCCATTTTCAATATAAATTCAAAATGTTGAAAAACACGCGATAATCAATATATAATGTAAACCAATTATTATTGAAATAGGTATGAGATTCAAGAGGTCAGCTTGTTTAGAAAGCTCCTAGACTCGGATTTGTTTCAGAACTTGCAGAGATGACTAATTATACAGTGTCAGAACAATTATGATTTGGGCAGGAATTTCAGTCGGTGAAAAAACAGAGCTCATTTAATCAACGGTACTTGAAATGCCCAAACCTACTGCCTAAGAACAGTGGTTGTTCGGTTGAGAAGATTGGGTTCTGCCTCTCGTTTCATATACGACGATATCCGGAGACGCTTCGCACGTGCAACCAAAAGAACGCTAGTAGAAGTCAATACTCAGTTTTCCCTTGATGTACAGTCGCCTTATACGAATCTAACATGCATGGACATGTAACAAACGAAGAGTTTCTGATTCATAAAGAATCCTTTTTTCATCTTTGCAATGAGTGAGAGCGTCCTTTCCGCAGAGAAACATTGATGAGCTGTAATTTTAAGTATGAATCGTCATTGTTTTTTCCGCGAATTATTTTCTATGATCTAATAGCTTTTTGCTTACTAACCACTTTTCATAATTACTTTTCTCTTACCCTTTTCTTTTCTTCTTTTTTACTTATTAACACAAAAATGCTATTACTATACATGTTAAAGGGGTACATTTCCTTGCTATTGCATTTATTATTGTCTTCCATAAAAAATCAATCATGAAAATATAATACTAAAAGCACAATACAATAAATCCCCTAAATCATTTTGACTACTGTATATAATTTTTTATGTGACTGCATTCTTTAATATTTTTTTGAAAACAAACGTTAAAATTGTTGTTGACTTTAATATCACTTTAACTCCAAAAATATCCCGTACAAAAAGGAAAAATCACATGAACATTTGAGTACATGATGAACTAGAAAAAAGATCTCAGAATTACATTGTAAAGAAACATTCTCAACAAATTATATTTTGTGGTTGGCAGTATTTTTTACATAAAGAAAAACAAGAAAAAACTCTACGACGACGTACTATATGACAAACTTTGTTTAGCGGTTGGCGGTTGGTACTCAACAATATTGCACACTTATTGCACAAGTATGAGCGTCATTTAAGGGTTTTTTAGGTTTCCGTAGCCAATGGCAACAAACACTTATAATTCGTCCTGTCCGCCTGTTTGTCCGAATATCACAGCCATTTTACTCGGAAACTATTGGTACAATACTGGAATTTCGAATGTAGATGTCTTTTATGAACAGCTACACAACAGTACAGCGAAATTTTAAAAAATTAGGGGTGTCACTCCATACAGGTAACTAAAAGATAAAAAAAAAATTCTAGTGCAAAAGTGATAGAGATATTTCTAAGTGATCTTTTCATTGAAGTCATTTTATGTGAGAGATATCTATGCGTTTCTAAGGCCGTACGAGTAAGAAGTGAGTGTCTCCGTTCAAACTTTTCAACTATGGAGTGGAAGATTCTGGAAATATTTAAGGTAATAGAACCTAAAAAGTACTTTTAACAAAAATTGGTTGAAATAGAAATAGAATAGGTTGTACAATTTTCGAAATATGGGGGTATTTTTGGTTACGCGTTTGGCGACCGCAGAAATGACTTTATCTTTCGCGGTTTGTAACTTATTTTTGCTGCTGATTAAATGAATATTGTGCATTCCGACTACGGAACTCTTCACTGCGCGTGTATAATAATATCTTATTTCTTACGATTTTTTAAAATGCAGTAATAGCATTACCGTGGCTAATTTTCATAATTTACTTACCCGTCATTTTATATTTTTTCTTGCAGTTTGTCAATACTTTTCTGTTGTTAGAACAAGGTTTTTTTATGATTACATGAGATGATATCGGCAGCAAAAAAGGCGAGAGTATTGTGTCGTTGCTGGCTTCAAGCCAATATTCCACGTAACTGTCATAGCGTTACATTTACACGTCCTTTTTTCTTGCGCTTAAAATATTACTTTAGTTATAGAAGATGTCTCAAGGATATAAGAAAATAAATTACTTTTGCGGTAAGCACCAACTACTTGATGATATAAATAGTATGATCTGTTTGAACGTATTTGTTATTTATGACTAAACGGTATTTCAACCGAACGTCATAAACATCTTCTCTAGCGTCTTATTCTGATAGAAGATCATTTTCCAAACAGACGTATAATTACCATTAATTTTAGAAAATAAGTATTTTTAAAACTACTATTAGTACTGGTACTACTGTAGCTTTTTTATTACAACTATATAACGTATTTATCAATTGAACTCCAAGACGAAGTAATATTTTTCCATAACTGGATTACGAATTCATCTTGCAGACATATCTACAGTAATTAGTTGTAAATCAATATTATGATGTTTCTTGAACGCTTACGTTGTGAGACTTTTAAATATGTGAGCGTCTGGCCTGAAACTTTTTCTTTTCTCTATTTATAAAAATAATAGCAAAAAGAATTGATTCGCGGTGGAAAAGTGATACCGGACATAAGGTTCGGCGCGGTTCTAATAAAACGAAGTGCGTCCACACTTCTTTTTACTAATGAGATGAGAAGGAGTCCGTGCTACATGACTCAAGTGACTACTCATCTATATAAAAAGTAGGTAATCTACAGTCAGAGATCTAACCTCGCTTATTAAATAACGCCACACAACAAATGCTGAAAACGAAGACTTAACTTACTTCCGAAGAATGACGCAAGATTTCCAAGACCCTCAATATGGATGTCCTATATTGTTCTAATAAAAGGCGATTTTACCTCGCTGATCGTAAGAAATACCAAAGGAACACTACGCTAATAGCGCCTGAATTAGAAGTGAGTATATTAGAATTACTTTAATACAATATTAATTAGATGCAGTCGAAAAAGTTAAAACTAAAATGGCAAAAAATACAAAACTTAATTGGCCGAAGTACCTGTTGTTACAAATACTAATAAAAATTGAATATAAAATACTCATTCATTATTCTAAAAGCGAACCACGCATCAAATAGAATTAATGATGCTAGGAGTACGTATAAATTATTTATTTCTTTTTCTTTTTTTAAAGTTAAACCATTTATATCTTTTACGCCTTAAGATTCTGTTCATCCTAAATCTGTAACCACATAATTTATACACGTAATCTCCTAAAAGCACCTGAGCATTTTGAGGTAACAGGTTTCATATTTATAACAATTTGTTTCTTTGTAAAATTCACAAACTTTGGAACATTACAGGATATACAGAGTCAGCTTTCGCCGAGACGCATTGGAAAAAAAATTACCATGTACCTAATGTACATGTACAATCGTAGAATAGCGAAAATCATGATGCGCCCAGGCATATTGTGTAGGTTAGCTTGTAAATAAGCATGAACTATTAAGACCTGGATATTTCACCTAAAATATCGATAAGCGTATTGACATCATTGATCTGCCCGATTTTTCATCGAGCACATAGTAATATGACGGCAGGACAAGATATCTTTCTTACTTACTTCTTTCGACTCTTTGAATCTCATTATTCTCCTCACGCATTTTTGCCTAGGTATGCGGATAATTTTGACATTTCTGTCAGCTAACACTCTGGCTATTTGATCTTCATAAGTCAGCCTTGGTTTTGCTTGTCTTCTGCTAACACTTACTTTCGCTCTGTTCTTCATCAGTCTTTCATCACTCATTCTTTCCATGTGACGGAACAATCTAAGCATTCCTTCTTCATTTTTACAATAACACTGTCGCGTGATCCTGTCATACTGCGTATTTCTTCGTTGTTAATTTTGTCCACAAGGATAATACCGCACATATTTATGAGATATCGCATTTCATACATACATACATATCTTCATGCTGTATTCCTAACGGGTTAGTCAGAGAGGATAGAGATTACATACTTCTTTCTCTTCCTCAAATCTCGTCATTCTCCTCAGACATTTTCCAAGTGCTTTCGACATTTCCTTCTTCTAACATTCTGCCTATTTGATTTTCATAAGTAAACCTTGGTCTTCCCTGGCCTCTTTTACCACTCGCTTTTACTCGCAAGTTTTTTTCGTTGGTCTTTCATCACTCATTCTTTCTATGTGTCCGAACCATCTAAGCATTACTTCCTTCATTTTTATAACAACACTGACGTGCAACCCTGTCATACATCATTGCTTATTTTATCCGCAAGGGTGACACCGCACATATTTCTCTCTTTCTATTTCATAGGAGGTAAATTGAGGAAGCGTGCTCGTCGCGACCCCCGCCAGCCCTTTGCAGGGCTGCAATTCCTCTCCTGTGCACACCATGCGGGACTACGATAGCAAAAACGATAGCGCGTCCCCTGAAAGCGACGTACACCAGTTTGTCCCCGCTGGCGAGTGCAGTCCAGCGTTGGGGACCTCCACTCAACACGCTGTACACCTCGCGGCGGGAAATGGATGGAAGAGTGCAGAATAGCTGCGTGGAATGTGAGAGGTGGGATTGAAGAGAAGATGAATGAAGTGATTGATGGTATAGAAGAAAGAAGATTGGATGTCTTATGTTGAAGGAAAACCATCCGAAAGGGTAGTGAACTTGTCGACTTGCCAAAGGGGTCATCGCTATGGTCAGGAGTACCGCAAGAAGAGAGGGAATGCCAAGGAGTAGGTGACTTACTCTCCTCTCGTTTGGTTAATTTTGTAACAACTGAGTATAAGTTTGTAAACCCGAGACTGCTCTGGGTGCGTATCAAGACAAGGTTGACGAGGATTTTTGTTTGTGTGGTGTAAGCCTCAATGTCCTCTGTCGGTTTGGGTGAGCTAAAGCTGTATTGGGAGAATGTTAGGGAAATTTTAGACACGGTTGAAGAGAACGAGAGAGTTATAGTGTGTGGCGACATGGATGGATGGGTCGGGACAGTTCAAACAGGATTTGAGATTGCCCTAGGTAAGTATGGAGATAAGAGAGTAAATGATGTTGGTAGAATTGTGTTAGAAGTGTATATTGTAAAGGATCTTTTTGTTGCTAATTCCTTATTTAAGCACAAAAGAATTGATCAGTACACGTGGCAAAAGGAATTATTAGTACAGTACAGTACATTTCTACTGCATTTATCTTACTTTCACTCGATTTCGGACATATCCAGGCATATCAGTACTACACTACTAATGCGACCAGAGCACTGTTTATCTCATTGCCAGCTGCTTTCCATCTCTCCACATCCAACTCACATCTTACATCCCTTGAAAACACATTCTCCAGATACACTGTTTCATTCACTTGTTTTAGACATTTGCCATGTACTCATAAGTCACATTTCGTCTGTACATCTTCCCTTTCAACATAAGAACCTTAGTTTTATTCACATTCATATTAAACCCTTTTACTTCACATCCTTCTTCCATCCACGTGACCAGTGTATGCAACTCTGCTTCTAATGGTGCTATGAGCACAGTATCGTCAGCGTACAAAAGGCGGTTTGCCACTGTACCATCACATATCATACCACTCACACTACCTTTTAATATCTGGAAGCAAATGTCCAAATATAGCACGAATAGCCAGACAGACATCACGCAGCTCTGTCTGACTAAAATATTTAAGTTGCTTATATGAAACTTACATCTGTTACAACTTACGTCTCTGAGAAAAATATTTGTGACAGACAGATACGCAGGCACACAGTTACAGACAGAAGCATCGCATAGAAGTAATCCCGTAAGTATTACCAAAATGTCTATATGAAAATCAAAATTGGTTCAAAATGAACAACTTAATTCTCGTTTCTGGTTTTAGGTAAATAGTCAATATAATATGTATAATTTCTACATAATTTCAACTCAGTAAGTGCAAAATTTACAGAATAAACAAACCGTAACATACAGACAGACAGACATACATAATGTAGTTATAAAGATTTCGTTTTAGTATTTTGGCTACGTAACCCTAGAACTGTATCGTACAAATTACTTAAACCTGTTGCTATTGCACGAACTTTTTATATTATAATTAACAGAAGTGAATACGTTACACTTATTGGCCCTCTACTACTGGCCGTCCAAACGTCCATAGATCCATCCATTACGCTAAATTAACAATTACTTACTATGTGACGTGTAACCTCCATCAGTCGTAAGTATACCTGCGACTCTATTTTACACGATATGTAATTACAGCATGTAATAGACAGAATCGTCAATGAAAGGGTTCAAACGGATGTAGATTGACATTTCAATCAACTTACGCCTAAATAATGTTATGGATCCATATAAATGGCTAATAAAAGACGCCGAACGCTTATACTCGATCCACATCAAATTCTATATGAATTTTGCTGTAGTCATTTTAGAAAATATTTATTTTTTAAAAACATGAAATTAGAAATAAAAGTTACGATTGATTGTCTTTCATTCTTCATCTGGATTTTTACCCTACATTTAATAGATCTATACCTAAGTTTATGTCACTATATATTTCGTAAATTAACAGTTGTACTTGAGTTTTAAAATTATTACAATTTAAAAGGAACATTACCGAATAAATGTTATTACATTACAAATCAACCACAATGCATTACCTACTGTATCTACAAAATTTAAAGTTGTCGATAACTCATACTTACCCTAAGCCAATACGAGGAAAATTGATAGAAGGCATAAAACGTATAACCGGACCGCAATATTCATACCTATAGAAGTTTATGCGAGGGTAAATGACAATGACCTCATCGTTCCGCAGTTTGCTTACAACACTGTGACCTCATCTGACATACATCGTAAACAATTTTTCGTGGAGAGCTTTAAGCCATTACGATTTTAAATTCACGAGTTTCCTTTCCGCGTCTTTCAATGGCCATCATTACAGACGGTCGTTGCACACCCAAATTCTTTCATGTTCATTCAATCGTCGACTTCCGAAGCAATGTGAATGGTGCATCGGGAAAATAAATCCGGGAAAAAAATAAAAATAAATAATGGTCACAAGAGCAGCTGCACACATATGAAACGTAGATTTAGGGCTCGTACACATTAAGGTGGCTCAACACATACTACCTACATTTCAATAGTTAAATAACGTCACGCTAATTTTCATTTGAGGTGGATAATAAAATCATACTTTGATACTACGTTTGGAGGTAAGTAGGGATACAGAACAAGTTGTTAGCCTATCCTACTAATTCTTTAACAGACCTTATCACTACACAGAAAGACATGCAGTTATCACATTTTTTATTTTTAACAGACTTAAAAAAAAGGAGAGGAAAGTCAATTATGAATCGATTTCAGAAATTCTTTTTTTGTTTGAAAGGATATACTTTCGAAAGGGTTCCATTTAAATTTCACTGACGTTGGAGCATGGACTTCGAAGATACACCAAATAAAGCTATTAAGCTTATTATTATTTATATTGATGATTCTCTTGTATGTCATTGCGCTCCAGAATTAGAAAAGAAGTTAATTGTAAACCTGTGCTACATATTTGTTTAAGCCAAGGTCACTCAAAAGAAAGAAATAAAAATTTTAAGAAAAAAACTAAACCGCTGTAAAAAAAAATACCGAAAAGTACAAAATAACTATCCTTTACTAATCAAAACTCAAGTATGATAAACTTCACTAACTGTCAAATTTAATTATAGAGGTATTTGCATCGTATTTATAAAGATATTTTTGTACTTTTATTTTGTACTTTTCAGTGTTTTTTCTTTGAAGGCAGTTTAATTTTTTTTCTTAAAAATTTTTTCGTTTATTCTTTTCGTAGACAAGCATGGAAGTTATATTTTCATCATTAGAGTGACGAGTACTTGTACAATAAAAAATTGGCAATGTAAGAATCCCAACGTTACTGAATTCCTAGAAAGAACTGACAAATTCACGATAAACATAATTCGCTTATTAGATTCGAATTAAAAACGCTGTCTAATTGTTATCCTCAAACAATTGAATATTTTATAAATAATTTTTATTAAAATTACAATTTCTAGTTAAATTTTATACAATAACTTGAACAAAAAAAAAATATAAAACTTACCGTAATGTTTCAGTTATATAACACGGTTACAATAGCTAGAAAATGCCTTTGTTACATAAAAGACTATTTTCATCCCACTGAAATTGCGGACAAAATTTATTAAAAACAACGAAAACAAAGAAGTTACACGAGATTCACATTTTGGACGCCCGTTTTACGAAATTGCATTCTTCTAACATATACGTAGCAAGTCGCGACCGAAAGCATCCCGTGAGAATTCACCCTAAAAAGCACAATCGTTGACTGGAACATTGCCAAGCGTGCAACGTGCAAGCAGAGGAAGCTTCCTATGTGTTCCGCCCCGATAGAATTAACAATATCCCCTGCAATCGACAACTACCGGAGTGTCAGTTGCTCTGCCAGATAAGTGATTGTCGATATTACTATTTGTTATGAATTATTATTTAACTTAAAACACACTACAATTACGAGTAACATTGTACCAACTTACACTTTTTACCACTTTTTTTGATGCGGAAATTACGAATATGCTTAACACTCATAATTCATTTTGATATGACTGAAGGCTTACTTATGAAGATCAAATATCCAGAGTGTTAGTTGACGAAAATGTCAAAAACACTTGCATACCTAGTCGAAAATGTATGAGGAGAATGATAAGATTTGAGGAAGCGAAATAAGTAGTCCTCTCTGACTACCCCGTTAGGGATACAAGGTGTAGATATGTATGTATGTAGTTATGCATTTTTATATTATGAGTTATTAAGTTTTTTTTTTTATTGCAGGTTAAACGTTAAATATTTTTCTAAAATCGAGTTATTAAAAACAGTAAGTGAAAATTGATGGTAGTAAGTTCACGAATTCGAACATCGTCCAATTAACTGATGTACAAGATATTTCGAAATATGTATGATTCACAGTTACACTAATATACCTACACCTAAACAATTTGCCCTCTTTTATTGTGTTAAGGTGTCAGTCTTCAAGAAAATTCATTTTATAAACTGTCCCATATAGCATTTTGACTTTTTAACCGACTTCAAAAAAAAGGAGGGGGTTCTATGTTCGTCTGCATGTATGTTTTTTTTTATGTATGTTCACCTATAACTTTGTCAACTGTGGACCAATTTCGAAAATTTTTATTTGCTTGAAAAGATATACTTTCGAGGTGGTCCCATTTAAATTTCACCGGTATTGGAGCTTAGACTTCGAAGATATACTGAATAACACCGAACAACGCAACCTGGTTATAGCCTTTATTTATATTGATGATTCTCTTGTATATCGTTGCGCTCCTGAATTAGAAAGAAGTTAATTGTAGACCAGCCCTAGATATTTATTCAAGCCAAGGTCACTCAAAAGAGAGAAATAAAAGACATTTTTTGGAAAAAAAACAAACTACCTTAAAAAAAACACTGAAAAGTACAAAATAACTATTCTTTACTAATCAGAACTCAAGTACAATAAAAATAACTTTATATGTACGATACACATACCTATATAATTAAATTTAACAATTATTTAAGTCGGTGCCAAATCAATGTGCAACAATTTAAAGTTTATTAGTTTGGTAGGTTTGGCACCGACTTCGGTAACGGGCAAATTTAATTGTATAGATATATGTATCGTACTTATAAAGTTATTTTTATTCTACTTGAGTTTTGATTAGTAAAGGATAGTTATTTTGTACTTTTCAGTGTTTTTTTTGAAGGCCGTTTAATTTTTTTTTCTTAAAATTTTTAATATTGGTGCCGCTGTGGTCACTGACATGGCGAAAAGAAATTGAATGTGTTAACAAATTCTACTTTACGAAAGTACAAATATTTTTATATAGAACATTATACCGTACATTAAGCTGGTCAAAAACATAATCAGACTAGGAGAATGGATTAGATGTAACACCTGTTCTGCAAGAACTTATTGAGTTACACATTACGCATAATGAGATAACGCTACTTAATAGTCTAAACTAAGTAATGGATGTAACTGAGCAGCATATAGTTAACATAAATAATACACACATACGTATACACACTATCACCACGCTGTATCCCTAAAGGAGTAGACAGAATGGCGCGGCAAACATCTCTTAATTCTTTTGCTTTCTAAAATTTTATTATTCTCCTCACACAATTTTGTTAAAGTTTGCGAATTAAGTTTGCGTTTTAGTCAATTAATAGCAAAAGAAAATAATAAAGAGATACACAATCTCACAATTGTAGGTTTGTACGAAAGGTTATTCTAAAAATGAAAAAAAAAATCTTAAATAGTTCGGGCACATAGAAAGAATTCAACAAAGCGAAAGTGAGTAGTAACAGAAACCGAGGAAGATTATAAATACGTATAATATGTGAAATATATACATAAATATGTACCCACTTAATATAATAAATAAAAAATAACTTCTTTTTAAAATTTAAATTTTTTAAAATAATATAATAATAATAATATACTCAGACAGCACTTGTGTTATGGGTACTAGACAACTGATGTACTACTTATATACTTTTTCTTTTGTAAATAAATACATATTATACATAAACACCCAGACTCGGGACGGGAATCGAACCCGCAACCCCCGTTACTTTCCGACGCGCTAACCAGTTGCTCCACGGAGGTCGTCTAAAAGATGTAAAAAGATGTCAAAAGATTTTTCTAGGGATTTTATAACATGAAACAAACTGTTCCAAGAAAAATATCTCTTTTCCAATTTGATGACTACATGTGCATGTAATTCACATAATACATAAGTAAATAAAATATTAGAATGACTTTTTGGAGAATAAGTAAGTATTCATCAGTCGTAATAAAATATGCTAAAAGAGGCAATATTGATTTTAGTTTGGTGAATATATATTAAATTTTGTTAGTAGTATCGTTTACCTTTTCTCAACTACACATTGTTTACAATGTGTATAAAGAAAATAAACTATAACAACGGTTGGCGTAGAGCCAACCGCCTCACGTCGTTGAAAAACGACAAACTTCGTTTAATACCCAAGCAATCGACAAATTATAAATGAAAATTAATTTAAAGACCTTAACGAACTCGACAATGGATGTTGTTTCAAGTTCCTGAGACTTTGACAGGATTAAAATGCCACGCCTTTGTAATTACTTCTTAGATAACCCTCTCGCAATATTTAATCCGTACAGAAACCACGATTTGCCAGCGAAAACTTGAGCTTTGTTAATTTACGGATGTAAGGACTTATACCGACGTTACAATATGAAGTTATGAACATAATTTCGAAGTATGACTTGAAATTATATCTTAATTATAGCTATTTATCATATACACAAATTATTTGCGCTTTGTATGCGCTGACTGGTATTATCTCCTCACGCAGGCCGTAAAATCTGGTTTGGAATAGGACGTTTTAAACGAACTCGTGTAGGAGGTGGACTTAACAAAGTATGTCTAAATATGAAAAGGCTCTGCCATGGGCGGTACGACAGGCGGTTTGTAGTTGCAGTCTCGTAGTATGAGCTCTATGAAACTATATGCTCAGGTAAACCGGTAAAATACCACAACAATACGAGCCACATTTTATTATAATTGACTGCGATACGGCGAACATAACAACTTCAAGAATGTGACCAGCAAGACGAATGGATAGCAACTGTCCTCCTGCATCTTGGACTCTGTCTACGCGTGGGGGAAAAATCGACGCTAGGGCCAATACACGGCGTTCATTGTACGTCATAATTGCATCAGTTTTTCACAGACAAGCTGTGTATTTGAATTTCTGCTGCTATATTCATTGTCGTTCTCATTCTCGTTCGTATATCACCTGAAACGATACATTTATTGGTAGAAGTAGCGACTAGGTGTGTTTGTGTTGTGGCTGAATATTCCGTTAACCCCGAACAGAATATGATGTCAAGTTTTGTGTGTACATGTAAAGTCACATCAAGTCACTTCCATTCAATTTACCAAAAAGGTAAATAAATAACATTGAAGCGCGTGGCACAGAGGGGGAATGAGCGGAGGAGGCGCGCAACTTTTTTTTGTATTGTTGGATTCAGTTTCATTGTATTACGTATACGTAATATTAATCGCAGGAACCAGACGGTACAAAGAAAATCCAAATAAAGGCGGCGCGGCATAGGAAGAAACGACGCGACGCGACAAACAGCTTACGCGTGGCGTGGGAGCCGTACGGAGGTGGACGCATACGCAAGTGCGAGTCCTGTATTGAGGATCCTATATTGCTGGCATATGAGAGCCGTCATACAGAGCAGTGGGAGCTCGACGCGGCACTATTGTGGTTTCTTTGTCATATTTTTATCTGAAACTCTTAACTTAGTATAATGAATTTCACTCAAATTAATAATAATAGTGCAATAGCACCTCTGTTGAGACAAAAATTATGAAAACTGTTAAAAGAAGGTAATATTGGGAGAGAAAACATCAAAGTTGTGTTGAAG
Organism: Zeuzera pyrina; assembly: GCA_907165235.1. Taxonomy (NCBI): domain Eukaryota; kingdom Metazoa; phylum Arthropoda; class Insecta; order Lepidoptera; family Cossidae; genus Zeuzera; species Zeuzera pyrina. Next base: position 10,682,234 of record OU015626.1, on the reverse strand, counting down.
GTAAGCAGATTTCAAGTTTTAATACTCCGCACGCGCCCATTATAACATAACGCTTGCACGAAGCGAGCACTATGACTTTTGAGTGGGACACTCTTAACACAGAAATCAGTTAGCGTCCGCTACCCACGCCTTCGCTCTGAGCGCAGCATAAAAATAACAGTAGGATGTCTTCACAGAAAGGTAGCAGTTTGTATGTGTGTGCGCTAATACGCATGCCGTAGCACGCACACAACGGCAATATTTTGGGCGAATAAGGGTAATTATTGTAGCAGCAGTCGGAGTCGCTCGCGACACAAACATGCGACCGCTTCCATTTGTCTTTAATTCGTTCTTTACATCGTAGCAAACACAAAAATGTCTAAACCACATAAACGAACGTATTATAATGTCCTTAGATGCTAAAGTAATTTTAGTTATTCGAATATAGAGTTATCATTCTTCCACATAACTACAAGAAATTAAATTTGCAAACACGAAAAACATATCAGTATGATTGTTTTATAGATTTTATATAGATAGATAGTTTTATATGAATAGATAACTCTTTATTGCCAACACATCAGAGTAGAAACAAAATCAACATTAACGATTATAAAAATAAAAGTATAACAATAGGCGGTCTTATCGCTTTGAGCGATCTCTTCCAGACAACCATAGGGTGCATAGTAGCATTGAAAACTGACATGGAGGGTGATGGATTACAAATTATAAAAATTGAATATACGTAATTATATTATACTATATCCATGAACATATTACACATACATATCTACCCATATATACATACTTATATACACACGGTCACACATATACATTTATATATTTATTTATTATTATGTACTAAATGTATAATTAAACGAGATGTTCTCCGCATCTCACACCCAACGAAACAATCCTACGTATCCGGCCAAGAGTACGCAATCCGTTACCCATGAGGCGGGAGTCGGCCTTCTTTTTACATATTCTTTAGTCTGAGCGTCTGTGAACTTTGCACTTTAATTATGCACGACGTGTTAAAGTATAATACATAAATTATTTTTTGATTTAAATTACTTGTATAAAATTTACAAAATGTCATTACTCTTCACTCTTGATATAAATTTTTTTTTTGATAGAATTATCAGTGGAGCGTAGACAATCTCGACCAATGTCAATAGAATAGATAGATCTTTTATTTTTGTAATAAATATATGTTTATATGCATATTTATTTCAAATAAATTTACAAAAGCAATACATTAAGACTTGATTTCTTTTGAAATTTGAATCTAGAAATCTTTGCTTTTTATTTCATAGATATGCTGTAAATATTCTTAATCATATTGCTTGCCTACTCTACAATATTATGTGCTTAAAAGTTATAAAAAAGTAGTAAAACCATTATTATTGCATTTGTATAGTTTCCTGTAATTGAAACAATACGAGATACATGTATAAATTTTATAAATACTTATGGTAAAAACACTGACACACTACATCTTTAAAAAAGTATTTATCTGTTATATTTGTAATAGTTTATTATTGATTTACCAAGATAAGCAAAATATTCAATCTACAAAAGAAAATTACTTAGGTCGTAAAAACGTTCCTTTGATTAGCAAACACGAATGTGAAATCTCATAATAAAAATATTTTTATTTCAAAGAACATTTAACACACTTTCTTTAAAAACCTGTAGGTACTCATTTCTTAGTGAAAATACACATTAAAGGACAAAAATTAAGTTATCAGTCATGCATCCGTTCATCCGTCGGCCTGTTTGTCTGTCTTACAGTCATACAATCTCGCGGTCTCACAGTCGATTGTCTTAGCGGTACGGTAAAAAGTTTCGTTCATCAACATAAATACAACTAGTGAGCATTTTAAAATATAAAAAATTAAAGAAGACGCAAAGATACATGGGGCACAGGACCAAGAATTTCGAAATAGATTTTTTTTATTCTACAGATATCATAGGAAACCCTGTGTACGCGAATTTTCACTCGAGACCAATTTTGTTTTATATGTTTAATTCGGCAGCTAATTTTTCCAACATTTTTAGAAAACTAAATGTAGTACTTACTTCGTAATTTATACATACATACATATATTCACGCCGTATCCCTAATGGGGTAGTCGTAATTTATATATTTCTAAATTATGCTTATTCATGTCTTACGTTGGAATGAACTGAGGTAATTTAGGTATTTTTCCCTTTGCCTGTCACTCCAGGTGCAATGTGTAATATGATCTGACACAACTTTTCAATTTTTTGATCAATACAAGACTACGATTAATCTAAAAATATTGAAACTCAATGTTCTTTCGTTACTATGTAAATGTAGTACATAATTATAAAATATATTGCCTAGCTACATGAAAAGACTTTATATCTAAAGGAAATAAAACGGATGTGGATGAAAATGTAAATTGACGTTAATAAAGGCTTAAAATTATATCCCGGTGGTTTCAGTTTTAGAATATTTAGATTATACTTTGCTCGCGCCATTTTATTTTGGATTCTGTAGTCGTTTAATAAATCCTGGATTAAAATATACGAAGTGCAGTGCTTTAAAAAAGTACTTTAAACTAACTGAGGATTGCATATTTTTATACATAATGTGATGTCACTTAAAGTGTCAATGATAGATCCTTTTTTGACAGAAGAAAAGTTAAAAAAAACCCTTACCGCCTTAAGTCGTTTTCGGATAGAAACAATGTCTTAAACACCTTCGCTTTTGATATTTGATTTATACTGAAAATATTAGCTATAAAAAATAATAAAATATCTATGGTCAATACTCAAATCGGGAAACGGTAGCTAATCTAACGCTTAGCCTGCACTTTCTTCATATATAATAAATAAGTATAAATTATTACTGATATTTCTAAATAAATAAATACTTTATTTAAAAAAAACAAAAACAGTGTTAAAATACTTACCACACAATGCAATAAATGACAAAAACTTCATTTTTAGACTTTTTATCATCTTTTCCATAAATTACATCATCAGTTTTATTTCACATGCACAGTTATTATTCTGAACGTGGAACTGCAGTCACATTATAAACTCCACTTTTGTGATTCGTTTATTATTTTATAACATCTACACTCGGTATTAAAAAAAATAGTGAAATTAGTATCAACTACACAAGAGTTTGCCTAACACAACAGTTTGAGATGTATTTTTAATTTTTCTGAATGTTGTACGTTATTTACAAGTCACCGTACACGTACGTATTCCATATTCGAATGGCGCGAGTGGAGCAAGTAACCCGCGCGAAGTTTCCTTTTCGAATGTCCTTGGTTTTCCCGCTAGGGTAACGTCATGCGCACTGTGAACTACCCAAAAGGGTCCTTAAGTGGATTAAGTTTTTAAACTTTGACAATTGATAAAATGAGATCGAGTTTGTTAAGATAGAATCGTTAAGTGAAAAGTTGCAAAATGAACCTTTCCGTAGTTTTACTCTGAAGTCGTTATAAATTGATTTCTTTTACCAAAGAAAGATGTTAAAATAGTTTAAAAATATGCCTATTTCTTGTCACATTCACATAGAGAGTAACATAAATTTTATTTACATTGTCATCAATAATCATTCATTTCAATCTCTTCGTCGGAAGTGACATTTATTTCTTATTGAGATGTCAAACCTATATCACTTGATATTTTTTCATGGAATTTATTATTTCTGGACATACCTACATAGATAATATTTATTTGCTTCAATAAAATTTTCGTTAATTTTTAGAATAAATATTTTTCAGTGAATTGCCCACTCTAAAATTTTTGTATCCAGCTACTTTTTCCTACGGTACCTTTGACTTTGATATTTTACACTAATTTCCTGCTAGGTGTATATATAACTAATTTTTTAGCAATTATAGAAAGAAATTGTTAACTGTTCATTAATTATAATAACTACCTGGGTTACCGAGCTTTGCTCGGTGTTTTTAGGTGTGATTGCATATGAAAAACAAAAAAAATTGTGACCAAATTGCAAGATTCGAACTAGCGCTCATCGACGTGACAGACCTACACTCTAGCAACTGTGCTGTTGAGAGTTTAAACGCTTTTGCGACATTATTAAACATGTTTCGTAAGACAAGTTTTTGAGTTTTAAACGTTTGAAAATACGGAGAAAACGAATTTTTCCAGAATGGACACCTATTAGCTAGATCGATTTTTCGCCCCCGTAAACCTATAGTATGTTGTAAATTTCATCGAAATCGTTCTAGCCGTTTTCGAGAAAGCGATTATAAACATACAAATATTGCTGTAAGATGGAATAAATTGCCAGATAATCACACTAGTTTCGTATATTAAATTATACTATGGATATTTGGGTACATCCAGACTAAAAGCTAATTCAGAAAACACCGTTTTCCAAATCGAACAGAAAATCCAAACCGATGTCCTCGGTTATGCATATACCCATTGACCTTCGCACCTATGGGTCAGTCATGTTATAGTTAGTCGTATATTTAAATAATCTTTATTATTCCTATATGTTGATAATTACAATAGGCTAGATCACTGCTCTTAAAGCTGGCATACTTTGTACATTTTGTACATTCATTTGTGCATGAACATAATTAAAAATTTGGATTAATATGTACAATTGTGAAAAATCTACATTAAATTGATTGATAGCATTTGAGTTATTAGGTTTTAAATTTCAGTAGGGAGAGCAGAGCAGAGCTAGACGGAGATTGATTTACATATCTGTGTGACGTCACACACGTGTGACTCAGAAACTCGCAACGACATTGCCCAGTGCTAGGAGTGACAGAGACAAAACCTATCTCCACTCTTTTCCCACTTCATAAGATTAAAAGCGAATAACTCTCATATTTTTCATTGTATTTGGAATATTTCTTTTTCGTAGTTTTGTTTGTGGTAACTAAACACATCTTTTAAATCGATTGTTAAGAAATGGGCATCTAGCCTATTTATACACGCACAGCAATCAAAATATTCTTTACTCTCTTAAATAAAGCAATTAGTTCACATACGTATAATAGCATCTTCCAATATTGCCAACGCTGAAATTTTTTCCTCCCGGAGAGTGAGAAAAGCCCCTAAAATCGAACTGTACCTACTCTAAATTGAAAATCATTACGACATCGTCTTAAATTATAACTTATGAAGAATTGTGTTTTTGAATAGCATTAATTTAGACTTCTAAGAGCTGTTTTTTGCTTTTTTCGCTTGTGGCTCTTTTTATGCAGCCATATGGCAGTATTTTGGCATTCAAAACTGTCTCGTATTTCCTTCTAATTAGAATATCCTTACAAATAGAATAAATGATGGTTCAAAGTGCTACATTATAAGTATATTAGTGACATAATAACAGTTTTAAAATTTCTGAAAAAGGTCTAAACCAAATGAGAACCTCATGTTTTGTGAACCGTCTGATTGATATGTAATGTGTTTGTGTGTGTCATGTGTCACATAATTTTTTTATTTACTTAAATTTACCTGAAAACCACAAATAAAATTATGACAAAAGAAGCCAAAATTATTTTGCAATACGCGCTTATCACACTAAAGTTCTTTAATTACTCAAAAGTTGAAGTTGAGAGGCGACGTATTGGAAATTTTAACGCCAGGATCTCAATTTTTCTAAGTGACTACAAAACGTATGACAGTGATATTTGGTATCCTATTTTTTCATTTCAATGACTTCATTTTGACAGTTGCGATACACGTTATATTTTGTAACACAAAAAAAAATATCAAAGAAACCTCTTTTAAAACGGAGATTTACACTTTTAGGAGCAACGGGACCGATTATATTTCTTAATTTTTTGTATAGTTTACTTTAAACATATTCTTCAAAAAGACAGTTGGATTTTTTCGAATTAGTTATAGTTTTTAAAATAAACGAAAATAAAGCGCGCGCACGTTTGCATAGAACAGAAGGTTAAATTATATTTTAGATTAAATTATTGTTTATCAATGCGTCGCGACTTAAAGACATGGTTACGATCTCGACATATATTTATATAGTCAGGCAGATCCATAACATTTGACACTCCATTCATTCTATAACATACTAGCAAACCCGGTCCATTTCACTGGGCGTTAGTTGAAGTTAAAATAATTTAAACAGTTTTTAAAAAAAAAACAAAAAAAAATTCTACAGATCCGATCGCTACCAAACTTTACAGGAACACCCACTAGGCCAATCTGAAGATTCCCTGAAAATTTCATTGAAATCGGTCCAGTCGTTTCGGAGTCCATAAGGAACATACATACATACATAGATTTATACCGTTAAAAGAATTGTTAGAAGTCCTAAAAGTTGAAAATTAATAAAGTTACTTTTAATAAAAATAAATTTGCGCTCGAGAAAGTCGTACTCCAATCATAGATCCCAAACAGAATATTAGACTTGTGGCTGTGGCTACAATACAAAGAATTAAAGAACGACATAATAAGGTTAAGTCTCCAAGGCCTTTTATAAAATATCAGTTTTCCCAATTGGCCTCGTTACGAACGTGTATAACATATGTCAATCCATCCACTCTATTTAATCTATTTAAATCATTAAAAGCTCAGAGGATTAATGGTAGCCAATTTAAGAGACGAAGTTGAAAGAAATACATAGGTATAATATTATCATATTATTTCGCACTCCAACCACTCCAATTTACACTATTTTGAATATGAAGACGTCAATTCATTATGGAGTACAAAATTTTTGTACATAATTTAACCTAAAGCCTGTCGGACAATAAACAAAATTGAAGTGAGGTAGGTGATTAAACTAATTTCTTTCTTTAGAAGCGGAAGCTTCCTTGCAAACAATCTTGTAATGGATATAAAATTGAGGGTGTCGAACCACAAAGTTTCCGAGAGACAAACATCCAACATGGAGTAAAGGTAATTTATTCCCCATACGTCATATACTTTGTAATTTGCGCCCTGCGGGTCTCGTAAACTTTGCCTGCCTCACCTCGTGACATCGGGTGAGATATGAGACAAGGGTGTCGGAGAAATACAAAAGAGTTTATTTATTGTCGGTACAATCCTACTTTAACAATTTAATAAAGATGTAATGTATTTTAAACGCAAAAAAAATAATTGTTATAGCTATTTTCTTTTTTACTAATAAGCAGAAATAGTCACAAGTAAAAATTTTACATATCTACTCGTATATAAGAATGTTGACTTGTACTTGTACTGGCACTCTGAAATCATTGGTATCTTTTAAAACTAATACTCTACTCATTAAAGATATTGTATTATTATCCACTAAAGATACGTAAATCAGTTTTATTTCTACTTTCTTTATCTATAACTGTTCAGTTATGTAAGCCTGTTTTCAGATAAGAAAATAGATCGTACTCGTTCACGCAAACTCACTGCTGCAATTATGTGGAGGTAAGCTATTCCACCATAGTTTTTAAGTCGCTTATAAAGCTAAGACCGTTTAGATGGATACGATCAAGTCATTCAAACAGCATACGACCTCACTCAACGCTATTTAACCATTGAATTAATCGAACACCACAGTACTACTGTGCAAAGAGAACGTGATTTATACTATGTGTACTAATTACTATTTGTTTTTTCCTGCTGTGTGATAGTACGCAAACAGTAGCAAGAAAGTATCGTTTAAAGCACCCATTCCCAAAGTGGGCGATAACGCCCCCCTGTGGGCGCTGCAAGCCTAAAGGCGGGCGGTAAGAGACCCAGAAAAAAAATGGGGGCGTTGTGTAGAGGCCTGGGGGGTGATTTGTAATTTCATTTAGCTAGGAGGCATCTTAGACAACGACTGCATCAGCTCTCGACTCAGTAGACAAAATAAGTTTGGGAACCTAGAGTTTAAAGCATTAAGTTTAGTCAGATGTTTAGGTGTGTTACAATGTTCCTAAGCAAAAGTTATTTATGTAGTTGCCTAATACGCGTCAAGTACTCGTAGGACAAAATCGAACGCCAAATAAATGTTAAGTATTTTCCTGTAGGAAATCATTCTAAGAATTGTCCGAAAGATTAGCTAAAATACTGAAATTTGACACAGATACGCTGAATTTATCTAACATAGACTATATCCAATGACCAATTTGTAAACAACCAAGGAAGCTAAAAAAAATGTATACTCTTATGTCAATATATTTTCATTACACCTTTACTCTAATTATTGCACTATATGTTACGGTCCAAAAAATCAGTTTATATTACCATTCTTTTCTACGTTATGATTCAGACTCATCCAGTTCCTTGTAGTGGAAAGATAAGATAAAGTGAGAACAGTCGGCTCAGAGCATAGATTTTAATGCTTGCAGGGTTCGATCCCAAAATGTTCTCGGTTTAGCTGATCTATTTCTAAATAAAATGAGGTAATTGCGCAATCATTAGATACTGCACTTCACTTGCTAAATAGTTCATTACTGTATGTACTAAATATATCACAATAATTATCATTCCTGTTAAAAACATACAAATATGCATTCGATTGCGATCCATTTGAAATCAAAATAGAAATCTTAAATATTTTGCAAAACCCTAACTTTGGGTGCGTAGAAGGAAAGGACTAAACATAACGACGTTTGTACGTTGTTCGAACCATCTACATTGGCGTGAATTCTTCCCTAGAGAAATTCGGTAGTGGCAGAATAACGTTCAGTATAAAGCTTTCAATCTGATGCTCCCTTGAATGGGATCAAATATAACTACACGTTATTATCTCCGTATCCAATAACTGTCTTCTCTACTGAAGTAATACTTGTTAAAATGAGAAATAAAATAACTGAAAGTTAATTTCTTTAACTGAAAGCTGTTATACTAATGTATGTAATGAAACTCCACATTACCTCTCATTCTGGATATATGGAGCGTCAAGTCACAATAGGATTGCAGTTTTCCTTCGACTCAGGCATAATTATTTGAGTTCAAAGCCAGAAAACACAAGCAGAGAGTAACAAATTACGCTCATGTAACATCCTCTTAATAAGTGTTAATCCCTTAGCTTACTTTTACGATCTGCGTGTACGATAAATAGCTATGGTTTTTTATAGAATTGCTTCAAAGTTGAAGTAGTGAAGACAGAAATAATTTCTTATTGACGATTGTGAATTTTTACTAAAATATTTGTCTTTGACTAATGGCAATAATTCACGCACGACATTTTTGTGTTTTTAACTTAAGAATTATTACTATCCAACTCTGTTGGCAAAGATTTATAACGTAAACTGGTTTTGTCTTCCCTCGTATGCAGCACTAGTCTCTGAATTTTGAGACAATATATCTGTTTCACGTATTACATTTTTAACGTGTCTCGCTCTTCACTCTACCCAAATTAATAAATATGTAATAGAATTTCGAGTGCGATACACGTGTATCCACATTTATATCATGTAATGCTAGAGTTCCAGTTAATAACCTTCGACAATGATTCATTGTCGAATGTATGTCGAACTAGATATTCCCTAGTCTAACATATCTAATAATCTAGTTTTAAAAATAATATACATATAATAATAATTCTAGGATCTATCTAGTATTAAAAATAATAATCATTTGGTGATTGCAATACATCTGCATTGTCATCTAATTCTACATTTTTTCCTTCAAATTTACTTCTATTGATGTCCACCAATGTCTTTACAAATCTATAAAAATGTATAGTTCGATTTAACTTCTTTTTATAAGACTTTTCCTTATGTTTTTTAAGGAATTCGTTATATAATTCCTCTGCATTATTTAAATCGTACAATTGCAATTGATCTAAGTCTATATTTAAGTCTTCTTTTTCTCGAAGAGCTGGTATTCTGATGGTTACTGTTTCATTGATTTTGAAAGGGTATGGCTTATCTAGCCAGTTGAACCGAACAGGATATTGTTTACTAGTATTCATTACTCGAAGTTGTTTCGTGTTTATTTTCTCAGTTGTATTGTAATCTGAAATTCGAATAACAACATTACTCGACTCTCTCTTCATAAGTATAGTATATAATACCTGCTTCTAGTATGTATCATTACTCATATTATTCTTACTTATCACATTATTACTATTATTGTAGAAGTAAATAGTGATCTTTTTACTTACATGGTCGGAGCGATATTGCGAAATGTTCCTCGATCTCTCTAGGATTTTCATCTGCATATCTATTTAAATGATACTTTATATTCCGAACACTGGAATTTTCATCAAGTTCAGCAATCGTATTTAAATTGTAAATAAAATTTTCAAACCGGTGTTCTTCTTCTTCGCTATTGTCATATGTCTTGTTATATTTCATTTTAAAAGTCCTAAAAAACTTAGTTCCATTCCTCATGTTGTAAAAAACCGCTCGTGTTAAAACGAAAGTACTCAGTAATAAAATTAAAAATGTTTTCATTTTTATAAATTTAATTCAATACAAATAATGTTTGCAGGGAAATGTTTTTTTATCTTCGAACCAATTAGTTCTCTACGTCAACAGATCACTCGAAGTTATGCTTCTTAACTCGAAATACGAATGAGGAAAAACCATTTTTATCCGGTCACAATAGAAAGTGATCCTAAGAAAATATTCAGCGTGTAATCAGCTAATCTCGCGTGAAATAACCGAATTCGCGTTCGACTTGATATAAGTGGCAAGGAATTTACAGACGTCTATATTAAATCTCCTGTTATCCGACATTGGATCGGGACAAAGGGAGAGATTTCGTCGCAGTTCTTGGCCGAACGAGGGAAATTTACATTACAAACAAAAAGAGAAAGGAACTTCCCAGACGTGAAATTACAACCATAGGGATCAGGGCACGGTTGAGTGGAAGCGTCGCGAAATATGGCCTTAGAGGACATCGACTATCAAACATGTCGTATGGGACCTTTATTTATCACTGGCTTTTAGCTCCGACTTCCTGCCCTCCCCAAATAACAATAGCCAATGAAATATTGTCTGTGATAACTCATGTCTGCTTCTACGTAGTCACTAAAATACATAAGGCAATACCGTAACACTTACCGAAGTATTTCGATAATATTTTAATTACCTGCAATAAGGAGATCAACATGTTTTATAGCCATGCTTTTTACGATTATGCAAACAAACCCCAAACCAAAATGTAGATAATTAAATTTAATATTCATGCGTAAACTAGATCCCCTGCTATCACTACCAAGGGTACGAATTTAATTTTGGCCCTTTGATCTAATATAATATTCCGGGCCTGAACTTTAAATGCGTTAGGCCGGTAATCTCTTCATGCTCCATCTAAAGTCGAGCGATTAAAATGTGCCCTCATTTGCGAATACTGTTTGTTGGAATTGCCACAGATTAATTATGCTCAATTTATTTAATAAAAGTCAGGATGAATTTGGTTTCTATTAGTTCTAATCAATTTATATCAAATCACTTTTGCGTTACGACTAAAGTCGAATGACTGTTCCTTTTGACCTATCACGACTTTGCTTCGTTGACCACAGCAATATATGAATAATTTCATACAATTTTCGGTCCCTTTTCAAATGGCATCCAACCCCATGGATGATTTATTGCTTACATATCGGCAGAGATGAGTAGCGCGACCGCTAACGATTTGATGCGCAGCACAAAAAAAATTCTGTCGCTAAATTATGAACGCTACATAAATCTGGGAATATTCATAATTCGAATGACTAAATGAGAATAGCTATGAACAAAAAAGGCCTAAATATTTAATTTTTGTAAAGAAAATAATCTTAATGTAAAATTTAATTTTTGAGTTAATAAAATCTAAAAGGACTCTATGTAATTTCAATAAAATTGTGCATAAAACTTAGAATCCAACTCTATAATAACTTTTTATCTTCATTTTTCTCAGCTATGATAGTAAGAATGTAGGCAACCATACACATTCCTTATGGAAATACAATCATTTTCATCATATATTTTAAGGAGCTTCCATTCTGTTAAAAAGTGTTCGGCCCTCATAATACGTGACTTTTTCATGGATGAAAAGACACGAGGCGCCGACTAACGTTCTATCAGCGTAAATTGATTTTCAAGAGAAATATTGTAAATTTTCTAGACGGTACGAGATGAGCCGCGTCAGCGGGGCCAAGTGTTGGCGTAAAACCCGATGGGATGCGGCGTAAGTGCTTGCACTCTAATCGATAAACTTCATATTAACAGAGTAAAATACTTAATTTAGAATTAATCGCACTATAAAATATGCAACTACTGGAAATTCCTGAACGCCTTATTATATTACAAACAAATAATATTACTACACAAAGTTAATACAAGCACAACGTCGCTCCACTTCTTATTCGTGATGGACAGAGCATCTTATATAAATAAGACGAAATCCTACCCCCAGACACTCAAGGCCGCCTTAGGGGGGACATATAGGGGACCTTGGGTACATCGATCTTTTATAAAGCCAAACAATATCAATAAAAACATTAAAATGTAACAATGACTGATTATTATTTAATTACAGTTAAATGATTATTATTTAGTTACAGTTAGCTTTATACAAGTCATAGGATTACTCTTTGACGAACGGAATTTACGTTGGTGTATTTTAAATAGATTAGGTAATAGATAAATTTAATTGCACAAGTAGATTATAAGCATGTATTTCGGCATTTCGGGGTCACCATTGGGCCGGAAGTCCTGGACTTGTGTCCCACTTGTCTTTACGGTAAAGACGAAACAGCTGATTCTAGTTTCAGCAATAATATTGCTTGAACTTACAAATGGCAAAACGGATCCATATAGTGATAGGTCCATCGCCTACACAATTTTGTTACAATTCATTGGCTGACGGTTACAACTTACGTGGGAAAGTAATCAGCTGGCACATTTTCGCTACCAGACCAGCACTAAAGTATTAAAATTAACATTAACCGCATTATTTACAGACGGTATAAAGCCTACTAAAATCGAATTCTCCTTCGATAAATAGCTGAAATTTTATTAGACATCATAAAATTCTTTACGATTTTTATATAAATTGTTATCTACGTTCAACAACAACAACACTTCCTCTTACAATCAGTTGAAATGTAGATTCTTACTCAAGCACTAAGGGCGCCCGAAAAATGTCGAAAAGAGGTAAGACTAGGCTCCAAACTAAATCCCAAACAAAGTTTCTCGTATCAAATTAAGCGTTGATGTATAGCCAACGTGATTAACCCTCGAATTTCGGCGAGAATTACACCAGTTTCAGACGTCGCCAGAACTTTTCTTTAGGTGATAAACGCTCTCGTAAATTGCCCACATTTATTCGACGCTGCAGGAAACCGCTACTAATGTAGACTGGGAGGAATTCCTCTTTGTGAACCCCGTACTTTATATACTCGTATACGCATCTATTCATATAACACTGAACTCTATTGAACACTCGTTGCAAATGAATTGACTCAAAACTTAATTTCATCGTTTTGCGAGTATGGTTCGGTGCCACATTAATGGAAAAAGCATATCTAGGCTTAACTTTTATAGTTTATTTTTTACTCTTAATATATTTAATGAAATTAATTTTAATTTAATTCGATATACTCTAGATATATTTTAATTTCATTAAATATATTAAGAGTAAAAGGTAAACTATAAAAGTTATTTCAAATAGAAAATATAAAATGTTTTTGTATTTTGTGGACATAAATAGTTAAATAAATAAATGAATAAATAAAAAAATATTTAATATTTTCTTTGTTTAATATAACACAAATTGTTTTACTGTATATTATGTATTATATATACATATATATAATACTAGCATTATGATTTACAACAAATTAACGAAGTGACTGCTTCGACAATAAATTTCAATTTATATCATGCGTTTATCTATGTTTTTCTCAGAAATCGTTATTTACGTTCGATTTCGTCGCGTTATAACTATTTTACAAAAATATACTATGAAACCTTACATAATTTAGTTAGTTTGATATCTGTTATATGTATTTACGTGTATTTGTTTTTCATAATATTTATTTATATTTTTTAATGAACATAAATTAGTTGTAAAAGTAGTTAACCGTTATCTTCATTAAAACCTCATATACAATATCGATCGCCTGTAACGAAGCATGAAAAATCTAATGGGCTATCGAATTTATCTCAACGTCACACGGGCGTGATAACTTGCCTCGCCTTCGCTGCAAAAATTTGCAATTTTTCCTTGCGCAAAATCTATTTGCGTGAAAAATGCGTTGGACGACTGCTTCTGTCTTTTCTCGTGAAAAGTCACGTACTATGGACATTGACGATAACCCAACGACTATGGAGTTAATGTAGATAATATACACAAAAATATAACAATATGAAATACTAATCATAATGAAAAATCGTTGCCAATTCATAAATTATTGTAATAATGTACTCTAATTTTTTTATGATGCATTTTTAATTTCATTATTTATTTTTTATTCATGTTACGTATGTAAACTTCCTTAAGCAATACACATAATTTTGACTATATTACTGTTTTTTAAATGGATTCTTATGTAAAAAGTTCTATCGATCTAACACTGAGGCTTGAATCCTGAACGGCCACAGCCATCCAATCGTGTGCGGATTAGGTTTCTCCATTTCCAATGGAACAAAAGAAGGTCTAAGGAGTCGTTACTCTAACCTTTTAAAAGCTTTCTCCTTTTACTTCAACTGGAGCATAACATTCTTTGCCTACATTATTTCTTTAGTCAATAAATGCCTAAAGTAAATGTAACATTGGATATATTATGTATAAGAACAACACGATCTTGTTCAATTCAATAATATCGAGCTAATGCTCGATATTATTGACTCGATATTTTTTAGAAGTCGACATAAGTCGACATTTAAAAATATTTTATTAAATAATCTATTTATTAGTTAAATACACAACTAATTAGGCATGTACAATGTACACTCGCAACACTCGCAAGAAAGTGGTTAAGCACTTTTGAAAGTATGTTCAAATGAAAATATTGCTTAGGGTGATATTGAAAACTTTACAAGTATTAACGTGATTGGCTGATTAGCATCCAATCAAAAGGCTAAAGGTGGATACTATTTTAACATCTATTAACAGGCATTAAACATTATTTTCTACAAGCAATCTAATGTGTCAAAGGAAACCATTAAATGTTATAAAAACGTTTTGCTGGAAACACTACCTTCATGCTTGTTACATTTAAATTTAAAAAAGATTTTGACATGTTTTCTTTTGACAGCGGTTCTAACCTAATCGCTAACCTACAACCTAAGATTAATTAAACTTAATGCCTCATAATTTATCTTTAGCTGAAAGGGCAGAAATCATAGATTACATAGAAATGGTCAAAATAACAGTGCAATTTCAAGAAATTTAAATATATCCGTAAGTATGATTGTTTGAATGTTATATTTTTTGTTTGTCATCGGTTTAATATACAAAATGCAATAATATTAATGTCTCGGTTTTATAATTCCGGCGAAACACCGTTTCTCTTTGGATTTCGCGCGAAGGTGAAACAGGTAACCTTCAAGATCATAGAAGAAGTGGTCGTCGTTCTAGCATAACTAATATGTATAGGGAAACGATGAGACGTGCCTATGAAGAAAATGGTTTTACACCTAAGTCTTATTTTACGGAAAAATTTCATGTCAGTACTGAAACTATACGGCAGCACTTGTTCGGTATAGGATTGCACTACAGACGTCATTCCGCAAAAGTTTAAAGCAGCTCGTTTGAATTTTGCTGGAGAATTTTTAAATGTTGATTGGTCAACTACAATATTTACTGATGAGAAGACGTTCAAATCCAGCCAACATGACCGGTCTGTGGCGTTACAATAACACAAGATATGTTAAAACTAATTTAGTTCCAAACATGGACTTTGATAAAATTTGTCTTACCATGTGGGGCTGGATGTCGGCTGACGGAGTGGGTGAACTCTCAATATTACCTCCACAAGCAACCGCTCGTAATTATGTTGACAACCTCGAAAACTTAATGTTACCATCTGTTCGGATTGTCTACCGAACGAATGAACGAATTTAATTTTTACATGACAACTGCAAAATCTGATTTTGTTTGTAGATTTTGTAATTTACCATCCTGCACTCAAATTGAAACCAAGACGTCACAGATGTCATAATATGATGGCAAGCGAAAATAGTCCTAGAAGTTTTATGACGCGTAAGTGATAGTCACTCTTAAGACGCTCAACCATTTTCTTGACTGACTATACATAATTTATGCTTCTGTACTAATATTATAAAATAAAAAAACTGTATCGTTTGTTTGTAACGGATAAACTCAAAAACTACTATTTCAAAAATTCTTTCACCTATACATTATCAGTTAGAGACATGGGATGTATTTATTTTTTTCAAATTTCTATCCTTGCGAAGCCGGAGCGGGTCGCTAGTTATGTAATAATATAGATATAATTAGACAATTAGATCTTGTCATCAACTCTGCGCGTATTTTAAATTATTCAATACGAAAAACATCAAATATTAACTAAATTCAAAATGAAAAAGCTTAAGAAATAATAATGTAAAGAAATGGTTATTTGTAGATTTCATTCATTGTTATGTTATAATTAGTATAAGTTAAAGTTGTAGGAACCTGTAAATAAATACAATATATTTGCTATAATCTAAGGTTAGTTTGAAGCACTATTTTAGTATATGTATAATATTGTGTTGATTGTATTTATATCGTTGGCATGACTATTTATACAATTAAATATTTTTTTATTTTATAAATTTATTCGTTTGCTCAAAACGTTTGCCAAATGCAATGTGAGCAATGGACTTCAATCGTCATTGAACACCCCGCCGACGATGGCGAGACGAACTGGACACGATCGAATAGAATTAAAGGGAAATTTTTTAGGACCGAAAAGTGTGGGAGAGTGGTGGAAAGACCTTGAATGGAACAGAAATAGTTAATGAAAAAAAATATCTTGAATTGTTGATTGAATGAATGAGTGCGTCAAATTTTGCAACTGAATTTTAAGTCAGTTCCAGCTAACCGATTGAGCTGAAAGTTTACACATAGTTTTGGGGTTGGTCTAGTAAAAGCTTACTTTTAATAAAAAAAATTTGTTATATTTACGAGTTCTATAAAATTACATTAGGATTAAAGTTACGTAATGGAATTATTTATTAAAAAATGCAAGAAACTTTGAAATCTAAAATCTTGAACTTATCGTGTGTTCGTAAAAACAAAGCCGTTTATGATCTGTCCCTCCTGCATCCGTCTTCTCATCCCTCTCCCTTGATTGTTGCTCTATTGTAACTCAATCTAAACTAAAATGGTTAATAAGTTTATGAAATTGTCAGTTTGGATGTAGAAAGTAATCTCCGAAGTAACTAATCTGATTTCAAAAATTCTTTCACTAAAATTTAAAATGAACGTTCAAGGTGAACAGTATATTATCCCGTTTTCAACGAGGACGAAGTCATAGGCTAATATTGAATATATCGGCCCTATTTCCATCCACTACCTAAATACGTACTTTAAAATTTTTTGCCAATGATTTTATTCTGTACTTAAAAATGGCCAAGTCCGAGTTCGACTCGCGTACAAAGAGTTTCGTAAGATATTTATAAAATTGAAATTTTATAAACTTATAATTTCAGTAGATCTACAAGACCTACTTACATTATATGTATGTTATCTGGTTTCAGGTAAGCTTTTATTCTACATATATGCAAACTTTTAGTCTAGTACTTTCTGAGATGAAGGGGAAACGGCCAAATCAAGTTTAAGTATTCATTTTGATCCTTTTTTATTTCACCACGTACATTTAAAATATTATAAAACTATTTCAACTTTCGCGTCACCATATTATGGATGGATAGACGGATGGACGCATGAATAATCTTAAACGCTTTCGTTTTTCCTATTAACTCTAATGAAAATTATATATTCTACTAATATTCCAACAATATCGTTATCATATTTGTTGAAACTTTAATTTAGCAAGGAAAACTCCTTAGAATATTGTTTTTCTTCATTCACTCCTTTTGCTATAAACTTTTATAGTTATAATTAATTGCAATAATCAACTATTTTTTATTATTATCGCGGACTATCAATTTTTTTTAGTACAGTTTTTCCTTAGGAGGAAAGGTAAAGGGTTCTGTGCCCATATAACCTATGTCTTCAGTAGTAAATAGATAAATTCTTCATATTATTTCAATAAAATGTCGGCGAAATACATTTTAATTGTTTCTTGGAGTTTCTGGCGACAAATATATTAAGGCAGTCTTTCTAGTAGGACCCGCTGAGGTGGACTAAGCCACTAAAAAAATCTCAACATTACACTACTAAATAAGCACTTATTTCAACAATTTCACATAACAGGACAACAGCGTAGATACTTGGAACGCAAAACTACGCCAATTTTACATCACAATATCCACTAGAAACCATTCGCAAATAATTAAAATAAACGCCCCACCGCTCCCCATAAAATCCCGCCAAAAACTCTCCTACCAATTATTTATTTACTGCCCATCATGCCACATTACACTTTAAAAACTACTAATTATGTCAATGGTCACCACCGCTTATACAACCGATAACTTATTGAAAGTTTAAAAATGCCCATAACAATATTAGTAATAGTAAAATTAAATAAGAATTAATATTACAAAGACTGTAAATAAGTAGGTACTCGCTCATTAAAAGTAAAGCAGATACTGTAGTGTTAACAGAGCATACTGCCACCCAAGTGCTTCGTAATCGTGCTACTTCACTAGAAGCAGGATATTGAGCTCCCTAACTTCGCCGTCAACAGAATAGTTTTGATGTAGTTCCTCCCCGTTAGACAAGCCGTCTCCCGATATTTATGACAACTTCCTCGGTTGAATACAAACATAAAGTTCAAAACTAGTTAAACCCTTCACGAGAACTCTCATCTAAGCGGAAATCCCAACAATTGAACGTTTCTATTTCAGTCTTAGTGTCCTTTATTAAATTAGTTACTTAGTGAATTCAATAGTGATATAGTATTAGGTACAGAATATCTGTACTTAAATTTTATAAAAGCTAGCTTTCATAATTTTGCGGGTATAAGAATAAAATTACAATAAAGTCCCTTAAATTAAGTACTTTTAAGAACCATTTCGTCATAACAGTCTAAACATACAAAATTGCATTCTTATTCTTTCAACAATATACAATTGACTATAAACTTCGGCCGTGGGTAAAAATTGCACACTGCCTTATATATCTATGTACTCCTAATATCGACTCCTAGCCCGAAAAAAAAACAAATTCTGAATTTTCGTCTAAATCAGCAAGTGTTATAAAACTTACTTTATATGTATGTAGGTACATATTATGTATGTAAGTACTTACAAAATATACATCAATGCAAATTGATTGACGAATCATCTAACTACTTGGGCACAACGATTCTAATAGGTCTTTACCTATGAAGTTGCTGTTTTGCCGCCCGAAAAGTAAAATCAACAACGATGAATTAAAGGTGATGGTGGAAGCTGACGATACTCAATCTACTGCTGAGCTATCAGCAGCTTTTGATGTTAGCATCAAAATAATATTGGTGCATATGCGTCAAATTGACAAGGTAAAAAAGGCTTGATAAGTGGGTGCCGCATGCAATGAACGATCGCCAACGCGATGAACGCGTTGAGGTATGCCTTGCTTTGCTTAATAGATACAGAAACGAAGAGATTTTGAACCGAATTGTCACTTGCGATGAAAAATTGATTCTTTTTGACAATGGTAAGCTGTCGTCGTGTTGGTTAGACCCTAGTTCAGCACCTAGGCAATGTCCCAAACGAAAACTTATCCCTAGAAAAGTGATGGTTACTGTTTGGTGGTCTAATGCCAGTGTAATTCATCACAGCTTCTTACCAAATGGCACGAGCATTACTGCGGATCTGTATTGTGAGGAACTGTACACATTGATGGAGAAGCTCTCAAATCTCCGGCCAGCCTGGGTTAATCGCTCGCCCCCGCTGCTCCTGCACGACACGCTCGACCTCACATGGCACAACAGACGGTCTCTAAGCTATAAGAGCTAGGGTTAGAAGTATTGCGTCATCCACCGTACACACTTGACCTTGCGCCGACAGACTTCTACTTTCTCCAAAATTTGGACAACTTGGCAGGAAAAGAGTTCTATACCCGAGAGGCAGTACAAAATGCCTTTGAAGAGTTTGTTGCCTCCCGTACACCTGACTCTTTCAAGAAGGGCATAGAAAAATTGCTACTGAGCTGGCAGAGATCCATCGATGGCAGGGTGGATACTTTGGTTAATAGAAATAAAAAAAAAAATACTGTAACTTTTTGTATACTAAACGGTAATTTCATAAGTAAAGACCTAATAATAGTACAAGACTTGCACACGGAAGGTTCCGTACCACCAAAATATATTGTATTTGTGTTATGTATTTACCAATAAAATATAACACACTCTAATACAGATTTGAATTTGTAGTTGAAAGATATGTACATTCTTCTACTCTCCAACTGTAAATGTAAGTTTGTAATAGTAAGAAAGTATGATATAATTACAAGTTCGCAACTTTTAGATTTTTCTCTTGTTTGTGTGAAAAATTTTATTATTTTAGGTCAACGGAAAGTACTCCATAAATTTAAATTTAAATACATAAATAGCTTTTGATTGCGTTGACTTAGAAACTTTAATTTTTTACACCGCCAAAGAACCACAGACCACAATGTTTGATATAAATTTCAACTCGATACCTCTACCCGTTCTTGAGACAAAGGGTCTTGACAGGTAGGACAGAAGGATACACGGACCACGAAAAGATCCTATAAGGGTTCCGTTTTCTCCTTTTGAGGTACGAAACCCTTAAAATTAAGTATTAAGTGACGCATAAAATAAAGTCGTGATGACAGCGTCGCTAGCAACGGTCCAATACACGTTTACACACGCCAGCCAGGTCATGATGTGGTTCGCCACATCGCTATATGACTGGCCAAGTATTTAACTTAAAATATTAACAAACATAATATCGTTACATATTTACTTGACTTTTCATTGGCCAAATTATGCCATGGCAGTTAATAGACATTTTCATGAAATGGTGGCGTTTCAAGTAATAGAACAGTGTATGCATAGTCATAAAATGCTCCATTATTAAATTCATTTATTTAAAAAAAGTCAAAGTACAATTTGTTTTTAGGTTAAAATATAAAATTAAACAACGAAGCCACAGTGGGTGACCTAGGATTTTTGTGTCTGTTATAAGACTCAAGTTCAGGATCTATTCTTTTATTAGTTGTGGTCTCTGCCAAAGTATCCCTCTCTGCAACGGCTAAGTCGGCGTACTGATTCAATCCTACTTTCTGCGATCCCGGCTGAGAGTTTATTGCGTTAACTTGCAGTAAAGTTTGAACGAAATTGGTGTACCCAGAAGTGTATTCGCTCTTGTCTGCGAAATTTTTATTGAACTTTTTAATGTATTCTTGATATATTTTGGATGCATCTTTCATAGAGGTCCCAGCAGGGACCTCCATTACGTTTTTTTGTGATGTCGTTTCTAAACATTCGAAAAACAGGATAACAGTTAATACTAAGAATTCCATCGTCTATATTGATAGTGTACGAATCAATGAAATGCGATTTCAATGTCTTTTATCTGTCACCAGAAAATAGCATATTATGATAACATACCGCGTATAAATCCATGCGTAAAATCTGAATTCGAGATGTAATCTCCAAATCGGATAAGTATCTGCGAAGGTCTTTGAAAAGTAAAAAGCCGTGAATGGGGGAGTTTCTTTTGGGTACATAATTACCATGATAACACGCCTACGGGCTTGGTTGGCCGACCCTTTCCTTGTCGCAGTCTGAGTTGGGTCGACTACAACCGCCTACCGCAACGAAATTTCATCTTTTTACGATTAAAATTGAATTGCTTGTTATTGGAGTCGCTTTTTAAAGATTTTTTTGCTTAGTTTTCAGTTAGTCTTTTAGACTAACAGTGTTTAAAGGATTCCGAATTGAAAAAGACTAATCTAACGTCTATAGTAAATCATCCGCAGCAGCATTGAAAAAGACTAATCCAACGTCTATGTAAAGCATCCACCGAGGTTTGTAATCTATAAATTTTATCATACGGAGAATGGGAACTGGTAATTGATATATTATGTATTGTAGGTTTTTCTTCATTTTATAATTTATTATAGATATAATTATTCGAAGCAGTACGTCGACCAGTCTCATGTACACAAATGCGAACGGAAAAATATTTTTCGGGAGCAAAATTTAAACTTTCTAAGATTTATATTTTTTTCCAATGTAATATTAAAATAAGTTTAAAATATTAAAAGCGCCGCATACCTAAAATTATTTATTGCTTGTTTGTTTAAAAAACAGTGTCACTTGCATTGATTTACGATAGTTTTTATCTACTTTTGTTATAGGTAAACTGGTGTAAATACCACTTGCACCGGTTTACAGTTCACTGTCCTTACGATACCTCGTTTAGATCGGTTTAGAGTTTAACCTGTTGATGGTAACAAAATAACAAACCCAAATTAATGAAGCCTAAATATGAATTCAAAACTGAAATAGGATTAATTTAAAAATAATAATAACATCTTAAATATTTTGTACTAAAAATTATCCCCAATAACTTTTGTTTTACGACTTTACTTACGACAAAAATTCATAAGTTCTTTCTTTTATACATAAATAAAAATCCATTAAATGTTTCTGAAAATGGCACCTACTCTACCTAGTCGCTAAAGTGGCACACGCGCAGCGCGGCGCTGAGGCCCGGTACGCTCGCACTGCACCATTGGAAATACGTACAGAGTAATTACGTTTCAGACAGTACAACAAAATTTAACGAATATTTTTTGAGGAACGTATTGAGTTTTGAAAAAAGTCGTAGAACAAAAGTTGTTAGGCATGTTGACAGGAATTTTGCACAAAGAGGTTATTAGTATTTTTAAATTAACTCTGTATATGTATAGCAACGTACATTAATAAACCTGAATATACATTTTTACTTTGCCATAGTTGATAAGTAAACTATTATCCAAACTTTCAAAGCTATTATTCAAAGCCATTATTCAAAAATAAGATCGTAGTAAACTTTTTAGAAACATCCACACTGTAGCCAATGCAACTCGTATACTCGTACTGATCTAAGTTACACTGCGTGCCAAAAGAAATGCTGCGAAAAAGGCTTTTGCTAGTAAATAGCATCAGTATGCACAGTTGGCTAGTAAAAAGGTTGTCATTTGGATCAGTATGAAGATTCATCAAAAAATTAAAATCGCTAATGTGCTGCTTACACCAGAATACATAAGATTCGTCGAAATTATAAACTAAATTACTAAAAATAGGAAAATATACACTACATTTCCTATATCGAACGGATACAGCATTGAAGTGCAACAGAATCACACTTGGCGCCAATTTTGCAAAAAGGCGGAATCAGATAGTGACACTAATTCATTTAAGAAATTTTAGAATTAAGAACATTTAAGAACAGATGTTGTTCAACTTTATAGAATCTGAAGATAAGCCTGGCAAGTCATACATTTTTCTTACAAAAAAAGAAAAAAATTATTAGTGGAAAAATGAAACAAAAATCTAGTTTTTGTTTGGATTTTTCAAAAGGAAAAGCAAAATTTGTCTGTCTATTAGTTTTCACGGCTAAACCACTGAACCAATTGATAAAAATTGGTATCGAAGTAACTTAAACCTTGGGGAAGAATATGGAGCTTTTTTTTAAATAAACGTAATCACGAGTAACACATTATTAGTAGGGTAATAAATTGCAAATAAAAACGATGGAATATTTCGTGATCTCTTTTTAACAACCTTAACAAGCTACATTTTTTGAATGATACGTACAATGTACATACCTACATACAGACATATATTTCGATATGCCGTCTCAACAGCATACAAGTTTCATTTGTGATGAAGAAGTTGGTCAAGTGTGTACGTGTTCGACTTGCGCACTGGTTTCGTACGATATTTATAAAAATTCTAAACTTAATTTTTAAATATCTAAGCAATAATGATATGCAATGAATGGAAGCAATGAAGAAATACGGAGTGTGACTAGGGTTGCACGACAGTGTTATTGTGAAAATGAAGCTAGGAATGCTTATATTGTTCGGGCACAAAGAAAGAATGAGTGATGAAAGACTGATGAAGAATTAAATTCTACAAAGCCAAGCCAAGGAAGACCAAGGCCGACCTATGATGATCAAATACCCAGAGTGCTAGCTGATGATTCGTCAAAAGTACTCACATACCTAGGCGAAAATATGTGAGGAGAATGATGAGATTTGAGGATGCGAAAGAAGTATGTAAGGACCGCGATGCTTGACGCTCCGTCCTCTCTGACTACCCCGTTATGGATACAGTGTGAAGATATGTACGTACGTATAAGACCAAAATTTTCGATGTAATTTTTACGTTAACTGTAAGTACTAATTTGTAAATTAAATGTTTAATAGTATCGTAAATAAGTGAGGAGAATGATCAAGTCGTGTTTGAGTACCGAGTTGGTTTTTCTTTAATTATTCTATAAATATTTTAAAATAATGTCAATGACAGGAAAATATACAGTTTGATTCTCCTATAAATATTTTAAAATAATGTTAATTACTGGGAAATATGTGTAAACAGAAGATATTACTATGTAAAACAAGTTATAACGTCACAAAGTTACTTAAAAAATCGACGGTGACAGATGGAGAAACAGAGTAAATATGAATGGACGTACGAATGAAAGGATTCCGGTTTTCTTTTTAAATTACCTACCTACGTAACCCAAGAAAAAATAAAGGAAACACTTTTGCACATTGCACGGCAATATATACGTATAAAGTTACATCTAAAGTGTAGGTATACTGAGAAAAGGAAACAAGCGCTATTAGGGAAATTGAAACAAGAGAGAACGTGCTCTATGTTTTGTACCTGTTACGTTCTGCGACTCTAATTACAAACAAAGAAACAAATCACGATATAGGTACTATATGTTGACTAAGATACGATAACACTGAAACATAAATAAGTTAAAGTATCTGTTTGTAATTTCGAAATAACTGTTTTTTAGAATCTCGTTGTAAAAAGCAGTTACTTGGCTACGAATATCCAAATGGCAAAAACAAAATATTTTAAATATTTCATTTCACGTCAATCAATTCGTATATATCACAAGCTCGTAAATTCGTTATCTTTCCATCGGTTCTGATGAAACTCAGACAGTGTCTTAAGTGAACTGCCATACAGTTGTGTAGGTAGTGAAATTACGAGAATAAACATAATAGAACTGAGAGACGAAATTATTTTTCGCGAACCTCATCACGCTATGTATCAAGATATCAGCTCTTAAAACCGATATTAATATTTCGCTTCAACTTCCAATCATGTGCTTGATTAAAACGGAACCCTTACAAGATTTTTAATGCTTTTATTGATATCCGTACATCAGTTGATTTCCTCATAAAATTGTGAAACAAACTTGATAGGCGTATTGATATATCTCCTATCTACATCTTGTCAAACTCCACACATTATGTTGTTTAAATTACTTAAAAATATTTTACGGAAGGGGCAAATATGGTATTTGAATTCGACATCCTATCCTCTCCCAAAATTAAAAAAAAATCAGGCAATATGAAGCCTTCAAGTTTTCCTTTAATTATCCTATAAATAATTTAACAACAACTTAATTATTAATCATTTTGCGGTAGTTAACATTTTAAAGTGTCGACTGCACTGCTTATTACCATTTTAGAGTATCTAACAACTACGGCAGTATTATTATCAATTATCTTGTATAATGTAATTATGGTAAATTCCAAGTCTGTACTCCACATAGTTTTTAAGAAATTAAACTGTAACGGACAGACAGACGAATAAGGGATCTCAAAAGAGTTTCATGTCTAACTTAAGACAAGGAACCCTAAAAATTATCTATAACCATTTATTAATGACGCTATAATGTCAAATTGATATCCATTTTCTGGTAAGAGAAGTTAAGTAATTAGATCTCTGAGGTCCAATTGCACGGCTCCCGTTTAATGGAAATGTACATAGTCATTAGTCACAGCATTCTCTGAAACAGTGCTTCATTCTTTACGGTGTTCCCGTTGTATAAAAATTAGTATTACTTCAATTACCTAAAAATAATTATCAATATAATAAAAATAATGATTATATTGAATAATACAATAATAAAGAGGCCTATTCGAGGAACTACGTGCCAAAATTCGAACTTTGTAGGTATTATATTTCCTGAAATTTCGTGAGAGCTATTTCGCTTATATCTTTATACAATACATAGATTAAATAATGATATGTATAAAGGCATTTAGAGAAGCTTTAAAAATGTCATAAGAAATAATCGAGGAAGAAATTCGTGCTTATAATATCTTAATATCAATGACTAAATTTTATAAATAAAATACAAATACACAAAACCCATCATTCAATATTTATTTCAAAGTTAGCGGAACCGGATAATAAGTGAGTTTTCCCTAAGGTCTTAAGGCGTAAGTCTGTAGATTTATATTATTCTTCACGAGACTTTCGAACACAGATACGTGCATAAAAACGTGTATTGTAATTGTCTTTACTCCGTGATTGTAATTTTTGTTCTCTCGAATGTTTTCAAAATAGACATACTTATGGTAAATAGACTTTTTTATGAAATTTATTGATTACTGTGCGAAGTTTAGTCAATTTATACTCAAAGCGCTTTATTTTCAAAATGGAGAATCAAAATTAAATTACGCATTCTCTTTAAAATTTAATTTAATTTAAAATTTAAAGAAAGTACGTTATTTAAAAATTTCTTATAAAAGAATAAATATTTTAAAAACTAAGCAAGTACTATGTTAACGGTATCTACATATAAATGTAAATACATAAATTAAAAGAATAAATGTGCGAAATAAAATACAAAACTATACTTATGGAACACATCTGTAATAGTCATAGCTAGAAGCGAAGGCGTGATTTTCTTGATTAGTGTCCTCTGTCCACTCATAATGAGATTGGCGTGATAATATATTTGTATGTATAAAAGTAAAATGCCCGTTATATAAAATATTTAAGTATCTTGCATCATAGAAATCACGTTAGGGCACTAAAAAACCACTTACCTCATTGATATACAGTAGTAAATCAATGGCTTATCTACATATTTATGTGTTTATGTTATAGTTTGAACTACTGACAGAAGAACGATTATGATAAGTTTCACGACTTTACCTGTCAGTATGTCTGTCTGTTTATCTGTATGTCTATGAAAAAAACAGTATTAACATTAGTCAGCGAATCTACAAACCTGAAAATCGTTGTGCAGAAACGTCAAATTCCTTTTGTAAGGTATTACGGTTTACGACGTGCTGAAACTGCTTTTCGAGTACAGTTCTGACGGGTCATAGTGAGTAGTGACCAGCTAATGGCCAAGCAAGTCCGTCCCTTTCGTTGTACCTGAGGCAGCTCCTAAGGGGACGCTACCAAACGTGTGTAAGAACAAAGACTTACAAGCAGATGAAATGCATATTTTTACGTATACACTGCTCGTTTTGTCTTTTACAAAATTATGTTTTAAGAATTAGGTATTACAAAGCCTAAGTTCTTTTAATACTTTGTAATATTAACCTACAGCGCTTTGCTTCTTATATAAATATAAGCATTCGTTAAGTCAATAATATGATATTAAAGACTTAACGAATATTCGTAGTCGGTTATCGTTATGTTACCAATATTTGTTGTATTACTAATATGCATTCAAGAATATCCGTATGTTTTGAAATGTTCAATCGAATTCTTTGCGTATTAAAAACTTTTTTATGAAATGAATTACTATTATGAAGTAAAAAAAATAATTATTATATCCGCAACGTGCCAATTTACATGTTTCTAAACTCTGCAAGTGTATTTTAATATTGCAATTGTAAGTTCTACTTATTCTATAAGTAACATTTATTTTACATGTTAATCAACTTTTAGAAATAATTATAAAAATTAGGAAAGTATTTTAAAAACAAACACACTCTGTATTACAATTATTCTTCCCATAATTAAACTGAGAGTCTCTAACAAAACAAAACAAATTAAATCAAACACAGGAATACATAGAGGAATTCGTATCCAAAAACGCATCCGCGAATATGAATCAGACATTCGCATTCGCATCTGCATTTGCGAATGTTCGAATGTAGATTTTCATTGTATCTTTAATAAATACATCTTTAATTTACATGTACATGTATTTATTAAAGATATATATACGAATTCAAATGAGAGATTAGATAAATACTCTTATAAATACATTATCGGATAGCCAGAGTGCCAACTGACTGAAATGTCACTCACATTCTTATGCCAAAGTGTGTAAGCGTGATGACGCAATGATGAGATTAATTTGAGGAGGCGAAAGAAGTAGTAAAGACCACGCTCATTAATACCTTTTTTTTTTTTTTTTTGCGTCAGGAAATGCTTTATGCATTCCGTCCTGCCATGGGGGATGGCAGGGTGATATGTGGGACTCCCGGCTGTGGGGTGCAATGCCGGGCTACCCACTAAAACCTGACGGTGTTCCTCGAGAGCCTTAATACCGGGGCCACGGGTACAGTGGCGTAATCTTCCGCGACCCCGGCGGCAACGGCCGGCGCTAAACCGCCAGCCTCGTCTCGTTTTGGGTGGGAGGGCAGAACTCCCACCCTCAGTGCTTGAGAGGCGCGCGGAAACACCGCGCGCGCCATCTCGAGGCTATCTGAGGGGTGGCACTCCCCCGAATGCCACCCCAAGCCTCAGTGGGCTCTCCGCCGCTACTGTCGGCGGCGGAGGATACGCACGCCAGAGGCGTTGGTCACGTGGGGAGGCCACTATTCCGTGGCCATCCCCTCTACTCCCGGCCTGGCAGGAACCACACGGGCGGCGGCAAAAGCCACCCTTTCGCCCTTTTTGGGCTTGGCTCCCGCACAGGCCTTCCCCCCCGTCAGATGACCGGCCGGCAGACCGCTCGCGGCGCACAACGTACAGTTGGGCGCAGCATTGCAGCCGCCGGCCTTGTGACCCTCTTGGCCGCAGCGGTAGCACTGTCCGCTGCGGTCCACCTCTGACGTGCAGGAGATCCGCACGTGCCCAATCTTGAGGCACTTATAACACCTCAAGGGCCTCGGCTCAAGGACTTGCACCCCGGCCGAGACCCATCCCACCAGCAGTCGGGCACCCGCCACCTTTTTCGCTGCCTCCACTGGGCAGCGGACCCAGACTGCTCCGAGCCCAGAAGGGGTGCGGCGGATCTCTCCCACTTTTAGTGCCTCTACGGCAACACCTCCAGTTTTCGCGACAGCTGCGGCGACATCCGCAACCGTCGCCGAGTCGTCCAGACCCGATAGGCGCAGTTCTGCGCACTTCGTGGGCCTGGAGACTCGGACGACCTCCGGGTTAAGGCTCTCCCGCAACTTAGACGCGAGTGAGTCCGCCTTCACCTTGTTGTCGGCGCCCGGCAATTTAAGTATGCCGGCTCCGGTCGCCGCCTTCCTGTACCTCATCTCTGTTATGCCTAACAGAGAGAGGTCCACTTTGTTCTTCGCCTCCGTAAGGATGGAGACGTACGTCGCACCCTTACGCTCCGCCTCGGGCGAGAGCGTGATGACCACAGCCGAACTCTTCGGAATCCGGAGCTTTGGCTTCTTCCTCCTGCGATTAGCCTTGGGCTTTTGGACCTTGGCCGGGTCCTCTTTGGGAGGGGGCTGTGAAGTCCCCCGCGGAGCTTTCTTCTTGCCCTTTCGGGCGACAACGCTGAATGCCTCCTCCATGGAGGCGGGTGCCGGAGGCAGCGGACGGGGCCTTGGGGGTACCCCCGCCCCAGACGACGCCGGAGCACTTCCCTTCCCCTTTCCCCCCTTTCCCTTCCCAACAACGCCGGACACGCTGGACTTGGGAGCAGCCTTTTTGCCACTCCCGGACGCACACTGTGCCGGTAGCGGAGCGACAAGTTCCGGCTCCACACCCACCCTGTTATCTGCCAGAGATACCGGACGGAACCGTTTCTCTGGCAGAAGCCGGTCTTCGAGGGCCTCAAACCGGGCGTTCACCATGGCGCCCACCTGCGCGACAATCGCTCGCGTCACCTCCTCCTGTGTGGGCGCCACGGGTTCCCTCGCTGCCACGGAGCGGTCTATAAACTTGACCATCTCCTCCTTCAGCTCCGCTAGCTGGGAGCGAAGGTCTGCCATTTCGGTCCGCAGGCGCCTGTTCTCCTCCTGCAACCGGCGAGTCTCCTCGGTTGAGGATCTGGAGCACAGGGCCTCGGTTGTTTCCTTGATGGAAACGACGGCTTGGTTGAGGGCCTTAACGTATGGCCCCTTCAAATTTTTTGACGTCTTGGCCACCTTTTCGATGGCGGCCAAGTTCTTCGCCACAATACCTTGAAGGTCCGCAGCCGACTCCGCCCGACTCTCGGAACCTTCATCAGCCAACCTTTCAAGACGCGATACCCTAGCGCGCGCGAGCTCCAGGTTCATCAGCGCCATCTCCTGCTCGGCTCGCAGCTCCGCATCCCGCCTTTCGTTGTCCGAAAGGAGCTGTTTGGTGCTCGCCAAGCCAACCCGCTGGCCAGTAGTAGTCGGCCGGCCTCTGCCTCTCTTCGCCACATTCTTTTTTACCTCTTCTATTTTTTTACCCTCCGAATCTGAAGATGAGTAGTGCGCACGCTCCCACGAGGATGTGCGCTTTTCACCTGCTCTCGGGGTTAGCGAAACACTTACCAAACTCTCCATGCTCGAACTTCGAGAGTCCGACATGAGCACTACCTCCGCTTCTTTCTCCTGCTCGTCAACCTTCTGCCTTACGTGTTTTTTATTGGGGTTTAAGTTCATCATACATAAACGTCCCCTTTTCACGGGGGACTACGGTTTATGGAACGAACTAAAGGTCACTCCCCGGGTGACGTCCATTCCGAGGAGAAGGGTAAATACTGTGGGGGTCCCCAGGTACCCACAGGTTTTTATGTGTTCACTCACGGGTTTGTTTCAAGTTTTCCTTCTCTTGGGCCGGCCAATGAAGGCAAGCCCGTCGTCGGTCCGCGCAGCCACGACGTACCCCCTTAGCACCGACACGGGGGTCGTTGAAGTGACTGCGCGGGGTACCGGGGAGGGCGGCTGGTGCCGGTCCGCCCTCCAGACGCCACCCGGCGGCAGGGTTAGTGCCACCGGGCGCGTCACTACCAAAAA
The DNA here is from genome assembly GCA_907165235.1 of Zeuzera pyrina. Classification (NCBI taxonomy): domain Eukaryota; kingdom Metazoa; phylum Arthropoda; class Insecta; order Lepidoptera; family Cossidae; genus Zeuzera; species Zeuzera pyrina. The sequence goes on along the minus strand of OU015626.1, from coordinate 10,651,121 downwards.
CTTCATGCCTTTCGCAAAAGGCACGAAAACCACCCCAAGGCGCCATCGCGCACGACGACCGTGCTCCTCTGAAAGCAGAGGAGCAGGTGACGAAAACGACGCGCCAAGTTTCCTCCTTGACTTTGTGTCCTCCGCAGAGGACACAAAAACCCAACACCACGCCAAAGCGCTCGACGACCTTTCCCCTCTGAGAGCAGAGGGGTAAGGTGACGACTACGATCCCCTTTTCGTCCTCTGAGAGGACGATTTCCCCCCCCCCCCCCGGTCCGGGCCAGGCCCTTTCGGCACTGCAGCCTCATCGGCCCCGACCCGGTACTGAGGGCGCCGCCGAAGCACCACCCTCAGGAGTGTTTATCGACACTCCAGTCTAGATCCGCAGTGTTCAGTGGAAACAGGGCCACCTCGAGAAGGATGTAGACATGAAGTCTACGCACTGCGGTCTTGGGATGGCAGGCTAAGGCTCCACTTAATGGGAGCTGTAAGCGCCTGTTGGTCCACCCCCTGTGGCGGGTCACCCCCACCACTCGGCCCCACGCTCGTTAATACCTAGGCAACTTAATTTATCTGCTTTCTTGTCATTAAAATGTCTCAAATTTATTACAGGTGGCTAATTGATGTGACTAATATTGTTGTAAAGTTAACAATATCTTGCAGACTTTTTTTAAGCTGACATTAAATAGGAGTTAATTAACACCAGTGCGTCCGTAACGCACGCCATATGGTTATAAAAGTGTTGTAATTATAAAAAGCTTAAATTACACAGAGTAATTTAAGCTTTTTATAATTACAACACTTTTGTCACCGTTTATTTATTGCAACTTGGATTTCTAAGATACATCAAATAACACCAAATAACGCGAACTGCTCATAAGCTTTATTGATTTGTATTGACGATTCTCTTGTATGTGACTGCGCTCTAGAATTAGAAAAGAAGTTAATTGTAAACCTGCCCTACATATTTATTTAGGTCAAGGTCACTCAAAAGGGAGAAATAAAAAAAATGAATAAAAAAAATTAAACCGACTTCAAAAAAATCACGGAAAAGTACGAAATAACTATTCCTTGCTAATCAGAACTTAAGTATAAAAATAACTATAAAAACGATACAAATATTTGCAAAATTAAATTTGGCAGTTATTGAAATCGGTGCCAAATCAATGTGCAACAACAAAAAGACTATTAGTTTGGTAGGCTTGGCATCGTCTTCAGTAACTGTCAAATTTATTTGTATAGGTAGTGGTGAATTTGGATTGGTAAAGTATAGGTATTTCGTACTTTTCAGTAATATTGTTTTAAGTCAGTTAATTGTTTTTATGAAATTTTTTAATTACACTTACATTAGTGCGTGTAGGTAATAGCTATTATCTATGTTTTAGATCGAGAACCTCGAAAAGATCGTTTCTTTGAGTAGGACATTTCTACCTCTGTTTATGTAGAAGTCTTTGATGGCCTATATGATTACCTCTATATCTACGTATCCGAACTTGTCCATTAAATATAACGCAGAATCCCAAGGTGATAAACACAGATTTATCATAACATAAAATTATAATTTATGTGAGAAAAGGTTCCCAACTTAAAGCAATTTTCAAAGAGCACGCGGAAAACATTTTATTATTCCTTTTGAAAAAAGCAACATGTTTTCTTTGCGTATTTATAAAATATATTCGATAAACCAATTCATAAATAAATATTAATATATTCCTGAAAAATATTATGATATAAAATAAATATACCTACTGTTCATTATGAATACCTACTCGTATTGTTCATTGAATCGGCCATTCATCCGAGCATTTGGGTAGCTTATTGCTAAAAGTAGCATCACAATGTGTTTTATTTACCCATTAGAACTCTGCCCACCACCAACGTGGCGTTATTGTATATATGTATATTACATAAGTAATCTACTTTCATTTTGTAACCTAAGACATCATCTATAACAACAAAAGAACAAACATTAATGAATGAAATATGAAAAGGGAATGGAAACCCACGAAAATTGCAAACTTGTATGTGTTATGTTTTTTCCTAATATCGAAGTTCGCTCACAAATTCTATCCGCGAAGTAAAAACATTCACAAGATCTTTAACTGAAAGTTTGCTCGTTATGTAAAGGATATCATTGGATAAAGGCCGAACGGGATTCAAGTCGAAGACCATCGTCGAAACAAGATCCCTGATATTTTGAGAGCGGTTATAAAATCGATATTTGCCTACACGAGTGAAGACCCAAAAAATATGTTTTCTTACTTTTACCCCTTTCCAGGTTTTCAAATAATGTTTTAACTATGTAAATTATACGATACATTAACGACCGATGAACCAAATCGTTAACGTAACTAAACTTCTCAACAACACTTCAAAGAAACTGTAAATAACGATAAATGATAATGCCCTCGACACAAAACATAATCTGTACCGGTTTCAACCGCCTGTGTTTGGTTGAAAATTTTCGAAAACTGCAGCTTTCAGACAAAAGATCGTATGAATCGCTCATCCGCTCAAGAGCAACGCCGACAATGATAAGGTATTATTATCAGGTAATCTTCTCTAAGCTCACCTTCGTGTAGTCGCAATATAAACATAACAGTAGAATGTCTTCATAAAAGTCAGCGTACGTGGTTCATATGCACGGGCGCTAATAACAACAACAACGACAAACACAAACACACCGACAGAAGAAAAGGCAGACAATGGTGTCACACTTGTAACAACCTCCTTTTCCGTCATGGGTCAAAAACTTCCGTCCTTCTCTAGATTTATAGCCATAGGAATAAAATCTGATAAGTTGAATTTATACGACTTCTCTTGGTCGGTTGATTTAACTTAGTTTTAAGGAATAGGGTACAATGAATGACTAAAACACAATAAGAAACAAAACACACAGTCAGCAATTTTTTCAATTGCAATGATTTTATGAGAACTTTCTTTCGACGTCATATTTTAATATATTAATAGTGTATTAAATCACAATCAATCATATACAGCAAGTGTTAATAATAATTTAATAATGCAGATATTCAATGTAAATGTATTCGTAAATACTAATTACTCATAAGTAACATACATACAAAAATTAGACGTTAATTCACAACTGTACCAGAGAATATGTAGAAAAGAAAGCAGACTCCTGCCTCATGCTAATAGAATTGCCTACTCTCGGCCGAATACGTAGGGTTGTTGCGTTGGGTGTGAAATGCAGAGAGCATCTCGTTTAGTTATATATTTAGTACATAATTATGAAAAACAATGATTACGGATAAGTTTTTTATGTTCGTTAAATTGATTTCTTGTAATTATGATGAATAATGATAATTCTACTTCAAATAACTAAAATGATTTAGGCATCTAAGGACATAACAATACGGTTGGTCAAGTGACATAGATATTTTTGTATTTGCGACGATGCGAAGAACGAATTAAAGTCAAACGGAAGCGCTCGCATGTTTACGTCGCGTACAATACTAGCGCTCCAATAATTACCCATATTCTCCCGAAACATTACCGTTGTGTGCATGCTACGGCACGTGCGTATTAGCGCGCACACAAACAAACCACGTTCACTAGCTTTTTATGAAGATATCCTACTGTTATGTTTATATTGTGACTGCATGAAAGCGAGCTTAAATAAGATTATCTTTCTATTATCTTACAATAACTTTATATATACATACCTTCACGCTGTATAACTTTATGTGTATTATCTAACCTACTTATCTAACTTTATATGTATTATTTACCTTACGTGTCAGCTAACTTTTATAGCTAATTAACTATAGAACTATAGAGGATAAATTACGAACTTATCTGAATAGTAAAGGAATCTATCTGTTCAAATATAATACGAGTGTAAGAATGAAAAACATAACATGATTATAAAACTACTTGTTAAATTACATTCTATATTCTATACATATGCTGTGTACATATACATGTAAAACCTAAACAGGCTTTTTAAAATTTTCGTCTGTCTCTCTGTTTGTTTGTCCGGGCTTATCTCTGAAACAACTGAAGTTGGTGCGTGATAACATTCACTATTGTATGACCCAAATCGTCATCAAAAGAATAAATTAATACAGTGCTTATCCTCATGTTCGCAACGATCAATTTTATCTTAAATCACTTACACGATACAGTCGAAGGAGTTCAACATCGATAAATTTACAGCTCATTACACACATAACTATCAGAATTTTCTAAGAAAATTAGAAAAATACCAAATTAATTTTCATTAGAAACTAAATTAGATCTAAAATCTTGATTTCAAATACAATTAGCTTTAGCTATCCCGAAGCATTTGAAAAATCTATGTTGTGTAACGATAAAAACGAAAAAAGATCAAAATTTTTGAACTTATTATAACTTACCGATGGAAGAACAACATGATTTACATCCCAGAATAACGCAAGACATTCTTGATTCATTGGACTTTTTTTCAACACTGTTACACCGCGTAAAAAAGCCAATTCATACAATGACCACCAAGAAAAGCGGAGCACCTACATTCAACACACACACACAATGACGTATTACAACAACAAAATGGATGAACGCATTGGTTACTACTTTTAATGTTACTCAAGACAACATAATGTGTCATTTTAATTAGGTATCATAAAACTTGCAAAGTTGTTACCCAGGTGTCAACGGATATGGTACGCTGGCTTTTTTTACTTTTTTTTTACTATATATAAAAATTTGAAAGGACGAGTGTCAATTAAATTAAATTAGACTCCTTCTATGACTTTTGATTATTATTCTAAGACGTAAAACTATCCAAATCTCGCACTCCTCCGTTCGCGCAATGTTCTTAAAAAAGCATCTGAAATTTTCGCTTCACATATTAATGTAACTGTTTTCAAAATTTTTTTTATTGATAACGCTAAAGCTCGTCAATAGCTACTAAACAAAAAAATAAAGAAAACCGGTTGACAAACAAAAGATAAAAAGTTTTGTCTTTTCCTTTTTATGTGTAGATATTCCAAAAAATTACGCTAATTGTGTGCCTCCAAACTAAGCCCAAACTCATAGCCAAACCTGGAATCGAATCCGGAACTCTAGCTTGGAAGGAAAATTCCTTACCATCGCGCCAACAAGCCAGTCAACAATTCTTACAGAACCACTTGTTATGTTATTACTAATCTCAATCCCTTAAGGATATAGTATAAATAAGCGGTAGATTACCTACCCCTAAAAATGCACGTTGCTATCAGTCGTAACATGATCGTAATTGAAGCTGAAAACAAGATTGCTAATGTTAAGTTATTACGACACCTAATCCGTTAAGGGGAGCGCCACCTCCGTATAAATTGTACTTATTTAAGAATTATTGCAAATATATTCGAAAGGAGGCGACGCCGCGACGTGCCGGTCGGGTTCTACGTAAATCCTTGTCATAATAAAAACACTCTAATATTAACATTTATGAATACAAGTAGGAGACTAACTTACGAACCAACTGGAAAATACTTGCATTCCTGTATATTTCATATGACGAGAATTGTTAAATCTAAAGACGAAAAACGCACTGCACTAAGATCACCACATGCTGTCTTTGCTCTCTAGTATTGCATATTACCGTTATTGCAACAGACAACCAATGAGCTAAATACGTTTGAGAAGCAAAGTATTCCTTTATTAATAAAAATAAAACGTCAAAAATGTATATAAATGTAAAATGTACATAATTATATATTTTCATAACTACAATCATCACGGTTGTACCATTATTTTATTACGGCTACATGAAATAATTACTTTGACATTAAAATATTCAGAATTCGTTTCATAAATGTAATATACAATTCATATTCATTGATATATATATTATTCAAATCAACAAAAAATCATAAATATATTTTTATACATTGTTATTGTTGTAAAACGTTCAGAACTTTAACTTAAACACATTATTAATTTTTTATACTTAATTATGGCAACGACTTTACTTTAATAATAATAATAATATTGTATTTACTTTTATGTCTTTTGTTTTGTGTGCAATAAAGTATATTATTATTATTATAATAAACTCAGACATTTCACACAGCGCCATCTGGTCCCAAAGTAAGCAGCACAGCGCTTGTGTTATGGGTACTAGACAACTGATATACTACTTATATACTTTTTTTTTGTAAATAAATACATATTATACATAAACACCCAGACTCAGGACGGGAATCGAACTCGCAACCCCCGTTTACTTTCCGACGCATTAAACCGTTGCGCCACGGAGGTCGTCGTTTAGTAACTAATTAATCTCTGGTAACGACAGATAAATCTATATCAATGTATAAAAACATTTGTAGATACATAGGCGTTATAATAAAGTTTTTATAACTTTTTTTTATTATTAATGGAGGTATATTTTAATTACAAATAATAACTAATATTAATTATAAGTAATTAATATCCTAAACATAATACAAGAAATTACTCTATAGAATAAAATAAGCTGATTTTAATAAAACATGAATAATAACATAATTAGACAAAATATAAATATAATTGACGTAAGTAAAGTTGTATTTGTGTACCTATATTATCAAGAAATGGAAAAATATTTTGCCAACATTATGACTTTTATCTGTACGTAACGTTTGGGCCTCATAGTTCTCATTCCTTATCTATTTGTAATTTTGTAATCATGTTCGAAATTAGATTGAACACAAATATAGCAATTAATGTTTGTTATATCTGATACATATATACATACATATCTTCACGCTGTATCCCTAACGGGGTAGTCAGATAGGACGGAGCGCCAGGAGTCGCGGTCCTTAGACACCTCTTTCGCTTCTCCAAATCTCATCACTCTTCTCACACATTTTCGCCTAGGTATGCGAGTGCTTTTGACATTTCCGTCTGCTAACACTCTGGCTATTTGATCTTCATAACTCAGCCTTGGTCTTCCTTGCCTTCTTTTACCTCTCACTTTCGCTCTGTAGATTTTCTTTTCTTCTGTAGATTTTCTTTCTTCTAAGTGCTCGAACCATCTAAGCATTCCTTTCTTCATTTTTACAATAACACTGTTGTGCAACCCTATCATACTCCGTATCTCTTCATTATATATCCTGTCCGCAAGCGTGACACCGCAAATATTTCTAAAAGACCGCATCTCCACAGCATTAATCATACTTTCACTCGATTTCGGGCATATCCAGGCCTCACTACCGTACAACAAAGTTGGCATCAACACCGCATTATGGATGGCCATTTTAGCACTGTAAGATATATTCACGCTGCCCACTAATGCGGACAGAACATCGTTCACTTTATTGCCAGCTGCTAACCGTCTCTCCACATCCAACTTAAATCTTCCATCCCTCGAAAACGCACTCCCCAGATACACAATTTCATTCACTTGTTCTAGACATTTTCAATTTACACAAATCTCACATTTCGTTTGTACCGCTTCTCTTTCAAACACCAGAACCTTAGTTTTGTTCACATTCATTTTCAATCCTTTTGCTTCACAATCTTCTTCCACGCACGTGACTAGTGTCGGCAGCTCTATTTCTGATGATGCTATCAGCACAGCATCGTCAGCGTACAATAGGCAGTTTACCACTGTGTCATCACATCCCATACCAGTCACATTACCTTTCAATCTCTGGAGGCAAATGTCCAAATACAGCACGAACAGCCGGGCAGACATCACGCAGCCCTGTCTGACACCAGAACATATCTGATATATGATATCTAAAAATAAGAGGAAAACAAAAGGAAAATCAACAAGTTTAAACTTAAATCTGTGTGACTGTGTTCCTATCTGTTTTGTTAAAACACATCGGGTATCATTGCTTCTGTAAGACATTGTCTATACAATGTCTTCAGTTGCCATCAACTGGCTATATGAACTTTTAAAAAACTAGCCAGGAGCATGTTGGACACATTCATTTATGGTTCTGTAACATTTAGAACAAAGTAGAAGTAAAATTTTATAATAGTAACTTACTTTTCAGCGAAAAACGCATACACATAGAGGATCATTCTCAAACTAGTTACATTCCTATCTTCGGTGAAATCGCTAATAAATTCATTGAAGTTTTGTATATGTGTAGCAACTCACAAAAAATCGAAAGATTTGTAAGAAGATAGATAAAATTGAGTCGATACAAAAACTTCGTAAATATTTTTTTTTAATATTTATGCAATAACAGAAATAACAGCTCTATTTCTAAGCATGTTTTCTCCAACAGTTAAATGGCGGACCATTTTAAAAGGAAGCTAATTTTCCGAAACTCGTCTGAATCTTATTGAAGCCAACGACTCGCTTTAGACAAAGTTAGCGTTTTGCAATCGAGTTAAGATCCATTAACTGTTCGTGGTTTAATTTTCTCTAGCGATGAGGTTTTAATTTTACTTCTCTTATGAAGTTATTTACTGAAAATTTCGATGGCAATTTTCTTTAAAGATAAAACTTGCCTTTCAGTCGAAAAATAAACTGACTCATACCGTGAAATATTTACTCAAATTTAATGCTAAACATTTACCAAACATATTCTTCAAAGATTGTTTGAACGTATTTTCAATACCTACTGCTTTTAATTATTTCAGTAATCCCTAAATCAAAATTTGGAACTTGTAATATGTCAGACGCTCTGTCCTCTCAATCCAAGACAAAACATGAACTTATGTGCAGAACATTTCGCAACGATTTAAATTACGTTTAAATTGCCATTAGTATTAAAAATAAAAACCGGCCATCTGCGTATAGGAGCAATAATATCCATTTAATCGGTAGCAAAGAATAAATGTAGTTACAAATAGTTACAAAAAGAGTAAGTGATGAAAAACTGACGAAGAAAATCTACAGAGCGATAGCCATGAGGATGTACATATGTCAATACTATAATATAACAGAGAGGTAAACTTTGTTTGTTTGTATGTAATGGATATATTCAAAAACTACACAATCAATTTCAAAAATTCTATCAGCTACTTATTAGCGAGTAACACGGGCTGTATTTTATTTAAAAAAAAATTTCTACCTATGCGAAGCCGCTAGATCGCTAGTGAAAAATAACTTTATATTATTTATTTTTTATCATTAATTATTATTACGTTATAATCAAAAGTAGGATTTATTAAAAAAATATACACGGGATGATTATCCCAACTTCTAATATCAATTTAGAGATTAATTTTGCTAGTAACTAGAAATCACTAAAAGAAAGATCTAATAACTCTAATAACAGAAAACAATTACGAATAAACAATCGAGAGCAGGTGTTCTTCGTTTGGTGTCTGGAGCAAAAGTGAAATGCTCTCGCGTCGACCATCGTTAGCGACGCCTCGCCTTCCGGGTGAACGTCTAAATGACATCTGTCAATACTTCATTGATTCCATATCCCTTTCTATTTATAGTCCATCTCTTTTACTTTTATTGAGATAAATAGAGCTCTTCCTTTAACAATTATTTATTATTTATTAATAATAAATTATGTAGTTACATGAAGAAAAACTATGTTGTTTCTGCAGTCGCTAAGCGCATAACCAAAAATACTCCATGTCTGAAAAACCACACAACACATTTATTATTTATATTATTCAAACCAATTTTCGTTAAAAGTGCTTTTTAAAGACTATCTTAATTTTTTTCAGAATTTTCCACCCCATAATTGAGAATTTAAAGGAGACACAGTTTTTACGACTTGAGAAACGCATATCTCAGCAGCTATTGACATAAACAAAGAAGTCACCTCGAAACCTTGATATTATTTTTAGATACCTATCTCAAAATGCCCCTCACTGGAATTCGTTTTCGTCTCTCAATTACATGTGTAGAGTGCCATTCCTATTTTTTTTCCAAAATACCACTACACTATGGTCTAGCAGTTCATAGAATACAGCTATGTACCTTCCAAATTTCATCTAATTAGTGTCAATAGTCTCCAAGTACAGAGTGAAACTACAAGACGGACAGAGTGAAATTACAAGGGTTCCTTTTTTTCCATTTAACTACGGAATCCTAAAAACGAATTGGTCTTACGCGAAAAACCTATTTACTTTTTGTAATTAAAATTACCTAATACGTAATAAAAAGTAAAAGTTCTTCTTCCTCAGCCCGTTGCCACTCAATGCTGAGTGCAGGTCTCTTGCAATACATTCCCTTCGATCTAGAGCCTTTCTCGTCTAATATTTTCCCGCTATTTTGACCGTCCATCTAGTCAATTGCCTGCCCACGCCTCTGCACTCTGTTCTTTGTCTCTATATCAATACTCTTTTGCTCCTTCAATTGTCTTTCGTGTCGCACATGTGACCAGCTCAGCTCACTTCATAAAAGTACAAGCACCCGTAATAAATTATTACAAATAACATATTATGTAGTTTATCATTTCTAATTAGATATGTATGTATGTATCTAAATAACACAACATATAGAAAGGGTTATAAAATGACTAGTTTTTTTCAAATGTTACAATTCTGTAATAAAATTACAAGTTCTATAAACAAACATGAATCTTACAATTAATTAAATTTTTTTACGAACTACAACAATTACTAAACAACAGACTTTAATCTTGAACGCTTAAACAAATTAAAAATTGCTATCATGGTGGTAAAACATCATAAAACACTTTTTTCGTCGATGTATTTTTTACATTTTCATACAAAATAAACATCAAACTCTTCCCTATTAAAATTTCTATCCGCAGCCTTATCGGAAGTCGGAAGCTAATCTTCTTGAAGTACCTACCGTATGAATGAATTAACATCTAAGTAAGTGTACAAGCGTAGATTCTCCGCTCATTCATATAAAATGTACATCGAATTCTATAGATATACTACACATACAACAATATCCAGAACGCATAACTGTATTAATAAACTATCACATTCTGAATTAGTCGTGAAAGAGCAGAAATAAAAATAAGTACCTATACAACATGCATTGCATTGTACGTAAATACTTTTCAAAAATAATTTTAAACCGAAATCGTTCAATTGAAATAGGCATCTATACAAACATCCGTACTGGGGTAGACAAAGATGACGAAACACTAAGCAATGGCTGTTCTCAAATCTCATCACTCTCCTCACACACTTGCGCCGATGAATGCAAATACTTTTGAATTTTCCGTCAGGTACCCTTGGTTTTCTTTGACTTCTGCTACCCCTGACTTTTGGTCTGTAGATTTTTATCGTCGATCGTTCATCAAGAATTCTTTCTATGTGCCCGAACTATCTAAGCATTCCTTTCTTTATTTTTACAATAATATTTTTATTGCACCCTGCAATGTTACGTATTGATTGCATATTTTATCCGCAGGGATGCACCGTACACATTTCTGAGAGATCGCATTTCCACTTCATTCACTTTACTTTCACTCGATTTCGAATATATCCTGGGCTCACTGACGTACGACATAGTTCACACCAACGCTACACTGTATTTATGATCATTTTGGCAAATTTGGATATTGTCACACTACATCTATATAGTCCGTATAAAACGTTTTTATATTTTCAGTTACGTGAACTGAAATTAAAATTCCTAAAAAGTAAATTAAATCACATTAAGTCTACGTTTTTAAATAGTGTTAACATTTTTAAATATCTGTAAGTTACACCTAACTTTAACTGAAATATTTTTAAAAAAGTTTGCTGAAAAATGATTTTATAAAAATAAATCGCTGCGCCTCGTTGATTAATTTCTCGTATTTCTCTTTTACAACATTTTGAGTTCAATATCGTGCAATGGCATCCAAGTAACGTCAAATTCGTAACTTAGGTTACGTATGTAAGTAATAACAGGGTCAACTGCAAATTTATGCAGATTGGCTTCAATTCATTGCTCTGCTGTGTGTTACGTTACCATTGTACAGTACATTGCTGCTGACGAGATAACAAAGGATTTATGTTAAGACGATTACGTCAGTGTATGACTTGTCGTTTTAAATGTTTGTTAAGTTTAAGCTGTAGAATTAATTTAATTATTTAATTGAAGTCAGAATTGTTTTACTCGTGTTCTTTAGCTATTATGCTTATTATTGCGCTTACGTGTTTTGTGTTAATTATAACGTAGCCTGATACTTATTTTCTTAGAAAAACACGTCATGAAACGAAATTTTAATATATTTTACTTTTGTACCTGTACTGGATGTTGCTACATTACGTTATACTGGTGAGAGGTCAAGCAAGTCCATTATTATTGTTATTAATATTACATTTACATCATTATTATTACATAATAAAATGGTAAATTGTACTCACTGCAAATGCGACCATTTATAATTTTGTTATATTGATGAACGATGTGCAGTGGGCTTCCTTTCTACTTGTTTCAGAAAGCAATCGATGTTGAAGTCGACACTGCAATTTTTTTAAATTTCGTCTCTAAATTACTGCACGGATCTCATTGAAACCTCGCTCGAACTCAGATACATTCAAAAAGATAAAGCATGAATATATACATATTGTCTAAAATGCTCCTTTCATTTTTATTCCATTTATTTAGTTTTTTTAAATAAATGGGTTTTCGTAATGAAAAACCTTTCAAAAAAGATTTTTGAAAGGTTTTTCATTACGAATTTCGTTAACCCAAATTAGAATCTGGGTTAACGAAATTCTATTTCACGTAACGAACAACCAACCGCTAGAGGTACGTATGTACATGAAAACAAAATATGAATTGTTTTTATGTTTGTTAAGACTGGTAAAACGAAATAATTTTATGTTAAAATAAAAATGTAAGCTGAATAATAAATCGAGTCAAAGAAAAGTAACCAAAAATTATATTACAAATAAATTTCACGCTGAACATGTTTTTATTCGATTACATTTTGAAAGCCATAAAACAGTCATTTGTTAAATTTCAAAAGGAAATATTCCCTTTCACTCTAAGAATGACGTTTTGTGAGTCGAAAAAATTGCGTGGTGGGTAATAAAACTCCGGCACGTTATCCGCGACGACAGTCCTTTCGGCGGAAAATTGTCTTGATGGAACAACGTTTATTTCCCGTACAAAAGACAATCCTGCGGGTGCCTCGGGGGGCTTCTGATGTTTTAATCATCCCGCCATTATGCAGACGGGCTGCTCCCAACGCTCGGTTAAGAATAATAACTTTTGTAACTGAAAACCTTGAACGGTATTTTGAAATGCCTTGGTCTTTTGTATATAGTTTGTGTCTAGAGGTTTTAATAACTTTTATTAATTACGCGAAGGAAACCTTAAGAGTTACTAACTTCTTTTATATAGGTACCAATTTCATATTGCTTTCACTTTTTTAAACTTTATCATTAGATTTTTGTCATCTTACTATAATTCTAATAAAATATATACGTAAAATTATCTCTATTGTGTCGTAATTGGTCATAAGCTTTTCTAAAAATGAAGGGAAAAGGAGGTAACACTAAGCAGGCACCCTGTGTGTGGTTTAGTAAAGGTAGACTATGCACTAACATTTTTGAATCGACTATAAACGACTGTAGTCGTAATATACAGATATTCGACAGATGGATTAATTCGCTTTCGAAAGAACGTAACAAGATAGTGGATGGTAAGACTTTGTGCGGGATCTGTTTAGATCACTTTCCCCATCTTACTTAGTAATCCAGTTCTTAAAAAACAATGCTTCGACTGTTATGTTTCGGTGTAGAGTGTAAAGTAGCTAGTGAAATTTCTGGTACAAGAGACACAACGTCATGATTCTTAAGCTTGTCAATGCGTTTTCATCATGAAGTGCTTTCTTAGCTTTGATATGTGTAAATGTCCACGGGCTTTAGTACTTCAGTAATAAACAGTATTCCATTAGAGCAGTTCGACGCGCGAGTATGGGGCAGTAAAATTTTTGAATTAAAGTTTTTGACATGCTGCTGTCGCTTCTCTGAACACTTCCCAGCGAAGAGGCTGTTGTACTCTATAAACCGTCGAAATCATCTGTACGCAATTTTGGTAAATATCATTGATACACTACAGAAGCGAGGGAGCCCCAGCGGCATTCTGAAAACATTGTTGTATTGGTTACGCAAGGCGTTGTAGGTTCGCTGCCTATATTTAACTCATCATCTGCTCGAGTAAAATGATTGACGGTAAGAGTTTAAAAAGCATAGCTTTAACTACAATAAAACATTGAGCAAATCTACAAACCAACATATTGATTTTACCGATATCACCCTGCGCTCCTTTTCCACGTAATGAAGGTCTTTAAGATTATCCATCACAATATGTTAAACTCGTTACTCTGTTCAGACATCGTCCATTTAATATAATATGTCACAATGTCTGACAGCTTGTTCCTTGCTTTGAACTTTATAATTTCAATTTTTTGGTATTTTTCAACTCATGTTCTCTAGCATATTTTTCACAACAAGTCAATTATTTTCTAAGCGTACTGATTGAGGGTCTCGACAGCAGCATAACATATTATTTGCATAGCTAATATTATTAACAGATGTTTTGTCAATGTAGCAACTAACATATAAACCGCTGAACTCCCCAATCAGGCGATACATATATAAATTGTATAAATTAGGTGCTGTGAGCTCGCTTTGTCTTACGTCACGGGCCCATATTTCAGCCTATACTCATTTGATAATTCCTCCACGCATCTAACCACATTTGTTTGGTTAAAAATATCAATTTTTAAATAATCCGAAGAATTCTACAGGTCACTACATACATATATTCAAACCTGTTTTTTGCAATATATTTTATAGAACTAAATCAAAAGCTTTATATAGGCAAGTCTCAAAATCAGGCATGTTTTTTTGTCTGTGTAATCCTAACAGCATGACTTTCGTAGAAACTCATGATCTAAATCCAAACTGTGAATCGTGTAATTTAATGCAGTCGTTGAGTCTGACATTCAGCACACTGTCAAGCATTTCTACTACATAAGTAGCCAGCCTATATTTATTACATTTGTCAGACATATCACTTGTCAAACTTCTGCAGGTGTTCAATACGTCAATACTAAGAACAGTATTGACGTATCATGCCATGGCAACTTATCATCATGTGGACTGTACTCGTCCGTTTTCTCCATGGTATGAAAAAATCATCTAGGAGATGATCGAGCACAAAGTTACTTTAATCTTAATGATCATATCAAATATCGAAACAAAAGCGAGTTCGTAAGAAGCGTTTCCTAAGCACACAAATACTTCTTCTATATTTCAACTAGAATATCTATCCCGATAGTGACTGCATACCTAGCACGGCACTGCGAGTACCTCTATCAACTTTTTTATTGCCTATAAACTACAAATTTTATTTCTTTTTAGTGGTCTATTCCAAAATTTGAATATTTGTACACGTTTGGAATAACCTTGGAATTTGTTTGTCTCTGTATGTTTCACATACTTTCTTCTATAAGACTAACTAAATTACGAAATAATCAGATTATTTTAAGTAATGGTCCAAATAGTTCGAAAGTTGAATTTTGTCTTTTAGTCTCTTAGTGTTGAGAACTGAAATGAAAGTTAGAATTTTTTTTTAAATCTCGAATTCGAGAAATAACTTTCATTTGTTTAAGTTTTAAAGATGAGGATGACACGTTGCCCTGGTTTGATGTCTCTTCAGGCGTCAGACAGGGCGGCGTGATGTCTGCCTGGCTGTTCGTGCTGTATTTGGACAGTTGCCTCCAGAAAATGAAAGGTAGTATGAGTGGTATGCTATGTGTTGACACAGTGGTATTATTGTACGCTGACGATGCTGTGCTTATAGCACCATCAGAAGCCGAGTTGCAGGCACTAGTCACGTGCATGAAAGAAGAATGTGAAGTAAAAGGATTGAATATGAATGTGAACAAAACTAAGGTTCTGGTGTTTGAAAGGGAAGAGGTACAAACGAAATGCGATATTTGGGTAAATGGAAAATGTCTAGAACAAGTGAATGAAATTGTGTATCTGGGGAGTGTGTTTTCGAGGGATGGAAGATGTGACTTGGATGTGGAGAGCCGGGCAGCAGCTGGCAATAAAGTGAATTGTGCTCTGTCCGCATTAGCAGATAGTGTGAATATATCTAACACTGCCAAAATGGCGATCCACAATGCGGTGTTGGTGTCAACTTTATTGTACGGTAGAGAGGCCTGGATATGCCCGAAATCGAGTGAAAGTATGATAAATGCAGTAGAAATGCGATCTCTTAGAAAGACGTGCGGTGTCACCCTTGCGGACGGGATAAGCAATGAGGAGATACGCAGTATGATAGGGTCGCACGACAGTGTTATTGTAAAAATGAAGAAAGGAATGCTTATATGGTTCGGGCACATAGAAAGAATGAGTGATGAAAGACTGACGAAGAAAATATACAGAGCGAAAGTGAGTGGTAAAAGAAGGCAAGGAAGACCAACGCTGACTTATGAAGATCAAATAGCCAGAGTGTTAGCAGACGGAAATGTCAAAAGCTCTCGCATGCCTAGGCGAAAATGTGTGAGGAGAATGATGAGATTTGAGGAAGCGAAAGAAGTATGTAAGAACCGCGACGCTTGGCGCTCCGTCCTCTCTGACTACCCCGTTAGGGATACAGCGTGAGGATATGTATATATGTATGTAAGTTTTAAAGATTTTTACAGAAAATCGCTAATAAATTGCTGTCCTCCAATCCAAATAAGGTATCGATTAGAAAAGTCTAAAAAAAAACAACAAAAACATCGAGGTGTAAGTAGATAGAAGAAAAATTACTAGACTACATTATATTACAGAATTTTTTTATCTCGATTAAAAAATCATTTCAAAACAATGTTCCGTTAAATAATTTGCCGTCTCATTCATTTTCCAATACATGTACAATTCGGTAGATGCATGGAATCATTAACCTACTATTGGAGCACATCAATTCCATCCTAACGCCTATTAGGATAATGGAATAGTGGTGTAAAGCTCAAAGAATGGATGTCTGGCGTAAAGCCAGCATGTGGACGGTACAAATCGACGCGCTATCCGCGGTGTCACTTCACGTCATCTCATTTGTAGACCATATTCGGCTCGTTTGCCACTACCTGATGTCTGTTTCATAACACATTGAAGGTATAACTATAAATATGGTTAAAACTGTTCGAACATTTAAATATTTGATTAGTAATTTCGATATGAGGGAAGACAAATACTCATAATATTTAAGGAGAAATTTTAAAATTACTACTACGCCTTAGCGAAAATGTGTGAGGAATAAGAGGTATATCAAAGTTATGTCATGCTTGGTACTCCACTCTCTCTGTCTACCCTATTAGAGACGATATATTATATTATTATACTATGTTACATACTATATAACGTTATACATAACACATAGTCCGTGACATAGTATAATAACATAATATGTCGTCTCTAATAGGTTATACATAATATGTAACACATACATATCTATTATGTTGCTAGTAAAAACATATCACAGAAATTAAAAAAAAAAATTGTTTGTTTTATTACATACATATTATATTATGTTGTTAGTAAAAAGACAATTATGATTGTTTCAAAATTAAGTTTCAAAGTATTACCATAAACAGGACTGCCAATAAAAATACTGCCCCGCAAAATAATAAGCTTGACATTTATTGTAACGTTATCGTAAATACGAAACAGACCTTTCAAAGAGTTCCAAGCGAAGATAAATGTATCTTTCGTCTAGCATTTCCTAAACATTTCACTATTTTATAGCAACATATCTATTCTATAACTTTTAATTTTAAATGGGCCCTTATTACTCAGAAAACTTTTTAGACACCTAAATAATGTCGATTTATTAGTCAGCCAGTATTAAATGTCAAAATATTAATTTAATATTTCGTCTTTAAATGCTGATCGAAACAGGTATCTTGATATTCTCAAGTCGAATTTTATCAAAAGATATTAGGTTCTACTTTGAAGTTTACTCCTCCAAATTGTTTGTTACTGAGAACAAATATCTAGATGTAAATAAGGTTTGCAATAAGTAATAATATTATAATTAACTCCACTGCTAATGAATTTGTGAAACCTGTTTCGATGCCTTTTCTCAACTAAGTTCCATTAAAGTGTCCTACTACTTATACTTTTAGTACTGTTCTACAAAGCTACAAGTAATATACTGATGGTAGTCAAAATCTTGAACCAATGTTATTAACAATTTCAGGGTTCTGAAGACTATAGAAGAAACTGTTTAAAGTACCAACCTCGGCTCGAAGCGTCGCTTGGGAAAAGTGCATGTACAATTGTACATACATACATAAATCACGTAACACGTTCGATCACCTTATCGAATGATCTACATATAAGTAACAGGCCCTGCTGTAATAGACTTGGTTTACAATGTAACTGAAAGCCCATGTGTATCCACAATGGCTTTTACCGAGACCCCAAGCGGGCTTGGTTTACAAATCTGTTTTATGCCCGACTGTACATGTATAGTTACATTGAATTCTAAACGCGTAGCCTTATGGGTACCATGGGAGATGACTTAAACTTCTTGACGGGATTGATGAGAATGTGTTCAGGGTAGGGGCACATTCCATTTTGCCAAAGTCCTCAGCGAGATCTCAAAATACAGAGGCTTACACGTGTGAAAGCCTCCTAGATATCACATATACATCAGGATATTACATGTACGCTCTACCTACATTTCTTTTGTGAACAAAACAGCAGTCCCGAAAGGATTTTGTTGCTGAAGCAGTTTTTACCAATGCAGTCTCTACAGAACTTGTGATTGCGTTGTTGTAACTCACATAAATTTGAATGGAACTGAAAACTATGCTATGTACTTAACTGCCACATAATCTTACTTGTAACTAGCTGTTGACCACTACTTTGTCCGCGTTGAAATAAAAGAAAATTTAAATTTAAAAATTTCATCAAAATTGGCTCAGCGCAGCAGTTTGGCCGTGGAATCGTAATAGACAAACGGATAGAAGCATTTTTCATTTATTGTATTATTATTACATTACCTGTTACCCGCAACTTGATTGAAGGTCGATGATACCGTAAATTACCCCATACGATAGTGATTTTTTTAATATATCCATGTAATGTAGTTTATTTAGCGAGTGGAGTTTTACAAAAATACAAAAAAACGTCTCATGATTTTTAATAAGCAATATTTGTACTCACACCCGTATTCCGTCCCATATAAAATTTTCTTACAAAGTTCAACCCAACACCCTTTTTCCCCCTTAAATTGTAAATTTCAAAAAATCAAACCCAACATGATAGAGAGCAGTTTTTGAGATTTCATGATTAATCAGTCAATGTGTGGTATTTCACTTTTATGTACACTATTACGTACAATTAGAATAAGACAGAAGATTACAAATATTTGAGTCTATATTTTATTATTATTTATTTTAAAGAATAAGTCCAAGTGAAGGTAGTTGCAGAGTACGAAGGTAGTTGCCGAGAATTACAGGGTGAATTTGAATTCATTCGACAAAATCATGGGAGTGGTTCACATCAATAATATGATAATAATGTCGTACCGAGCTTGTAAATTGAACAATTTTCTTCGTAACCTTGAGTACGCGCACGCCAGAGTAATTTGATACTTACTACAGTTATTATTTTTTTCAAAGCATGTAGGTAATGAATGTTTTTTTGCAAATGTGTAAAATTATATCTTCACATCATTTCTAAGATTATTTTGTGATTTTTATGTCCTTAAATTACTTTTGAGATTTTGACTAGCTAAACTAATGTGTTTTAGTATAATACTATTAGTGTTTGGATAGACCACAACGCAGTGTTGGTGCCAACTTTATTGTACGGTAGTGAGTCCTGGATATACCCGAAATCGAGTAAAAGTAAGATAAATGCAGTAGAAATGTGATCTCTTAGAAATAATTGCGGTGTCACCCTTAAGGACAAAACAAGCAATGAAGAGATACGCAGTATGATAGGGTTTCACGACAGTGTTATTATAAACATGAAGAAAGGAATGCTAAGATGATTCGGACACATGGAAAGAGTGAGTGATGCAAGACTGACGAATAAAATCTGCAGAGCGAAAGTGTATGGAAAGAAGACAAGGAAAACCTTGGTTTTCCTTGTCTTTTCCTTGTCTGATCAGCCTTGGCTGATTTACGAAGATCAAATAACCAAAGTGCTAGCTGACGGAAATGTCAAAAGCAAGGCGAAAACGTGTGAGGATATGGATGAGATTTGAGGAAGCGAAAAAAGTATGTAAGGGCGCTTGGTGCTCGGTCCTCTCTGACTATCCTGTTAGGAATACAACGTGAAGTTAAAAAAAAATTTAAAAACCAGTGTTATGTACATTTTATTTTAATCATGAATACAGCTCGCCATATCATTTTGTCGAATGTTTTAGATTTTACCCAGTATGAAGACGAACTAAGACTCATGAGTTTACAGTATACGATAGACTGCAGACTGATGCGGCTAAGAATATTCATTAAATATACTCTAAGCTTTGTCCGACTGCCGTAATCACGATCGATAACGAAATACAATCCAGTCAAAACCTCGATTGGAATAAAAAAAAAGACCATAAAGTAAATATTAACACGAAATAGACACAATTATTTATAATTGTAAGATCAAGTCAATTAATTATAATTGTAAGACATGTCGTGAAAATTTTAAAACACTAACTACCACATGAGAGCAAGTCTTTAGCTGGACATATTTTGAGATTTTAAATCTTATCCGATCAAAATTGCATATCCCCGGCCTGTTCAAATTACATTAGACCCTTTTGTGCATAAAATCGGAGCAATCGAATTCCCGTAGATCGACTGACCAGGGAGTCATATTCACGAACAATCATAAGTGTTATTGTAAATGTACTTCGACTATGTTGATGGTTTAAGTTCGCTGACTCTACTGTGAAATTATGAGTCAGATAATGACATAATTAAATAATAAAACAGTTTTTCGTTTTATGGGTAACTGCTTATTATCTTTTTGGCGGGAACGGGAGTAGTGAGTTTGTCATTTTAATTAGATTTTCTATTTTTTACATTTTAGGAAGTTTTAAAGTACAAAAGTGATAGTATATTGTATGTTTTAAAGTTCTGTATAAGTGAAAAGAATGGAATATGTCTAAATAAACATGTGTAGCTGAAGTTCGCGCGCTCTTCCAAGAAATCCTTTGTTACTTCAGTGAAGTCTACTATCACTTTACTGGAGGAGTTATACGATAAGAAGAAAAAACAAAAAATTCCAAACTGCTTCATGTCGATTCTACTTATTAAACTACGTGACATTGGTAAATGTGCTAATCTATGCGCTACGCCATGAAAGAAGAAAAAATAACTGCTTATTACTTTTGTCGGAGATTAATTAAATTTTTAATATATCTTTTATTTGTCATTTTTTAAAGTTACATATAAGAAAACTATTACCTACTTATAGTAACAAGTATGCTAGTCATCATCAGACACTCGACTGCCAACAGAGATTAAACTCGACGTTTTAAGTAGCAATAGCGACTAATAGAGATGAACCGAAAGTTCGGTAATTACTTATTCGGTATTCGGCATATTTGGCGTATATTTCTATGTTTGTATTCGGCCGAATACTTTGCTAAATTGTTGAGTAATAACCGAATATTAATTAATTAACTTAGTTTTTGAAACTTAATTATTAAGCATCTTTCTAGTTACATAAATTTTGGGAATACTGAACATTAAAGATGTCACTATTTTTAGGACGTTTTCCAAAATCATTCAAAAAGAGTAAAAGCTGGAGGGTTTGGTACATTTTTTACCAAACATTCGAGTGAATATTTATATTCGGAAGAACACATATTCGACCCATCACTAGTGCCTAAGATCTCTTCATATATTGAGATTTAGAGTTGAATATTCTAGGAATGACCAAACCGATTTCCAACAAATATAGTTAAAAATGTTCACGAAAGCTGTAGATTTCAAATAGAAAAAACGCATGCGAATCGATTCTTTCGTTATAGAACAATGACACCACAAACAGACACATATTCAAACACACAGCCAGACACAAATAGAGACACACAGCCAGACACTCACAGACTCACAGACATTCACACAGCTAGACACACGCACAGACAGACAAACAGACAGGCTACGCCATTAAACTTTTCATCTTTTAAGTATTGGGTTAAAAAGGTATATGATTTATAAAATAAAACAAAATATTATTTCATTATAATAACAACATTAATACGTACCCTACATACGTACATATATATTATATTCAAAATGTTATCGCGGTATTCATAGGCCAGGCAGGAAATGAAATCACGAACCGACAAACAGAAGGCTTGTATCCGGCGGACATGAACGCTTCCTCGAGATAAACCGCACGCTATATATTTATACACATGGGCTCTATAGAACCTAACACCCTAATACCCATTTAAACCTTAAAGGCTATTAAAAATTGAAACCCTTCTATCATTTTTACGGGTGTAAAAACAACAGACTTTTAATAATAACAATAATGCGCCAGACGATACACACCATTCATCTGATCTCAAACTGGGGTATTCCTTGTGCCATGAGAACCAGATGACGACTACTGAGTGCGACTCCCAGTACACCCAGACCCGAGACAATCTATAAAAGTTCATTTTCTAATTTGACCCGACCGGGAATCGAACCCGGAACCTTCCGCGCTTGGATTAGCGTCTAAACCATTGCGCCATCTAGGTCATTAATATCGTGATGGAATGACCAAATCCAAAGCTTGCAGTTATTTTGCTTATTACATTAGATTTGGACTTTTATAACAAACTATTTAAACAATTCTATCTATATATTTTATTACACAAATACTACTTACATTTACATACATATACTCTGAATAATTAATATTATAAAATATTATTTGGCATAAATTAGGCTTACCATTACCATTTATATTACCAACTTTTCACTAAATACGATTTCACATAGACGTTAAAATAACACTCCTTTTACTTAAAAAGACTGAAAGAAAAATTCGCCTTTTTGACAAATTGTATTAAAACGAATCACAGAATTCCTTTTCTCTTTAATGTACTGACAATCCGTTTCATATTTATTAGAAACACTCTTGCCACTCTCATGTAAAAAAGTGGTACTATGTCTTTAAAGAAAAATGTCTATTTCCTTATAACTAAGTCTGTAACAGTCCTCAGTAAAGTGATAATAAAAGTGATTTGGAGTTAAAACGGACTTCTTGAAAGAACGAAATAACTTTAGTTGCACGTATTTATTCAATCTTTCCAATATTAACTTTACTTTAACCCACAATATATTATCGCTATTGTACTTCGAAACTCCTGAAGTGAATTAAATAGAAAATCTAAAGATAAATTAAATTTCACGTCTCCCGTTCCTACCAAAAAGTCCGGCCGTAGACGGTTAATTTATATCAGTCTAATTTTCTACAATTCAGGTGAAATAGACAAAATTTCCTGTTATCATTTGGAAGAAGGTATCTGAGGCAAACTTCAAATTAAGTGTAATGATACATATTGGTATCCCACACATTTTGCACTAGCTATGTTTTAAAATATTAATAGTTGAGGAGGAGCAAATTGGGTACTCGAATCTTAATTGGTCATTCACCCAAGTTATTTCTGAAGCAACTGGACCTAGCCCTCTGTCAATAAGTTAAACTAACAGTTGACCATTTTACGGAGAGAACTTAGAATTTTTTGCTTTACCTATGCTATATATAGATATGAATATATCTTTAAGTAAAATTCAAAAGAAAATAAACCATTGCCTAAAATTTACAGAAACATTTTGACAAAAGTCACGGGACACATAGATCTCCACAAAAGTTTAGTATACAATTTTATAAATGTTACAGGAGCCCCCTGTCAATGAATCGCACTGACAGTTGACCAATTTTTTACGGAGAGAACTTAGAATTTATTACTAACCTCACTATGCTATATATGGAAACGACATCACCAAAATTATGTTAAATTAAGTTTAGAAACAGAATAGAAGCAACTTAGAATTTTTTACTCTACCTGTGCTATATATAGAATAACATCAACAGAATTATGCTTAAGTAAAATTTTAACGCTTTTGATTGCGAGAACTTATTATTCTTAGCGAGTTCCTATGAGTTCTTTTGTTATAGCCCAAAAATCTGTATGTATTACTGATAGCGACTTTATGTTTAATATGTCACATAATGTTGTCCCTCAAAATATTTACTTATAAACGCAATTTTGTATACAAAGTGCCTATTTATTAATATACAACACCGAGCTCCCCGTCAATTGTGGTTTTAATTGAAGGGTTAATTACACGTTCACTCTATTAATATATAGTATGGTTAAATACAAGGCGTAATCTTACATACTCCTTATTAAATACCGTTAGATCTTCTACGTGCTTGCGTAACCACTGGAATGCAAATAGAGCAGATGAAACAATGCTGGTATATTATACCTGTAATGTTGTAAAGTAATATGTATGTATGTTTAATAATTTTTTCTATCATGTTTGACTAGAACAAAATCCATTTTAACTGTTAATACGACTCGACAATTCACCGCTAACCCTTGGTTTCAAAGCTACTGGATCTAGAAATTTTAATATTTCAGAAAATATAAAATCTTAGCTAAAATAAAAAAAAAACATAACGACAGTCCTAGGTCTTACAGATTTTCACTCACTATAAAAGTTGACATTTTATAAATACTCACACTTTATTTTATCGATCGATTTTATTCCCAAAATACGGTATAGTGAGATACCTCTTACGACGATATAAAGTAGACACTTACAAACTATATCCTGCAGCTATAAACTCCGAAAAAAACATGCGCAAAGGACGAATACTCAATGAAATACTTTGCATACAAAAATATTGTATTTAATTAGAAAAAAAGATGTTCTGTAGCGATGGAGTGAATACTTGGCAGAAGAGAGAGTTTCCAGGGAACTGGCGCAACGCAGTCATAGTTCCTCTCTATAAAGCGAAAAGTTCTCATTTAGACTGTGTGTGCTATAGGGCCGTCAGCTTGGTTAGCTTAGCAAGTAAAGTCAACAAGGTATTGAATGAACGTATGAAAGATATTTGTGGACGGCACAATGTGGTTTTAAGAACGGTAGGGGATCGGATCTTCTCGCTCCGCGGTATCGTGGGGTAGTTTCTAGCCATAGGTAGGTCAGAAAACTTTCTACGCTACATGGATTTAGAAAAAACATTGGATAGAGAAGTGCGAAAGAAATTGTGGAGTCTCATGCCTGAATATGGTGTGGAGGGCCGCTTACTGCAGACCGTGAGGTCATTATATCGAGGCCACAGAGCCACTATTACCCGAGTAGAAGGTGACATGTCGCCTGGTCAGGTGTCAGACAGGGCTGCGTGATTTCTGCCTGGCTGTTCGTGCAGTATTTGGACACTTGCCTCCAGACATAGAAAAGTAGTGTGAGTGGTATGATATTATCTGATGATACAGTGGTAAACTGCCTTTTGTACGCTGACGATGCTGTGTTTATAGCACCATCAGAAGCAGAGTTGCAGACACTGGTCACGTGCGCGAAAGAAGAATGTGAAGTGAAAGGATTAAATATGAATGTGAACAAAACTAAGATTCTGGTGTTTGAAAGGTGAGATGTACAGACTTAATGTGAGATATGGGTACACGGAAAATATCTAGAACAAGCGAATTAATTTGTACATCTGGGAAATGCGTTTTCGAGAGATGGAAGGTGTGATTTGGATGTGGAGAGACGGGTAATAGCTGGCGATAAAGTGAACGGTGTTTTGTACGCATTAGTAGGCGGTGTGAATATATCTAACACAGCCGAAATGGTCATCCACAATGCGGTGTTGGTATCAACTTTATTGTACGGTAATAAAGCTGGATAGTGAATATGCCCGAAATCGTGTAAGTAAGATAAATGTAGTAGTACAACAGTAGCACAGCACTTAGAAGTACGTGCGGTGTCACCTTTGCGGACAAAATAAGCAATGAAGAGATACGCAGTATGCTGTCATTCTGCGTATCTCTTGCACGACAGTTATTGTAAAAATGAAGAAAGGAATGATTAGATGGTTCGGGCGCACATAGAAAGAATGAATGATGAAAGACTGACGAAAAAAATCTACAGAACGAAAGAGAGTGGTAAAAGAAGGCAAAGTAGACCAAGGCCGATTTACGAAGACCAAATAGCCGAGTGTTAGCTGACGGTAATGTCAAAAACACTCGCATACCTAGGCGAAAATGTGTGAGGAAGATGATGAGATTTGAGGAAGCCAAAGAAGTATGTAAAGACTGCGACGATTGGCGCTCCGTCCTCTCTTACTACCCTGTTAGGGATACAGCGTGAAGATATGTATGTATGTATGTATGTTTAAAATATATAATTTGACATCTGAAAAAAGTTTCGTGTAGAAGGTTTCGTTTCTTCGAGTGGCAACCATTTTTTTTGTTGGAAATATGAACTGTGAATTTTTTTGGAAAGAGAATAGGAAATATGATTTTTTTTGGAAATACGAATACTTTCGAATGCAATGATTTATCGATTGCTTTTTCGTTAACTTATCATTTTCTCTAAATTAATTAACATATTTTAAATCCTTGTCGTTCAAATGTTCAAGGCTCACATTTTGCTTCTCAACCTTATTTCTTTAACTTTGCTTCGCCCTCTCGATTTGTTTCAATGTACCTGGCCAGGAGAATATCCTGATTTTAAATTAATAGTTTCTATCAACTAGAAACAAGATGTGTGATTTTTTGTTATTCTCCTTGAGAAATAAACTCAACATTCGGCAATAATATGTCAGGCGAAACTGAGCCCTCTTCAAATAAAGAAAAAAAAATCCCATTAACAAAGATCACGAGCACTCAACCATTATACTTGAGACGTGATACATAAGCGATGCGAAGTTAGAACAAACTTTGCAATACACTTGTTAAAAAGCTAAGTTCCTACATTTGACCTCGCAAAGACTTACCGCCAAATAATGCGATGTATAGCAGAACCAACCCAGCACCCCCCACCCTCTAAAGAGGAACTTCGTGCCCAATTTTAAAGTTAATTATTACACCTTCAGATTCCTGTTTAGATATCACTGTTCGATGTGATACATGTCTCACGAAGTTGAGGTAGTTCTTGTTGACAATTTAGTAGTTACATAAAGTCTTCGTATATATTTTGTTCATGTATCGGGAGTACATAATAGTTCCAATCGAATTAGGTACTAATAATAAGTATGCCTCGCATTAATCAGTGCTCAAAATGTATAAAGAGCGGACATACCTATATACATAACGTGACGCCATTTCATTCAAAATAGCGATTGAAACAGGTCTATTCAGACCTGTGTCAATCGTTCATTGTCAAAGATCCGATCGTTCAAATATTCATATAAAAAAAGATTCGGTGAAATGATGCAATTAATCATTCTTTGTACATGGTCATGCATTTTTGATTTTAATGAAAGATCGATCGATTACATAAGTAATCCGATCTTTTAGGATTTCGATTCCGTTTAAAGTTTTCATCATTTTACTGCATTTTTAATTTTATTGTTCTCGTTTTATATTGTGCACATGTTAGTTTATTTTGGAAATTTCTCTCAATTCTGCCTTGTATCAATACATAATCAATTGAATATCGACTAGTACTGAGATTGAATCAGTGAAATGATTGAATCGATGAACGAAACGTTCATTCAAATGTGTTTGCAATCATTAAAACTTTGAAATGATTACAATCAAATGACCAAATCAATCACGAACGAGACAGGTCTTATTTTGAATTCAAGATGGACAGGTCGCGTAATATCGTACTTTTAAATAAGAGAGCAAAAAGAGACCAAATGAAACAGGTTGTTAAAGTATCGCCACACAATTTTTCTTATACGCTAAAAAAACTTATGAAGCATTTACTAATTCCATAACAATGTAGAGATATGTGTATCCGCCCATATAGAAACACTCACTGAAATAACAGAGAGAATTAACTTATTTATTACCGTAATAAGCCGCTAAAGGGTAAAAGCGAAAAAGGCGGGGTAAATAAAACGTCATGGGTCGTGGCAGAGGTGAAAAATCTCGGACAAACCACAGAGAAATCATTCAAGCTAACGGCATACAGCGGTCTGCACTTCGGCCGCTCGTGACCTGTGACTCGTCCATTTTTCTCCCCTATGGCGACAGCTAAGCCTCCAAAAAAATAAACAAAAAGTATAAAAGGGAATCTTCCTACGTCCCTTACAATTTATTATTCAGAATAATATAAGTGTGAACGTGGCAAACTATGTATAGGGTAAATACCACATTCAATATTTAAAACTGTTATATACACTCGACCTATTTCAAAGTAACCAAGAAAGTATTCGACAAAAGATTCTTTCTTTCGTTTTTCTCAGGCGAAAAGACTTTTGTCGTAAATTTCCTTTGTCAGTCGTCTTTGTTAAAAATTTATTTAAAAATAAAAATATACCATAGAATGTTAAACACGCATCATCTTCCGCATTTCAGTAGCCGATAGATCAGAAGAATTATTAATGTCGTATACCGCGTTACCAGCTGCGTTCCACTTATTGATATTCTTAAGGTTTTTTAGGAACGTGAAATACCGGGCCTGTCGCTCTTCTTCGCTGACATAACGTTTGTTGTACTTCTTCATAAAATATTGGAACAGACGCGGAGCATGATTTAGATCGTAAAAAGGTCGCCGATGGCTCTCAACCTCACACTTCCCTTTTATAAAGATATATGCAGCTAGAATAGTCGTCCAAATACAGATAGTAATGAATTTCATTATCCTACACCAAGAACAACTAGTACGACAATGAATTCTTTTACGAGTCACTCGTAAACCCCATCTCGGTTTTATTGCATCTGTTCACATATTGTTTTCCGTTAATTTTCATTTTCATTAATATCGGTTACATAAAAAGTGCGTAGGACAAGATTTTATATTACATACCTTTGTTTTTTAATTAAGAGTAAACATGAATAAGGAGAAGAGATTTTTTTCACCATTGCAATATTTATAGATCTAAAACAGTGCACGCACAGTGAAGCAAGCAAATAAATGTTAAAAAAGGTTAAAAGACCCGTAAAGTTTACAAGAGAAATCACAGCGAATGAATCCGAATTTCGTCGTGAAATCCTCGGTCTTCAATTAGATTCAGGATTGTTTCTCCTTTTTATCAACCTCGGCCCCGAACATTTGAAAAACGGGCGAAAAAAATTTGCGCAATCTCTCGACTTCGTAAATGAAACTAGATTTAATGGAAATAAATAGAATAGAATAATATAAGAGATTTGTCACTTTTATGTTTTTGTTACTTGCGTTTTCAGCACGTGCAAAAAATAAATTCTGACTTAGAGTATATTCCATTTACATCGTACGTGACGCACTTTGCAACTATCAACGAAACGAAAAAACACGAGTGACAACGTACAAAGAGTATACACTTACGCCATTATTAAAATGAGTTTATCATTTAGATAAATTTAAACTGTTTTATTATAAATATTTTAAAATACATAGATACTTACATAAGAAGCCAAGAAAGACCAAGGCTGACTTATGAAGATCAAATAGCCAGAGTGTTAGCCGAAAAAAATGTCAAAAGCACTCGCATACCTAGGCGAAAATATGTGAGGAGAATGATGAGATTTGAGGAAGCGAAAGAGGTATGTAAGGACCACGACGCATGGCGCTCCGTCCTTTCTGTCTACCCCGTTGGGGATACAGCCTGAAGATATGTATGTATGTACATAGATACTGCTGCTCGTTTCATTTGCGGTGCGGCGGTGTCATAAGTGTTTTAGGTTAATGATTTCGGTGTTGTTTGCGTTTGTGTATCTACCTACTTATAATGAATTAAATAGCATGACGAAAATTATTCATACCATGCTTCTAAAGCTTAACCCAAACGCCCAAGCTTTATTATTCATCAACTTAATAAAAAGATAAATTAATAAAAAAGACAAAGTTAGTTTGGTGTATATTCTCTGTATGTATATTCAATGAATAAAATCTGTTGCAATTTTTTTTATATTCTGTTACTTAGCCTCTAACGTACACACAATACTTTGTGGAGCTAGCTGGAAGAGATCTCTTATAAAGATAAGGTCTTCTTTGTAACATAACATAACATAACTTCACGCTGTATCCCCAACGGGGTAGTCAGAGAGGACGGAGCGCCAGGAGTCGCGGTCCTTACACACCTCTTTCGCTTCCTCAAATCTCATCATTCTCCTCACACATTTTCGCCTAGGTATGCGAGTGCTTTTGACATTTCCGTCTGCTAACACTCTGGCTATTTGATCTTCATAAGTCAGCCTTGGTCTTCCTTGGCTTCTTTTACCACTCACTTTCGCTCTGTATATTTTCTTCGTCAGTCTTTCATCACTCATTCTTTCCATGTGCCCGAACCATCTAAGCATTCCTTTCTTCATTTTTACAATAACACTGTTGTGCAACCCTGTCATACTGCGTATCTCATCATTGCTTATCCTGTCCGCAAGCGTGACACCGCACATATTTCTGAGAGACCGCATCTCCACAGCATTTATCATACTTTCACTCGATTTCGGGCATATCCAGGCCTCACTGCCGTACAACGTCTTCTTTGTGCAATTTCTAATTCCGTTGACGTGACCTTAGTGTACAAGAAATATACCTATAATACTTGCGAAAATTTCATATTCAAGATTCAGGAGTAGGTATCTTACATATTTATAATACTGTTACTAGATATTTATGTAACTGAAGTATATTTTATATTGAAATTTATTGAAATGTCCAATTAAAACAATACGATGTTGTAATTATTATTATATATAAATATGTACACGCGTTTATGTTCATTATTTTTTGAAGAATTACTAAATGATTCTAATATATTATTCACCAATATACACATTTTTACAAGTGACTTATAAAACAGTTAATTGATATTAAAGAGTAATAATAAAATGTATACTAAAATTATGTAAACATTTCATTGAGGTTTTATTACCTACACTTTAAAAGTGACTCGTCTGAAGTGAAACTTTACATGTACAAAAGAATTGACATACAAAGTGAACGAAGTTCACTCAGGTGAGTTTGGTTACGAGCTACAAAACGTGAATAGCATTACCAACGTAAAAATATGTTTTTAGGAAAAAACCCTTGGAATAAAAGAATTCACTTGAACTGTGCAATACCTCAGAACTTTCTTTCTTAACAATATTTTGTCCTACTTTTTCTTGCTCAGTTCTCATCGCTTTCTATTACTTTCAAAGTGAAAAATGTGTTTATGTGTCAGTTATATGTAAAACCAATTCAGCACTAAATCGCTCCAAGGAATTTGACTAAAATTTATATTTAGAGATTTACTTTAACATTTACACTTAGATGATTTAAGTAACAACATTATTAGGATTCCTTAGCAGAAATGTCAAAAACCTTTATCATTTCTTCATCTTTGTCCGTCTGTTCGTATGTCACAGTCGATTTATTATATTTATTTATTTACCTTTGCACCTATTGTGCTGAAATTTAACAGAAATATGTAAATTAGTACCTAACCGAAGACCTGAAAGAAAAAATAACTAAATAATCACATTTAGAATCCGTTCATTAAATTTATTCAGTTCTGTTTTATTTTATTACATTAAACTTATACTTCATTAGATATAGAAATTCTAGCTCAATACGAATCCAACACACTCTCGACTTGTTTCTTATCTAATTTTTTTCAGATATTTCTAGAAACGATATACACAAGTATATTTATACTGACCAAAATATTAACCAACTTATCTCAAAAATATTGTAGTTTCCATATCAAGAACATTTCATAAGCTCAAAAATATGAACCTGTAATAACTCACAGTTTATCAGCAAAAAATCGGATCACAGAATATATTAAAGATCTAAGAACCTGAAATTCAGCAAGCCGTTAGAAACATAAAACAGTATTTCATCTCGTTTATGTAATCATATTATGTCCTTATAAGCTACTTACTGTATTAAAAAGGTGATTACTTGAGTCATATTATATTCACGTAAAGTATAATCTAGCTCAAAGAATATGTAATATAGATACACATATATTTATAAATATCGTATTTCTAGTTGTCCTACCTACAAAAATTTATCCTTACTAAAAGTTTAATGGCTCTGCGATAAATTTTAACAACTTCGATAATTTTTAACTGCCTACCCTAATATTCACGGTTAATCAGTTTTAATCTACTTCGGATAACTTGCAGACACACGGGCGTACAAAAACCCATTGGCTCTAGATAAGAATTTATTCAGCAATAAACCGGTCGTGTTGGACTCGGTCCAGACGCTGAATGTATTTGCGCACATAAACGCGAACCAGCACGGAATCCTCTATTGCCCACGAATCTTTTCACCTCGTCAGATACAGAATGGTGAAGAAATATCTCTCTTACTACATTTATAACGCCGTGAAATTATAAAGAGAATTTGAATTCATAGAGCTTTGTTTTATGAAGTTAGAAAAAAATATTTTTTCTAACTCTATGCACAAAGAGTTTTGAAACAGATAATTGATATAAAAATAGACAGTTGAGCTAGAAAAGAGAGACTTACGTCCGACAATGAAAAAATAGGGGCTGATAATTATGACAATAGATAATTATTATTTTTAAGTTGATCGACTAAAAATACAAAAAATATACCATATATATAATATGAATTATTATTAACAGATGCTTAATTTTATGAAGACATTATTGTATGTATGACATGTATATTTATGTATATACCTATGCGGATCTGAAAGTTAACAATCAAATCTGAATAGGTATTTGTATCTGAAACAAGGTAGGTGTTCTTCATAGAAAGCTATCATGTCTGCTAATAGCGTTTTTTGTTTAGAATATTTTTCCT
Source organism: Zeuzera pyrina (assembly GCA_907165235.1). NCBI lineage: Eukaryota > Metazoa > Arthropoda > Insecta > Lepidoptera > Cossidae > Zeuzera > Zeuzera pyrina. The sequence goes on along the minus strand of OU015626.1, from coordinate 10,618,374 downwards.
AATAAAATAATATCTTCCTAAAATTGATTTGAGCATAATGGTATCTATGTATAGCTCTATGTATAGATACAGAATATTATTGAAAGTAAATAAAATGTTACTAATGTTTTAGAGGAGTAGAGGAGAAATAACGAACTATCGAGAATGCTAAAAATGGAAATTGTAACAAAATATTTATCAGTTACTCGAAAAGATGGTTAACACTACTCTTAAAAGACAAAAAAATTTAATAATTTTTTTCATATTGTAAAAAAATTCTGGTTTCAAAAAAATTCAAAAGAGTTCTGAAACACGGCTGCAAACGCATTTTAAAGGTTAAATTCTGTTAGAATAAAACATTAAATTTTAACTCGGATTTCTAACACCCACTTCTTCAATTACAAGCTTGTATTTATTAGCTGCGTGTTCTAACAAGAATTAGAAATTTATATTTTAATGTATAATAATAATATTGCTGTTTTATTGCATACCATTATTTGCGAGGATTTGCATAGCCTAAATGGGAATAAGCGTGACATTAGTCCTAAGTATAATAAACTTTATGTATATCCATTGCTAATCTTATTTTTTCGAAATCAAAAAAGAATTACAAATCTTAGCATTGCACAATATTATAAATATTATAAAGATAAAGCAATTAATGAACGTATACTTACCTATTTTTTAGGCCTCGTAGCTTAATTTATGTAGATTGATAGAAACATTTTGAAGCAGCTTGAGCGGCAAATAGGCAGATTTAAGCACCCAATAAATAAGTGATTGATTCGTTTTTTAGAGTTTCATCAGACACAGCGGTCGCTTAACAAAATTCCTCAGAACAACTTAATAGATTATGTGAAAATTTCGCAAATTAATTTCTATTTTTAGCTGGAATTATCTATATCTTCATTACACAAAAAAACTTTTAGAAATTCAACGTACAATTGTTTTATTTTTCTTTAAGACTTAATAATTAAAACCACGAATACTTAATTTATCACTCTTTTCGTGTACTTTTTCCATTTTATTACTTTGAGCAAGTAACTTAATTGTATGGATTCTATTTTGCATCAGTTTCATCGGAATGAGTAGGTACATAATTCTGTAAGTCTAGTTAAAGTTATTTATTACATAACAATCAAATAATATTGTTTGCAAATACTATTTTGAAAATAGTACGATATATGCAATTTTATTGTATTTTTAATGCTTTAATTAAGTTGCAAGTATTTTTTAGTATCGTAACAATTACAATTATAGTAATGTCCTTTTCATGACGTTTGAATATATTTAATCCCTTTGGCTCTGTAAAAACAAATGTTTAAAAATTTATATAATTAAAAAGTGAGTGATGAACATTACAGTGCCATCGTTTTTTGAATTTACAGTACTTTATTAGATAGTTAATAGAAACAAAACCTTAGACATCCATTTTTTTTATAAAAAAAGTGGCAACGACCAAGCGAGTCACCAGATGGAAAGTGATCACCACGGCCCATGGCCAGTGGACACCCGCAACGTCCGGGGAATCAAGGATGCGTTGCCAGACTTTACACGTATACATTATATAAATTATATTCCACTTCGATATATTTTTAAAATATAAAAACCCTATCACGTTTCCTGACTCTGAGATATGATACATATATAAATATATTATCAAAATTATTTTCTAGTTGTATATGGAATTTAAAAATATAATATACCTGTAAAGCAAATTAACAATTTAAGCAAATAGATGAATAATAGTCAGAATGAAACAGAGTCACGTGTACATATATATATATATATATACGTATACGTACGTACTTATTTTTAGATTGCTTTCCATTTGCTTGATACATACACGAATTATAAGGTAATCGAAGAAATAAGTCAGAATTAAGGTCATAATGAGCTAAAGTTTAGACGATACTTGTTACAGGTGATGCTTGGTGCTGCATCTCTACCCCAGTTATGTAAAAATGAAATTATGACGAATAAGACTCAAGTAGGTACTTACAATGGATTCGTGTAGAATTTGGTGAACTCTTTATTTGTAATATCAGAAAGCGGACCGATATCGGCGTACCAATGAACATCAGGGCGTGAATTTATTTTATTAATCAATTTAAGATTTTTATAAAACACATTATATTTATCAGCCTTTTCGTGAAGACTGTACTTTTTGTGATACCTTTTTATGAAATCTTCAAATAGATTATATGCATTTTTCAAGTTATAGATTGTTCTTTTTCTTTTACATTCAACTGAACTATATATTGCAGAAGTTAACAAGAAAATCACTAACACTAAGTACAGTTTCATTATAGCTTACAGCGGATAAAAAATAAAAGAGTTTCAGCTTGACATTTTAATTACAATCTTATTATACTGAACAAATGACTAATGTTGCCAAATTAGTTACAGTGGACGCAAAGTAAATTACATTCTCATACAACATACTGTTCATTGTTCAATATGATTGCTTACCAAAAACTATAAACTTTTTATTGTTTTAGATACAGTTAAAATTATTAAACACACTTTTTTTTAGATATTAGCACAGTCGTATAATCTGTATACTGCTGATTGCACTAATCTACAATATCTCTGAACTGTTTTGGATAAGGGTTTTTAAACTGTATTTCTAGAGGAAGATATATAGGTACATACGCATTAAACCACACATAGGACTCCGAGCAATATTAGTGTAAATTGTAAATTTCCTCTATCACTTATAAGGTATGAGGAGCTGAGTAGTGATAGTAATAATGAATCAAGTCGAGAAAAATCTTTACCGCTAATGCTCTCTTACAAAATATATATTTTAAGTACATTATAAAATCTAAATTGAAGACATTCTGGATCCCTTCCTATAAAGTATAAATCAGTAAACATTTTACACAATGTATGCAATTAGCGAGACATAAACTTACAAGAAAACTAGTGACGTTTCATTTTCAGATTCTCATATTATTACAATTAGTTTACTCAATTAGAAATCTATAACACAATATAAATTACTGAAGCTACAAAATAATGATTTCTGCAATGCCTACGCAGTAGAAAGCTTATTGCGTGTGTGTATATTAAATTACAAACAAAGCCTAGTTAGCAAAGCTTTTAAAAGACGGCTCTTGAATAGCCCTCCCTCGTATTCTCTCAGACTACCACAGTGTCAACCACACTGGCTACCGCTGTTCTTCGTCTCCATTCATATGAATGATCAAAGCCCTTATTTCAATCGGCCCCATTTAAGTCACCTCATATAACAGGTAGGGGATATCATCTAGCCATAGCCCTTTTCTTCTAGTTACGTACTACAGGGAGCTAAATATGAGCTTTCAATGACATGGTTGTCTTTGAGATAAATGTCCATGCTAGACAGATACAAACACTAATTCTGTTCTATTCGTATTTCTACGGTAGGGTTTTTTTATTCATTTTCTAACACATTCCGATTTGCTCATCAATTAAAAAAATATGACAATGAGAAAATTTTGACATATAAGTGTAACGAAGCAACATGACTTTTCCATTAAAATATGCGAAAAAATGACGTCGTAATGAAGTATTCAAAATAATAAAACATAATATTATCTATTTACCCATATGACAAACATTAAAGAGGAGTGTTTAATAACAGCCGGCATAAAAGCCGTAAATACACCACTGATGTGTGCAGGTAATGGAAACAGCGATTAAGCAAATAACGCAAATGTACAGTTTCAAAGTTTTTTTTTAATCCGAAGTTGATGACGCTTGTTTTAATTTGATAACATATTTTCAAATAGCTTTGATGCCTTTGCTTTAGAGAATGTTTATTGCATTTTATATTTGTTTTCATTTATGTTTATTTAACGTCCGAAAGGTAGAAAAAGTCGACGCTTTTACCAGTAGAAATGATTATATTATGAACTTATACTGTAAGTTTCCTCTGTCCTACATAAAAACATGTTGTTTAAAAACAATAATTCCCTTATCAATGTGAGACTGGCGTATGTTTCAGTTTTCGAATGTTTTGTTACTTTTAACCGTAAATTTAAAATCATTTATGAAAACCGGCTAAGTACGAGTCGTATTTCCGCAATAAGCGTTTCGTGCTATTGTTTGCTACCGGCCGCTAAACAAAGTTTGTCGATGAGCTTTCTCCTTATGTCAAAATTACTGCCAGTCGCGAAACAAAGTTCGTCGAAGAACATTCTCCTTATGTAAAAACTTCTGCCAACCGCTTAAAACCAATTTTGTATTAGAGCTTTCTTTTTATGTGAAAACTTCGGCGACCCGTAAAATCAAATTCGTAGTAGACGATTCTCTTTATGTAAAAAGTTTTGTCAACCGTAAGTAAAACAAACTTTGTAGTAAAGCTTTCTTTTTATGTAAAAAGTACTGCCAACCGTATAACAAACTTTGTATTAGAGTTTTTTTTTATGTAAAAAGTTCGGCGACCCATAAAACGATCTTCGTAGTAGACATTTTTCTTTATGTAAAAAGTTTTGTCAACCGTAAGTAAAACAAACTTTGTAGTAAAGCTTTCTTTTTATGTAAAAAGTACTGCCAACCGTATAACAAACTTTGTATAAGAGTTTTCTTTTTATGTAAAAAGTTCGGCGACCCATAAAACGATCTTCGTAGTAGACATTTTTCTTTATATAAAAGTTTTGTCAACCGTATGTAAAACAAACTTTGTAGTAAAGTTTTGCTTTTACGTAAAAAGTTCTACCAATCGTAAAACAAACTTCATAATAGAACTTTCTCTTTGTGTAAAAGTTAGTGCCAACTGTAAAATAAATTTTATTATCGAGCTTTTTATTATACGTAGATTCATTTTAGTTCGAAAAAACATTTAAATATACCATCTTCCACCTTATTTTCAAAAGTACCCAACTATAAGAATAAGATATACCTACAAATATTGTAAGAAAATTATCACCATTTCATTACATTAAATAGTTGTTTTACATGAAAATAAAGCTCCAGAGCACTCCTCAAAGATTAAAAAATATACAATATTTAAAAAAAAAAATTGCAGAATGTTAGGAAGTAAATCAGAACTATAATGACTTAATAGCATATCAAAGCGAGGCGAAAGTTATAACAAAGCGACTGAAACTAATTAAAATGAGGTTAATAAAGATGTATTTCTTCGTCAAGACCCTGTTTATTATAATTTAAGTTGCGGATATTACTCGTATAGCAGATACCTTCATTAAAAAATCTAATAAATATTTTATTTCAATAATTAAATAAAAATTGTTTTATATTCAAATTTAATTATTACTTTATTGAAACATACTATTAATTATTCTTGGCTTATATTAAGCCACGAACATGTTTCCTACAACTAAAAAAGCCCTCTTTCACAAAGCGTACTGAATAGACGTCGTACATAGAATTTTTAAATCCTTTTCCCCATTAAAAATGTTAAGTGGTCCTTACATTAGCACAAACTAAGCAACGCATTGATAGTATTTATTTAGATGTATATTCGTACATTTTCAGAATACTATTTTAATTTTTTCAAATTGTAATCGTGTAAGAATTTAATTAAGCAGCAAGTTTCATCACTAGATTCTAATGAAGGTTTTTTTTCTTATATGAATTAAACTTCTTCAGTCTTAAACTTATTCATGAAAGATCAACATTATTTGTATTTGCCACAGCTTTACCGTTCTATTTTATGTGTTATACACGTAAAAAATAACAAAAACTTGTAAGTACGTACTTATATTTTCATTTTATCCTTTCCCTATCTGATTATTTGTCTATCCGTCTGCCGCAGGTGAGGCCGCAGGCAATTTAACATGGTTATTTAAAACGTTTTTTTAGCTATAGAAGATATACTGATTTATGTTAATAAAGAACTTTACTACAGATGTATAACATAGAAAAAAAGTTAATATTGGGATGTGAATATAGCATGGAAGAGGATTTTTTTACTTTAGATTTGCAGATTCAAGTAGATTATGTATTTTCATAAACTTACGATCTCAGGAGACTAAAGACGAGCTGAGCTACCCATCAGAACAATTAGGTAAAGCAGGCTTTTGTTAATTTTTATTAAACCCTACAATGAATTTTGACTCATTTGAATTGAATACATTGCCTTCCCCTGTATGTGCCATCCATTAGGCTACCATGCGCGACGTTACTTCACCTCAATGATCATATCAAATATTTAAGTTCTGCGAGCGCTTCTAACAACAATCGTCAACAATTTTTATCTGAACGTATACAGGTATTGGGATTACTTAATAAATAAATGATTCTTATTTTAAAGTTTCATTTTATTCTGAATTTCATTCAATAACAACGTCCGTATCATAAAATATTAAATGTACCCTATTTTATAGCCCCTTTTGGTACAATCGTAACATTTACTTTTGATATCATTTCTAGCCAAAATAAAAATTCGATGCTTTTAAGTGGGAATATAATTTTATTGCCAAATTTATTTATAATCAATAAAACACGATATTACGGAGAAATTATTAATTTCATTTTACTTCCAGATTATAATTTTACCCAGTGCTATAGCGGCTCACGTATTTTAATTTATTTGAACTTGCTCTGTAAATAAAAAGTAATGTAAAGAAAAATAATATACGCCGTAAGATACCTACATACAGTTATGGCAACGTCGCCATGTTGGTGTCATTTGTGTCCAAAGAAAATCGGCAGAAATCCATGCAATTTCAGTGTCGCATTTAGAGTTTGTGTTTGTTAATAAAAATATCTTAAAAATATACATCTAAGTAATTGTACAATTACATGTAATTACAACATATTTTCCAAAATCGGGTTTCACTGAAAATCTTGGCTAAACAACCATATGCACACATGTAACTTACTGAAGTGATTTTGTAAAATAATACAACATTGAGTAATAAAATGGTTCAATATTATTCAGCAATGTATAATTAAATTCAGTAATAAGTATTGCAAATTGTAATAAATAAAATAGGTATTAATCCTTCTACGTTTAGTTACTGCCACGTACAACTATTTCGCAGCCATAGCGTAGCGATGTTAATGAAATGCTAACCGTACACGGAATGACAGAATAACGTGAAATCTCGTGTACATTAATATACTCGTATTTATGATTCTTAAGTCAATGCGATATGTCTTTGAAGTAGACTTAAAAGAAATTACAATTGAATCACGATTGCACATTGAGGTACAAACTCTCTTACTTTAATTACCACAGACTAGTATGTCATTCCATTTGATTGTGATTTGCAATAACAATACACAACCACAAAACACGAATGACAGCTGATAGCCGAATGACACATGATACCTAGCATGATATTGGGTTATAATGATGCCAGGACATTCTCGAAAAAACGTATGATTATTTACTTTTATTTACATATTAAATGAACATCATTATTTTTAGTAATATAACAATGAATCAGTATCAATAACGTGACTATGACTTACTTATCATCTATCTCTGTTTTTGACATAATAATATATATTGTTGTTAATATTTGAATGAACAAAACAGTATTATAATTGCGTACTAAAATACAAAGTACTATATCACTTCATTAGCTTTGCACAGGTTTTGCGTTTTGTTATTGGTCCATTTACTGCAGATGTAACATAATCTTTATTTTTTATTTTTCTGTTTATGTCGCTTTTGAAAAAAAAACTAATCGATTGAAAATAAACCATTGCATGTGCTTTATAAAATGTATGTATTTTCTCTTACACACACTACCCTGAAACTGCCATTCTTCTTTATTGTTACACTAGTAACACCAATTTATTTGAAGTTTGTGTATTTAAAACTGAGAAGTCTCGCATAATAAATACTTTAAAATTATTAAATAAATAATGTGAAGCGACAATTTATATCTTGTGTAAAATCAAAAAGGAGTAAAAATGATATTTATGCAATGTACACGCAAGCAATGACAGAAACGGTAATTCGCAAATAGATATATGGACAGCTATAGCTTCTTCGAAGCTATCTCATTCAATACAATATAATTATTATAAAACATTGTAATTATTGGCTCTAACCATAGACCTACTTTTAAAACAGTCGGGATTTATAAAAAAACATTTTTTTTAAGATTGCAATTTTTTGTGTTTTCAGCAATGACGGAAATAACTCCGATATAGCAAGAAAATTATGTAGTTTTTGAAAATTGGGACAATAAGTGCCTCGCCTGCCCTCGGAACATGGAAATAGGGATCTTAAAATCGGGACGTCTCGATTAAATCGGGACAGTTGGCAACACAAGTTGTAGCTGTACCATGACTTTGTAAAAGTCTACCTATGGTTATGGATCACAGCTCCACACCCATAGCTACTACTTATATGATACTTATACAGTATTATAAATATGAAAGTGTCTGTCTGTAGTCTTTGTCTGTCTGAAGTTCTCACAGTTAAGCCTCTGAAGCGTGTTGATTACTTTTGGCAGAGATAGCTTGAACTCTGGGTATATAGGTTACTTTTTTAATTCCATATAGAAAACATCAAGGCCATTATTCTACATTTCTCATTCTACATTTATCTCTCAGGTCAGCGTAGAAATTGCAATTGGTACAAATATATAGAAACACAATTCACAAGTAAAGAAATAGAAGTAATTTGCAAAGAAACTGTCGTGATTCTCATCTGACAAAATCCCTGAACAAAATAGCTAAAAAAGGATCTCCATGATATAGAAAAAATAGAAACTAATTATTGTTTTTTAATTCACACAGAGTTACAAAGGAATTACATTTCTTCTATCAAAATCAGATATATTTTCACTTTTAAGCACAAAAAAATGAAGAGTTACCCACAGGTAATGTCATCATTTATTTAAATTATATTAGATAAAATCAGACCTACAAATAATAATTTTCTTCATGATTAATAAAAGTGAAGGTAATCTTATTAGCACCTTACACTGAGTATTATACTTACTAGTATCGCCATGGTTGAAATTCACCATTTATGCCTGTAAAATAACGATCGTGATCAAAACACTTTCATTCAATCGATTAAAGCGTTCCGTATGAGGATTCATGTGCGTATGTTCGCTTTATTCTATCTGCCATAACCGCAACATACACACTTGATTTTGTCTTCTAAGCACGTCTGTGGTACGGTACCTTTCCAAAGGTATAAGTGTCATTCCCCTTATTTTATAATATATATTAAAAAACATACAAAAATTCATATTTGCATATTAACATGTAAAGATGTTCACGTTTTAATATATGGTCGCCCAGTGGTCGAAAATCAACCATAAATAGAAAATAAACGCTTTATTCTCTTGACATACACTTCACAGATCAGAAACATCTCACGACTCGCGAATTACAAAATTCAGCTCTTCTTCTGTTAATAATTATTAATTGGCAACATTTTAAAATTTTCAGTGACAATCTCTCTGTGCGATTGTGTGTCCCTCAGACCAAGAATCACAATGAGTTGCCGCTTTTAATGCCTTGTGTCAATCGAATTTTCATGTCTCTCTGTCTAATCTCATTGAGCATAACCACGAGAAGAATAGTTGCTTATAATAAATTTTGCAACATCGCACTATTGGTATAATTCGTGTTAGCTCATGACTGAGTTAACGTATAAATCATTGCAGAAGTGAAATAGTTATTTGCAAAATACTCGTAAATCTTCAATGTCTTGGCTACTAATATTCACAAAAATAAATATATGTCATGTTCAGCTGTGTTTTGTTGTACTTTGACCCTTCCCTGGTCAAAGTACTAGTATATTAGTACAAGACTAGATTAGCTCTTAAAGAATAAGTTATGTTTATTATAATTTTTGGTTCGAGGTTTGACCACGAACTATTATGTTTGGCATTGGCAGTGCAAACGTAAACAATGAATGTTTTATTTAATTTAATTTAATGTACATATTTTAACACATATTAGCTTTCTGCTGAAAGAGGCAAGTTTCTCCATATAAACTTTAACTATGCCAAATCTCGCACTCGTCGGTGCGGAAAATATATAGTAAAAGGGGTACATTTCTCTTCACGTAATTTGCAGTCGAAACATTTTTTTCTATCCCTCATGCATAAACATAAAAGACCTCTTTAAAGATATATATATATATATATAGTTAGCCTTAGTTTTCTTCAGCTTCTTCTACCACTTACTTTCGCTCTGTTTTCTTCGTCGGTCTCTCATCACTCATTCTTTCTATGTGCCCGAACCATCTAAACATCCCATTTTTCATTTTATTATAACACTTTCGTCCAATCCTGTCATACCTACTGCATACCTCTTCATTGCTTACTTTATTGACGAGAGTGACGCCGCACACATTTCTCAGAGATCGCAATTCTATTGCATTTATTACTCTCATTCGATTTAGTGCTCACTACCGTACAATAAAGTAGGCACCAACACCGCATAGTGGATGGCCATTTTCGCGGCTTTAGATATATGCACGCTGCTCACTAATGTGGACAAAGCATCATTAACTTTATTTTTAAACTTCAGTTTGAAGATGGACTTGTTACTCACGTTTTGATAGGCAAAAATCCCATACGTTTACGAAATTCCTCACTCGTTAAATCACTGAAATCATTCAAACCGGCTGTCCACGAAGAATTTGGATTTGAATTAATTTTATTGATAATCTTCAACGTTTTGATGAAAATTGCTAATCTGCGTTCTGTTTCTTCTTTACTATCGTAATGTTTGTTGTAATCCTTCATATACTTCTTGAATATTTGGCGAGCTTTACTCAAATCATAAATTATTTTATCTGAACATTCTGTTTCAATACAGAAGTACGCGATAACCGCTAAAAAAAGAGCCAAGTGTAACTTCATAGTGACCGTGACCAAGTGTAAATTAAGTTAAAAAATCTATTAAATTTATATAGAATTCCGTTCAACAATATCAATCGATTAATATATTAAACGAATTAATAGTGGTCGTGTTCATATTAGGAACGCGTATAATAAATATGTTTTTACATGTATAATTTTCTATTCTCGATTCATATTAATATGTTGTGAACATATTGACTGTTTTTTATTTGCCATGCATAATTTCATGTAGTAGGTAATAGCTAATACCTGACCAAGCGATGTAATTTTAAATTTACACTATCAAACGCGTTTAGGAGAACCTAATATAAGCATTTATTTATTTATTTAAATAATAATAATAAATATATCTTTTCTAATCTCACTTTTAATATTTATTTAATTTTATTAAAGACGTCTTTATATACAATGTTAAGAGTTGTTTTTTCATTAGACAACACAAACAGATTTTGGTTAGATGTTACACGCTAAAGGGCTAAATATAGTTGTCCATGTGGAAAATAGTCATCGCTCCGAGCGACCGCCCGTTTCGCTGCGAGCGACTGATAATTTGAAATCTGTGATATCTTCTAAGATATTCATTTTAATAATATGCTGTACAGAGCAATTTTGATCTACATTAAATGCACGACGTATATCTATGCATTTTATTGGATAAGGATTGTCCTAAAACGCGTTTTATGGAGTCAATTTAAAGTAGCAATGTAAGCCCCCAAAAATATGTTTTCTACAACATCATAACAAATCATTGAAATTTTCTCTACTGCAATATGCATGTGTTATACATATAAACCTTCCGGAAAAAATTCTCTAAATGATAGTGAAAACTGTATCAAAATCCGTTGCGTAGTGTAGAAGAAGTTAGCGGAGAAACAGACAGACGAAAACAGCGACTTTGCTTTATCCATATCCATACTAATATTATAAATGCGAAAGTCTCTCTGTCTGTCTGTCTGCTTGGTTTTCACGGATAAATCGCCTGACCGATTTTGATGAAATTTGGCAAGCAGACAGTTTGACACTAGGGGAGGGACATAAACTACTTTTTTTTTCAAAAATCTGCCCCTAAAGGAGTGAAAAGGGGGATGAAACTTTGTATGGGAAATTTTAAACCGCTGAACCGATTAAGCTGAAATTTAGTACAGAGCTCTAAACCTATTAAAAACATCGACTTCTTTTTTTTTCAAAAATCTATCCCTAAAGCGGTGAAAAAGGGGATGCAACCTTATAGGTGGAATGCTAAAGCGCTGAACCTGAGTAATAAACTGAGTAATGCATTTCCTGACGTAAAAAAAAGAGTGTCATTATTTATTTAGTGTATCTCGTAGAATTTAATAAAGAACCTTTTTTTATCAAACCGTACACTTTCATAAACAGATCATTTCGTAATTGTTTTTCTTTTAAAATACTTTTTATTAAAATAGTGTCCCGATCTGGTTTTCCTATTTGTTTGTTTTTAATAACTGTAATTATATCTATTCATTCTACAGTTTTTCAAACATATCGATTTAGAATCACTGCAAGATTTCAGTCTTCAATTAGATAACATGCGTTTCCTCTTACAAGAAGATTTCTTCATTTTCAAAACATATAGAGCACGCCCTATTGACATTAGTTGGTAACCAATCGCCTTCTCTTCGTTCTAAGCGAACTGCTTTAATCCACCGTAATCCCTCAAGCTCATTTTTGGTAAAATAAAAGTAATAAGTTTATGAGAGTTTGAGAGAATAAAGCGAATTACCATACTTAGCATAAAAATACAATAAAAATAAGTTACGTACTAAAAACTGACTGGCTACTAGTTGCATAAAACAGAAAACAATATTTTTATTTAATTTCTTATAAACATAAAATTATTTTATATTGTACATGTGATAAGTTATCATATCATGACTTCTTTCTGTATTTCTGCACCATTTAATCACACAGGAGGTCATTTTTAATTTACATTTCGTCAGTTTTCACGTAAACAAATCAATTTTATTTGCGAAGGCTGACTGTCACTGAGCGCTCAGTAAACTAAGTAGTGCGTTGATTGTGATTTTAGCCCCGCCCACTTGATTGGGCAGATGTATAGATTACTTTTTTTTTTATGTATGAATATTATTACAATTATATACATAGGCATATAAATTTGCATATAATATCATATTTTGATATAAAATAATAGTTTATATTATTATGTAGACCTCATTGTTTCTCATGACACCTCCACACTCTTTACGAGTTACTTGGCGAGGCACTCGAGCGAGTGTTGCCGATACGAGTGACTATTTATTTAGGACCCAGTCGCAGAATTGTCATCCGTGTTCAATTAAAGTCGCGATGTGCGTGCAATTCGAAGTTAAAATTTACCCTGGCTCTCACCGAGTGGACGCGAGTCGACGCCACAGAGTAAGCATTTGTAGCAAGCTCTCTTGCTACAAATACTTACTCTGTAGCACTCTGTACTTATTCTATGCATCTGTATCCAAAAGTCACTTTGCTGTAATTGCTAAGTATTTCCTTTTGGCGGTATTATAGCCTACTTTTTTGAGAACCGTTCTATACGTATGTACAAATGCTTTTTATATATCTGTATGTATCTCAGTGACTACGAAAAACCACCAACACAGCGCTTAAGGGGATTATTTACATCAAAGAACTGAGGGGAATTGGCGTTTCAAGGTTCTCAACTCAAGCATGAAAGCGAAGAAAACACAAGATAAACCTATTCCAAATAAAAAAGTAGCCAGAGTCAGAGTATAAGTCAGACTGACAGCACACTCAGAAGCAATTGACTTTAAGGCGGATAGTCAAGACGGCAGAAGCGATTTCGGCGCCAATACAACTCGTTCGGAACTAAAACTGTCACAGACCTGGTCGACGCAAGCGCAGAGTGTGGTTGCTGCGCTCGTGTGCACTCGTGTCTGCTGATCTGCTCGCCCCGACTCGTGTCGGTATTTCATGCACGAATCAAAGGAAGTGAGTGGCGAACGCAAGCGTACCCGCTACACTCTCGCGATCGTTAGTGTTAATTTAGACTACAAGCTGCACACACGTTGCGAATTTAATTAAACATAGATGACAATATTGTGACTGAGTCCTTAAATAAATAGTCAAATGAAAAACCGTAAAGTTATCAAAGGGAACTGGTTACAAAATAATTAATATCCTTTTATTATATAGACTAGAGATCCTTATATTACATAAAAAAATTTATGAAATTATTTTTGAACTTGAATTTTAATTAATGAAGAATAATGATGATGCTGAAGATTTTGTCTGTACTAATATTATAAAGAGGTAAACTTTGTTTGTTTGTATGTGATGGATAATGTCAAAACCCACTCAACCGATTTCAAAAACTCTTTCACCTGTAGAAAGCTACATTATCAGCGAGAGACATGGGATGTTTTTTATTTTCAAAAAAATGTCTACCCGTGTAGATGCCATCGCATGACTAATGACATGTCTTTTTGTAATTGAGCCCCCACTAGTAATTTGTCGTTAAGCGATATACCATTTGTGCCCTTTTGCGAAGAGTCAAATATTAAAGTTAGACAACTTAGTAATCTCGCTATCCGCTTTAAGTACTGCGTGATGTGGCAAATAGACGGCTGAAGTTTCTATCCCAACCCTAGGCACCTCATTCATATGTTTCATTTCGTAGTATTCATTTATTGCCTTCGAATATTCTTTTCGTAAATTCTCGTTCTTGATTTAATTCTCTTTCTAGCTGCAGTAATCTTCTCATAGCACTTTTATATTACCCTCCACTGACTTAGGTTTTTCTACTTTAAAAGGCAATTTGACCACATATCGTCCTTCTTCATTTTCATCATCATTATGGAATACGCGATAAAGCTCTCGATCTCGTGATTTCATATCTGACTGACCGAGAACAAAAGGTGAGTGTAAATGGGGTTACATCTGTCTGTTCTAAATTAAAGATGGGCGTTCCCCAAGGATTAATCTTAGGACCTTTTCTGTTTTTGGTTTATATTAATGATCTCCCATTTATGCTTAGAAACCTATGTGATGTAATATTATTAGCTGATGACACATCACTGTTGTTTAAAGTAAATAGAAAAGACAGATATTAGCAGGCATAATAGGACCTTGGCAGATGTCTCGAGATGGTTCTCTGCTAATAATTTACTACTGAATGCACAAAAATCCAATTGCGTCCAGTTTTCAGTTATAATCCATATCATATCCATAATAAATTAGAACTAGGTGGGAAACAATTAGAATTAGTGAAATCGACTATTTTTCTTGGTTTAACAGTAGATAATAAGTTATAGTGGGCGGACCATATCGGGGTTTTGGCTAATAAGCTCAGTTCGGCAATATATGCTATTAGACGCATTAGACAGTTGACAGATGTGGCCACGGCTAGGCCGTCTGGTGTACTTCGCATATTTCCATAGCCTTAAGTCTTATGGTATACTACTGTGGAGATCAGCGGCACATATGAATTCTATCTTTATTTTACAAAAGAGGGCAATAAGAAAAAAAGAAAGAAAGAAAACATTTATTCACTACTCACAATGACAACGCACAGCCCATAGCAACAAACTTACACATCAATATAACACTATGCTGCGGCAGTGAAAAAACAACGACTCAGTTGCAATGCCTCTCAGTTTACACAGAGAGCAACACTGATATTCTGTCGCGCCTAAATGTGATGGTACTAAAGAATAAATAAATAAATACTAATTTATAATAAAATGATGTCCATGTACTATAGAAAGAAAGAAATAAACAAAATAATATAAAATAATGATAAAATAATAATAAAATAATAAATAAGATATTATAAAGATATAAATAAATGAAATAAATAAGTCGTGCAACCAAAGAATAGAGAGTATACCTCCAAAATTACACCTCGCGCTATCGAACAGCCACTCAGGACCTCTACCCCTATTAGGGCTTATTGTGGTCTAACACTTTTTACATTTTAATTTAAAAGTTGTCTTACAGAGGCACAGTATAAATGCACGAGAGTCGCTGAGAGGGAGTTTTAAAGACATTGATGTTCACACCTTACCCTCGTTATACATTATGAAAACATAATGTACACTAGAAAAAATATAGATACATTTCAAAAGAAAGGTGCTATTAATGGTATGGAAACTCGTGGGTTCATTTATTTGGTGGTAGTTATTGCTAAATTTAAATTACAAAAGTCAAGTGGGTCATTTTTGGGCAACTGTTTCCGTTTTTTCATGTTTCGGTAGACCAAAAGGTTAGGTAGGTGAGAAGTGTACATCTTCCACTTTGTGGCTTTACGGCGCCGGAAGTCACGTCCGATTTCCACCATTCTGAAGACTAACGGACATTGCAGGTATTTAGCCTATCCTATTTGTATGATATTATTGATCAGCGCTGCGAATCGTGGTCGATGTCGGCGCAGCTCCCGGCACGTTTGTTACCCTGCCAAAATTATAAAGGTAAAAGACGTGTCGTTTTAATAGAAAATCAGTACAAGTAGAAGTAGACCTTATGCGCTACAACACGTCTTTAGCGATGGAATTTTATTTTTTAACTAATTACAGAGTATCATGTAAACAAAGAAATAAATAGAATAGATACACAAATCACAAAACTTAATGAATATAATAATCGACCACGTAAGGGCGTTACAACATGTACATAGGGCCGAAGCCTAGAGAGAACTACCCACAGTACACATTCGAACTACCCGTCGATCGCTGATCTACAACATTTCATAAGAGGTTATAAACAATAAATTCAGGTAGTGAGGCGGTGGAGGTGGCCTGTTCGACTCAATAGACGTGCTGTTTACAGCATTACAATGACGTTGTGCCGTCAAATACATAGATTGTATAGACAAAAGGAAAGTGATACATGATTCCGTAATCGCTCAACTACGGATACCCCATGCTACTTTTTAAAAAGAAAGAGGAGACCTCAGTGTCCACCATCATATCTTTTTCCAAGGTTTACGTATCTTTTAAACGTTATGTATGCGAACGTAATTATGATAGCTGAGAGCGAACAAAACTGTTACGAACATATTTCATCAGCCTCCATCTCCGAAGTCTAGCCAACGACTGAATAAGGCAAGAGTGTGGATGGTGGACGCTCGTTAGCACTTACCACGGCAACACTCGCTTGATCGCCTCGCCTAGTGCGAGAGATATAGAGACCATAACACTAACAATCGTAAGTGTAGTAGGCGCGCTCACGTTCGCCAATCGCTTTCTGTAAAACTCGTGCAACAGATATCGACACAGAGCAGCGGGCAAATTGGGGCGAACGGACATCAGTGCAGTGCAGATAAGTAAATAAATGATTTTTTCAAATTTTTCATTTTGTTCTCGATTTCATTAAATAAAAATATCAATATTATAAAAAATGAAATGTATGCTATTTTAAAGTTGCTTGTGGTACAATAGTAATATTATTTCTCATACCATTCAACCTTTGACCAAAAAAAAATCTCGATGCTTCTGAGAGGGAATAATTTTATTGCCAAATTTCTTTATATTTAATAAAACAATGTTACAGAGAGATTTTTAGATTTCATTTTACTTCCAAAGTATAATTTTAACCAGTGCTATCCCTATAGCCCACATATTTTTGCTTCATTGAACTTACTCTGTAAATAAGAAAGTAATATTAATAAAAGTAATATAATGAAGTAAAAGCATGTAGTACTTTAATGCTGAGTATTCAACAAAATATCAAAATTATGCAAAATATTATACAAGGAGAATTTCAAATAATTCTCGATATTTAGTTACATGTTTGAATCAATAAATCACTTCGTTACTAAATTTAATTTTAGAACGACAGGGTTTGACATTTTGGGTATTAAATCTTCATAATTTTACAATCTTTATAACATTATAACAATAATCGGCCAATGACTATCATTATAGTTGCTAGCGTTGGTGCTAGATATCTGTTTGTCTATTATGTTTTCGCAGTTAAAAGCCTCCGACAGATTTGGATGAACTTTGGCAGAGATAGCTTGAGCTCTGGGAAAATAGGCTACTTTTCTTTAAATTCCGTATGAGCGAAGTCGTGGACATCAGCTAGTATCTTATATCTCTTTATTTCTCAGATTAGCATAGAAATTGCAGTTAATACAACATTATGTTGAAATGCAATGCACAAGTAAATTATTATACCTGATTTAACTCATGAAGAAAATCTCAAATTCGTGCAGTGATTTTCTTCAGGGAAAATCCTTAGACGAAATAGCTATAAAAATGTTCTTCATGATATGGAAAAAATAGAAAAGAAACTTATTTTTATTTCACTTATGTAGATCGTAAAAATATTACATTTCTTTTTATCTAAATCTGTATGTATTTATAAAGATATTTTTGTATTTGACTTTCAATTTGTAAAGTATAGTTATTTCGTAATTTTCGATGTTTTTCTTGAAGTTGGTTTAATTTTTTTCGTAATTTTTTTTAATTCTGTCTTTTGAGTGACATTGGCCTAAATAAAAATCTAGGGTAGGTCTACAATTATTAAATTCTGGAGCGCAATGACATACAAAAGAGTCTTGGTTCAATTTTTTTCAAATTTTTTTTATTTCAGTCTTTTGAGTGACCTTGGCCTAAATAAATATCTAGGGTAGGTCTATAATTAAATTCTGAAGCGCAATGACATATATAAGAGTCATAAATATAAATAAAGCTTATATAAGCAGTTCGCATTATTTGGTGTTATTCGATATATCTTCCAAGTTCAAGCACTAATACCAATGAAATTTAAATGGTACCAATCTGAAAGTATATCCTTTCGAATTAAAAAATAGTTTTCCATGTCGGTTTATAAATGACAGTTTTGAGGTAACTAACATAAAAAAAATATAAAAACATGCAACCGAATTGAGAACGGTCTTTTTTTTTGAAGTCCGTTAAAAATTACAGAAAATTACAGAAACTTTTGCTACAGAATTATAGCAAAAGTTTCAAAAATTTCAAAATCACGTAAGATCGGATTACTCATACTATCGTTCAATTCGGTCGGGTCAATTTAGAAAAATGAACTTTTCTAGATTCTAGATTGTCTTGGGTCTGGGTGTACTGGAAGACGCCTCCAGTAGACGTCGTCTGGTTCTCATAGCAGAGGGAATACCCTAGTTTGAGATCAGATGATTGGTGTGTATTGTCTGGCACATTATTATTATTCAAAATGTTTTGGTAAAGTCGAGTTCGAGCGCTCAGTATGCTCTTTGCATTTGATCGCAATTTGACTCTCCCCCCTTAACTCCGAAACTAAAGAGCCTAGACTTATGAAATCAAAAAATATAAAGTGTTATCTAAAGTTTACAGAAAAATGTAACACATGTCATATGTCCTATCCCCAAAATCTAAGTTTAGAAATTAATCTACACTACTATATAAATCTCTTGCGTTTGTCTGTAATTTCAGTTTTTTAGAGAAATTTTGCGATAGATAGTCGTTTTATGACTCACTAATTTAGAACCTACTATTTTTAAAATTTTTGTCTGTCTGTCTGTCTGTATGTCCTTTTCTATAACTAAAGAACGGCTTGACTGATCTTGATGAAAATCAGTACGTAGTAACAACACGTGATTGACAATGACAATTTACTCCTAAAGGGGTGAAAAGAGGGATAAAACTTTGTATGGGAAAAGGTAAACCCCTGAAGCAATTATGATAAAATTTGGCAGGGAAATAGTTTTACATCAGAGAACGGGCATAAGCTACTTTTTTTTATTAAAAATTTACCCCTAAGAGGGTGAAAAGGAGGGGGATGAAACTTTGTATGGGAACGCTAAATCTTTGTAATGATAAAATTTAGTGAGGTGATAAGAATTATTTTATCAAAAATACGTAGGCTACTTTTTTATCAAAAATCTGTGAAAAAAACTGGACGAAACTTTGTACGGGAAATGCTAAACCGCTTTTTTCTCAAAAAATTATCCTTAAAGGGGTGAAAATGGGGGTGAAACTTTGTATGGGATTTGCTAAAGTTTGTTTATGATAAAATTTGGTGCAATGATAGACCTTTTCATCAAAAAACATATACTACTTTTTTATCAAAAATCTACCCCTAGAGGGATGAAAAGGGGATTGCAATTTTGTATGGGAAATGCTAAACCGCTGTACTGATTATGATGTGGCATAAAGATAGTTTGACATATGGGAACGGGCACAGGCTGTTTTTTATCAAAAACCCATCCTTATGGGGTTGAAATGGGGATGAAACTTTGAATAAGAAATGCTAAACCACTGAATGATACATGATATATGATGAAATTTGGTACAGAGATAGTACGTGCCCTGAGTCAGATGTAGGTTAAACGTAGGCCCTTTTTCAAAAACAATATTTATAAATATATGTACATGTACAAATAATCTAACCTAATCCGGGACAGCCATTAAAAAAAGTTCCGCGCAGACGAAGTCGCGGGTTCAGCTAGTCATTTTATAAATTGCGTACCCACGGAACTCACTGCACGCAAGTCGAACTCGCAGCTTGTAAATTTTTTTCTATCCCTCCTGGACTAGCACAGAAAATCTCTTTCAAGATATGTATATTATACGTCATAGGCTCATATTATGCCTAATAATGGTCTTGTCGTCTTAAAATGAGATGAATTTGTTACTCACAGTTTTTACCCTTTGTACCCTAAATGATATTTTTCAAATTCTTCACGAGTCAAATCACTGAAATCGTTCAAACCGGCTTTCCAAGAAAGTTTCGGATCCGAATTAATTTTATTTATAAATTTCAATGTATCGATGAAAATAGCCAATCTACGTTCTGTTTCATCTTTACTATCATAATGTTTGTGAAAATCCTTCATATATTTTTTGAATATTTGACGAGCTTTACTTAAATCGTAAACAGGTCTATCTAAACATTCTACTTCAGCATAGAAGTACGCGAATGCCACCAAAAACAAAGCCAAATATAACTTCATTACGACCGTGAAGAAGTAAGTGTAAGTTACGTTAAAAAATCCACCAAATTTATATAGACAAATGCATATAACAATATCAATTATAATTTCATTAAACAAATCAAAAGCGTTCGTGTTCATATTAGGAATGCTTATAATCAATATGTTTTGACTTTAATTATAATTATCGATTCTTATGTTATGTACATTCTGATTGTTTTTTATTCATTATGCATAATGACATGTATTAGGTCCTTACCTACGAAATCGCCGTTTTATGGTATACAGAAAAATCAAACCTTTTTTTTAATGAATAGTACATATTTAATTAATCTAAGTAATGGCTATTATTGTCGATGCACTTTTGCCATTTTAATGGAAGTCCATTGATCAATTTGGATCTTGCCGTAACATAGCGATTAATTTCAATGTTGGCACAGTTCGCATGGTCACATTACTATCGTAACAATTGGGCGGTAACCGTTGTGGTAATAGCTGGTGTGGACGGTATGACCATAACACAATTGTGAAGAATTCGCCCATCACTATTTGTTAAAAACGAATTGGCTATTGTTCGATTTATAGTCCAATTGCTGCTGGTATGTTACTACTGGTCCACCAAATAAATTACTGGTTAGGACCATTTAACCTTGGTTATAGGGTACACCAAATTTCAAGCCATGGTTGTGAAGGTGTCTAAATTTGGATTCAAAGATTCAAATGACTCAATACCGCACGCGAAGTCAAAACACTAAATGATTACTTACTAATGATTACTACGAAGAGTTATTAACTCCGAACATCCATCTGTCGTATGAAACCAATTCCGAGTTTTATCAGGATATAAAAAAGAGAAAGAGTAACGATTAAGATTAAAGTCAAAGTCAAATCAATTTATTCAAGTAAACCCAATTACAAGGTATTTTTGAACGTCAAATCTACTTTAGTTCGGTTCAAATAGAAAACCTGGACACTGAGAAGAACCGACAAGAAACTCAGTTGATTATTGATTAGATTGACAGTCCCAAGCCTGTTAAATACGACAGGAAAATAATTAAAAATTCTAAGCATTACTATACTTACATAGGTAGTTAAATCAGATGAATCAGATGATCACAAGATGAAGTGAACAAATTGTGTATCTGGGGAGTGCGTTTTCGAGGGATGGAAGATGTGAGTTGGATGTGGAGAGACGGGTAGCAGCTAGCAATAAAGTGAATGGTGCTCTGTCCGCATTAGTAGGCAGTGTGAATATATCTAACACAGCCAAAATGGCCATCCACAATGCGGTGTTGGTCCCACCTTTATTGTATGATAGCGAGGCCTAGATATGCCCGAAATCGAGTGAACGTGTGATAAATGCAGTAGAAATTCGATCTCTTAGAAATATGTGCGGCGTGCGGTGCGGTTAATGAAGAGATACGCGGCATGGCAGGGTTGCACGACTTTGTTATTGTAAAAATAAAGAAAGGAATGCTTAGATGGTTCGGGCACATAGATAGGATGAGTGAATAAAAGACTGACGAAGAAAATCTACAGAGCGAAATCAAGTGGTAAAAAAAGCCAAGGAACACCAGGGCTGACTTATGAAGATCAAATAACCAAAGTGTTAGGTAACAAAAATGTTAAAAGCATACCTAGGCGGAAATGTGTAAGGAGAATGATGAGATTTGAGAAAGCGAAAGAAGTATGTAAGGACCGCGAAGCTTAATGCTCCGTCCTCTCTGACTACCCCATTAGAGATACAGCGTGAAGATATGTATGTATGTATGTAAATACATCATTAATCGTAATAAATCCATAATACTCGTACATAACTAAATCCAATGCACCTTTTTTTTGGGGGTTTGGACACTGCGTTTTTTACGACAATTCTTACCCCGTATGACGTACATTTTTTGAACCAGCTTACAGCGGTGGTGTTCTCAGACCGTTATGACTTAGAGACCTTCAAGAAACGAAGGAAAGAGTAGCCACCCTTTCCTTAAAGGCCGGCAACGTACCCGTGTTTCCCCAGACGTGGCGGGTTTCCATAGACGGCGGTGATCACTTTCCATCAGGTGACTAGCTTGTTCGTTTATTCCCCCCACCTTAAAAAAATGTAAACCTACAAGAATATTATTTGATAATTAAAGATGAAAGAATTGCGGACTATACAAAACTTCAAAGTTAATGAGTCCCTAATCTTTTATTAAGAAAATGAGAAGGTAATTTAAAAAAGTCAAGGAATCATTAAGCGGAGTCGGATCCGCGAGGGGATTCGGACTAAGTGTTTCAAATCACTCCCTGGAGTCGGAAGTACCCGTGGTAGACCTATGTCGGTCGTGATTGATTCGATCATTTGATTGCAACCATTTCAAAGTATTGATGACTGCAATCACATTTGAACGAACGTATCAATTCAATCATTCAATATGTGTCATTTGACCGATTCGATCTCGGTACTTGTCGATATATAATTGATTGTCTATGCCGTTATACAGGGTGTATATGAAAACGGAACACCTTCTTGAACATGCTATAGTATACCGAGAATGCATCTTGATTACGTTTCAATAAAGTATTATTGTGTAATAAAAACAATGATACAGGTCAAATCACAATTTACTTCAGTTGTGCTTCCCCTTAACACGACAAGTTGTTTATTTCCGACACCGAAATTTAATTTTTTCAATATTTTACTAATCCACAGAAATCTCCTTTATTTATGTAAAGATAAGGTTGATATTCCTGTGTATGTGGAAATAACGTATTTTTAAATTAGAGTTCATGATCGTAGCGATTTGTAAACAATTGTTAAGGGGCATATGCATTATTATTGAAGTTGGTTTTTATGCTTTATTTCAATAACGGTTGAAATTATTACAAAATAAAAAAATATGTTCGATTTAAAATCTGTAACTTTACACGTTCCAGCAACTTCTGTACTGTAAATTTAAATGGTCACAACTCTACAACGGCTACATTTTATTCGATAATTCTTTTTATAACTACCCTTTTTATAAATGCCTTTTCATCCATTAAAGTAACTGTCCCGTTTTCATATACACCCTGTATAATTAAATATAATTATAAATGCAGCAGAATTATAGTAAAAAATATCGAAATTGTAAAAGATCGGATTACTCGTACAATCGTTCGATCTTCCATTTCAATCAAAAAAAAACATAATCTGTATTCAAGCAATGATTGATTGGATCATTTGACCGAATTTTTTTCATATTAATACTTGAATGATCGAATCTTTGAAAATAAACGATTTACGCAGATCTAACCCATAACTAATTTGTTGCATTAAATATGGAACTTTAATTTTGAGGTATGTCAAACCTGAATCGTACCAAATCATGATTAACAGTCTAATTTAATTTAATTTTACATATCATTAATATTAAAACTAGTGTTTTGTGAAATTCCACCAAGCTCATAATTCTGTGCAAAATTATTCTGAGGGAGATCAGGTTTTAAATTAGGCAATGGTTGTGTAATACTGTGTTGGGACTTAGCATTTTGCAGAGCATAATTTTACTCGTATTTATTGCGGGTACTATACTGATTTAAAGTATAAAGTTCACTTCTTTAATAATATGGTAAGTGCATTTTTTAAAGAAGAGACTAAGTCGCACTGGACCATACATATCATGTCAATGACATTATTATCACGTGATTGTAGATTATCATTTTAACTTCCTTCTTAACCTTCTTAACCTAAACCATCTTAAGAAACCTAAGTTAAATATATTTTAGAGAAAAGAGTGCTCTGTTCATTTTGAATCTTTTTACAGAACTCCGAATAAGATTTTCCGCTAATAATTTTTAAATTTTCTAGCTCAATACCCCAAAATTTTGAGTTAACACGTTCTTTAGTTCATCCCACGTCGCTATTGTAAGCTACGATAAAATTAAATAGTAAATTAAATACTTTAATAAATACAAAGCAATGGAACACTCCAAGTTTTACCTAAATTATCTATTAATATTAATATTTAATATCAATTAACAATTAATTTGTATTCAAACACTTCGTGCTGCAATCGTGAAGGTAAAAAGCAATAGAGGTGTGGAATGATATTACTATGACGTCACGAACAACGTCGCGCTCTGCTAGAGGGCGCCAGTGTTCGCCTTTATGTTTATTCGTCGGTGTTGCTAACACTATATTTTCCCACTCACTAATAAGATAGGCGGCTATACCTATTAATTTGTCTCTTAAACATTATTAGACTATTAAAGTTATTTATAAAATTATTAATTATTAACTTTAAATTGTTAACATTGTAAAATTAGTAAACTTATAATCGAATACATAATTATTCGTTCTTTTTTCATAATAAATAAGTTTAATAATTTAACATTCTTATCAAATTTAGGAATAATATTAATAATCTCTGAAGGAAATGTACGTAATTCGTTATTATTAAGATTTATTATATCTATTCAGTATGGCTGGCTGGCTGGCTAATCTCAATATTTAAAATTCACTTCAATTCCTTCAATTTATTATATTAATATTATAATTTTACTTTACAACATATCGCACCCGCAGAGCCACAAAGGCGTAAGTAGTAATACGTCAATTTTTTTATTGCAGTTTTGGATAGTGCAAGTAAACCTACATATGCTTAATTTTTTCCGTTAATTTTTGACGAAAAATCAAGGTTTTAAGCCAAAAAAATGTTTTAACGCTTCACAAAAACTAAATATTTATTCAGTTTAAAAAGTCCATAAAGGCTGTTACGCACACAAAATTTAGTCTGAACAAAAGTTATCGTCTTTATCTTCTTGTCTCATTAAATGAAGCAAGAAATTTGTAAACGTATTTGGAGTTACGTCTGTTTATCCTTAATACGAAAACAAAGTACGTAAAGTAATACTGATTACGTCTCATGACGAATAAAAATTATTAAATATAAAGCACATTTTGTGAACTACATCCACAAGTTTATAGAAATGAAGAAATTTATCTTGTCAACGAACAATTGCTGAAAGAGCTTGAGGAATATGAAGAAGTGGCTAAACGTGTTGTCGACCAGAATTCAGCATTAAAAGGTCAGCTAGTGGAGTTACATGAACAACTTGTAGAAGTAGTTGAACAATGAAATCAACTCCAAGAGATGGTGAACAATTTTGACCAATGTAGTAACACCTACTAGCGGACCCTGGGAAGAGTTGCAGAATTGGAAGTTGAATTGAATGAGTTGCATAGACTCGTTTAGCCGTTACAAGATGACAGGAGAGAACAAGAGCTTTCACACACACAGAGTCTGTTCGAGGAGTTGGTTGGTGCTGACGCAGCTGAATTATCTCCATTCAGACCTGATGGACTAACAGATCCAGGTGTTCATTGTAGACAGATGGATAGACAAACTTGCAGTCATTTTAATGTAAAAAGTAAAAATAAGTTACGAAAATACATTAAAATTAAGAAATTTATCAAAAGAATTGAAAAAGTAATAATAATAATAATAAGTTTTTATTGACAGGGAGAACCCAAATGTCAAATATAAACAAACAATAGGTAACAAAAATTAACAATAAAATTAAAAAAAAACAAATAAACATAAAATCTTATCATATTACTTTTTACTTTTTGTTAGGGCCACGGTGTACAGAAAGCCAGTGCTTAAAAATCGGATTGGACACATCCTCACAGACGGTCCGTAATACATTGTTTTCAGAGCTTCGTATTCTCATCCAGAAGGATGCTGTACGAGCCCTGATCACTGCAAAATAATCTGGAACCCCAGCGTTAGAGAACATAGGAGTGGCGCTGCAAAAACGAGGCAGTCTCGTGACAGTGCGAAAAACATCATTGCACTGCACTCTCATGGCGCTATGCGACCGTTTTAAATTATTAATCCAGTTGGACGGTGTAGAAACACTGACACAATGCCTTGAATAAGGTTATCTTGACGGTATAACTACGCCCACCAAATCTTCGTGCTATCATATTGACCTGACCTGACCGAAGTCGCCCTTCCTCGCGCTCCACGTCGGCGTCATCACTAAGATCATCGGTGAGTACATGTCTAATATATTCGAACTGTTTCACAACCCGAACTACCGAACAATTCAGATACACATCTGGAATCTTTCGTAGTTCAAGTTTTTTTACTTTCCCGATTTGCTTCAAGTGGATTAATACAGTTTTGTCACTTACTCCGAAGCCTACAGCTATCTCTGAAGTGCTTTGTGATGGATCCGCTTCCACAATAGCCTTTAATTCTTCATTTTCCACTTTGGTCTCCGGCCGTCCACGGGGTTGGTTCTGAAGGTCGAAATTTCCAGAACGAAAACGTTGAAACCAAAAACGTACCGTGCTTTCTTTTGTGACACCAGCGCCGTACACATCATTAATCCTTCGAGCTGTTTCTGCAGCACTGATGCCACGGTAGAATTCGTACTCGTAAATATACCAATAGTTCATGTTTTCCATTGTGCGGTAATAAGCGAAGCCAAAGAAAAAAATAATGAGGAAAAAACAAATGAATGACTGTTTTCAAAACTCAAATGTACCAGCTAAATGAATTTATAAATTTGAATTTGGAATTCTTAACCAAAGAGGAGATATTTCAGATCAAAGTGGTCAGTACGACAAAACGCTAATTTCATATGTAAGGACCCAATACAAAAATATCAATTCTTTCATAATAATATCTAGTTAGGAAAGATCTCAGGTACTGTTAGATCAGCTAAAAACTGCACACATCAATTACATCATGAACGCTAAGGTTCAAGAGAAATTCGTTATTAATGAAATGTTTCAGAATATGTTTTATGGTTTCTCAAATTTTAAAACTTCATTCGTCAAGATTTAACACTTTTCAAACATTATATGTTTACGGGATTTAATATTTTATGATATTAATTTCGTAAACTTTTGTAACTGACAATTTTTTCGAGTAATATTATTTTTTTTAATCATAGACATTATTTTTATGATTGTCTAATTTTCGGGAGGCAAAGGAACTATATACTTTTACAGCCAATATTTTTTATGTTATTAGTGAATTTAATACAGAATGGAATCCGCCTTATAAAAACATTCTCTTTGGGTAGGTTACATTAGGTTAGGTAAGTTTATAAACCACAACGCGCGAGCCAAGCGAGCGAAGCGAGCGTGCCGCGGCAGCGGCCGGCGAAGCGCCAGGTCGGAATCCGTCTTATGAGAATACTCTCTTTCGGTAGGTTAGGTTAGGTAAGTTTATAAACCACAACGCGTGAGCCGAGCGAGCGTGTTGCGGCAGCGGCCGGCGAAGCGCCAGGTCGGAATCCGCCTTATTAGAATACTCTCTTGAAGTAGGTTACGTTAGGATAAGAAATGTTAAAAACAAATTTCATATAACGAAGCCTCGGACCAAGAACCTTGGTCCGAGGTTGAGGCTGATAACATAATTGTCAATATTTCGATACCTACATTAAAAAAAAACTTGTCTATGTTATAATTGTTTTTTTGTTGCTATGTCATATATAATTTATAGTTACGTAAAAACTTAAAAATTATAAATTAAAATATAATTTTAGATTACTTAATATAATGTTAGAAAAGTGTTAAATTGACGAATGAAGTTTCAAAATTTGAGAACTTATTGGAAATGCCTTTTTTAGTAATTGTGTCATTCAATTATTCAATAACAGTCAATCCAAAATGTAAGCAATTTTATGTATTTTTCAAACATGTTTTAAAAAAAAAGTACCTATTGATTTTCGTTATTACCGGTTATAAAATGTGTTAGGGCGTTAATTATTTATTTTACTGTCATCCTACTAATTCCTCAATCTTCTTTTAATACGATAACAGCCTAAAGCGCTTCCGGCATTAACACCACCACAAACTATTACTAGCTCCCTTCTTTCTCCTGATGTGACTTTGGTCACCTGTTTTAAGCCACAACAAGCAACAATTTTTCTTGGTATTTGTAAATTTGTACCTGCCTATAATTTGGGGAACGTTTTATGTCTTGATTATCATTGTTTTGCAAGGCAGCTTGTTTCTCGCACACGTATCGCTTTGGGGTCATTAGACTAATGTCTAAAGTTTTCGCCGTTCCGCGAATAAATGTCTCATCTAACACATCCTTCACTGCTAATCTCAGACTATTTTCATCGATAGGTATTCGCCGAGCTTTTTTCTTTTGCATTTTCTTAACATCATAGTTAATCTGAGAACAAAAAAATAAGCAGATGAAATAACCACCCTTTTGGGAGACTTGATCCAGAGATCAAACCTCCCATACAGAAGCGTACCAAGTATACCCAGATACACTGAGGTTAGTAAGTCAACATTATGTTTACAATCTTTCCAGCTTAATCTTGTTGTTTTGAAATATTTTTTAACTATTTAGCATGTACTTTCAAATGATCGAAACACAATTTAATAATATGTAATATAAATCAGCAAAATATTCACTCAAATACTTACAAAAATCTTCTCCGACGACTACAGAAACTTCACACACCCGCCATATTGAAACTGCTCCACTTTGACAGATGTCACTGTGACACAAAGTCAGAATGGACCGTAATAATCCACTAATGTTACTAGTTTTAAATAAATTAAAGTGAACGATAGCTTCTTAAAAAAAATCACTGTATCACGTCTCCCTTAAGGAATAAGTGTCCCTCTCTTCCCCTACATATTTAAGGAAAAATCCGGAAAGTGAAGAGGTCAACTCACAATCCTCCGTAACCTATTTCCTCCGATTATTATTGTTGAAGTCGCTCTTCTCCCACCACAATAGAAGATTTTGTGCCTTACCACAACTCTGTGTCCTATCCATTTTTTACATTAATACGTTAACAAAAATTCGCATTTAGACCGATTTTTGTGACTTTCCTCAATCATCGCAACAGTAGCAGTAACAGAAAGATATGCTCATGAAGTCTTCGCGGGTGGCCGTATAGCATTATTTCATAACGAATTACTTGTAATGAAGCCTGTAAACACTGCACAATATTTTTATATTGTTATAATATACTAGATAACGTATTTATTATTAAGTTTCTTATTAAAGTTAAATAAACAATTAAACAATAAACTCATTTTATATAAACTTTTAACGAAACGTTCCATTGTTTATTTTACAAATCAGTGTGTTCGTATTCTATCACTCGCCCGTGATAACACCGTGATAGACTAAATTAGTTACATCTAATTGTTTTCAAACGATTGAGTAATTTCTCAGAGCTGTATTGCTAATCTATTGTAATCTATTAACCTTTTTCTGTTATTGTGCAAGTGCACTTGTACTTGTATTTTATATATATTGCGCACAATATATATTTTTTTAGATTACATTCTAAGTCCATTTTCAAGTTTACTTCATTTCAGCTTTAAGAAATCATTTGAAGTAAAGTCTGTGCTCAAAATCTAAAAAAGCTCTGTAAGTAGATCGTTATTAAATAATGTTGTCAATAATTCACCTGATACAGTGTGGGAGGTGGATTACAATGGCAACTTGAAGGCGCACCGCAGTAATTCTGATTTAGTGACACATTATCGTTAGCATAATCAGGGAAACAGCTGTGCTTCACTTACCCTTGTTTTTAAGGCACAGAAACATCGAAACGAGATTTTAAATTACACCGCAATGTGTTTCTTTCCGTTCATTTTACTGAAATCATTTAAGTATTTTTCTCATGAAAAATATTTTCCCTTAGAATAAAACTGAGACAGTTAAAGCGATAAATCATATTACGAATAAAGCCTCATCGTTCAGTTTGAATAAGTTATAATTATAAATGCTGTTAGATTATCTGCTTAGATTTTTCTATGATGATGATATAATATGATGCAATCATTCAGTTCATAACTGTAATAATATGTAGGGCTCAATTGTTTTTATTACTCACAAAACAGACACGTCTACGTCTTACCAACCTGACCTAGGCGATAAAAACTGTACTATCATGGGATATCATTTATCATGTTCTTGCAAATTTTGTGATTTGATTTATTGACTTAAACAACTAAAAATAATTACATTTCCGTTATTACCCACTGCATTACTTACGAATAACCTCTAGACAAGACAAAGGAAACTGTAAATCATTCAGATCTTCGTACAAAGTTATACATTATTTATATCGTTCCTTTGAGAGAAATGTCGTCGATTTTCGGACGTAAAATGTATGACTAAATATTTGCCGTTGCGGTCTCTGGTAATATATTGAATTGAATGTATATATAAAACTCTTTTTTTGTAAATTTTCGTTGCGCTAAATCGTAATACAGTAGAACGCCGATTATCCGAATTAATTGGGACCGGGGTCGATTCGGATAATCGAAAATTCGGATAATCAGACATAGACTGGTAACGAAGAAAAACGAACTGTCACACATAGAATAAACTTTATTAAGTTTAACAAGCACAGTTCTACAATATTGCTCACTTGAACATATCGATCAAAGTAAGTTGCCTCGACGTTGAAGCTCGTTTCCGTGCGGCGAGGTCACGCAGGCGCTGGACGGCAAGGAGTTGTACACCGTCGCATTCGGGTTGCCGCTCCATCCACTTGAGGGCGTTATCGAAGCAAATAAACGCCTCGCTGTGAGATGGGACACTTTGGTCTTGTGCCTCTTCCCCTTCGGTCTCATTGTCCTCCTCTTCATTATCCTGTTCGTTCATGGCACTCGCTGCGATTTCATCGTCTGTCTATATCTGAAACCCTTGATCGTTCTTATCACAGTGCAACCACTCTTCCATATCACCGACATCACATTCCGAACATCCCGCGATTTCATTAGCCATTATTAGATTTTAATTTTTTAAATTACGCTTAGGACCGATTCGGATAATTGGCGATTCGGTTAATCGGCGTTCGGATAATCGGCGTTCTACTGTACTATTATATTTTTTCATCTTCCTTTCAAAGAAATTCGATACTTTATACCAAAATAAAACTCTAATATTTAATATTTGTCTGTACGTGTTTTCTTAGACTAGGTAGAAATCAATTTCAAGATTACCAATGTTATTTTTAAAATTACCGCGGAAAAGTGGAAAACCAATCAAAAGCATATTAGAAATGCTTAACTTGGAGTCTCTTTAGAATTTCCATAAAAGAAGAAGTTTAATTTCAGCCAAAACCCAAAATGAGGTTTCGGCAATCACGAGTTGAAGTGGTAACTTGTGTCGAAGATCCATACATTAAGTATGAAAGTAAGGCTTAAATACGATAGGGTTAAAAACGCAAATTCACCAAAATACTTTTCGTTTAATGTACTTTTTTAGGACTAGTGCCAATTTGCTGTTTTTTAGATTTCTAAGAATTTTAGATAAATAATTCTAATTATATAGTTAAAAAATAAGTACAAAATATTTTGTATACGCTATTTGAACATAAAAAGTAATCAAAGAAACCTTACTCGATAAAATAGTATTAAAATATGTTACTACCTTATTTGTACGGGAGCCAGTCCAAAGTTTTTCTTTCTCTCATTTCTGCTTTTGGATTATTGTGGTAAATTTTAGCTCAGTAAGTGTAAAGAAGACTATTAAATTGACATAGGAATAGACAGTCAGAGAGACATGATGAAAAATGGCATCTCTATAAGGTGCCATTTTTGCCATTTGGAACGGGCCCTAATAATCTCTGAACAGCGAATTTCGGAAGTTCGACGTACTACGTACATAGCTCAAACTTTATTAAAATTTCATATTCTATTTCATATATTATACCTAGATCAAACTGGAAGCTTTTAGCAACTTCACCTACAATCCCTTCATATGTATATGCATAAGTTTCAAAAGTGAATATTCTGAGAATGGCTGGATCAATTTCATTTGAACAACTCACAATCTACTAAGAACACTCACGAAAACTGTAGCTTTCAAACAAAAAAAGCACATGGAAATCGGTTCACCCGTTTCAGATCCATTCTGTGGGTTTTTGTGTGTATTTGGCTGTAGCATCGTAATATCACAGACAAACACACAGACAGACAGTCAACGCCGTTAAACTCATTACACCTCTCCTCTCAGAGGTTAAAAATGAACTCAAAATCAACCCATAAGAACTCTGTATTCATTGGTGCATAATTGTCACGACTGATGTCGCTGCCAAACCATTGAATAACTTATAATAAAATTCTCGTAAAAAGGAAAATCGAGATAAATTTCAAGTGCATTACAAATCGGTAGCAATATTATTATTGCTAACAAGCACATTAAAGAAACAGTACATTACAAAAGATACCTAAAGTTATGGTGAAAATAATGTTATGTTAAATTAAGAAATAATGTAAATATTAATAAAAGTTTGTAGATTTATTTATAACAAAAAGTACATACATATCTTAACGTTAATATTTACAAACTTAAATCTAAACAATATCTTAAATAATAGACTACCTCAAAATTGCCGCTTCGAAAGCTGCCATTGCTTAGAACGTCCAGCAGAATGGCAGCATTACTTCTTTGATTAGCCAAACTGATTCTTTGGCGAAAGAAGCTGCCTGCCTGGCGGTCACTCGAAGGCTCGACCAGTCTCTTACAAATATCAGAAACTAGTCGATGGGCTGCAAAAAGGCGTAAATATGAAACTCTTAGAAAAAGTCGCATACTTACGCCGCTTCAAATTTTCAGCAGTGCTGACCGCGGCACCTGTTGACTTGGAAGTCGCCGGTACATGGTTTATTCGAATACTGTTCTTCATCAAATAGATATTACACTCTTTTCGTGAGCTTATTGTATTTGTACTAATTTAAACTATGCCTCTATTTTTGGAATGTTATGTATTCGTTTTAAGTCGAATAATCAATCTTAAAGATTTCAGTTGCCTTCAATTCAATTTCATTCAAGTTAAATTTCATTGCAGTGGTGGTTCCAACTTTATTGTACGGTAGTGAGATCTGGATATGCCCGAAATCGAGTGAAATTAAGATAAATGCAGTAGAAATGTAATCTCATAGAAATACGTGCGATGTCACCCTTGTGGACAAAACAAGCAATGAAGAGATACACGACAGTGTTATTGTAAAAATGGAAAGGAATGCTTAGATGGTTCAGGCACATAAAATGAATGAGTGATGAAAGACTGACGAAGAAAATTTACAAAGCGAAAGCGAGTAGTAAAGGAAGCCAAGGAAGACCAAGGCTGACCTATGAAGATCAAATAGCCAGAGTGTTAGCCGATGGAAATGTCAAAAGCACTCGCATACCTAGGCGAAAATGTGTGAGAAGAATGATGAGATTTGAGGAAGCGAAATAAATATATATGGACCGCAACGCTTGGTGCTCCGTCCTCTCTGACTACCCCTTTAGGGATACAACGTGAAGATATGTATGTATGTAAAGATTTCAATATTGCCTGCGACATTCTCATGTTAAATAATGATAATATTTTATAGAAGTCAAGTGAGAACGTCTCAAACAAGTTGAATTTGAAATCTTTATTGTCAATTTATCGACTTATTAAGAATTCAAATACATATAATTCCAAAAATACAGATACAGTTAAAAATTGTATAAATATAATAAGCTTTCGTAATATATATTCGTATAATCACATAATACTTAATTTAACACAACATTATTCTTACCATGATTATAAGTAGGTACCTATTACAATGTTAACTGCGGTGGGTATAAAATTCGAAATTCTGTAACAACCTTTTGATCTCTTTAACAAAGATGAAACATAATCAGTTACTGCAGGTATCAAAGTTACTAGAATATGAAATTTTAATAAAGATTTAATTTCATAAAGCTTAAAAATACCATTACCGGTAAGTTACGTAATTATATACTGTCTAGCGGAAAATATGAAAAAACAAATACTTAATAACAAATAATATTATGTGGTGATAGGTTTTCACTGACTTTCCTGAAAAGATCATAGTCGAAAGAAAGAAAATTTAATACTACTGCTAGGTATTTACAATTCGAAGCAGAAAAACTGATTCATATAATGTTTTTCGATAAACTTATTCTTATTTCGATAAACAGTACAGCATACAAAAATGGCCACAGAAGCCTCATCAGTAAAAAAAAATATGTTTTATACCGAAAGTTGTAAGATGAATCAATTTTTCCTTATGTATATGGGAAACATTCTCTTATAATAAATTATTCTCAGCAGTTTCTCAATATGATACGTCACAAGAGTAGGGAGAGAATTTACTAGAATTTGATTATCAACCTAAATTATTTGAATAATAGACTAATATCTGCGATAGATAACGTCCTATTTTATAATCATTATGTGAGTTGTAATAAATCATATTTATTTAACACATCTTTACGCCGTATCCGTAACGAGGTAGTCAGAGAGGACGGAGCACCAATCCTCACGGTCCTTACATACTTCTTTCGCTTCCTCAAATCGCATCACTCTCCTCACATATTTTCGCCTAGGTACACCAGTACTTTTGTACTATCGTCGGCTAACACTCTGGCTATTTGATCTTCATAAGTCAGCCTTGGTCGCCTTTGGCTTCTTTTACCACTCACTTTCGCTCTGTAGATTTTCTTCGTCAGTCTTTCATCACTCATTCTTTCCATGTACCCAAAACATCTTCGCATTCTTTTTTCATTTTTACAATAACACTGTCGTGCAACCTTGTCATACTGCGAACTCTTCATTGTTTATTCTGTCCGCAAGGTGACACCGCAAATATTTCTAAGAGATCGCATTTCTACTGGATTTATCTTACTTTCACTCGATTTCGGGCATATCCAGGCCCCACTACTGTACAATAAAGTTGGCACCAACACCGCATTGTGTATGGCCATTTTGGCTGAATTAGATATATTCATACTACTTACTAATGCGGTCAGAGCACCGTTCACTTTATTGCCGGTTGCTTCCCATCTCTCGACATCCAACTCGCATCTTCCATCCCTCGAAAACGCACTCCCCACATATACAATTTCATTCACTTGTTCTAGACATTTTCCTTTTTCCCATATATCATACTTTGTCTGTTCATCTTCCCTCTCAGACACCAGAACCCTTCACAGTCTTCTTTCATGCACGTAACTAGTGTCTGCAACTCCGCTTTTGATGGTAGCTATAAGCACAGCATCGTCAGCGTACAATAGGCAGTCCACCACTGCACCATTACATATACCACTCATACTACCTTTCAGTGTCTGGAGGCAACTGTCCAAATACAGCACGAGTAGCCAGGCAGATATCACGCAGCCCTGTCTGACGCCTGAACAGACTTCGAATCAGGTCGACATGTCACCTTCTAACCTTACACAGGCTCTGTGGCCTCGATATAATGATCTCACAGACTGCAGTAAGGCACCCTAAACGCCATATTCAGGTAAAAGACTCCACGGTTTCTTTCACACTACTCTATCGAATGCTTTTTCAAAATCCACGACGCGCAGAAAACTCTCTGACCTATGGCTAGAAACTTCCCCACGATAACGCGAAGCGAGAAAATCTGATCCATACAACTCCTACCGTTCCTAAAATCACCTTGCGCATCCCACATATATCTTTCAGAAACAACTTTAATATTTATTAACATTATAGAAATAAAATATTTATTTAACATTATAGAAACTCCTTTCCCTATTAAATACACGTATATTCTAATGCTGACTTTCTTCATTTTCAATGTCTTTCGATATTCGTCGTGATATTCAATTTCCTGTGGATTCGTTTCAATTATGTTGTTAGGTTTCGTCGATCATATTATGTTAAGAAATATAAAACATAAGGGAGTATAAAATTTAAAATTAATCTAATTTTAATGTTTTAAAACGTGCATTGTCGAATTTTTAACCGACTTCAAAAAAGGAAAAGCTTCTCATTTCATCGGTAAACATACTTTTGTTTTTTAATGTTTATATGGGCACGACTTCTGTCTTTACGAATCGATTTCAAAGATTCTTTTTCGTTGGGTTTATTATAGCTCCGAGACGGTCACATTTTGATTCTATTGATATTGGACGTTGGACTTCGAAGATACACAAATCCAATCGAAAATACTCCAACAGCTTATTTATTTTGATGATTATTTTATTATTTCGTTCCAGAACTGAAGAGATATTAGTTGTAGCTCTACCCTAGATATTTATTTAGGCTAAAGACACTCAAAAGGGAAAAACAGTACTATTTTAGACAGAAATTAAACCGACTGCAAAATAAAAACACTGAAAAGTAGAGAATTATCCATATCCTTAAAATATCTAATAACTTCAATGATACGATATAAATACCTATACATATAATTAAAGATAAATTAAAGATTAACAAACAATAAACAACAATAAAAAGTCAATCAATATCATCGATTTGACTTACTGTTCTAGTGTAACGTATAATTCAATGTCATTAGCTCACCTCCATCCCATCGAACAGTAGACAGTACCATAACCTCGTAGTGTGATTCGGCTCCCCTCACTGTTATACATGAAAGAGGTCTATACTCAGCAGTAACATTATATATTATTAACCGTACAAAAATAGAAAAATATTTATACATATATCATGCGTCTATTTACCTGTTTTAAATTTATTGCTCAATTAGTCCCGTGGGAGAGCCTAATGCATTAAAATGGTCTCATTTTATGCAAACAAGTAAGCCGAGGCTTTCATTATTAAAAACACTGTTTGCTAATTCAGTACGGGGAACGCAAAATTATACAGCCGGCGATTTCACCGATAATTCTGCATTATATATTAAAAAACCACTGTTACTATTTAATGTTTAATTATATCAGTAGTTGACTGATACAAAAATTAAAAGATTGGTCAATCACGAATTCTTGCATAGAGGGTTCTACATGATAATAAGAAATGATAAATTACTGGAGAAATTTATGACTTAAGAGTTTCGTACATTTTTCCCGTAAACTTTAGGAAAGGTAGCTTTATTGACTTTAGAATTATAAAGATAGATTAGAAATATAAATTAGAAACATAAAATTATAATCCTCTATATAAATTACAATGAATGTTTTTTTGTACATTATTTATCCTCTGTGTCTCTACAAAATTGATCAGATTGTGATGAAACTTTGGCGAGTTGTTCTGCGTACATCCGTGAAGGTTTCTGAATTATTTATTTAGTAAATAAAAGACTACGTGAACGAAGTCGCCGGTAATAGCTAGTTTGCCACATTTGAAGTTCATAGGTCATATAATTTCAGAAAATCGACTGTGGCAGTCGAATGATCTTATAAGGGCCATGTTTTTCGTTTTAAAATACGGAGTCTTAAAAATGTCCACGAACACGAATATTGCAAAACAAGATAAAACTATTTATATAGGCGCCCTTCAGAAATAAAATAAGTCAAATACAGGGTGATGTAAAAAACATTAGTCAAATAAGTAAAGTAAATTTTTGATAACATTTCGCAAGGTTTCATTACCTACTGTTCTTATAGATCCGCTGTAATCGGAAAGAAAGTAATAAATAAATTAATGTTCAACCGAATCTAATTTTTACAACCGAAACGACAACTGAATTTCGGTTCAATTTTAATTTTAGCCGAAACCGAAACTATGTCAAAACATTTAACGCCGAAGTGGGGAAACTTTCAAGTTTGATCAGACACTGGAATAAATGTAAGTACCTAATCCTTATAGCATTAACCAACTTAACCAACCGCAGCTGACTGGCAACGTGTCTACCGCCAGTCATATTATGACCTTATTTATTTGGAATAAACATGTTAAAAGAATAATAAAATAAAACAGATACATTTTTTATTCGACGTATGTGAAGTAAATGACAGTATTTTTAGTCACTACCTTGTAGAAAATTGGTACTTTTAAAATTTGCTCCACATCTCGCACATTTAAGAGATGCGAGTCAATGATAGATTGTTTATATACATTCTACATAATTAATTATTGTTATATAGGTACATATTAAGACAATTTATTGTCTGTTTATATTAAATAAATATACTGTGCAAGATGAACTTACATTGCGAGAGAATTCACTGATTTCTGTTTGTCGAACAATTTCAAATTCATACTGTATGATGTATGTAACTATTATTAGTTCAGACTGAGAAAATTCGGCTAGAAATTCAATCAACGATTACTCAAAATTCTCAAGACGAGTCGAAAAACTTGAAAACAATCCGTGTTATTCAAACATTGCTCACTGTCTAGACAATCTCGTATTCAAAATTAGTTAAAAGAAAATAATTTAATTAAAAGAAAATTAAAAAACTATTTTTCTAATTTTTATGTTACTTCAGATGTAATTATAGTAATAAATCTGCCTAAATACTAGCGACCCGCCCCGGATTCGCCTGGGTGGGATACTGAACTTCACATCGTGATGCCATTTTTGCCATTTCATTTTATTGAAATTTTCACGCGAAAATATCTGTACAGGTCTTAATACCACACGTGAGTTTATTGTAACGCTTGCTTACCTCGGCGGTCGGGTTAAGAGTGCGCGGCAAGCGCATACTCTCCCACGCCTCCACTCACCCCGTTAGTAAGCTTATACTTTATTCACATAGGTAACAGTATACATTACAATATCATCTAAATTTCCGAGATTTCTGTTGGATTTTCCAAAATTTTCTTTCTTATAAACCTCGTCCTGACAATTACGAACACAATAAAAGAGAAATCAGCCAAATCTGTTGAGCCGTTCTCAAGCGATACTCCATCATAGTACATTGTGGCAATTGCATGTTATTTATAGAGATTAGCTTTTGTAAGAAATCTGTCGATGGGTATAATGATAGTATGTGGGTCTGTAGTTATATCAATCTACCTACATTGTGTTCTAAAAATATTTATTACTGTTCACGTATTCCCATCACATCCTATTTTAGCAATGTAAATGTAAAAATTACTATACTTTCTACAGCTACTACCGCTTTTCCGTTTTTTAAAAACAAGAAGTTACAGATCAAATAACAATGAATGCCATAATTGTAATTTTTGTTATTTTCTTGTATGTTTTTTATCTGTATTAGGAATAGGATGTACAATAAAGAATAAATAAATAAATAAATAAATGAACAAAAAATAACGATGGTCAAATAACATGTTGAAGAAGAATTAACAAGTTTTCATAGAGTCAGTGGAAGAGGCTAAAGAGGGCTTTTTTCGAAAGGAACTTATGTATATGAAAGTAACCTAATGTAGCCAAACAATAATATATAAGTAACAAGTGACCTGCCTCGGTATTGCACCATTGCGTATACGGAATAGGTACGTAAACAATAGCATAAAACCTTACTGCGATCAAAATATTAGTGTCGCACAGAAATATTCAAATAGAAGTTAGGAATTTGAAAAATGTAATTTGTTATTTGCGTTAGAATATTTATATTATATTTAAAGACCAAAAAATCGTTGTCTCATATAAATCGCCTCTGTTTCATCCCCTTGAATGTTGATTTTCGGAAAAGATATAGTCCTTCTTCATTTACTAGTAAAAAGTCTAAATTATTGTGAATTTATTAACGTGTGTAAGCACTAAAGAGAAGCTCTCAGATATTTGAAAAGACATCCCTTTCCAATAATCTTAGTTGCTTAGCGCCCATCTCTTTGTTTTGTATCACTAAATGAATCTACAGTTACAGCATTAAGAATAATTATATCAGCTCTGACGAACGAGTGATATGTACGATAAAAACCAATTTAAAAACACATTTATATTTTGTTGTATTTAAAAATACAGTTGTTACTATTAAAAATAATTGAAGGTAATAATAATAGAGTATTTCTTCTATAATTAAATGGCACCAACACAATTGCTAATTACGTGAATTTACTCGTATTTAATGTTTATTTTATTTATTAATTCAATGGTTTATGTGTAATCTATGTATACAACAAAAATCAACCATATTCCACGACATATTAATTAGTTTTTGTTGTATATGTAATTCAATATAACTCCTTGTTATCTAATGATCTCTATTTCTAATTAAACAAGTTTATGATAAATTAATAAACACTGATTGAACTAAAAAACTACATATAACTTATTTGATATAACTACACAAAAAAAATGGAATTGGTATTGTACGTTATGTATACATATGTTTATTTTCTGTTTACACTTAAATATTGTACGTAACTACACGAGATATATTAATACTTTTTTTTTTCCTCATACACTTCTTTTAATATTTCGCTCAACGACCTTGTACAATGTGTACTTAGCTATCTCTTCAGCATTAACTTGCGAAGTTCGAGATCAATGCACGAAGTATGGTTCTCTCACATCAACAAAGCGTTACTTCACAAACTTCTAATGTATCCTAAACAAAAGTTAAGGAGTAACGTGAAGACGAATAATGACCGGCGCGCTTTGTAGGTGTAATGGCTTACAGCACTTCGCTCTATCCTATAATGACGACCATTACGTTTTAAATGAAAACAAGTGGCGTATCTGCGACACTCTGCCTAATGACATTATTAAAATCCTGCGACGTGTGGCGCAACGCCAAAACCCATGTGAAAATGGAGATTTTAACATCACTGAAATGCATATTCCAACTTTGTGTTGTGACCTTAATTACATTCTAATTAATCTGATTACTGACTAATATAATGAAGAGAAGTATATTCATTAAATGAAAGTACGTTACCTAATTATCTATTATGAACCAAAAACTTAATTATGGAATGACAAGTAGTATGACAGTGACATTATAATAACACTTTATAGTTTAACAGTATTATTGGTATGGTAGAAGCATGCTGCATTTCAGCACGAATTGGGCCGGCCCGGTGAAATACCATCCTCTCATGGAATATCGACGCGAAATAACAGCATCTATGTATTGCTGTTGTGTTTCGTTCTGTGAGCGAGAGTGCCGGCGGTCCATCTCCCCCGTTCCCCTCCTATCCCTCTTTTCCCTAAAGGCCGGCAACGCACCCGTGATTCTCCGGACGTTGTGGGTGTCCATAGGCGGCGGTGGTCACTTTCCATTAGGTGACCCGCCTGTTCCTTTGCCCCCTATTTTATAAAAAAAAAGGATTTTGTACACGAAAAACATTGTTTTGAAACGTGCTTTATTTAGGAGCAAGAGATTTTTTTTTTTTATTGAACAAAGCAGTTACAGTACAGAATGTCATCACAATTTTCTCCTATCTACCTGAAACCTCGAGGGTTTATATGGAGAAAGGGAGTTCGCATATGTTTAATTTAGGTTGTTCGTAATATATGAGTACTTGGAAAAAAGGCGACATATTTCAAAAAATGTAGTTTGTATCTTTGTTCTGTAAAAAGTGACTTTTAATTTTAAGATTTAATTTATGTTTGTGGGTCTTGAATAAATAAATTTGCAATATATTTAGAGGGAGGGATATTAGATATCGTTATACGAGGTATCAATTGGCCAAATGAATAGGTATATTTATTATAATGTTATCAATGATTGAATTTACAATACTTGCAGTACCTAATGGTTTAGTCTTGTAAGTATGAACAGGAAAATGTATGAAATGTGATTTAATATTTGACAGTTTACTTTCAATGTTACAAATGGAAGTACTTAGAGCTTCGTGATTTAGTTTTTCTTTATGTCAACAAGTTTACGTCTGTACCACGTGTTTGTATAAAAAACTAGCTTCAATAATACAAAAGTTATAATCATTCATAAATCCTGCTTACCATTATATGTATGTTATAGTTTAGAAAACCGTTAATGTAAACATTAATTTGTTATTATGAACAAAACAAAATGAACGCTACGCTTTGTTTAGGTAATCTTTGCATTAAAACAATTCCTTACTTTGGGACTGTTTCAATGCAAAGATTACCTAAATCATTTTTTTCCTTAAAGAACTAAATACAAATTAGGAAATCTTTTATAACTTTTAATTTTCTTCGATTATTATGTTTGTGGTCTAAAAACAAAATTAATATCTAACATTTTTTCTTTTTGTTTTTTGGCAATAATGTGAGATATCATGTTACAAGGTATACAATCACTCATGCTATTAATGGTTAAATCCATAGATTCAGCCATAATAAGTATATCTAATAATTGGACTTATGTAAAATTTATTACAGATAGGTTCATTTCGTATCCAATTGGTAAAATTGTCGTATACGTTCCATTATCCACGATACGGTGTTTTATTGAAATCCCTTTTCTCACATTAACGAACTCTCAGACGGTAATCTATGCATTATCTGGGGTATCTGCAGATTGACTAAAGAATATATAAAATAAATCTATATATATTTTCGTACTTTAGAGTCTCTTGGTAATGTTTAAGATTTTCGATTTTATGAATATATAATTTTGCATACTATTATTATATCTCATCAGACCGTAAATTTACTACATACTGGCGTACAAAGAGTGCTAGTGAAAATATAATCTTTTATTATAGTGGCACGAGTAGGTTAGAGACAGCGAACAGGACGCTATTGTAACTTGTTTTGAACGACATGTCGTCAAGTCATCACTGTTGACTTATTTTATTATTTTGTGTTATTCCTATTTTATTTCAAAAAAGTACTGTATTTTTCAATAATGATTACGTGTTCAGTATGTGATAGTGATAGTGATACATATCGTAATAATCAAGGGAATTCATTTCACAGGCGACACTGACAAATTAAAAATCGTCACGTCAACGAGCTCTACGTTCGTCTCTACGCCAGTATATACTAAGTTTATGCATCAAAGATTTTATCGCTAATATCTATTTACCCTGATGAATCGACTATTACGTACAGTTATTTACACATAAGTAGGTACTTGCATTATATTTATGCGTAAAGTGCATAAGTAGAATATAATAATCGTATATTCATATTTATTATGTGGAATCGGAAAGCTAAACTCTTTATAGTTCTTTTTTTAGTAAGTACTCTTATTAATAATATCTAATCAGAAAATGAGATTAGTTTGAGAATATAATACAGTACCTAACAATCATTGTTACTGTCGCATTCAAATATCAATTGTAATAAGTACAAGTATTACCTATACAAATTCCACTGCTAGAGTTAGAAGCATGTGAGCAAATTGTACCAAATGAAGGAGATAAGTGAAATTTATGTGTAATGGTATCGACTCCTGCCCTTTATATCAGTATGTTTGCTTCGATGGCGTGAGTAGATACGCTTCTAATTTATGGGGGTTGACAATTTGTACTAAATTTTAGACAGATAATGCTCTACTGAATTATCCCGTACTATCTTTTAAACGTATTTTGTGTGTTTGCATTTGAAAGAATCGTAAAACTATCAGTTTTCATTTGTTTAAATTGTTTAAATAAGTAGATATTATTTTTATGTATCGTCAAAAGTTTTTTCTACCTTA
Organism: Zeuzera pyrina; assembly: GCA_907165235.1. Taxonomy (NCBI): domain Eukaryota; kingdom Metazoa; phylum Arthropoda; class Insecta; order Lepidoptera; family Cossidae; genus Zeuzera; species Zeuzera pyrina. The sequence continues at coordinate 10,574,467 of OU015626.1, read as the reverse complement.
AAACTATTTAAAAAAATTCAGTTTTTTCTGCCTAATATACAAGGTTATTGTGAAAGGGGGTACAAATCCACCGGGGTCCCAACATTTCACTGTTGACTGTTATATTGCAGATGTAATAATTACGGGATAAATTTATTTTGTTTTACATAAAAATAAAAACACTCATTTAATGGAAAAAATATATACAACCCTATATTTTTTATATTTGGAATATAGAGCATAATGTAATAATAATTATGCTCTATATTCCAAGCGACGGAAAAACTTTGATGATGTGTCGCCTCACCTTTATTTTTGTTTAAACTTGGAGGTGTTACACTAGAACTATTGACTTTTGGCGAAGTTGTAGAACGCAAATTTTTCGTTGTCGTGGGTACTTTTATACCCTTCCGTATTCCCATCCTTTCGAAATAATCTTGAATATTTATTTTTAATTAGAAAAATAATCGTTATTTTGTTATCGGATGTCACATCTACACCAGTAACATGAAAACCGCGTTTCGGATTAATTAATTACCAAGTATGCTAAAATAATAATATTATGAAGAATAAAAACTAACTTAAGTAGTACATATAAAACTAATAGTTACATATTTATATATTAGATACCCTTCTTTGTAGAAGTACACTAAAATTTTGTTATATACATATATACTTGTTCCTGATTAAGCAAATAAATAATTAGTAAACAAAATTTAAAACATTTTGTGCAATGTGAAAAAAAAATAATAAATTATTTGTTTATCTTTACAAGTGAAATGTTTATACCTAAAATGAAATATAATCGTAAAGATAACTATGAAAAAATTATCGAATTCGTTTAAAAAATATAAGGTCTTAATCTCTAGTAGCGAGGACGGAGCGGAAGTAAACTCTAACGCTATGAAATAACACCAAAATGAGTTTGCAGTGCCCTTATCAGAAATTAAATTTATTTTTTTATAAATAATTGAACTTATTCTAACTACCCCGCTAGGAATACAGCGTGAGGATATGTGTGTATGTATTACAATAGTATGAGGATATGTATGTATTATGCTTATCAAAAAAAAGTGGAAATAAGCTATAATGAGATGACAGTTCTGGACTACTATATGACGTCCCAAATTCATAATATCGTTGCCTTGCAGTAGCACTGGAATTCAAATAGACAGAGCTTATCGCCACTTAGTCCCTAGGTACTTGGTACTTGAATAAAAATATATTTTTGTATTTTTCGATTAATTTCAAATATTTTTACACTTTAAACCTTTTTTCCATTAGTTTCAAAATGCAATTTGAGAAAATCAAAAAACTTGGGTGCATATCGTTCATTTGCGACAACGACGATATAACTCAAAAAAATTATAAATGTGTTATTAGAAAAGAGAGTTACGACACGTTTTAAAATAATAGATTTCAGAAAAAATAATAGATATTTATATAATCTCATAACAGTAATTTTAAAATAAACTTACCTACATCTGAAAGAACGTAGCTGTTAACTAATTAAGATCTAATCCTACTGATAATTACCCCAAAAATTACATTAAGTACTTGAAAAATGTTTTGTATTATATTTCTTTAAATTATCGCAGATAAGCAAAAAATATAATACTTATGTAATATGTACCCGTTATATTGAATAAACATATACATATGTAGGTAGGTAGGTACATCTCTGCAAGAAGAATAAATTAAATTATTAAAAACATGAATAATATGTAGCGTTTCTTTTTTAATTTAATAAATATGTTCGGTAAAAATTTACGAATATTAGCAGTGTAATATCAGACATCCACAAAGCCACTTACTACACAATATTAATTACGAAGTTTGTAACAAGTACCTACGTACTGTATAATTAATTGATAACTGTGACAAAAAGCAAAAATTTCTTTTAATTTTAATTAAAAAAGACGTCCATTGCAAAAAGAAATCCATTAACAAAGAACCTTTATATTAAAGCCCGACAAAGAATATCGTTATTGTTATTTTATAATTTCGCCAGCAGAGTTAACAGCTCTTATAAAGGGAAAATATAAATCCGTTAGAAAGAAAAATAACTGAGGTACATTTTTGTAGAGAAAGGGTTCTCTTTCTACCGCGTAGGTCCACAACAGGCTTTCTTTTGTTAGTTCAAAATTACTTTTATTTGCCAAAAGTGACCACAAACCATGCGTAAGCAATATAATGTCTGTGTTACAAATGCTATTTCCTTGAAGTGAACAGGAGGCCATTATTACAATTCAAAATATGAAACTATACTTAGGTAGGGTAGAGTGGGGCTAGTTCATCAATTTCTGTCTGAATATCTCGTAACTCGTAAAAGGTGCATAGACTTAGTTGATACCTATTGCCACTGGATACGTAACATATTCAGTTTTAAACATTTAAAACAACAAAAAATTTGTCATATCTGATTCAGAAGTTATTGTCATTAAAGCGACAAAGGTCCGAGTTGCTCAATCAGCTTCATGGGTAGGGTAAATTGAGCAGGTTATAGAGCGAGTAGAGCAGTGGTAGGAATGAGCTCAATAATGATATGATAATCATGTAAATTCGTAATAAGCCTACAGTTAATAATATTTAAAGTACAGTTCTAATGTATAGTAAAATAAAGTTTTTTTTTTTGTTTAAAAACATTAAAACCTTTTTTAATGTTTTTAAACTTTCACGACTTGTACACATCTTACAATATTTATTCTAAGGTCTATGTCGCGTTTATAATTTATTGATTGAATTGCATCAGCCACAGGTCCTTTCCACCGATCGACGCTATTATTCTAGAATAGCTCGAGAAGCGGTTGAAATCAAGAAATCCCATAATTTCAACCGGAAAGATGGATACTGCTTATCGACATCATGGAATCCTGTCATCAGTGAATGCGTTCGGAACCGGAAAACCGGACGTCGTCAGTGTTTAGATGTCATTAGTGTAGTGTGTCGAAATACCGACAGCAGTAATAATAAAAATTAAAAATGCGTTGAATGAGTGTGGGTAGTTCCAAGAAACCGCACACGAAGATGACATCATCCTCATCAGTCTGCCCGTGACCACGATCGGTGCAATCCGCTCGAAATGTCGGGATAGAATAGCTAATTAGCCTTAAATTATAAACGCGACAGAGACCCGTTAATAAATATTGTAAGATATTACTTTTTTACTAAAAGAAAGTCAAAAGTAAATGAAAGTTAAATTATTTTGAATGTTATTATTATACTCTTTATACCTGTTATTAACATTTTGATGAAGCTTGCTTATACAAGGTAAGTAATCGATTATGAGTTCTAATATGTATATAGATATAAATGAAGGGTTAACATATCAGTCAAGTTGGAACAGTATTTGATACATCACGCACTTTACACGTCGCACACGGCTTGTACACCTAATGTTGGATCCTGCTTACTCCTGGACATGCTTTTAGAATACGTTTCGCAACAATTCAGTTAAGTGCAATCGTCATTTTAATCACTGCATGCATTTTACTACATGTACATTCATCCGCTACAACTTTTATTACATCGCTTCACTGTTTACTCGTAGCTAAAACCTTCAAAATCTGTAGCTGCCCCATCTACATCCCGAAATGCAACTTAAAACGAAAATGTTACTTTTTGCAGTAATAGTATGATGTTACAAATTAAGCATCGCTTGCCAAACTAGGTCCGACCCGACATATCCCAATTATTATGAGAAAAGTGTTATACCTTAGAATTCCCCAGCCGTTTCTAATAAATTGAAAGTTCAATAAACAGGTAAAATTTAAACACTTAAATGATCGAAATTTGTTATTTTCGTACGAAAATAACAAAAAGCAAAATAGCGAGAAACATATTTGTTACTTTTTGAACTATTTATAAAAATAAAACGAACTGCCTGCACACCTTAATGAATTTTCATGTAGCAATAGGGGGTAATTCAATGCGTTCCCATTCCCTGTCCTTTTTTATCACATGAATTATTATTATTATCGTGCAAGATTTAATTTTTCACATATTTCGATTGCCCGACTTACCCCTATACTCAACTAGCCCCGTCTTACCCTACGATTCTATACATTGTAAATATAAGCACATTCATAAGTGATATATATTTCATCTAAGGAATATTCAAAATAATTGTAGGTATTACAAATAAAAGTTATATAATTTTTCCTTATGATGATAATATTCCGTGAGTGTACCTATAGAGATAGCAAAATAAACTTTTATTAGTTGAATTCTGTTTTTATTGTGCCGTTGTAGGCAAATGGGACGAACTAATTTCATTCCATAATGTAGATATATGTATAATTTGCAAATTATATTATGATATCATAAGACTTTATGTTTATATTTATCTTCAATTCCAACGCGGATAATCTTATTTTGTTAAGAGATTGGAAGCTACAGTGATACATCCTCTATGTAATCCCGTATAACAAGGCAAGATAAATTTGTTGTAGACACCTTTCGTCATGTTAGTTAATATGATTTACGAATAAATGTAATTATGGATGAAAATATTACATCGTTTACGTTATGAATATTCGTTAGCTAAGTTATGTCGCTAACAAATAGCTTTTTAATTTCTTATTTGTTCTAGTCAGATTTCAATTACAGTTTGCGTTTTCCAAATTAATTCATTCATGTAACTATAATTGAGAATAATAAAGTATCAACCGCAAAATCTGATCGGAAGTAAATTGATTAACTGTAAAAATGGATGTCCTGTCGAAGAGCAAGCGCGTCTCCTTAAGCCCTACATTTTGTGATTAATGATGTGGCGATCCGATGTCAGGATAACGTCGGGATAAGAGATCGATTTGTTTAATTAAAAATAATGATAGACAGTTTCATCAATTACTTCGTCTGTTGCTTTAGAAAATGTCATTATAGGTATTATTCAGAACACATCTATTAGTAGTTGACACCATTAATTTTCATTATTGTCGAATGTAGGTATTCAATATATTTGTATACATATATCTTCACGCTGTATCCCCAACGGGGTAGCCAGAGAGGACGGAGCGCCAAGCATCGCAGTACTTATATACCTCTTTCGCTTCCTCAAATCTCATCATTCTCTTCACACATTTTCGCCTCTTCATAAGTCATCCTTGGTTTTCCTTGGCTTATTTTACCTCTCACTTTCGCTCTGTAGATTTTCATTGTCAGTATTTCAATATATTTGTATTAGTTTACGAAATGTTTTATAACAATCATTGCCATTTTTCATTTCCTTAATTAAGGACACTTTATGAGTTATTCTCAGTTCAACATCATCTTATGTATTATATATTTGTGTACATAAAGTAAACCTGTATCGAGGCAATAAAGAAACAGGAAATAAACTTCTGTCCGCGCCGACCATTCAAGCTATTGTTGTCCATTCGAAAACGTCCAATTCACTCGGCTCGTGTTTATGAAACCCCATTGTGTCGAGCGATTAACTTCGAGGACATGAATAAGTTTGTTTTGGGGAACTCGTCGCGAACTTTCTCAGTACATAAATTATCACCGAACAAGAAATGTTCCAATTTGCGCGCTCCATGTGGCTCGATATCAAACTTGTTTATATTCCATTTCATTTCAACCAATAATATTCACTAAGAGGCTTATAGATTTTTTTCTTATACCTCCATAACATGAAAATGAGTAAAAAAATTAATGTATAAATGAGATTTCTTAAACTTATTTAAACTTTATATTACTATTGCATTTTTATGAAATTTTCTTATAATTTCTTATATGTATATAAAAATTAATTAATGTTTTTCATAATCACATATCCGAAATTATATTCAATAAAAAAACCTTCCAATTATTTATTATTATTATGTATCTGTACTAAATCACCAAACTGAACATTGTTTCTACACAATACGGACGTCCAGAGATTTCTTTTCCGGGTTTTTATTATCTATTATGTGGTATTACAATCCAGGTACACGGATGGATGTCATTTATTCTCATATAAGTCGGACCGTCTTTGTATTATTTACTATTTTTTCCTCTATCTCAACCAAATTGTTGTTTTCTATATTCGCATACGTGCGTTACAGGGTGAAATGCTAACATAATCTTTGCGTACTACTATGTGTTTCTGGACCCTATTACTATTTTATTGCAGAAATAAGGGTTAAGAATAATATTATGGGTACTGTAACGAGCCTATGGTAGTCCTATATAAAAATAGGCATATTTTAGGCTATAAATAAGCGCATATAATAATAGACTATATAAATATTATCCGTATGTACTACGATGAATAACCAAATTTTAAGTAACAAAAGGACGAGAGCTGTTGTTCTAAGCACCATGGGAAAGCGCGTGCAATTTAAAACGATTTACAATTTTTTGTTATATTCGACCGTCTCATAAACCATGCTTAAGCACTTACAAACGTCCAAGTAATTGAAAGACAAGTTTGGAGAAAACGAGAGATATCGCCACATGTGCAAGTTCTTTGTCTCCAACTATCGGTATGGTCATAAATTTAACAAGTTTATTAGGGGTTAAGTGTTTTGAGGAATATTAGAAATGTTTGACAAAAAATTGAAATACTACAAAAAAAATAAATGCTTGCGAGTTTTGAAGAGAGAGCGAGGCGTTGGTTAGGGGACTGGACTTTCAGCCACGGCGGAGGATGGACGTCCTAGTACCGCGATCTGGATATTTGCCTAATACTGTGCATAGAATTAAATAATACCAGTGATAGTGATACATTGAAGTCGCATTACTAGAGGACCCCGGTGAGCCCGTTCTGATTTCCATGCTTTATATAATAACTATATATTTGTTACGAATTTAATTATATATAAATATGAATAATGTATATTAATTACAAATCTAAAACCTCCAATTCACTACAGGAGTTCTTTGAACCCTCCATGACAAAGCGAACCATGGTATATTCCTATCAGCCATCGAATGTACATTTGATTATTTATAATATTTATACAAACGCACTAACCTGCGCAGCGTCATAGTATCAGCTGCGATTTCCTTCGTTCCCTCCATAAATGAGGACGAACCATATTGTATGAACAACAAATCTAAACAGCAACTTGTTGACTACATTATTATATTATAATCGACAACAACCCATCAGAATTGTGGAACCAATATTTTGTCGCTGTTGCCCATGAGCTATGACCCGGGACGAGCTACGGAAACACTATCGCTATGTGCGCAACGATATGTTATACCTCGTCAAGAAACCAACGACATTATCTACAGAACCGAGCCTCTCAGTGGTTTATACGACTTGTGCACGTGACACGATGAGTATCAGGTTTCACAATTCCTTAGAAACGCAACAAACAGTAAAACCTATGAATAACGGTATTTGACATTTATTGAATGGAACGTACCATGGTGGACTGCCACATGCACTCAACTGTTTTACACAGGGTCTCGCGACTCTAAACCATTACTGCACATTTGGTGACTTCAGCGTGCTCTGGTGGGCGATGCAACTCACTGGCGCTCATGACGGACCTACGATGATTAGGAACCCGGATCCTTGAGCGATACCTGCGGGTGCTCTTGTGTACGAAAGGTGTACAAAAGTCTAGGACGGAGGGGCGCCATGTGATTGTATCGTTATAAGACCCGGACCACGCTGGACCACTCCACCAAACATTAAACCATTCTGCCATCGGAGGCAGGCTATTAGGACACTTACACAACGCCTAGGTCAGGCTAGGGCCCCTAATACCGTCGGGTGGTGGAAGTTGAGCGAAGTGTATATTAGAGGGGCGCTGTGGCTTGTGCCTTGGCTCGTCAATTCCAATGCCGACTATAACTTAATATTATAAATAAATATCATAAGCATGACTTATTATCACGAATCATACAAGACTACTCTCCGAAGTCCCCACATGGCGTGCGGATGGATGAGTCAGCCTTTGATATGCACGGTCGGGTTGTAGGTGTGTTTGGGAGACCCGAATGCCCCCACGATATTAGGATATTATCACGGCTGGCAGAACTAGGTCTATCAGACGGGGCCTGATTCGCCTTGTTGTGCCAAGACTGTTAAATCTTATTGTTCATAGGAAACCTTATTATACGAGTACATATTTTATGGTATTGATAGTATATTGTGTACATGCTTGCATGATTAATAATAAGTATTATTAGAATTATATGCTGTCTTATTGGAATAATTATACGTCTCACTGCGTCTCTAGTAATTACTCATTCCTCATGAGCTAGAATAGACTTTAGTTGTGTGAACCGACTACCACGACTGGCCGACAATTAGACGTGCCTAGAAGGGAGAACGGGATTCCTGGAAACTAAGATAAGACGCATGCTTTCTCCTCTCTCTCCTATAATTTAAAATTATAAGTGTATACTATATTTCTTTATGTTAATGATAGACGAAAAGTATTATTCCACAACATTAGGGTCCGTATTAGGGAAATAGACGATCACGCCTCGGCCAAATTATATTAGACAAGATCATAGATAGACCTAGGTATCCTAAGTTAGGACACAAAAGACTAAGGTAGTGATAGGAAGCTATGATGTAGGGGATTACAAATTAAATAGGTAGGTTGGGCGAGCGCGAATAGATGCGTGACGTCCGTGACGCACACCAACAAAAGGGATGGTTGTATGTGTGGTTGGTGGGTGTCGTTACAGAATGGTGCCGTGACCAGGATTACACGTCAGTAAATTTGATGTCGTATCGGTATCAAAACGTGTTAAAAAGAACTGAATTAATTGGGTTACTACTAAACACAACGTAAGATACTTGAACAGCGTAATAAACACGTTTAGGGCAAATTGAACACAACGTAGGAGATTTAGATTTACAGTAGTAGGTGCGTTTAGGATCTCAATTACGACGTAGGAGTTAGGCTTAGACTAACGTAGTCGACTAGGATACTAGGTATAACGTAGGCTTTAGATTACCTTAGTCGTCTAGATTAATCAGTGTAACGTAGGCTTAAGACTTTATTATTCAACTAGGTCATTACTTGTAACATAGGCATTATATTAATACAGTCATATAACGTAGGTTGGCGTTTCCGTCGGAGGCGTAAATTGTATTGTTAGGTTAGGTTACTGACTGCCCCGTTGAAGACACAGCGTTAAGATGCTTTGTTATTGTTGTTGCTGACAGTACATATGAGTATAATATGTAGGTTTGTTATAATGGGCCCAACTGTCGGATCGCAGAAGTGTTATGGAAATTTCATGGCACGGTGGGAGAGCGCAAAGGGACTGATGAGGGATCGAATTGGAAATCGATAGCGGGATGTGGTACCGCAGTACTTCATGTTTTATCTACCCTGTCTATCCGGTAGGAAATTAGGCGTGAAGATATGTATGTATTTATTATACCGTATTTTAAAAGAAGACGTTTCGCTGGGTTTCATAGCTAATGTCCCTTTTTCAATAAGTGCCCACATGTTTGCAACTAAATTACTGAAAAAAAAAGGGAAGAGGAGTTCAGGTCAGGTAGACGCAAGCATCGGGGTGCTATTAAACTATTGTTTGAATAATGTATTGTTTGTTTGTTTCTATTGCGTTAGTCTCTTGAACCACCGAGTTATGATTTTATGAGTTAGATGTGCAGGGTATTGTGAGCATTTGCGTAATTGTTATATTGAAATTATAGCTGCAATAATGTAGGTATGGTACAAATTCTGTCCCTTTGAGTTATTTAGAAACCGTGTGGACCAACCCAATTCGTTTTGGGAGACCTATAGCATGTTCATCAAAATCGGTAAACTAAAAATTACATAGGGTGATTGAATAGATCTGGAGGTAGATTGAGTGGATGTAATGTATTGGAGCTGTAATATAGTCGAGATGGTGCATAATGACCATACCTGTAAGTCGTTAGATATAAGTAGAATTAAGAATAAAGGTCTAGAGATGGAAGTGAGTTGAAATGGGATAGACCCGATAGTAATAGATATAAGGAAGTAGAGATGTATCGTTAGCGTACGAATAGAGAGTAAATTGCAAAGTAAGATAGAATATTAATTTAGGATAGATGTTTTATAAGTGAGTAATGTAACGGATAGATATAAGAAGATAGATAAGAAAGATGTAATGTACCTAGTATAATAATAAATAACAAAGTTGAGGATAGTAAGAACAAGATAAATAAGGAAGTGGTAGTACTGGCCTTGACTTGAGTTAGGGGAACGAGATTAAATAAATTAAAAAAAAAAAAAACATGTATTGGATCTAGTATTAAGGTTGTTATGTGTTCCTTATATGCATTGTGTTGTAAGTTAGTATGTATTTATTGTCGCCTAAGTGACGTCACCCCTAGGGGCGTAGGGGCGTATACGTTTATGTAGTATAAGTTATGTAGTGAAGGCGGTGGCCTATGCGCAACAGCTAAACACAACTTAGTTTGAGTTTCGGGTCTAAGTAAGGCTTTCCTTGTGTAGTCCAACGAAAGCGACGTGCCTTGGAAGGTCGATTTGGTGATGAGACACAAAGGGCTTTGTGCAGCAGTGGTAGTTATACATTGGTGTGTTCAATTGATAAATTCAGATGGTGCTATTGCTTGGTGAAAGACACGTTTAGGCACATAGATGTAAGAGAGATCATAGGTTATGCCTAATATAGCGGTAGATATACGGGCACGCAATAATGTAGTAATTAGAACATAAAGTTGAACGTAAGTAAGACTTACAGGCATGTTGTGATACTGTTAGGGAGTGATGTTAATAATAAGGACATTGAAGTTGTAAGAAGTTAAGTAACGTTACCGCTAGGGGCGTGCTTCTGAATTAAAAATATTTGTAACAAAGAGAATAGAATTATACGTAGCGATTTAGTTATAATATGCTAAGTGTTCAGAAATAAAGTAATAGGATATGTGGGTTATATTAGTGCTAGGAGCGTACGCTAAGATTTCTGGAATAAAAGGAACACCAGATTATTCAGCAGTATTTACGGTATAACTTATTTACGCCATGCTACGCTTGGCGAGTCTGCTCTAACTTAAATATCCTGCCCACATTATTATTGACAAGATTGAATCTTTTATTTTTGTTTGATTATCAACATCATTTTCACCATCACCCTAAGCATTATTATAGTGATCATTAATTTTATATGTTGACCACTGTCTGAGGTTGATTTAGTATTAGATGTTACCTAAGTGTTAGGGGGCGTGTGCTGGTAAAAGTGTCTGCTCTTATTAAGTAGGTAAAATTAGAAGTACTTCCGCGACTAAAAAAAAAAAAAAAAAAAAAAAAATTAGTCATTGTTAATTATATTGTAGTCAATAAATTTAGGTGATAATAGAATAATTGCGTCTATAAAATAGATGTACCGATGCTAGGGGCGTATATTGCATTACTCGTATTTTATAGTTGTCGTATGATGTACAAGTGGTTCCAGGAAATAAAGGGATCGAATCCAATTGCTTAGCATTCAATTACAAATAATAAAATAGGAGTAGATTAAGTTACATTGGATTGTGAAACGAATTATTATTTACATATTTCGGTTGTGTTAGGGTGTAGGGGCGTGTATAGACCTATCGCAGACACTTGAGAACTAAGTAGAAACTGCAATCATGTGTTGTGTATTTTATTGTACTATCTGCGTCTGAGCTTACTGCACTGCTGTGAACTTACCGTGAGTAATCAAACAGATTAAGATGCACTGGGTATCGTTAGAGGATTGGGAGGGAGTAAGCATGTAGGTGTGTGTGTTTCTTATTAGAGAGAATACTTTCAAAGCCACGCTAGTATTGAGATAAGTCTAAGCAGGTGTTATGTTAATCTGAATAAGTGTTAGTATGTATGCTATCCCAGGAACTGGATAAATCATTAGTAGGATTAAGTCTTATGAAGGCCGTTTGATTCCATTCTGGACCTAGAAATATTGCGATGTAAATTATTTTAGGAAAAACTTAGATTGGTCTGGCTTAAGTCAAGAGCTCTTAGTGTTGTAAAGTGATTATCATGTATGTTATTTGATAATTTATAAATAGGGAGATTTGTTACACGGTTAAACCCGAGATAATTAGTACTAGATCGGATTGTGCGTTCGTGCTATATTTGGGCATAAAGGTCATATTAGATAAATGCTACTGTGACAGGTTGAATAAGATTTCATTTAGTTAGTCTAGATTGAGCTAACTAGACTAAACACGTTGAAATTATTTTTACCATTATTCGATGAGTCAAAACAGGTGCAGCCAAATGACATCGAGTACGTAATACTTATAGTGGACGCAGTGGTTTAAATGTTGCAGGTTTATTCGTTACCTTAGCAAAATTGATGCAGGAAAATCTAGACTAGTTACATGACTGAGCTATGTGCCCTTTACTGTGTTAGAGCAGAGAAATCACATTAGGAAGAATCGCCGAGTTAGGTAGGCTAGGTTTTAGATCGGTCTAGACTAGATTGAACCAAGCTAGATTAGGTTAGCCTAAAATTACTCTACCGATATTCAGTGAGCGATATGCGGCTCAGTCAAATTATATCTACTGCATAATACCTACGATGGGTTCAGTGATTGAAATGTTGTACGTTTGTTTGTTACCTTAACAGAATAGACGCAGGGAAATCTAGACTATTTACATTACTGAGTTATGTGACATCGTAAAGCGGTGAAGTGCTGGACAGGAGTGTGTGAAGACATGTTAGCCATGTAAGCGGAATAATGTGGCTGTTGTTGTACAAATGTATCTTTGAGGAAAATTGTGTGTATGTTTGTTTGCATAAGAATAAACCGGGTTTTGATTTTCTAAACCTGCTATATGTTTGTTCGTAATAAGCCCAGGAATGTCGAGTGAAGCTGCTGTACGTGGAGTTATTAAAAATAATTTGAATAATGCTAGACTACACTGTATGGTTTTATGTAAGGAGATTTATTACTGATTACGAGGTACTCGAGGCTTATGGAATTGTACAATGTTCCACGCACACTGTCCGCTGATTCCAAGTTAATGAAAAACAATGTACTAGCAAATAATGATCTAGTGAAATAGTGATGTACTGTAAACAGTAGATGTAGACGATAATGATACTATATGAAGGCGAAAGGCCCTACTGCCCTACTGCTGAGAAACAGTTCCCTCCAGGTCATGTTTGTTATTACTTATAAGATACAAACTTGAAACATGTGTTGTATATATTCACTATTATGATGTACGATTGCAAAAGGGGAATATGGTGGGACTCGGGGTCAAGCTGAACCGTTTTTGTATTGTAGTGGTGAATCTTCGTAGAGTAGGACATTTTAACAGTATGCTAAACATTCGCGTGCTGTGGTGGCTGATGATATCAAATATGAAGCGATATGTGAATTTTAATGTCATAGTTTCATATTATTATTGCGCAAGTGATTGCATAATATAAGATTAATAGATAAGTGAATGAAATAGAAATTGGTCGGTGCCACTATTAAGAGACAAATGTGTTAAGGCACACGGCCGCAGATGTTTGAACTAACGAACATTTGTAGGTATCGTCATTGATCGCTATATACAAGAGTTCGTATAGATCCGGGCCTGTAATAGTTAAGTGTTTTGTCAAGGGTTAGTGTTAGTGAGACTATAGCACCAACTTTCATGTCGTACTAGATGAATCGCTAGCTGACTAAAGTCGCATTGTGTGATTGTCGGTGGTTATTATTATACACAGAAGGTATAAAATTATCAAGATATTGGACATATCACGCGCAATTAGTAATCTCAAAGGCGATATTAACAGTGAGGCCCACTTAGGAGTTGATACGAATTGTGCACCAGGGACGTGGATTAAACTGAACCGAGTTACAAATACCTGACTCTTATAAGAGAAACGATGAATCTGTCTGTCTGTCTATTTGTCTGTCTGTCTGTCTGTTTGTCCGTCTTTCTGTCCACGAGTTTGTCTTCGTGTAGATAAGATGGTTTGAACTCGAGGCGGAGTGGAGAGTGAAGCATAATATGCCATTTCTTCTATTGAGAAGATAGACGCAATTAGTGTTATGTTATATAGACGTCATAAATAATAGATTGTGAAAATAACGCTGGTCAATAAATGTTATCAGTTACTGACATGTTGTGGGCACTCAATGCCCAGGAAATTGTATTGTAACGAGTCTAATATCAACGAAGACGAGGTGAAAGTTAGTTATAAATTAAGATATAATTGCGACGCTAGGTTATGTCCCTAAACAAACAATGCGTACTGTAATAATTTTAGAAAGGTCAACATGTAATCTGAAACGAAGGTCATAAAAATTAAACTATATTGCCTGATACTAAGGACTGAAAGACTTGTGAAATGGCAAATCAGAGGAGTGTCAAATTTCTTACAGGATCTCTTTCTTATAGGATCGTAAACTTAAGAAAAGTGATTCAATAGATAATAACTCAACGATTCCTATTTGAATTATCATAGAGTGATGCGACTGTTCTTATTAGAGTATTGGTGGACAGCTCTCACATATTATCATACCACAATCGTCATCATAGAGGACTTACCAGACGCTCATCGAGTTCTTCACTGTGCATGATGAGCGTTTTCTTACTTTACATAATGAAATTAAGAATACATACACCTGTGGATCTTATATTTTTACAACCCTCATTAGGTTATACCATTGTTCATTGTACTGTGCAAATAGGGGTGGAGGCAGTGGTAACATCAAAGATTTCAACTAACTTCAGTTATTGGAAACATATGTTCCCAATTCTCATGATACGTTTATGTTGGCACTACTAGTACTACTAGTTTCGGACCTTTTTATGACAGTTAGCCGTAACGCTACTCTCACTGGACCCAAATGGACGTGATACAGCCTAACGTCAGTTATAGGCAATTAATTTTGAAGCAACGTTACTAATTGTATGTCCAGCAAATATGCTAGAGTCGCTAATGGGTTTGAAAGTATAGGAATTAGTTCCGAAAAAAAAAAAATTTTGATTATTTATATTGATATATTGATATTAAAGTTAGTGATATATAAAGACAAGCGGAGGTGAAGAGTTGGTTCGAATCCGATGATGCCTTTCAAGAGTATAAAATTGCTGTTAGCTTTCATGTCGAGACTAAAGATGAATTTTATTTGTAAATACACTCGCCTACACAAGATGTTTCTGAATGCAGAATGTCTAACCTTACAATCCTTTAGTCTTACCTAACATACCAAGCCTAACTTAGCAATTCTACGTAAAGATTCGATGATCCTAGGGTGAATTTTCCTGACTTTTCCTTTGAAATGAAAAGCCAATAAAATTCAAGGGGCGTCTGTAACGAGCCTATGGTAGTCCTATATAAAAATAGGCATATTTTAGGCTATAAATAAGCGCATATAATAATAGACTATATAAATATTATCCGTATGTACTACGATGAATAACCAAATTTTAAGTAACAAAAGGACGAGAGCTGTTGTTCTAAGCACCATGGGAAAGCGCGTGCAATTTAAAACGATTTACAATTTTTTGTTATATTCGACCGTCTCATAAACCATGCTTAAGCACTTACAAACGTCCAAGTAATTGAAAGACAAGTTTGGAGAAAACGAGAGATATCGCCACATGTGCAAGTTCTTTGTCTCCAACTATCGGTATGGTCATAAATTTAACAAGTTTATTAGGGGTTAAGTGTTTTGAGGAATATTAGAAATGTTTGACAAAAAATTGAAATACTACAAAAAAAATAAATGCTTGCGAGTTTTGAAGAGAGAGCGAGGCGTTGGTTAGGGGACTGGACTTTCAGCCACGGCGGAGGATGGACGTCCTAGTACCGCGATCTGGATATTTGCCTAATACTGTGCATAGAATTAAATAATACCAGTGATAGTGATACATTGAAGTCGCATTACTAGAGGACCCCGGTGAGCCCGTTCTGATTTCCATGCTTTATATAATAACTATATATTTGTTACGAATTTAATTATATATAAATATGAATAATGTATATTAATTACAAATCTAAAACCTCCAATTCACTACAGGAGTTCTTTGAACCCTCCATGACAAAGCGAACCATGGTATATTCCTATCAGCCATCGAATGTATATTTGATTATTTATAATATTTATACAAACGCACTAACCTGCGCAGCGTCATAGTATCAGCTGCGATTTCCTTCGTTCCCTCCATAAATGAGGACGAACCATATTGTATGAACAACAAATCTAAACAGCAACTTGTTGACTACATTATTATATTATAATCGACAACAACCCATCAGAATTGTGGAACCAATATTTTGTCGCTGTTGCCCATGAGCTATGACCCGGGACGAGCTACGGAAACACTATCGCTATGTGCGCAACGATATGTTATACCTCGTCAAGAAACCAACGACATTATCTACAGAACCGAGCCTCTCAGTGGTTTATACGACTTGTGCACGTGACACGATGAGTATCAGGTTTCACAATTCCTTAGAAACGCAACAAACAGTAAAACCTATGAATAACGGTATTTGACATTTATTGAATGGAACGTACCATGGTGGACTGCCACATGCACTCAACTGTTTTACACAGGGTCTCGCGACTCTAAACCATTACTGCACATTTGGTGACTTCAGCGTGCTCTGGTGGGCGATGCAACTCACTGGCGCTCATGACGGACCTACGATGATTAGGAACCCGGATCCTTGAGCGATACCTGCGGGTGCTCTTGTGTACGAAAGGTGTACAAAAGTCTAGGACGGAGGGGCGCCATGTGATTGTATCGTTATAAGACCCGGACCACGCTGGACCACTCCACCAAACATTAAACCATTCTGCCATCGGAGGCAGGCTATTAGGACACTTACACAACGCCTAGGTCAGGCTAGGGCCCCTAATACCGTCGGGTGGTGGAAGTTGAGCGAAGTGTATATTAGAGGGGCGCTGTGGCTTGTGCCTTGGCTCGTCAATTCCAATGCCGACTATAACTTAATATTATAAATAAATATCATAAGCATGACTTATTATCACGAATCATACAAGACTACTCTCCGAAGTCCCCACATGGCGTGCGGATGGATGAGTCAGCCTTTGATATGCACGGTCGGGTTGTAGGTGTGTTTGGGAGACCCGAATGCCCCCACGATATTAGGATATTATCACGGCTGGCAGAACTAGGTCTATCAGACGGGGCCTGATTCGCCTTGTTGTGCCAAGACTGTTAAATCTTATTGTTCATAGGAAACCTTATTATACGAGTACATATTTTATGGTATTGATAGTATATTGTGTACATGCTTGCATGATTAATAATAAGTATTATTAGAATTATATGCTGTCTTATTGGAATAATTATACGTCTCACTGCGTCTCTAGTAATTACTCATTCCTCATGAGCTAGAATAGACTTTAGTTGTGTGAACCGACTACCACGACTGGCCGACAATTAGACGTGCCTAGAAGGGAGAACGGGATTCCTGGAAACTAAGATAAGACGCATGCTTTCTCCTCTCTCTCCTATAATTTAAAATTATAAGTGTATACTATATTTCTTTATGTTAATGATAGACGAAAAGTATTATTCCACAACATTAGGGTCCGTATTAGGGAAATAGACGATCACGCCTCGGCCAAATTATATTAGACAAGATCATAGATAGACCTAGGTATCCTAAGTTAGGACACAAAAGACTAAGGTAGTGATAGGAAGCTATGATGTAGGGGATTACAAATTAAATAGGTAGGTTGGGCGAGCGCGAATAGATGCGTGACGTCCGTGACGCACACCAACAAAAGGGATGGTTGTATGTGTGGTTGGTGGGTGTCGTTACAGTACCTAATGGGGAATCGCCCAGTTCATATTATCATTGGCATTAGCACGTACATATTATGTAGATTGTGCTCAAATAAAGAGGCTATGGTATTGTGGTGGAATCTTGCGGCGTGTGTTCCACCGGAGCAGTGGACTGTATAATTTTCTTTCTTGATAGGTCTCAGCGGCGTGTTGTTTGAGGAAGACGTGACGTGTTGAGGGTTGTTTATAAAGAAACAATAAGTAAGTCGGAGTGAACGCGCTTCGTACGGTCTCTCCTAATATCGCCTCCTCGCTCTCCCGGTCGATTGTTTTCAGGAGCCGTGTGTCGTGTACGGGAGTCGGAAGCACAGAACTCCAAGGAGAAGAATTACAACTCCATACAAGAAAAGTGTAGACTATGCGCCATCTGGTAATGCTTCCATAAACTAAAATAACGAAGATTTAAATTGTACTCTGAGCGTGTTTTCTTAGACAACTGAACTAAATAAAAATTAGCGAAAACTTTACTTGATAAAGTTAATGTTTCAACTATTAAGTTTTCGCTTATTTTTATTTAGTTCAACGGATAGCAAGGTAATGGAACTTGGAAAGTTAATAAAACAAACAGAATTAGTGATAATTTTTTTAATTTCACGAGTTCTGATTACAATTAAATGTGGATATCATAACAACAATCTTTTCAAAAGTCACTGTCTTGATCCACAATTCTCAACCACACCAACGCGAGTTTCCTCAAGTGATCAGGGAGAGAATAGCTCATGCGAAACACAGAAAAGCTAAAAACAAATATAAAAAATAATCGACGGTCATGAAGAAATTTTTTCGAAGTCTTTGACATTTCATCGAACAGGGTTGCTATATTATTGAATTCAATTAGTAGTTTATTCAATTATTAATATCGATAGCAAAATGTGTTAATTTTGTTCAAATTATTTATAAATATCTTTGTTTAATGAAGTAAAATATTTGATTATTGTCATTTTTATATGTAGTACTCAAATAATTATAATAAATTAACAAAATAAATAAAATTTCAGTATCAATAATCGATATCAGTACATTGATAAATAATATCGATAAATTATATTTTATAATGAAATCCCTGGTATTTTCTATCTTCTTTCTTTCTACATCTCTTGTCACTTTCATTTTGTTTCCATATAAAGTCTGCGATAGCTCCATACAAAGTTGACACCCCCTGGTCGGAAGTGGAATGCGTGCAGCGAGCTTTCTCGCTCTGTTTTTATGCCCGTGAGTTAGACCATACATAGAGGCGTGTGAAGCGCGCTCAATTTATTGGCAAATTTTCACTATAAATGGTATTACAATTTATTCCTTATGCCTATCAGGGAATTAATAACACCAATAGATAAATCTTTTATTGTTTTACCTATGTACAAAACTGTTGGAAATAATAACACCAATAGATAAATCTTTTATTGTTTTACCTATGTACAAAACTGTTAATATCTTATAGTAAACAGCGTACTTTTAGCGAAAATTATTATAAATTTCTAAACGATTTTACAATTATTGTGTATATTATATCTAAACATTAGTACAAATTATGACTACATATAACTATTATTTACAGTACAATCATTCCGCCGTCAACAGGTATGTTGTGTAACACGCACAATGCTATGATCTTTTTTCATAAAAACGAGCCAATAGTTTTATAACCAATCAGTAATAGGAATATAGTAATAAATTGTTACATATATTTGTATTTATGAAGAAAAATGTCTGTATGTATAAGTACGCGCTCTCATACTTATTAGTTCTTCATGTTGTATTTATTATACTGATACACACACAGACATTCACACACAACATGCCCAATGGTATAGACAGGAACGTAACTTCAAGCAAAAGCGCGTTCATTAATGTGTAGTATGTATAATGAAATGCAACAAATAATCAAACCAAATAAATAATAGTAATCAAAGCTAGTTGCCTTAATTTTATGTATTGCTTAATAAAGAAAAATGTGCAAAGATAGGCCGTCTGTTCGTCTACCGCGCAGGTTGTAAACGGACAAGGAAAACGACTTGGTCTGAGGAACTTGTATAAACTGCCATGCAATTCTGTAAAAACTAGAATCGCTGAAGCGAGAGTCGCTCGACAATTCACCCCACCTCGCATCCGAACTAGGGACGCAAACGATACATCGATATTTTAAGACATCGATGTATCCTTCAGAAACATCAATGTTTTAATATCGATGTTGAAACTCCTAACATCATCATCATAGTAATTAGGTACTGTAATTGTGTATTATTGGAGTTTACTCCTTAAGAATCGATTTTCATATAAGGCCCCCGGAAATTTTATGAGGAGTAAAATTTATACAAGCGTTAAATAAAAGCTTTCACTTTTTCCTTCTCTTTCGCTCCTATCCGACTCGACACTCGACAGTGATCGCTGTGGCGTGTTGCTAAACATATGTGTGTCACTTATTCCTCTTGAATTTTGAAATTATAATTGTCTCTTGTATTCAAGCTAAGGTCTTTCATACACCTTTAGGATGAAATCTTATGAAATTAAGACGCGACCGAGTTATGTAATGTTACGTAGACGTCGTGTATTGTTGTTCATAGCGCTAAATACTAAATTTTGACATGATACATCAACGTGTGTTAGCTCAATTGATAAATACTCTCTCTTATTTTTGAGAATCATTATTATGTTGTGAGTTCAAATCTCAACTTGGTCGCTCTACATTTTTTTTATGTCTATTAATATTGATATTGAATATTATTGTATACAGTGAAGTGAATAAAAGTATATAAAATATGGAAAAAACCAGTAAACTCCAGTCGTGCGTCGAAGTTGACACACAAACACGTTTCTATTTAGTATATCGCTTTCGCACACCACGCCGAATAATTGTTATAATCTTTTGTCTTAATAAATTTGATTAATTATATTTAGATAATTGAATTTAATGGTTCCTACTCCTAGCTAAAATATAACTCAATCAGTCATTATCCTATACTATCAATTAAGCAATATTTTTAAGTAGCTTATTGCTTGTAAATTTTATAATCGTTTTCTCAAAAACGGCTCTAACGATTTCGATACAATTTTCAATTAGAGGTTTACAAGGGCGAAAAACGACCTTGCTAGAATGTGGGAAAACGCGTTTTCTCATATTCTATCTAAGTCGCCAGTGCTCGGTCGCCCAGGTGTTATTTTAAAAGACATCAAAAAACATCGATGTATTGTTCATAAACATTGATGATTTCGACATCGATGTTTAATTTTTAAAAACATCGATGTTTTTATGCATCCCTAATCCAAACTCACCTGGCCTTCAATAATAGAACCGAAGTGAAGTGATCTTGGATGCGAGTTTGTCGGGGATTGCTTTAAGAGTAAACATTTCAGTCGATATTTCATCTTAGTGTATTTTAATTTCGTCTGTGATAATTATGTTAAATAAAACTTGAAAATCAAGGCCTGTGTCGGGTCAAAAATCCGTAACTTTTTCATTTGTAAAGATAGACTGTTCAAATTTAGTAGAAATGTAAAGTAATATATAGGGCTTTCAATAAATTATTTTGGAATTATTTCAGACCTTTCATCAACAAAATATTTAAAAATGAAAAGCAATCCATTTTTTTTTATCTAAATGTATTAAATAATTAAATACGACTGTTACTGCGAACGGTGTCAAGCCTACCAAACTACTATACTACTATCATTATTACTAAATAAAGTTTCTTTTGTACTTGAGTTTTGATTAGTAAATAGTTTTTTTGTACTTATTAGTGTTTCTTTTTGAAGTCGGTTTTTCTCTAATAGAACTTTTGAATAACTATTCTTAAATATTGTTGGCAATTATTTGGGAATAACGCAATGAACTTTTATAGATATTTATTTTTTACTTTTTAGTGTCAATTTTTCAATTCGGTATAATTTTCTTCTTAAATAGGTTTTTATTTGACCTTTTTCAGTGACCTTGACCTAAATAAACATCTAGGGTGGGTCTACAACTAATTTCTTTTCTAATTATTGAACAGAATGGTATGCAAAATAATCATCAATATAAATGAAGTTAGTAATAATAATAGCTAGATAATAATAATATAATCAGTTAGAGTTATTTGGTGTATTTCCAAAGTTCAAGCTCCAATACCTGTGGAATTTAAATGGAACCACCTCTAAAGTATACTCTTTCAAACCAAAGAAGCATTTTTCAAATCGGTCTACGATTAACGAAGTTATCGGTGAACATTCATAAAAAAAACATACGTGCAGACGAACATAGAACCTCCTCCTTTTTTTGGAGTCGGTTAAAAATGACGTATTTTAACAGAATAGTGTACATTTATAAGTTTCTGATAAGTAGAATAAGCACACTCATTGTATTAGTTGAACTTCGGGATCTGAAATGAGTTCGTTTACTTTAAAAACATACAGGGTATCTCCGTCAATTTCCTTCACATTTTTAATAAACGGTTTTCTAATACTTGTAATATATACGAATCTGAAGTATAAAGAAGAGTATGAAATATATATTCGTTTGTAGCTGTTCGAGAGAAATTTTTTATAATCTTTATTACAGGATTCCTGCGCGTCTTCTGAAAGTTGTCCAATAGGAAACACTGCTGTGTACTTAATGATACTCTCTCCGTGAATTAAAATTTCGTGAAGCGAAGATGGCATATAGTGATCATATTTACTCACTTATATTCTTACAATTTCCCAAGCAAAACCGCCAAATTTTGATCATCTATTATAATACTTGAAGATAAAGCTTGCAAAATTATGTGAATTCGTTTAATCAACTATACATTCACTCGCAGATTCAGGAAACCTCGCATTGTAAAACATGCATTGTTAATGCGATCGAATCCACATCAATTAAGCAACATGTTATTCTTTCTTTTCTTTGCTTAATATTGAAGAGTCTTCATGAGACATATACAGTCTTTTTCGTTCATCATAAAATTGTATAGATAGTATTTCGAGATCGATAAAGTTCAGAATATTCTGAATCCCACCAATTATTATTCTTTATTGAAAATAAATACATTTTCGTGATGTTTCTCTCCATCGTTGATTAAACGAAGGAATAATAAGCCTCTGAATATTACTGACGATGAAACATACCAAAGAATATAAAACATAAAACGTATTCACACACAAACATTCCTATGTTGTCTCAAGAAACTTGATAATTATATCACAAAATGTTGACAACCCGTCAACAGTATTTCCTTGTTCAATATATGAAAGTATTAATTCACGTTTACAACAGTTAAAATTAGACATTTTAAAAAGTTGGAAATGTAACGCACGCACCAATAATTAAATAGTTTGATTGCTACTATGAATTTGTTATATTGGAATACATTTATTACAACCTTAAAGAAAAGGGTTATGTGCATTATCAAAGAGAATGTAAAATTACTAAGTAATGCATTGTTAGTTATCTAACATAGCAACGTAGTAATCATTTTCATTTTACGTGTGAAATGTTATCATTGCATAAATAATTGAGACATTGATAAAAAAGTGTGTGTGTCAACTCCGACGCACGACTGGAGTTTACTGGTTTTTTTCCATATTTTAAATACTTTTATTCACTTCACTGTATACAATAATATTAAATATCAATATTAATAGATATAAAAAAAGTAGCATTTGCTATCTTCGATTTGAAAATAAACGTCATTTTCGTAATCAGTACCCCGAGAAACCTAGAACATGACACCTATGTAGATCTATCAAAAAAAATAATATTCGCCATCTTGGATTACAAAATGAACGTCATTTTCGTAATCAACACCCCGAGGTACTTAGAATTTGACAGCCATATCGATTTATCCAAAAAAGTAATATTCGCCATCTTGGATTTATAAATGAACATCATTTTCGTAATCAGCACCTCGAAAAACCTATATACATATATATTATATCATTATTATATCATTTGAAGACGTTGTAGAGTATATATTATATACCTATATATTTTATATAGAAATAACATATAGGTATATTATATACACATAATACTTACATGCGCAAGCTGCCCCGCTGCATACCCTATGTACGTCTTAATACTCGCGACTGAAAAGTGAAAGGTGCGCACAAAAAACGTAACGATGTCATTCGATGAATAGATTTTACTCCTCATAGTTTTTCATACCGGGGGCCTTATATGAAAATCGATTCTTAAGAAGTAAACTCCAAAAAACAAAAACATATTACAAACTACTTATAGGAATGACCTAGTTTGAAACCGCAACACATAACTGCTTTCCGTGTTCAGACTTTTGTCATACTTTTCCGAATAACTTCGGAAATCGCAATTATTCGTAGTTAATGTTTTTAAATATTATAAAGGTATACCTAAGCTGCATATTAGCATTAAATTTAAAGAATGGGCAAACGTGGGTAACTATTAAGTCTCAATGAACTGAAAGAATTGACGTTTTTCCATTATCAAATAATACATATACATAACCAAATAAAGTCAAAAACTAGTAAATGTCTTAGAATCTTCATAACATAAACAACATAACATATCTTCACGCTGTATCCCCAACGGGGTAATCAGAGAGGACGGAGCGCCAGGAGTCGCGGTCCTTACACACCTCTTTCGCTTCCTCAAAACTCATCATTCTCCTCACACATTTTCGCCTAGGTATGCGAGTGCTTTTGACATTTCCGTCTGCTAACACTCTGGCTATTTGATCTTCATAACTCAGCCTTGGTCTTCCTTGCCTTCTTTTACCTCTCACTTTCGCTCTGTAGATTTTCTTTTCTTCTTTCATCACTCATTCTTTCCATGTGCCCAAACCATCTAAGCATTCCTTTCTTCATTTTTACAATAACGCTATTGTGCAACCCTGTCATACTGCGTATCTCATCATTGTTTATCCTGTCCACAAGCGTGACACCGCACATATTTCTGACAGACCGCATCTCCACAGCATTTATCATACTTTCACTCGATTTCGGGCATATCCAGGCCTCACTACCGTACAACAAAGTTGGCACCAACACCGCATTATGAATGGCCATTTTAGCAGTGTAAGATATATTCACGCTGCCCACTAATGCGGACAGAGCACCGTTCACTTTATTGCCAGCTGCTAGCCGTCTCTCCACATCCAATTTACATCTTCCATCCCTCGAAAACGCACTCCCCAGATACACAATTTCATTCAATTGTAATAGACATTTTCCATTTACACAAATCTCACATTTCGTTTGTACCGCTTCTCTTTCAAACACCAGAACCTTAGTTTTGTTCACCTTCATTTTCAATCCTTTTACTTCACAAACTTCTTTCATGCACGTGACTAGTGTCTGCAACTCTGCTTCTGATGGTGCTATTAGCACAGCATCGTCAGCGTACAATAGGCAACTGCCTATTGTATATGACTATGATGATGACTATCTAGGACTGTGTCACCACATCCCATACCACTCATATTACCTTTCAATCTCTGGAGACAACTGTCCGAATACAGCACGAATAGCCAGGCAGACATCACGTAGCTCTGTCTGACACCAGAACAGACTTCAAACAGCATGTACGATTTTAAACTTTTGAACGATTTTTACTAGTGTAATATATTTACATTTCCTTTATTTATAAAGGACTACCTAACTAACTAAGTATTTTTGACGCATTAGTGACTAAAACAACAAAATTCTTCATTAAATTGTTCATTTAATCACAGTAATTAACAATATGTACCGTAACATACGTAGTATATAATAAAGTTAAAACGAAATTAAACTTTTCTCGTCTTGCTACAAAAAAGATCTGTTGAACACATGTCTGTAAAAAATTCTACCACAAAACTGTGTTTAACCCTCGTTTAGAGTTAGACACGGCGTAGACTATGTTTATATTTTAACACAAGCTGGAGCTAGTTTAACGTTTGACTAAAAGCACTGAAACGCTCATAGAGAAAATTACATGAAACGCTGTAATATATTGACACTAGCCTTTGTTAATGCCATTTGGGCTAAGGTTTAGACTGTTATCGTATTAAAAGAAGATTGGGGAATTAGTAGGATGACAGTAAAATAAATAATTAACGCCCTAACACATTTTAGAACCGGTAATAACGAAAGTGAATAGGTACTTTTTTTTTAAAACATGTTTGAAAAATACATAAAATTGCTTACATTTTGGATTGACTGTTATTGAATAATTGAAAGACACAGTTACTAAAAAAGGCATTTCCAATAAGTTATCAAATTTTAAAACTTCATTCGTCAAGATTTAACACTTTTCAAACATAATATGTTTACTGGATTTAATATTTTAAGATATTAATTTCGTAAAATTTCGTAACTGACAATTTTTTCGACGTAATATTAATTTTTTAATCATAGACATTATTTTTATGATTCTCTAATTTTTGGGAGGCAAAGGAACTATATACTTTTACAGCCAATGTTTTTTATGTTATTAGTGAATTTAATACAGAATGGAATCCGCCTTATGAAAACATTCTCTTTGGGTAGGTTACATTAGGTTAGGTAAGTGTATAAACTGAATCCGCTTTATGAGAACACTTTCTTTGGGTAGGTTAGGTTAGGTAAGTGTATAAACCACAACGCGCGAGCCGAGCGAGCTGTTATACCCCAACAATGTAGGCCTTAGTGCCTCTCTGACTGATTAACAGCTGACCTAAGCATTCTACATCCTATCGTCTCTCTTTTATGACGGAAGCTCAGGCAGTCTGTTCCTAGCTCTCAAACTAAACGGTTGCCAAAAGATCCTCTAATATTACTACTTATTGTGTTAAACTATTCTTATAAATATATCTAATACGGTATTCTTTCGCGGGTGTTAATTAGTTCTTTTTTTAAAAAGGCATTTTCCAAAACCCGTGTAACATTTTGGTGGCAGCGGTGAGATCCGGAAATTCTCAGTGCCTGGCAACCGTTTCGCAGACTCGCTCCGGATCCTTATCCTCAAAATCAGTGACATAAGTTTTGTGTCGGTGAACAATAAGTGTCAAGAGTACACTGCGATTTTCAATATCCATAACGTGACGAGATCACGTTACATCGTTGGATCCTGGAAAGGACCTCTTCATCTAGTTAATAAATTGCATCCTGAACCGCAATTATTCAACTTCAATTCTACTAAATCGTTCAAGAAATTACATCGGCAACGTGCTCCATCTCAGCGGAATGTTCCCGGTCGCTGCATTCTTATCCGTCGCCTACGCACTATTCCTGTAAGTCTTTGGCCATTGTTTTGTCTAGGCTGGAAATATAGGGTTCCGCTAGTCTAATAATTAAATTATTGAATATTATTATATTGTATTAAATTTTGTATTAATATTTTAACATTGCAACTTGCTCTAATCCTTACTTATAAACTATATCCTATATTCTTATTTATAAATTATGCCAAAGTTGCCAAAAATAAAAGAAAGCGATCTAATTGTTGACATCCCTGAACAAGAGCAAGGTGCAAGCGAAGTAGACGTGAAGTCACCTCTTCTCTCACCACGTATCACTAGAAAAACTGCTACAACTCTCGCAATGGCCGAAACGAATCGACTTGAGCATCCTGTTTAAATTCATTAAGCCATATGATGGCAACAGGCAAACCCTGAATTCATTTCTAGTGAACAGTGACAACGCGTTTGACCTAGCATCAGAAATCCAAAACCCTATTCTATTTAAATTCATTTTAAGCCAATTAAATGGAAGAGCGGAGGTTGCCTGCTCTATTAAAGAATTTGCAAGTCGGGAACAACCTAAAGACTTCCTAAAGACTCAGTTCAGTGAGCGTTAACATTACACGCATCTCCAAGAAAGCAAGCAAGGCCCGCAAGACACCGTAGGTCACTTTGCGCTTCGTGTGGAGACTTGTCTCTCACAGCTATTGACAGAAATATCACTATCAAACACCAAAGTTAAAGAATTACCAGGTCGCACAGCGGCCATGGAGGACCTTGCCCTCCATCACTTCATTATGGGGCTTCACCCTAGAATTTCTAATATTGTAAGGTGCAGATCTCCACGAACCTTAAACGAAGCAATAAATTTCGCTGTATCCGAAGAACGCATTCAACAAACTTTATATAGGAATAGGACCAGAAACCTGGAACTAGTTATGATAATAAATTTAAATTCGGTTTAAATAAATCAACCTATCCAACTTATCTCTCTCCGCAGAAATCATTCAATTCCGCAGCACAAAACATCCCTAATGTGATATGTCGTTATTGTAAGATTCCGGGACACGACATAACAGCGTGTAAAAAACGCGAATACAATAACAGCCGTTTTAGATTCCCACGAAGCTCCGCTAATAATCAAAACTCTTATAGGCCTCCACGAGTAAATTTTGTAGAAGAACCCTATGCGGAAGCCGGTTATGATGAAGCAGATATTCCTTTACAAAGCCATTTAAACGAGTAAGGGTCTCGGCTCGGTGTCGCCCGAGACAACACTCACAAGTCGACACCATCTCTAAATTCTCTTCCACTCAATCTCCTATATCCAGGGACCACACGGCTAACCAGCCCCAAATAAGAGCCCAATCAACGAATTCTAGGGACCACACGGGTAACCAGCCCCAAATAAGAGCCCAATCAATTAATTCTAGGGACCACACGGGTAACCAGCCCCAAATAAGAGCCCAATCAATCAATCCCAGGGACCACACGGGTAACCAGCCCCAAATAAGAGCCCAATCATTTAATTCCAGGGACCACACGAGTAACCAGCCCCAAATAAGTGCCCAATCAATCAATTCTAGGGACCACACGGGTAACCAGCCCCAAATAAGAGCCCAATCATTCAATTCCAGGGACCACACGGGTAACCAGCCCCAAATAAGCGCCCAATCATTTAATTCCAGGGACCACACGGGTAATCAGCCCCAAATAAGCGCCCACTCTTCAGAATCAATTATGACCAACCAACAGGGTAACCAGGCCTGGGGCTGGGGCTGATCATTAGTCCAGACTAATGATCAGAAAAATACTAAATCGATTTCCTACGAGATTAAACATTCTAACATTTCTTCTACTCCCAATGATATAAATAAAGTGATCTACGAAGTGAACATAGATACAACAAAAAGATTATTACCGCACGTGCTATTAGATTCCCCTGTATCCGAGATTCCATTATCTCTATTAGTAGATTCTGGTTCCGCAATATGTCTACTAAAGGCAACCAGTATCCAGAAAAATCCTAAACTTATTAACGAACCTATCAAGCTTAAAGGTATAGATCCAGGCGATGAACCAACTCAAACCGAAGGCCATTTCCAACTGAAATTGAAATTAAAAGAAAATAAATCCGCCCAGTTTAAATTTCATGTTATTAAAAACATCAACCTGCCATATGATGGTATCATAGATTGAGCGGAAGAGAATTTAGAGATGGTGTTGACTTGTGAGTGTTGTCTCGGGCGACACCGAGCCGAGACCCTCACTCGTTTAAATGGCTTTGTAAAGGAATATCTGCTTCATCATAACCGGCTTCCGCATCGGGTTCTTCTACAAAATTTACTCGTGCCAAAGCCAAAATATAGGAAAGTGGTTCCCTAGTTTTCAGTTTAGGCACACGTTTTCATTTGAGATAGAGAAAACTTTCAAAGAATTAAAAAAAAAGAAAAGTGAAGATTTGTGGTGGGGATTATCTGTTCATGTACTGGCTAATATAATGCCAATAGTAACACCGATTTTAGTAAATATATTTAATAAATGTGTCGATCAAGGTGTGTTTCCCGATTTGATGAAGCATAGTAAAATTATACCAATATTTAAATCGGGTTATAAGTCAGATCCTACAAACTACCGCCCAGTGTCGATATTGCCAGCGTTGAGTAAAATATTCGAAAAAATAATACTCAACCAAATGCTGGCACATTTTAACATTTGCAGGATTTTTCATGGTCAACAGTACGGTTTCACGAGAGGGCGGTCAACAACACATGCAGGAGCAAGCTTGGTCAAAAATATACTAGAGGCTTGGGAAGGGTCACGAGATGCCATTGGCGTGTTTTGTGATCTTTCTAAGGCTTTTGATTGTGTTTGTCACAAAACTTTAATTTACAAGCTGAAGTACTATGGAATACGTGATAAAGCTCTCGATCTCGTGATTTCATATCTGGCTGACCGAGAACAAAAAGTGAATGTAAATGGGGTTACATCTATCGGTTCTAAATTAATGATGGGCGTTCCTCAAGGATCAATTTTGGGACCGTTCCTATTTTTGGTTTACATTAATGATCTTCCATTTATGCTTAAAGACCTTTGTGAAATAATATTATTTGCTGATGACACATCATTATTATTTAAAGTTAACAGAAAAGACATAGATATTAGCGGACAGAATAGGACCTTGGCGGATGTCTCGAGATGGTTCGCTGCCAATAATTTACTACTGAATGCACAAAAAACCAATTGTGTTAAGTTTTCCCTATCCAATGTACCCAAAATTCATAATGGACTGAAACTGGATGGGAAAGAATTAGAATTAATGAAATCAGCTACTTTTCTTGGTTTAACAGTAGACAATAAGTTACAGTGGGCGGACCATATCGGGACTTTATCTAATAAGCTCAATTCGGCAATATATGCTATTAGGCGCATTAGACAGTTGACAGATGTAGCTACGGCTAGGCTGGTGTATTTCGCATATTTCCATAGCCTTATGTCTTATGGTCTGCTACTGTGGGGATCAGCGGCGCATATGAAATCTATCTTTATTTTACAAAAGAGGGCAATACGTACCATCTACAGTATGAACGCACGTGAGTCGCTGAGAGATCATTTTAAAAACATTGATGTACTCACCTTACCCTCGTTATACATCTATGAAAACATAATGTACACTAAAAAAAATTTAGATCTATTTCAAAAGAAAGGCGTTGTTAGTGGTGTGGAAACTCGTGGTCGTGATCAGCTAGTTATTCCTAAATTTAAATTACAAAAGTCAAGTGGTTCATTTTTGGGTAACTGTGTTCGGTTTTATAATAAAATTTCTCAAGAAATTACTCAATTAACGGAAAACACATTTAAACTTGTCATTAAACGCACATTGATTGGAAAAGCATACTACAAAATTAGCGATTTCATTGAAGACACAACAATAAATTGGAAGTGATCCTCTCTGCGTATGCATTTACTGGCTTTATAGATATTGTATTTTTAAATAACTATTGTACAATGATGGTGAAAAAATGATACCTGACTGAGTTTCTTGTCGGTTCTTCTCAGTATTCAGGTTTTCTTTTCGAACCGAACTAAAGTAGATTTGACGTTCAAAAATACCTTGCATTTGGGTTTACTTGAATAAATTGATTTGACTTTTGACTTTGATCATAGGCACAGATTTCCTAACAGCATTTGGCTGTAAAATCGACTATACTCACGATATCTTAAAAATAGGTAAATTCGATATTAAATTACATTTCTCCGAGCCATTTTATGTTATTCCACCTCGTACAGAAGCCGTTATTGAATGCTCTGTCCAAAAAACTAATCTAAAAGAAGGAATTGTCGTGGATCAGCATCTAGCTGATAATTTGCTAATATCCAATTGCATCGTAAAGGTTAAGGACAATAACAAAGTTAATTTAACGATTGCTAATACTTCAGAGTCTTATAAAAATGTGAAAACAAATTTGAATATCAATATCGAACCTTTACACTCTGCCGCAGTTCCAATCAATATAAATATTCTAGAAACACGTAAGCGTATTAATGAAGTAATTAACTTCATTAGTATATTAGAACAGACCATTTGAATCAAGAGGAAAGAGACGCTCTTACGGAACTCTGTTCCCAATATTTGGATATCATTCATTTGCCAGATGATCAATTAACGTATACTTCTGCTCTTAAGCATCAAATCAAAACAAGCAGCGATATCCCCGTACATACCAAATCTTATAGATTCCCAGAATTTCATAAAATAGAGGTAGAATCCCAAATTAGTAAGATGTTAGAACAAGATATCATAGAAGCTTCATCCTCTCCATGGAGTTCACCAATTTGGATTGTACCTAAAAAGGTAGACTCCCAAGGCCAACGCAAATGGCGAATAGTAATTGATTATCGAAAGCTAAATGACATCACAATCGGAGAAACCTATCCTATTCCACAAATATCCGAAATTCTCGACCAGTCGGTAACAGTAAATATTTCTCAACGCTCGATCTCACTTCCGGTTTTCACCAAATTGAAATCTCTCCTGAAGACGCTGCTAAGATAGCTTTTTCCGTGCCTCAAGGATTTTCAATTCAATAGGATGCCGTTTGGGCTTAAAAACGCCCCATCCACTTTTCAGAGACTTATGAAAAATTGTCTCTCTGGCCTACAGGGCACCAGATGCTTCGTCTATTTAGATGACATCGTAATCTATTCTCCAGATCTACAATCCCAAATTAACAACCTAAAAGCTGTCTTTGACAGACTACGCGATTTCAATTTGAAACTCCAACCAGAAAAATGCGAATTTCTACGCAAAGAAGTCGCCTATCTAGGTCATATTATCGGTGAAAACGGTGTAAAGCCGAATCCAGATAAAACCAAGGCGGTATCCGAATTTCCAATTCCTCAATCTCCTAAATACATTAAATCTTTCCTAGGACTAGTGTCCTATTATAGAAGATTCATCCCAGAGTTTGCAAAATTAGCCAAACCTTTAACCTGTCTTTTAAAGAAAAACGTCCATTTCGAATGGAAAAATCAACAGCAACTAGCTTTCGAATCCCTTAAGAGTAAGCTTATCTCTGCCTCAATCCTATCTTATCCAGATTTCACTCAACCTTTCCTTTTAACGTGTAACGCTTCTAATTTTGCAATATCAGCAATTCTATCCCAAGGTTCAATAGGACAAGACCGTCCTATTGCATACGCATCTCGCACGCTGAATAAAGCAGAGTCCAATTACAGCGTCACTGAGAAAGAATGCCTCGCTGTAGTCTTCGACACTAAAACCTTTAGACCCTATTTATATGGTCATCGTTTCACGGTCCTGACGGACCACAAACCACTAGAGTGGTTATTCAAATGCAAAGATCCAGGATCGCGACTTATTCGTTGGCGCCTAAAATTGAAGGAATTCGAATACGATGTTAAATATAAAAAAGGAAAATTCAACACCAATGCTGACGCATTATCTCGATTCCCAGTCAATCCAGTTCAACCTGATGAAGTCCCATCTGTTAACCCTAATATAGAAAGAGAACCTGTTCCAGAATTAGATAGAGATCTAGCAGATTTATTAATCTCTCCAGCATCCTTTAATCCTGATGAACCGAATCCGCTTGACCATAGCGACAATATCCTCCCGTTACTTGAAAAGGATTTACCTTTTCCAAATCTACTCGATCCTAACGAAATCGTCCTACCGTCACCTGAAACTAATTTACCCTCCAATATTCCCGACACTCTAAGGGAAGAAATTGAAAATGAGAAGGTAGACTTCCCTAATCATATTAATGAACCACCGCCAATTCCTGACGTTCAGCCTGACGTCATGGAACCAATGCCATCTACGAGTGCTTGTCCAGACTTACTTGATGATAATTATTCCATTTTCCTGAAAACGATGTCAAACAGACAATACTTTTAACACGAATATCCAGGAACATAATGAAGACATTACTAAATCAACTTATAAAATCATCGTTTTACCTACGTCAATTGATCCCGATGAATCTAACCCATTTGTACATAATATTCTTGATAACATGCCCAATAATTCCGAAATTACGGATAAAGAAAGGCCTCTTAATTCCTTTATATCATTTATTCATGAGAATAAAACATACTACTTCTTATTCTTTAAAGTCTATCTATTTGACAAATCCACATACGAGGATATTTATAAAAGCCTTAAATCACTTAGAAATGAATTCGTTAAAAACACCAATAAAAATATAGCCTTAGACATCGCGATAACAGCATTTAAAAATCCTTTTGATACTCACCAATTCATAAAAATTTATAACATGTTTCTTTTTCTATTCAATAATACGAACATCAATGTACACATTTACAAGGATAAAATCATATACCCATCTCTTTCTGAAATCCCAAAAATACTTAAAGAAAACCATGATATCCCAATCGCCAGACACCTCGGTGGTAGCCGTATGCTCAAAAGAATCCAAGAAGCCTTCTACTGGAAGAATATGCGCAGTGACATAGAAAACTATGTAAAGAAATGTCCACAATGCCAGACTTACAAAGCTCTCAGGCAGATAAACCGTGCTCCCATGCAAATTACTAGTACATCAACTGCACCTGGTCAACGAATATCCCTTGATATTGTTGGTCCACTGCCCGAAGCAGGACCTGCCAAATTAAAATATATATTAACGATACAAGATGACCTTACCAAGTTCTCTTCCGCATATCCAATTCGCAGCATCACAGCCGAAGAAACAAGTGAATGCTTGCTCCATTATATTTCAGTCTTCGGTATCCCTAAAATGATCCTCACTGATCAGGCAACCAACTTTACGTCAGAACTCTTCAAGAAAACCTGTGAATTCTTTAAAATAAAAAATCTTTGGGCCTCGCCATATCATACGCAAACCCAAAGCGCACTGGAACGAAGCCATTCAACTCTCAAGGAGTACCTTAGATCCTATATCAATGAAGAACAAACTAATTGGCCCCGCTATGTCTATACAGCTATGCTCACATATAACACATCCGTTCATTCCACGACTCATTTTACACCATATGAACTTATGTTTGGAAACAAGCCATTCGTCCCAAATTCTATTTACGAAGAATCTCCTGGAGCAACTTATCCAGACTATGTCCGTATGCTACAAAATCGACTCAAATACTCTCGCGAAAAAGCTCTTGATTTCATAAGAAAATCTAAGGAATCTTCTAAATCCTATTATGATACCCATACTCGTCCAAGTAAGTACAAGGTTGGCGATTATGTATATCTTAAAAACCATATAAGGCACTTTCGCCCCCTTGGAAGGGACCCTTTAAGGTAGTTAAGATAAATGGTAACAATACGCTTACCTTACTCATCAATCGGCGCCATATCGTCCATCATTACGATCAAGTGAAGCCAGCCGATATAAAACCAGTCCTTAAATAAGATTTTATAAACTATTAGTTCATAAGAAATATATTAGGTTAATCCACTTTAGTTTATCCTTAAATATTAATTATTATTTACAGTCCAAGAGGTCAATTTAATCAAGATTTCATCCAGCCGATTACTTCAAGTTCGGGTCTATATTATGATTATTTAGGAAAACTTAGAATTAATAATGTTCAATTGAAAATCTTAATACCAGTAGATATTTCACACTTCGGTCCACACGTGCAAAATATTGAAAGGACTTTAGGAATCACAAAACGCTTGTGTAATCAAACGCAAATTATAGAAATAGATACGGAATGTCGTATTAAATTACAACCATTAACAGCGCGATTCCAAGATATGAATAGAGAATTTACATCCATCTCACACTTAATGGATATCAGAACCAAACGTAGCGCTTGGATAGGAGGTATAGGAACAATCTTAAAACACATTTTCGGTACTCTGGATGAAAACGACGGCATCAAATACGAAGATGCGATACAATCTATTCAAAATAACGAGGAACAGTTGACTTCACTAATGAAAGAGAATATTTTAGTTACTACTTCCATATTAAAACAATATAATGATACATTATGTAAGATAAAAGATAATGAGGAAAACCTCAATAAAGCTATCGACAACCTCTCACTGAGTATTAAAAACCTTAATGAAATTACCAATAAATTACAAATATTTGCCAATGTTAATGAATTAATCGATAATCTGGAAACATCAATTCTTACCTTGTCATTCCAATTGGAAGATGTGACGAATGCTATTCTATTTAGTAAACAAAACATTCTGCATCCTGCAATAATGACGCCAAGTCAACTACATCGAGAGCTTGCCGATAATTATAGACATTTACCCAGCGATCTTGAATTGCTTATAATCTTAGAAAATAAGTTCATGTATCTCATTTTAAATATTTCTAAGTCAGTGTGTTATTTTATTAATAATAAGATTATATTTGTTCTATAAGTGCCACTGGTTAACACCAGGGAATATATACTGCTTCATACTATTGCACTCCCTACGCCTTACGATTCTAAGGAACCAAATACGTTCAGCCTAATTACACCAAATAGTAAATACATAGCAGTGACCAAAGACAAATCCTATTATTGCGTCCTCGATGACTTGGAAGCCTGGAAATCTATAAGCCCAGGAAATGTTATATGCGACATTGAGAATGTGTATTCCACGGATGCGAACCATATTTGTGAAAGTGAACTATTAACGAAAGTGATTAGTGAAAAACCGGTACAGTGTGAATCGAAAATCATATTAGGAAAATTAGACATTTGGAAACCCCTGACAAACAATAAGTGGATTTTCATACAATCTGAACCAAACAAAATCTCAATTGACTGCCCAAATTCTAAATTATACGAAGCAAATATCTTGGGCACAGGAATATTAAGCATTCCCAACAATTGTATTGGATACTGTAAAAGCACTACCTTAATAACAAAACATAGTGTTTTGAATATTACTTCACCTATTAATCATATTCCAGATTTTGTTTTAATTAATGACACTTGCTGTAATCTAGTTAGGTTAAATAGTATCATAGATAACGTCTCCCCTATTTACTTGCAAAATATAGACTTAGATGAACTAAATACAAAAAATAAATTAATGATGAACTCTTTGTTGAAAGATTTGAATAGCATAGAACTACAACAAACTCCGCACATTGTAAAATATGGGACACATTACTCTATCCTTATAATCATAGTTTTTATTGTAATCTTTATAGTCTTAATTTACTTATGTTTCAAGAAATTGTATAAATCTGGCAGCAACCGACCTTTCCAATTCAGGCTTAACCTAAATAACTCTTCATCCCAAAACCCTTCTGAAGTAAAAGACAGAACAAACAGACAAGACCCTGAAGTTGAAATTCCTACATCCAGTGCTCCACTTAGGACCAAATTTTAACAGAGACTGAATAAAACCCCAAAGTCTCTTCTTAAGGGGGGAGGTGTTATACCCCAACAATGTAGGCCTTAGTGCCTCTATGACTGATTAACAGCTGACCGCATTCTACATCCTATCGTCTCTCTTTTATGACGGAAGCTCAGGCAGTCTGTTCCTAGCTCTCAAACTAAACGGTTGCCAAAAGATCCTCTAATATTACTACTTATTGTGTTAAACTGTTCTTATAAATATATCTAATAAAGTATTCTTTCGCGGGTGTTAATTAGTTCTTTTTTTAAAAAGGCATTTTCCAAAACCCGTATAACAGAGCGAAGCGAGCGTGCAGCGGCAGCGGCCGGCGAAGCGCCAGGTCGGAATCCGTCTTATGAGAATACTCTCTTTAGGTAGGTTAGGTTAGGTAAGTTTATAAACCACAACGCGTGAGCCGAGCGAGCGTGCCGCGGCAGCGGCCGGCGAAGCGCCAGGTCGGAATCAGCCTTATTAGAATTCTCTTAAAGTAAGTTAGGTTAGGATAAGAAATATTAAAAAATAACGAGGCCTCGGACCAAGAACCTTGGTCCGAGACTGAGTCTGATAACATAATTGTCAATATTTCGATACCTACATTAAAAAAAAAACTTGTGTATGTCATAATTAATTTTTTGTTGCTTAAATGTCATACATAATTTATAATTACGTAAAAACTTAAAAATTATAAATTAAAATATAATTTTAGATTACATAATATAATGTTTGAAAAGTGTTAAATCTTGACGAATGAAGTTTTAAAATTTGAGAACTTATTGGAAATGCCTTTTTTAGTAACTGTGTCATTCAATTATTCAATAACAGTCAATCCAAAATGTAAGCAATTTTATGTATTTTTCAAACATGTTTTAAAAAAAAAGTACCTATTGATTTTCGTTATTACCGGTTATAAAATGTATTAGTGCGTTAATTATTTATTTTACTGTCATCCTACTAATTCCTCAATCTTCTTTTAATACGATAACAGCCTAAAGCGCTTCCCCATTTGTAATTGATTGGGTACTGACGTTGTGATCGTTGTGTTTTAGAATTTGTTTCCAATACTTAAATATATACGTATTTGCTTTTATAATGGATTTGATGAACACAATTTCTTATTTCAATAAACAAAATAGTAATATTTTTAACGAACCTTCTCGTCGCTAGTCCAATTTTCTCCACGCTCCCGATGTTTTTTCTCCATTTTTATTATTTTATGTTCTATTTTTTTATTTTCTGTAATTTGCTCAAACTCTATGATCAAATATAACGACTTTTTGTCAAATGCCAACAACTTCTAAGTAACAAGTAACAATTTGATTTGACATCTGTTGTCGCTGTAATGAATAACGATCCTTTTCACACGATCCCGTGTTAATGTGCTATGAATAAAAAACATATTTTGACTCGCTACGTATATGTCTTTGCTGTTATTAAGTGAATAAACGTAAAGATTATATCACAAAAATAAATTTTTGTAATATAATGTGGACAGCTAATGTAGTCAAAACTATATTTTCTACAAAAGACTTACGGCATTTTACGCAGCATTATGCTTAGAATGGATAGTTTAAGAATGAACAACATCCCGATGAATGAATGTTTTTCGTGTTACCATAAATAAAAACGATCGGTCAAGTTAGACCATAGTTAGACAATGTTTAAGAAGACATGTTCTAAACGCGGTCTTATGGTAGCCAAAAATAAACATGTTTTTAAACTGTGTCTATCTCTAGAACTGTGTTTACCTAAACACGTGTTAGACCAATGTTTAAAATATGTTTTGTAGTAAGACGGTTCATGTTTTACAAAATTAAATAACGACATTTTTTTAATTATTTGGTAATTCAAACAAAGTGTGACCGCCTCTGTTGTTTAAAACTTGTCGGCAGCGATTTTTCATTGAATTTATAAGATCGTTTATCTGATCCTGCGGCAATCGGTCCCAATGGAATTTTAACAAGTCTTTCAGTTGTTGGGTTGTCGACACTCCGTCCAGGTTCACTAGAACACGTCTCTGGAGCATGTCCCATGCGTGCTCGATGGGATTGAGGTCTGGCGATTGTACAGGCCACGGCAATAGTCGGATGTTTTCCATTGCCAAGTACTCTCTGGTCCACCCAGCTATGTGCGAACGCGCATTGTCATGCATCAACGTGTAATCTGAGCCAAGACTTTGTGCAAATGGGTGAACATATTCAAATAGAACCTTAGTTTTGTTCACATTCATATTCAATCCTTTCATTTCACAGTCTTTTTTCATGCACGTAGCCAATATCTACAACTCCGCTTCCGTTGGTGCTATAAGTACATCGTCAGCGTACAAAAGGCCACTGTACAATCACACATCATACCACTCGTACAGTGGTATGATGTGTGTACTACCTTTACGTACTACCTTTCAATGTCTTGAGGCAACTCTCCAAATACAGCACGAATAACTAGGCAGACATTACGCAGCCCTGTCTGACGCCTGAACAGACTTCAAACCAGGGCGACAAGTCACCATCTATCCTTACACAGGCTCTGTGGCCTCGATATAATGGCCTCACAGCTTGCAGTAAGGGGCCCTCCACGCCATATTCAAGCAGAAGACTCCACAATTTGTTTCCCACTACTCTATCGAATCCTTTTTCAAGATCCACAAAAGCACAGAAAACTTTCCTACCTATGGCCAGAAACTTCCCCACGACACCTCTCAGTGAGAAAATGTGATCCATACAACCTCTACCGTTTCTAAAACCACTTTGTGCCTCCCACAAATATCTTTTAAAAATGCCTTTCATATGTTCAGTCAATACCTTGGTATAGACTTTACTTGCTAAGCTGACCAAGCTGATGGCCCTATAGCACGCGCAGTCTAAATGGGAATCTTTCCCTTTACACAGAGGTACTGTGCTAGTGTTGATACCAGTCCTCCGGAACCCCTCTCTTCTGCCAGCAAAAATTACACAGTTTATAGAATGTATCCCAATCCCTAGTACCACCATACTTGATCCAGTAATTTCATCATTTCTCGCAGTTTTTGCCCATTTCAGACTTTTTATCGCTCTCTCAATCTCTTTTATGCTAATGACTTTCTCTAGTTTTAGATTCGTTAGGATCGCTCTCAGTGTCAGAGACAGGGTCGTCACTGTCATACAGTTCTCTATAACAATTACTCCATCGCTGCAGAACATATTTTTTGTCTGTTAGCAGATGATGTTCTTTCGAACGCACTTTATTCATTCTGCAAAGTTACGGACCACTTCGGTACTTATGTATTTCATTCTAAAATAATTTAGAATTTTCCTCGAAGTTGTCTGACATCTTGTTTTCGTCTAACCGCCTACACCTTTTACGCTTCTCTTTCACTAGTGCCTTCGTTTCTGCTTTCTGCAGCTCTCTCTTTCATCAAATCCTTCACACTACAGCTATTTTTGGCAGCACGGTAATCACGTCATGCTTTCTTCATCTTGTACACTGACTCTTTTACCTCACCATCCCATTACACATCACGCTTTTTACCTTTCTCAATCATATTCATTCCACACACTTCTTTCGCAGCCTCAATCATACTATCTCTAAGGTTTTGCCAACATTCTTCAACATCCTCGCTCGTCACTTTCAATCTATCGTCAAGGTCCTTACATTTTCATTCCTGGTGGTCGTATTTTGGAGTTTCCAACTTTTGATGCTACATACCGCTGCTGGTCTGGACGCTGCGCGACATCGCCACACTGCAAACAAACCCCTTATTCTAGTTATCACTAGAAAGTGATGCGTTCCCAGATCGGTTCCTCTGTGCGCTCTCGTGTCCATAACCTGCTTTTTGAGCCACTAGGAATAAATAAATCATACTCCTTTCATCCTTCTTTTTTACTCGTACTGATGAATTGTTTCGTACTTAAGTAAGGTATTAGCAACCAAAAGATCTTTTTCCATACAGACTCCTAACACAATCCTACCAGCATCATTCACTCTCTTATCTCCATATTTGCCTCAAATCCTGTTCGAGCCGTCTTGACGCATCTATTCATGTCACCACACACTATAATTCTCTTATTATCTTCAACCGTCACTAGAACTTCCCTAACATTATCCCAAAACTGTTCTAGCTTGTTGTAGCGACAGAGAACACTGGAACATGTCAACCCTGTCTAGAGACGCACCCAGAGCAGTCTTGAGTTTACACACTTATACTCAGTTACGCAATTAAACAAACGAGAGGACGGTAAGTCGCCTACCCCTTGGCATCTCATTTCTTTTTGTGATACCCCTGACCACAAAGCGATGCTCCTCTCAGGCAAGTCGGTAAGTTCAGTCTTTTCGCTTGGTTTTACTTAAACATAACACATCCAATCTTCTCTCTTCCATAATATCAATCACTTCATCCATCTTCCCTTCAATCCCACCTCTCACATTCCACGCAGCCATTCTGTACTCCTCCCTCCACCTCCCGCCGCGAGGAGTACAACGTGTTGGGTGGCGGTCCCCAACGCCGGACTGCACTTTGCTCCCACCAGCGGGGACAAACCGGTGTATGTCGCTTTTGGGGGACGCCTTATCTCTCAACTCTGGGTTGTACCGTTTGGTGTGCGACCAGTCCTAAAAACGGCTGGCAGGGGTTACGACGAGCACGCTTCCTCAATTGACCCTCAAAATATATTAATCTAAAAAGATACAATTTGTTCACAACTAAGTAAAACAACAATACCAAGTTAAATTTGTAAATAGTAACGAAAATAGACAATAAATAAACAATTTTCCATGTCATAAATTGTGTATAACAACAAGAAAACTGCAAATTTATGCAGATTTCATAGCGTTCCCGCGTGTCGCCAACATTTCGAGCGTCCGATGCCCTGTGATAAGGCTAGCGCCCATGTATTTATGTAAATATGTGTTTATGAAACTGATATTTTTCTATTACATTTATAACACAATAAATTACTGTTAAATAACTACCTTTAACAATCAAGGTCATCTTAGGCAATGCAGAGGCGTTGCGTACATAGAGTTCTGGGAACTCTTTCGGTACGAAAAGGAACGTGAATAAAAACATCAGAGTGTATTTATTCATTTGTTTACACTGGGTATATTTTATAGGCGGCGCTCAATTATCTAGTGATCTAGTGCGTGTACCATCTTTACTCGACTAACGTTTCTTAAGTGATTTCTATCAGATTCACCTACCCACGGTTTAAATGAGAATCTAATATTCTATTATAGATCATTTAATATAATAACTGCATAAAAGATATAATATGGTTGAGTATTTCAGCATTTCGAAACCTACATCAAACTTTAAAGTAAATATGAAATAACTAACAATATGCGTTAAGAACAAAGTGAATTCCTTTTGCTGCCAATATCGACACGAAAATAATAATAAAGTAAGAAAAAGCCATTTTAGAAAATAGAATTTATATTTCGTAACCAAAGCCTCTTCCGAGGAACCATTAACTCCGCAACTTTTTTCACTTAAGCCGCTACATTTAAATTTATAATTAAATCTATTTGGGCGTTACGCACAAAATACTTGGTAACTTAGATTTATTTTCTCCAGAGGTTTACTTGAAAGTCTTTAAAAACTGGTTTGTATAGTATTTTTAAAAATTGTATACCTTGTATACCTACATCTATTCACTTGGGTCCGTTTTGGCAACAGTAAATATTTATATTTGTTAAACATTTTTCTCAAAGAAAAAGCGTTCTTCAGATAAATCTAAGTCAGAAGATAAAGAATCTAATTGTCGAAGAATTCGTACTATAATTAAGTATGTACAAGTATGCAATGGTCGGTGCGTCTGTTATTTATCGTGTAACTTCTGAAGGACTTAACCTAATGAGGTCATATTCCCACAATATTTTAATTTTATCGAAGCAATAGTTTATAGTTATACTTTGGATGGGAAATGCTAAACCGCTGAAGCAATTATGATGTTTCGTACAGAGATATTGTGTTCCGATCGCTCAGCTCGCGTGTTGTGGTTTACATAATTATCTACCGTGATCTACCCAAAGATAGTGTTCTTATAGAGCGGATTCTGTTCTGGCGCCTCACCGGCCTCTGCCTCGGTACGCTCGCTACGCTCGCTCAGCTCGCACGTCGTGGTTAACCTAATAACCTACACTACCCTATCCACAAATAGTGTTCTTATAGGATGCATGCCGTTCTGTATAAGTACACTAATAATGTATAAGACATCAGCTATATAAGTATAGTTCCCGTGCCTCCCAAAAATTAAACAATCATGAAAATAATATCTATGATCGAAAAACTATTAATAAATGGCATAAAATTTTCGGTTATAAAAGTTTACGAAATTAATGTGAAATTTGCAAAATTTTACTGTGAAGCAATGTAAAGCTTAGGCATACCTACTCTTATAGTCACAAACTGGCGAAGTTGCCGGCACAAATAGTATTTTATATTCTGCTACAATTTATCTATTTCCTACAACAATGTCAGACTGAATTCATCCATTCGTTCAATTTATCTGTAACAGTTTTTTGTATGTTAAAAATTCTCAAATTCGAGATTGGATCAGAAGGAAATACTAATTTTTGCGAGCCAAATCTCTCAATATCCATCTTCTCTGGTATTTCTCAGACTCAGTATATAAACTAGGGAAAAATAAAATGAACGTACCGAACCGAACGTATTTATGTTTTCTTGTAAACATCAACAACATCAGATTTTACAATTATATTTTTAACTTATTGACGGCGAGTAACAATTTGAGAAAAGTCGTGCATACATTACGTGTCATATATAGTTTATTAAGTGTTGCACGTTAAATAAATCCAATAAAGTCGTACGCAAAACGGTCGGTAATGAATGAAAACAACCACAGGTGTCAAACATTTTATAATTTTAGGTGTTTATTGATCAAACACAAATAAATTTTGTTGTTGTAATTAATTTTGTTGATGTATTGTTTAATTTTTAGTGCACATTTATTTGTAATGACTTATCTATATCTATAGTAATATTATAAAGAGGCAAACTTTGTTTATTTGTATGCAATGGATAAACTCAAAAACTATTCGACCGATTTCAAAAATTCTTTCACCTGTAGAAAGCTACATTATCAGTGATTAACATGTGCTGTATTTTATTTTCAAAAAAATTTCTACCCGTTCTAAAGGCGGGGTGGGTCGCTATTAATGAATAAAAAGATGATGCGCAAGGACGTTGAATCAGTCTCGCTAGTAGTGCGATGAAAGTGAAAGG
The DNA here is from genome assembly GCA_907165235.1 of Zeuzera pyrina. Classification (NCBI taxonomy): domain Eukaryota; kingdom Metazoa; phylum Arthropoda; class Insecta; order Lepidoptera; family Cossidae; genus Zeuzera; species Zeuzera pyrina. Next base: position 10,530,547 of record OU015626.1, on the reverse strand, counting down.
TGACAAGACATGACAGGTTTGGGTACCTACCCTAAGGTGAAAAAAATGCCTATCAGATCTGTTTTTAAATGAAACATGTTACAATCAATACTCAGAAAAATCGTTGCATAGATTTCTATGTATTCTTCGAGTATAGTTTTAATATAGTAAAACCCATTCTAATAAATACAGTTTAATAATGCACGTCTGCTTTCGCCTTATTCTGTAACTTCTATAGACAGTTCATTGGCAATTCTCCAAAACTTCTACAAGTATTGGGTGTAAAAAACAGGAATGAACCAAACAAAATGTAAGATATCTTCTGTTATCGTCCATCAATGATGATTTCTGATCAATTGAAACGTGCCATGAAAAATACATTGTCACGCATTTCAACAATTTTAATAATATTTTGAAGAGATCAATATTTATAGTTAATATTATAATATATTGTATATTTCTATGTTATTATATTAGCATCGCGCCATTTTGCAATCAGAATAGACAGAGCATCGAAACAATTAAAATACTAAGTACCAAATATGTATGTATATTGGTAAGTACCAAATTTTATCAGTCGATGTTCAGAAATAATTTATAGCCACTTCTTACACACAATGCATATTCTGCTAATAATGGCGTAGACAAACACAGAATTATATTGAGCTCCGGGTGTGCCTACGAGTAACTGGACCAATATTACCAACCACAAATGCTTTTGTTATGCCGAGGGACCTCCTGATCTTGAATCTCTTTGCGGTCGTTTTCAGCTATTCCCTTTGTTAAGCTCACTACTCCATAAATACTTGTAGTTATTCCAACTACTCAACAGTTAGTTGTACAAAGTGGAGCGCTGCTCATTATTTTGTATTACGCATGTTTCACAATGTAAATAATAGAAATATTTTGTTCATTTATGCGTTATGTCCATATAAAATTATACGCGATTTCATTTCTTTTATGTGATTCATATGTCATTACTAAAAGTTTAATTCAAATTTAATTACGCTGGAAAATGTAATAACAGTGCTTCTTAAATAGAGTTTCAAGAAGCAAAGCGTAATACGAGTGTAATATTAAATTTCAAAATAGCGCATTTTAATTTAGTTTAGGGTGGAATAATCTGCATTTTTATCCTTTGAGGGGATCTGAATTTTATCATTTAAATTGGCGTCGCCTGCAGCAAGCGGGAGTCTGCCAAAGGCAGTTGGCGTCAGGCGCCACGAAGTGCTTCGAGAAAGTTCGATTAACGAGTTTCGAAGATTTAGTGGGGACCGTAATCGTATAAGAATTATGTCTTTTGAACCTTTCTCGCCTAGTTTGTGCTAGTTGTACTATGTTTTCTATCATATTAGGTATATAATTAAAAATTCTGCGATTATATATAGTGGTGATGAAGACTAAAGCTGACATACGCAGTTCAAATGGCACTGTGTCGGTGCAGGGGGACTCTATGGCACTGCCTCCCCGAGAAGTGCTTCGGCACAACGCGTGGGACTCAGGTGCATTTTGTAAGAGATCCTGAAACCCCTCGACAACGCATTGAGGTTAACCACCGCAGGCATTTTGGTGCTCCACTTAATCCAGTCCTACCCTCAAGGTACCGGGTATTTATGTGCAAGTTTCTACTGCCAAAGCAAAAAAAGGCCTCGATGAAAAGTAGGTAAGGGCAACGATAACATTAAGGTACCAAACACTTTCGATTTAAGTAGGTATAGGTATATAAGATCAGTAGCTTTCAATTGTTTATTTATATCATAAATACAACTGCGTCATGTTTGTAGTGAACACATTATAATTGTTGATGGTACAGTACATGTAACTTTCAAAGATGTCCTCAAAAACAAATTCAGTGTCGTTAGGTACTAAAAGTTAAATGTAAAACATTCCAGATGCAATCGTATCAAAAAATAGATTTTATCTAATAGATTGCGAAAACTATCCATATTTCGATATGAATATGAATTTTTCCAATTACAAATATTATATACGTACATACATATTATTACGCTGTATCCCTAACGGAGTAGTCATAATGGAAATATTATGTCCCCAAAAGTTCTTACATTCGAATTTTCAATCGAGAACTACTTGCTCCTTCAACGTACTGTAAATATTCATATGTGTGTTACACAGTTAAAACTGATAAAGTCGAAGTAAGGCACTGGGATATATGGTTAAATTATAAACTTATATGTTCAAGTGTGATTCCCAGAATACCTCAAGTGTCACACAAGGCCACAGCATGTACGTCCTTCGTGAGGCAAACTCCTACTCTCTGCGGCTTCATCTTTGAAATTAACTCTCTCAACTAATTATCATAAAGTTTTAGCCGCTGCTCCAGTTTTGGCAACACTATCCACGTTTTGACTTGAAATCTCTAGAAATGTTCGAATATTTAACAAAATATAGCTTGTGGTGTTGACGGAACCACTTTTTTTTTATAAAACCATTTTTCTTTTCTGTATGAACTGCTTAAGAACTACAACATAGACAAGCCGAATGCATTCCAACATACATGTTGTGATTACGTAGTATTTAAGCATTTACTCCAGGCACTAACTATATATATATGGAGACAAAATAAGCAATAAAGAGATACGCAGTATGACAGGGTTGCACGACAGTGTTATTGAAAAAATGAAGAAAGGAATGCTAAGATGGTTCGGGCACATGGAAAGAATGAGTGATAAAAGACTGACAAAGAAAATCTGTAGAGCGAAAGTGAGTGGTAAAAGAAGCCAAGGAAGATCAAGGCTGACTTATGAAGATCAAATAGCTAGAGTGTTGGCCGACGGAAAAGTCAAAAGCACTCGCATACCTAAGCGAAAATGTGTGAGGAGAATGATGAGATTTGAAGAAGCGAAAGAAGTATGTAAGGATCGCGACGCTTGGTGCTCCGTCCTCTCTGACTACCCCGTTGGGGATACAGCGTGAAGATATGTATATGTATGTATATACCTATGTATGTACTAACCATAACTCGGGAACTGTTAGCAGCTGTGATGATTCTGAAGACACCATGTACTAATATCATAAAGAATTTCGCTTAGAAATTTCTTCTAAATAGACTGCCAAAATTAACACTATCAAAAGTTTGTTTCAAAAGAAAAACAACGCTAAAGTCACTTGACGCTCGACACCGTGTAAATCCACCAAATTTTATCTGCCTTTCACCACAGGCTCATTATTATTTCTCGAACGCAAAACTCAGGGCCGAAGTTCTTGAGCCGCAGACTCATTTTGAAGTTAATTAAACGGCTCTCATCGGCGACGTCTTCATTATTACCCCACCGGCACGTCGGTGGTGCAAACTACGATAACTCGACGGATTCTAAACGGATCAGTCGAGAGATGTTACTCTTTACCCGCTGTAATCTTGCATTAATAACCGTTGGGGAACAAAGCGCTTTATTATCTTAATTTTTCCTTAACAATTCGTTGTTATTAAATTTGCAAATTACAATATTTGATTTTATTATATTACTTTGTTAAAAAGTACGTAAAAACACTAACACTTGTCGCACATTGGAACCGAATTTTCAGTATGTACATTACACGAAGTATGTATAAAAATAAATTAAACACTAAATAAAGCAGTTAAATAATTTGAAAATTATCAATCAATCCACTTAATAAAACTTTAACACTAATTGACAGACAACGCAAAGCCTAAACCGGCGTGCCTAGAAGCATGAAATATTGCGCAGTTTTGTAAAAATTAAAAAAACATTTAAATAATTCATTTACTAAGTTTATTAAACAGAGGATGAAAGTTTGGAAGTTCGTCATTTTTGTAGTTAGAAGTATGTATATCGGCTTCTGTTTCTGGTCGTGATTCAAAAGAAAAAAGAAGTCAAAGGCAGTGCAGGCTGTCCAAAAACCATAACATTTCAAAAAAGTCAGATGGTTCCTTAGATGTTGCCAATGGGAAATCTCATCGGGCATCGAGCAGATTATCGAAAAATTTCTAAAAAACGGGAAATTAATGCGATTACTTTTTATTTTGGCTTGACGTTACGACCAAGTTGCATCGGTCGTGGTATTTAGCAAACTGTCGGAGCGAGTTTGAGGTAATCACATTAATTTCCCTTTTTTAGTTATTTTATAAAGCAACACGAAAGTTTAAAAGTTTAGGTTATCCGAAAACTCTCACGTTGAGAAAAGTCAGATAGTTTCTGAGATGTTGCCGTTGGAAAATCCCATTGGACACACGGCTAGTTCTTTATAATAGTGCTAGCAAACTGTCATTATTTGTCGCCCATCTGCAAGCCCAAATACTTATGCTAGAAGTAAGCATTAACGTGTGATTTTGTTGCACTTTCATGCCCTGTCCACACTGAATAAGAAACGATGATGTTATTTTGTTTAGTTGTAGATTAAGTACGTCTTAAAATCTACTATGTATTATATATGACATTTTTTCAGTAGTATTACTGACACTAAAATGTTGAAAGTGAACGAATGTCGAATATACATAATATTCGCGTGCTCATAACTCTGAAAGTATGAGACCGTTATAGAGTGTATAAGAACGTGATGTAGGAAATTTTGTGAGGTACAAGAATCAAGACTTTATTTGGTTTATAAATGTTTTCAGACGACATGAATATCAGTGTTGCGCCGTTGTACGTTGTTATAAGAAATCATCAGATCAGGAAAGTACCATGGTTACGAGTTGATCGGTGCAAGTTGTTGTAAGTGTAGCAGTCCTGACGGCTCGAACTTGTGAAGAACATCGAACAATGATAACAACAACATTTCAAAGATTTCAAAAATACTTTATTAGTAAGTGCTTCACATCACAAAAGGAACCTACTGTCCTTTCATGATAATAAATAAACTTTATTATTAAAACAGTTAATTTTAAAGTACTTCTATTTACTTCAAAGTACGTGTGTTTGAAATCAAAAATAGCAAATTTATAGTGAAAACTATTCATTTCAAAAAAGTTCATAAATTGTGTGACCCCGAACTAAGTACTAGTCTTGTACTATGGGCTAACACAACGAACTGGGGAACTCCAGTAACAAACTCCAAGCCAATTTAGAGAAATTCGTAGAAAAGTTTATAGATCTACCTTTAACGATATCGGCTCAGCGTTGATTGATCAATGTATCAGAAAGTCAGGACATGTTGGTTTATATCTAAGTAGATATAGATCAGTACCTTGACCAAATTTCCAAATTATAAATAATAGTATCTAGTATCTATCTCCTTGATTTTACATTTTACAAACATTTGTTAATGAATAGGTAAATTAAGAGATGTGTGCCTATATTCCTTAGACATTTATGACTAAAGTTACTGATTGACACGCCAGGAAGTCTCTGTTTCTCTAGCTAAATAATTTTGAAGTTAATTAAACACGACTCTATCAACGGCGTGATTGCTCTCTCGACGCGACACTGGCGCCACACTGTTCTCTGGTGGCTATCACTTTATTGTTTCATTAAATCTCTTGTGTACTTTAAATGCGCATTCTACTATAAATTCTTCGTATGGATCCCTATAGAATTCATTAAATAATTTCGAGAGTATAGTCAACAAAAAAACTCAACGGCGAGAATAAGCAATTATTCGGTTTCTGAATTAACGACTCTCAATCTCAACCTACGACATTACGTGATACATAACAACAAATACACGAAATCAGATTTTATTTTGTTATCATGCAAATTTTTTTTTTCTACTGTCTTACGTTTCAGATACTTTTAAACAAAAATTAAATTTAAAAAGAATTTGTTTTTAGAGCAATGTCTTTTAAGATGTGTTAATACCATTATCTGAAAAATACTTAACTTGCCTAACGATTATAAATAATATATTTATTTATTTATTCTTCATTATACATAATGTATACAATAGGCGAACTTAATGCCTAATGGCGTTCTCTACCAGTAAACCTGAACTTTACTGTCAGAGAAACAAGTAGCGGTACAATAAAGTCACCGAAAAATAAGTACAATATGTACCTATGTATCACACATATAGATATATATATATATTGCTGATGTCATTCCTCTAATATGCATGTGCATGAATATAAAACGAATGTGTACCAACAAATAGATATAACACATGCTACATAAAACCTAATTATAAATAAAATAGAGGATTCAGTGTTCAATACTATCTACTTACATACATGACATCTGTGTCACTGCTCTACTGGTTCTGAACTCATAATTTTGTATGTTATCAAGCGTTTACATTGTATGAATCATTATTTTCAAACTAAGTAGATATGAATAAATAAAATGTTTAAAAAATGTAATGTGTTTATACACTTAGAGTAATTGTTTAGAAATCGATTAATGCACGAAACTGAAGCAATTTACTTGAAGCCATAAATGGTCCGTTTCCCGTTAAAAACATGTCGATCGAACCTCTCTCAAATAAAATAAAAAAATGACGGTCTGTGTAGTAAAATAATGCCACGAAAAGCATTAAAAAAATTACAACATTGTGTTCCACACCACAGATAAATATATTATTTTTAACTGACTTTAAAAAAAGCAGGAGATTGTCAATTTGTCGGTTTGTTTTTATGTACGGTCATCTATTTTTCCGCCATTTGTGCACTAATTTTAATGATGTTTTTTTTATTTGAAAGAGTATATGTAAAAAGTTAGTTATAGACCTACCCTAGATATTATATATTTATTTACACAAGATCACACAAAAGGACAAAATTAAAAATTTTAATTTAATTTTTTTATACCTAGCCTTCCCTGTGACCAACAGACTTAAAATGTATTTCATTCGAAGCATTCGTAGCTAGTTGGTAATTTTTTAATATAACGACATCCTTGAAATGTATTAGGTTTTCCAGGAAATTAGTGTTTTCATTTTTAATTTCTTTTTTCCATAGCCGTCCCTTTGACCAACAGACTGGAAATGTATCATCTCATCCGAAACATCGTAGCCAGTTGATAATTTTTAACTATGACATCCTTGAAATGTACGGACTTTCTACAAAATCTTGTTTTACTTTTTGATATTTTTTTGGCACACCGTCCCCCTTACTTGAAATATATCTCATTCGAAACATCGTAGTAAGTTATTATTATTAAAATTATAATTTTTATAATGACATTCTTGAAATGTACGGGGTATTTCAGGAAAATCGTGTTTTGATTTTTAATGTTTTTTTTTACTTAACTGTTCCGCTTACCAATAGACTTGAAATGTATCTCATTCGAAAATCGTAGCAAGTTAATAATTTTTACTAAGACAACATATAACAGACTGATGTCTTTTATTTTTCTTCATGACATGGCGCACAGATTAGCGCATTTGCCAAAGTCACATATTATTAAGTAGAATCCACATGAAGCACGTTCGAAGTAAATTCGTTTTTTATTCTTATCATAAAAGTCCTTCAGTCAAGTCATATTAGGCTTTACTGAAATTATTTAGGACTGCTTGGAAGAGCGCGAGAACTTCAGCTACACAAGTTTATTACACTTACTCCATTCTTTTCACTTACACAGAATTTTAAAACATAATATACCATCACTTTTGTACTTTGAAACTGTAAATAAAATCTAAATAGAATGACAATCTCACTTCTCCCGTTCCCACCAAAAAGTTCTAGAGTTATGTTTGAATGATCTAATGTTTCGAAAGAGATACATTTCAAGTCTGTTGGTCATCAGGACGGTGTGCCAAAAACATATAAAAAAGTAAAACATGATTTAGTAGAAAATTCCACACATTTCAAGGATGTCGTCATTGTAAAAAATTATCAACTCGCTACGATGTTTCGAATGAAATACATTTCAAGCCTATTGGTTCGAGGGACGGCTAAGTAAAAAAAAATTTAAAATTTAAACACGAAGTTCCTGGAATACCTGATAAATTTCAAGGATGTTATCGTAGTAAAAAATTATCAACTTGCTACGATGCTTTGATTGAGATACATTTCAAGTCTGTTGGTCAGGGGGACGGTGTGCCCATTGTCCTTTAATTATGTAGGCATTCGAATAATTAATTTGTATTTTTCAGTGGTTTTGAAGTCGGTCTATTTTTTTTTCAAAAACTTTTTAAATAGATACGCTACTTACACATTTTTTTTTTGCTTAAAATTCAATTAGAGAAATAACTTCGTAAATACAGTACCTGTACCTACCTGTACCTACCTGTACCCGTACCAGTATATAAATAAATTCAATAGTTATTGAAATTGGAGCCAAAGCAATGAGTAACAACAGAAAGCGTACTAGTTTACGCTAGTAAACTAATTAATCTGTGCTGTTTGGTGGGCTTGGTACCGACTTCAGATAGGCTACTAAATTTCGTATTAATATATCTGTATTATGCAAATGCCTCTCTTATGTAACCGAAAAAATATGCACAAAGAAATACATAGAAACGCTTGTATAGGTAGCATGCACGTTATTCATACCTACTAATATAATAAAGATATGAAACTAGTTCACAGACACCCTTATCGTTATTATGTGTTAGAGAACTCAAATATAGACCCACGTTGAAAGTTAATAAAGTGCTCGCATCATGACAATTTTCCATAACACATTCCAACGTTCTACAGGCATCGTCGGAAATGCCGCGTCATCATTTCGCGCGAGGGATTTTCAAAATAAGATAAACCTCTCATAGGTACTGGGTACGTTTCCGAAGAGCGTTTTACGAGGGTCCGACAAATCCCCGGAATGGTTCCGCGTGGTGCTCAAACTTACCAATTCCTGTCACCCAGACCCCGTTTCAATTTACCTCCAGCACCGTTTGCGTCGGCTGAAATAAAAAGTAACATTTTGTTTTTCAACAGTCGAACGATTGTGATAGTTTGCGGTCAGTTACTTTTATGGCTTAGGTTTCATTTTAACAAACACGCACCCTTTTTCTTTTTGAAGAAAGGTAACTTATTCTTGTTACGTATTGTGGCTATTTTAATAGAATTTGATAAATGAATAGCATAGACACAATTGAAAAATACTTCATGTGCAATCCTTCAAAAGTAAAGCAACCAAAATAAAACTACCCGCATATAAATACGACACGCATTTACAAGAAATAAGCCAATCAACCGTCTTTTAACTAGAAAACAAATCCTCTAGCAATGATTCTTCATCTTGTCTTTACGGGTAACTCGTTTCATCTTTATTTGGTCTGATTATCTTTATTAAAAATACTCCTGCCATGGACCTAAAATCTAGCCACGTGAATGTCGGACAACGCACGGTGGAGGATTCTGAAATCGATATGAATGTTCGCAATTAAAATAAAAGTACCTAAGCGATCGCGCTTCGCTCGAAATCTTTCAATTTATTTTACAGTGCCATCTATTATACTTGAATAGCTAATATTAATGCATGAATTAATGTCCGAAACAAATTTTTGTTTGAAAACGAGATTGTTCAGAGAAAACACCTATTCTAAGTAAACTTGAAAATTAAATATTATCTAAATGCAAAATTTCTTCCAAATCGTTCTAGCTGTTTCTAAGAAATAGAAATATACTATATGCATACTACATAATATATCTACTTCCTATAAGTTATTCAGTGGTCGACATGTAACCGAAAATATCTCATATCTCAAAAATTACACAATATGTCTTATTCAAACCAATTTTCGATGTGTTTTTTAAGTTCTACTTCTCATTTATTTTCAGAAATTTACCCATAATTGAATAGTTAAAAAGGAGATACACTTTAATCCCCACACTAGGATACCGTGTTGTAGGCATCACTTCTACAGAATATAAAACCATAACACATAAACCATAAGTAGGTAAAAAAAAAGGAAACAAAAACAAAAAAAAAATTTTGTAATGAAGAATTTGGTTATTTTTATTATAAAAGGAATATTATTATTATTACAAATACTTTAAAACAAGAATAATATCTGCTGTTCATTTAGATCTACAAGTCTTATTTACTTAAGATTAATAATTAGTTATTATATATTATATCTCTATACTACATTGCAGGTGTATTGTACAAAATCAGAGTCAAACTGGTTGTGATTAAATTCCTATATTTATTGGGTTTTATACAATTGTTCAGTTGTTAAAAGTATTTTTAGAGAAAAATTTAGGCCTTATACAATAGCTGCATTAAAAATGTGATGACAAATACTGTTTTTTAAACACAAACAGTCGAACACCCTCCACTCTAATTTATTGAACGCTAATTGGTAATACAGTCCACATTATTTATTCAAATCACAAGTTTATTTATAGATACACATGTATATTTAAAGAACAGACATACCTACTTTTGTATTTAATTATATCGTAATTGTAATTATATTTAATATACGGAATTTATATTTCTTCTGTGAAACTGGACATCTGAAAAAAAAATCGAGTGGTAACAATGTAATATATAATAACATCTTCTGAAACGTAATACATAAAAGTATTTAAAAGTAATAAAATACACGACATCTATATCTAAACATCTATATAATGATATATGTATGTACTGGAAGTAAAGAATAAGTACTTAATCCCTACTAAGTACTTATTCTTTATTTCCAATAAAGCATAGAGTAGCTGTTAAGTGTTAATCTAGTCATCTAGTGTAATCTAAGAAAGCGCAACGACTATTTTATACCTATACACGATGTTCCCAATACCAACTATGAAAAAATTCCGTGATGCCACTGTACGATATCAATGTTTAACGCGTTGAATCATACATTCACATAAATATAGATACACAAATAGGTACGTATATAAAACACTCCGGAACGCAAACAAAGCAAGTCTCGTTCGCTTACTGCATGTCCAACGTTATACCTCTGTTGTTTATAATACTAATTTCTTAGTCATGAGGGTTTTAAGTGTATTATGTGTACATAATTCAATTCATAATCAGAATACTCACTATTTTTATTTTTTGTTTGACCTAAATCCACACATTCCATGTCGCTCATCCTCTGTATAATCAGCGAACTTGTTTATTCCAAATGTTGCCGAAAGATTGGTCTCATTCGATTTGTTTATTATCGCCAAATTTTTCTTGAACGCTTGAAAATGAAGCTCTTTGTCTGCTTCATCCTTATATTTCTTGTCATGATCTTTTACAAACTGCTCAAACAATTTGTCAGCTTCATTTATGTCGTAAAATTTTTTAGCGGTAGAGGCGTCCGCCATTGTTAACAACACGAGCCGTACTGATCACAGATTATACGCGTTTACTAACAATACCTATGGATACAAATATATATACAAAGCGATTACAAAGAACGCTGTATTTACTTATAATCAACAAATAACTTATAATAAATCTAACAATTAGTCATTTTCACATATTAATCAAACACGTCGTATGTAATAATAATTTAGTTAACCCGGATATCACAACAAACAAACAAAAATATTATTTTATACTATGTTATTTCATTCTGACTGACGCCTAAATAAATACAGACAGCAAATACATTGAAATAATATTAGGTGCTTATTTCCCTCTTACATAAGTTAAATATTACATTTATTAAGTTCATATAAATAAGTATTATATTTTATTATATTTTAAGTCTCAGATGAGATTTTAAGCTATATTAAAAACAAATAACAATAAATGAACTCGTTATAGTAAAAAGTAACAATATTTCATGTAATATGTAACAACCATATAATTTTAGTCACATATAATATGTTCAGTGCGCAAGTTGATACGGTTTCCTATCGTGCATGTTTATATTGGTTGTGCTGATAAAACTAAAACAATAGATGATTGTTGCACCGAGTTCAGTGTGTACAAAAGTGTTTATTATCGCACGAGTAGATATTAGCACAGAGCAGATAATAGTACCTACTACGTATTAGTTTGCAGCGCGAAGGCGTATTAGAACGTATTACTGAACGCTGAAAATACGAGTGAATTGAAAACACTTAGAGAAAATATGTTTGTGGCCCATAACATTTTTATTTAAATTTTTCATTTCATCCTTTTCAAATTTTTTTTGGCAGCCTTTCATCGTTGTTGTAGGTACCCAAAAAAAGGTTGTAACTCCAAGCAACAGAATTCGTAATTCGAACTATAACTTATAAATTAATATAATTATAACTTATTAATTAATATGATGTGATATGATATAATATGAGGGCGCAGCCAAATCGAAAAAGGTGTTAAAGCATAAATTTACTTTAAATCGCTATAAATATACTATTTCCGATTTAAAGCATGCAATATAAAATTAATAGTTTCCGAAACAATTTTATTATTTTATAAATTAACTATTGGGTCCTTACATATGAAATTAGCGTTTTGTCGTACTGACCACTTTGATCTGAAATATCTCCTCTTTGGTTAAGAATTCCAAATTAAAATTTATAAATTCATTTAGCTGGTACATTTGAGTTTTGAAAACAGTCATTCATTTGTTTTTTTCCTCATTATTTTTTTCTTGGCGTCGCTTATTACCGCACAATGGAAAACATGAAATATCGGTATATTTACGAGTACGATTTCTACCATGGCACCAGTGCTGCAGAAACAGCTCGAAGGATTAATGATGTGTACGGCGCTGGTGTCGCAAAAGAAAGCACGGTACGTTTTTGGTTTCAACGTTTTCGTTCTGGAAATTTCGACCTTCAGAACCAACCCCGTGGACGGCCGGAGACCAAAGTGGAAAATGAAGAATTAAAGGCTATTGTAGAAGCGGATCCATCACAAAGCACTTCAGAGATAGCTGCAGGCTTCGGAGTAAGTGACAAAACTGTATTAATCCACTTGAAGCAAATCGAGAAAGTAAAAAAACTTGAACGATGAGTACCTCATGAATTGAGTGAATCGAACTTGCAAACACGCGTCGACTGCTGTGTTACTTTGCTCAATCGACACAATAATGAAGGGATTTTAAATCGAATCATTACTTGTGATGAAAAGTGAATACTGTACGATAATCGGAAGCGCTCGTCGCAATGGCTGAACCCTGGAGACCCAGCCAAATCCTGCCCTAAACGAAAATTGACTCAGAAAAAGTTACTTGTGAGTGTTTGGTGGACTAGCGCCGGTGTCGTTCACTACAGCTTTCTAAAATCTGGCCAAACAATTACGGCAGATATCTATTGTCAGCAACTGCAAACCATGAAGGAAGAACTAGCTGCTAAACAACCGAGATTGGTCAATCGCTCTAGGCCACTGCTGCTTCACGACAACGCAAGACCACACACTGCACTACAAACAACCACTAAGTTAGATGAGTTACAATTGGAATGTCTGTGACATCCACCCTACTCCCCGGACCTTGCTCCAAGAGATTACCATTTTTTCCGGAATTTGGACAACTTATTACAAGGAAAAAAATTCAACTCCGATGCGGCAGTCCAAACCGCCTTCAAAGAGTTTATTGATTCTCGCCCCCATGGTTTTTTTAGTAAAGGGATCAATGAACTACCTATGAGATGGCAAAAGTGCATAAATAACAACATGCATACTTTGATTAATTAAATATATTTTACAAAAAAAAAATTGACTTTATGTTCCTCCCGTATAAAACGCCAATTTCATATGTAAGGACCCAATATTAAAAAAACAATAATGAATAAACTCTTTTGCAAAAAAAAAACGGGAACCTAAGCAAAGAACCAATTTCATTGTTACTATAAGTTCGTCTGATAATTTTAGGTCTTATCCTCAGAACTTTTTAAATTAAAAATCGTGCAATAGTTTTCGTCAGTTTTATCGTAACATTTTGATTAAATTATTGAGAAATAATAGTTCTAAAAAAATATCTTTTTACTACATTTCGTGGCGCGAATTCCCGAAAGTTAATACCCATTAAATTGCTTAGGTGCCCATTTTTTTGCAAACGAGTTAATCTTCTTTTAAGCAAATATGAAATGTGTAAAATAATTCACTAGAACTCATGCACTCCAACCAAATACTAATAAAGATTTTGATTGGTGTAAAGTTATGTAATCTTTTATTAAGTCACTCTTAGTTATTATGTAGAATAGTCACTAAGTTATTATCTATGCTACTCAATGATGTTATATTTAAAAGAGGTAGATGAGTTATTGCGCTCGAAAACTGGCACCCCAAAACTTTGCTAATTAGCCAACCTGGAGCTCATTCGTGTAACAACGTGACAGTGACAACTCGTATGTACGTTCCTAATATTCATATTAAAATGCCGTCCTGTGTTATTAGATACTGCAGAAACTATACTAGCAAGACTTCCAAAGGTTCACGAATCACGTATCATGCGTAAGTATACTTATTTAATTCATTTATGTCACAATTTTTTCCAAAATCTAAAATATCAGTAAAATATTATTAAATCATAAAAAAATGAAATGCGATAGGTAATAATTACTAAGTGCGACAGAGAGCAATATATTATATTTGGTCAAAGAATATAAAAAGTTATGTTACTGAACCGTCAATGTCATGCAGTGCCTATTAAACATTTGATTACGTGTATTTTGTTGGTATATAAGTTATAATATACGTATTTTTTAAAATGAATCAGAAGCTTTAGCAGTGAGTCTAATAATTCAAAAATCCCACACAGTAAAAAATATTTTACATGAAAATACCTAGTGTTTTATTTTTATCATTTTCAAATTTATAACAAAATTGTTTTATAAATGTATGTACTTACTTAAATAATTCTGTTTCCAAATGTACATGACTCAAAAAAAATTAAATTTAAAAATCAAACATAAATCCTTCTTTACTGTCTTACCATTAGGCGTCAATCATATATTTCGAAAATGTCTGTTCTGTGGCATTAATTACTAATATTCTAGGAATTAGTCACGGATTCGCTTAAAATGCAGTAAGAAAGTGAAATTGACCAATCACAATGGTTTTACAGAGCCGTGTAATTTGTTAGTTTGAAATGCAATTGAAGTCTTACATTGTATAGCGACGCAGTGCAATGTATATTTGTCTCACTTTGCTTATGGTAATTGTCATGCTATCTTATTTACACTTCATCATTTTATTAGTGTGCATAAACAAAGCGTATGGCTTATGTGTGTGCGTAACCGGGACAATATTTTACAAGAATTAGTACTAACGTAACCTATCTACCTCTATTTTAAATATAACATCATTGATGCTACTATATAAATCTCATGCGTCTGTCTGTAATTTCAATATCTTTGTCAAATTTTATGATAAATAGTCGTTTTGTGACTCACTGACTTCGATTCTACCATTTTTAAAATTTTTGTCTGTCTGTATGTCCTTTTTTAACTGAAGAACGGCTTGACTGATCTTGACGAAATTCGGTACGTAGTAAGACCATGTGATTGTGCTCATGATAGGCTACTTATTTTTTTAGAAAATCTACCCCTAAAAGGGCGAAAAGGGGGATGAAACTTTGTATGGGAAATCTTAAACCGCTGAACCGATTATGATGAAATTTGGCAGGGAGATAGTTTGACATCAGAAAACGGATATGAATTACTTTTTTTTATCAAAAATCTACCCCTTAGAGGGTGAAAAGAGAGATGAGATTTTGTATGGGAAACGCTACTAAATCTTGGTAATGATAAAATTCGATGAGGTGATAAGACTTTTTTATCAAAAACACATAGGCTACTTTTTTTATCAAAAATCTGTGAAAAGGGTGACGAGATGGCGGGGGACGACACTTTGTACGGGAAATACTAAACCGTTGAACTAATTATAATGTAACATTGATATAGTTTGACACCTGGGAACGGACATAGGCTACTTTTTTATCAACAAACTACCCCTAAGTGGGCAAAAAGTGAGATGAAACTTTGTATGGGAAATGGGAAACCACTGAACCGATTATGATGAAATTTGGCAGAGAGATAGTTTGATATCAAAGAACGGACTAAGGCTACTTTTTTTTTTCAAAAATTTACCCCTAAGAAGTTGAAAAGGGGGATAAGCTTTGGATGGGGAAAGGGCAAATGTTGGTAATGAAAAGATGCGATGATAAGACTTTTTAGTATAAAATCACTCTTAGTTATCAAATATTAAAATTAAATATGTAGGTATTTTGTGGACACATTATACACCAAATGGGCAAATGCCATTGTTAGAATGACAGGAAAAGTTTTATTATGTAGTAGTCGTATTTTAATAGTAGAAATTATTATTTTACATTGTTTCATTTTCTTTTATAAGCATACAATGTTTTATACGCACCCATTCCCAAAGTGGGCGATAACGCCCCCCTGTGGGCGCTGCAGCCCTAAAGGGGGGCGGTAAGGGACACAGAAAAAAATGGGGGCGTTGTGTAGAGGCCTGGGGGGTGATTTGTAATTTCATTTAGCTAGGAGGCATCTTAGACAACGACTGCATGAGCTCTCGACTCAGTAGACAAAATAAGTTTGGGAACCTAGATTTTATAGTGTCATTATACTTTTCAAATTCGTATATTTTCAATGAAGTGGTAGCATTTTATTGTACTGAAATGTATATTTCTTTACAACAATAAATAGTTTTTTATTGTTATTTCCGCCAATTATAAATTAGTTTAAAATGTATCTTAAAAAATAATAATGAGACGTAGTTGGTAAAAAAATATAGTAGGTAAAACAAACTATTAAAACGGGCTTCTTTAATCAATAATTGAAAACACCCAATTAATGCATTCGTAAATTAATAAATTTTCAATTCCTATTTATTACTAGCGACGCACCCCGACTTCGCACGGGTAGATATATAAATAGTAGCCCAAAACTTTGCCGAAGATCCAAAGCTATCTGTTTGGCCGTAACCTCGTTCTCGTGAAATTTAATTTATATTCGCGGTGACTCGGGCACTCCTTTTTATCCCCACAGGGCTCGATCTTTCAAAATAAGCCAAAACAAGTGCTTAATTGTTGATTTGGTTTTTTTTAAACAAATCTTTCGAGTTGTTGAACACATTATTCACTTTTTCCATAAGAACCTTGACATGTTTCGGCCCCTTTCGGCCCCAAGGAATCGAATAAAATATCCAAAAATCACTTCATTTGGTTTCTAAATCTCACAAGAAACCTTTGTAAAAAATTTCGATTACCTATCTAGAGTTCTAGCAGTTCATCAGTTCAGTTCAGCCAGGACATGTTCTTCTACATTTATAATCTGAATCAAGAAATGTTGAAAGCACTCGCATACCTAGGCGAATGACGAGATTTGAAGAGGCGAAAGAAATTTGTTAGGATCGCGAAGCTTGGCGCTCCGTCCTTTCTGACTACCCCGTTAGGGATACGGCGTAAAGATATGCATATACATTATGTATAATTTATTTGATTGATTCCTTAGTTACAAAAAACACATTCTTTTCCATACCTAATGCGACACTCCTTTTTACCCCTAATTTTTCAAAATAAGAAACTTGTCTACGTACTTAAGTATTCTATTTTGATTTTGACGCCAAGTTTTGGGTTTTTAATTGCCCTGAAACTAAGTGGTAACAGATTCCAAGGAAGACCAAGGCTGACTTATGGAATGGAAATGTCAAAAGCACTGTACACTAGATATCTAGGCAAAAATGTGTGAGGACAATGATGAGATTTGACGAAACGAAAGAAGTATGTAATGACCGCGACGCTTGGCGCTCCGTCATACAGCGTGACGATATGTATGTATGTATGTATGTAATTGCCCTTTTATTTTTACTTTGACAGCCTTTTTTAACCCCTTTCGTTGTTGTCTTTCCTGTTATAGTAGAATTACCAAAAATTATTTCTTACCTACAATATGTATTTATATTATACATTCATTGTATAAGGAACCTGTGTGCGAAATTTCAAAATCCTGGACCCAGCGATTTAGACTGTATGTTAATGAGTTAGTATGTCAGACAGTTTCTTATTTCTACACTAGTTCTATACTACTTTTCCATATATATATGTTAGTAAAACAAGTTTCATTGCTTAGATGTATATATTATCTGTTTAAACTCATTTCCACTATCATATTAAACGAGCAATATTTGCATATATATTTGATATCGCTTTCTCAAAAACGGCTCTAGCGATTTTGATGAAATTTACGGTATAAAGGTTGAGGGAGGCGAGAAATCGATCAAACTAGGTCTCAATTCTGGGAAAAATCGTTTTCTCCGTCTTTCACAAACTTAAAACTTCCTAACTCTAAACTTCTAAAATTTTTAATTTCGCAGCAGAGTTTACCTATTCAAACACATATCACTTTAATAATGTACTTAAAATAAGGAAATAAAATTAAAAATAATGATAAAAAGATAGACGTCATAACTTCAGCCTTCAGTTATTTATAAGGTCTATAGCTAAAAGTCATATAGAAAAATATATTATTTATTTTCCTGTACAATGAATTTAATGTAAAATTTCATGGACTTCCTTTATTTTAAGACACTATGTTACTCGTATTTGAAGGAGTATTATATAAACAATATTTGTATATTTATAATCACATTCTCGAAAACGGCCTAACGATTTCGATGAAATTTACAATATAGAGCTTTACGGTGGTCAAAAATCGATCTAGCTGGGGTCCAATTCTGAGAAAATTCGTTTTCTCTATGTTTTCACACACTTAAAACTTCTAAACTCTAAACTCTTCTGATTTTGCAACAGAGTTTATTTTCTCTGTAGTATAGTGGCTAGAGCGTAGATCTACCAAGTTTAAACACGCGGGTTCGAAATCTGCAATGTGATCAGACATTTTTTGTTATTTTTTTTGTAAAACACCAAGTAAAGCTCGGTCGCCCAGGTGCTAATAAATATAAGACAAAATCCTAACAGACTGACTCATCGACGTCATCCAGCCCAAATCGCTATGGACAGAACTTTGTCAATTTTATATTGTAGGCATCGTTTACGAAAAGGTTTCTTGGATTCAACCCCTAAGGGGGAACACGTATTTCAACGTATTTTTAAAATTCGACCCCTGATGTTAGTAAGGGTACCTATAGCAAAGTTTAAATGAGCAATAATATTTTCGGGACATATTTATTTAATACTTGCTTTTAATGCTCATTAAAACATTGTATGAATCACAAATTTTGATATTTTAAAAATTAGACTTGGACTTTACGGTGGTCAAAAGTCGATCTAGCTAGGGTCACAATCAAAAAAGTTTAATGAGAAACAATTTTTTAAGGTTCCGTACTACAAAAAGAAAAAACCTTAAAGAATCGGGGGGTTTGTCCGTCCATCTGTCTCCCTGTGATGACCTGGGTAAACGACGACTTCTCTGGAACAGGCAGAAGTATCAAGTTGAAATTAATATCATATGCGAAGTCTACGTACGGTCTCTCGGAAGTGAAGGAAATTTAAGCTTCTTAGTCAACGCAATCCAAAAGCGATTTATGTCACACATTTTAATACTCGCAAACTCACTCATCAAAACCTATAAATAGGATACATGCCGTTGACCTATAATGTATGAAATTTGGCAAGAAGCGTGATCTCACAGCACAAGTAAAGGAAAAAAGCTTCAGTAACCTCGGTTTGGCGATGACGAATCAGTCAGTTAATTGATCCCCTATTTTAGGATATGGAAGTTGATTTATAAAAATCAATTACAGTCTGTGTGTCACTCATAGATTCGAATACCACTGAATCAAATGAGTTCTTTATGAATTATGTTAGACTAGACACATTACTGAAGAGGTTAGGAAAGCAATTAGAGCAGTGACGTACCTAGGGTGGGGCAAGTAGGCCACTTGCCCTGGGCGCCAAAGGAAGGGCGCAAAATTCGCAAATTATAAAACATTTAAATGCTCATTTGACTCATTTAATGCAGATGTGTATTTTTGAAAGCGTCTCTCCGATCTACTTACATCTTACGATTGAAATATCTATCACAAGTTGTGAGCGATCTTCTTGTCAGCAAATAAAAATAATAAAAATATTTCCGTCGCAGAAGGCGAGGAAGGTGCAATTTAAGTAATAACTATTAAAAACGCACCTAATTTGCGAACAAATTTTAGTTCTAAAACACAGAATACATTTTTTTGACTATTATTTAATTTATTCGTTTTTACTTTATATTTAAATAATTTACAAAGGGGCGCAAGTTCAGTGCTTGCCCTAGGCGCCATTTCCAATTGATACGCCCCTAAGTTTGAGCTTGTAATCAAGTCTCCGTGTGAAGTTGAAGCGAGTCCTTGGTATTTATTACATAAAACTTTATTAAAATAGGACTTATGCTTAGTGCTGATCGATTTAAAATTAAACTATTCCCATATTCCATTAAAATTTATCTTTTATAGATCCAAGAGTCAAATCTGTTTTTTCTTCTTCAGTATAATCAGCATATTTATTTACATAGAAAACGTTGTCGGGGTTTTCCTGATTTGCTTTGTTAATTAGAATTAAATTTCGAATGAATGTTTGGTATCGAAAATTCCATTCATTATTATCTTTATATTGTTTATTGAAGTCCTTCTCAAACTTTTCAAATAGTTGAAAACTATTATTAACATCATAATGAGGCTTTTTACTTATTGTAGCATTTTGAGTGTATACTGCTGAGACCAAAATAAGTATAACATAATAATATTTTGTCATTTTTAATTCAATTAATTTGGATCTTTCATTCAGTAATGATTGAGGAAATATGTTTAGAAAACTCAGCAATAAATAGTCATTTTAAACGACAAGGTAATACAAATTTAAACCTCAAGGAATATATTTAAAAATGAAGCAATTTCAATTTAAGAAATTACGTAAAAGTAAATGCGTTCGTGGAATTTCCTCTTTGTAACTTTTTCTTCCGTCTCTTAATGATTTCCTAGTTTGAATTATTTATTTTTGGAATTTGCTAGGTATTTACTAATACACTGAGCTTTCATTCCGAAAGAGATAATATATTTATAATTATTTATCAACTTCATAAATTTCCTGAAAAATTTAAGCACAAAAAATATAAAAGCGTACAAATTAGCTTACTATATATAAACTCTAAATCATAAAATTGTCGTCTGCTTCGTCATTGAATTGAGTACTTTTCTCTTTTCTTCATCTGTATAATCCGCATATTGTGTAATAGCGTACACGTCATATGGATTTTCCATGTTTGCTTGGTTTATTAATTCTAAATTCATAATAAATATCTGGAAACGCGAATTAAACTCCGCGTCGTCCTTATAATTTCTGTTGTGATCCTTCACAAATTTGGAAAACAAATTGTGAGCGTTGTTCAGGTCATATAACGATTTATTAGGAGGTGTTATTGAACATACCAGAGTGATTAACATTAATAGCATTAAATAATAATTTAAATTCGTTTTATAATACATAATTTTCTAAAACACGTATAAGACACTCAGCCACTTTCACACTTATTTCATTTAATGGTGAAAAGTATATAACATATAATACATAGGTAATCTTAAGTGGCTATTTCCTGTTAATACACTATTAGTTTTAAAATGATTTTTAGCGATAATAATGATTAATTTTAATGAAATTTCATCAAATTTAGGTACTTACAAATAATCATGTATTATCTAGATATTCGTTAGTACTTGTACAATTTTCTCACAATCAGTAAACTAAACTCTTATCGCATTCGAGCTGAAAGCAATTTCAGAATGGATTAAAAGCTAATTTATTGTGAGATTAACATTGTGATTCGATTAAAGTTTAGGTTGTTTATATCATTACAAAACTGCGTTGCGATTACTACAAGCACCGTTTTACGCTATAAACGATATATCGTTTCTAGCGCTATAAGTAATGTATATAAGTCAAAGTCAAATCGATTTATCAAGTAAACTTCTACCTTTGGTTCGAAAAGTATAATCTAAAATGAATGGATTATAGCAATTGACATTATTTTACAATATTTCTTTTTGTTTGGGATAGGTGTTTCTCTTCTAGTACTACCAGAGACAAAATGGGTATAAATATTTAGAAATGTAATACCTCGATAGGGGATTTGGAGTAGGACGGGGAGGGGAGAGGGAGAAACGAAACCTCCTACGAAGGAGGAGGCTAGGAAACTTATAGCTTCGGAGAAAATGAAAAAACAATCTTCCATACAAGGTACGGGTTCTTTCACATTTATGTGCAGAAATTAAGAGGATTGTAGTGTAAATGAGAGGTGAAGTTCCGTGCGGATTCTGATATGGCGATTCGCCGGCCGCTGCCGTGGCACATTCGCGTCAATCGCTCGGCTCGCGTGTTGTGGTGAAATACCAACCTAACTTAAATAAATAGAGTTTTCTCATAGAGTGGATTTTAATATGGCGCTTCAAAGGCTGCTACCGCGGCACGCTCGTGTTGTGGTAAAATACCAAACTAAATAAAAAGAGTCTTCTTAAAGAGCGGATTCTGATGTAGCGCTTCACCAGCTGCAGCCGCGGGACACTATCTTCGCTCGCTCGGCTCGTGCGTTGTGGTAAAAATATTAACCTAACCTAACCAAAAGGAGTGTTCTTATCTCGGACCCAGAAACAAAAGGGATGTCCCTTTTTTGTTGACCCAGTTTCTAGGCTTTTGCTTTTGAAGAATCACAGTACAACGATACACAGCGGAACATGACATATTTTTATTTTTGTGAATACTGGTAGCTAAAATACTTAAGACTTACGAGTATTTTGAAAATAATTATTTAGTGACCGACTCATTAGCTGATACAAATTACATTGACAGTGCGAGGTTCCATACTTACTAACTACTACTACAACTATTTTATTCGGGGCTACGCTCAATGAGATAGAAAGAGACACGAAATTTTGTTTGACACACGGTGATAAGAGCGGCAACTTAATATGACTCCGCCCATTATGCTTCTTGGTCTGAGGTTCTTCTAGTACACATTCTGATATGGCGGTTCAACGGCCACTCGCTTCGCTTGCTCGGCTCGCTCGGCTTGTATATTGTGGTAAAAATACTAACCTAACCTAACCAAAAAGAGTGTTCTTAATTCTTACAGAGCGGACTCTAAAATGGTGCTTCGCCGACCGCTGCTGCAGCATTCTCGCTACGCTCGCTCGCGAACCTAAAATAAATAATTAGAATAGAAAACTCATAATTATCTCGTTTTATTTCCGTATTCCAAATTTAAACATGTTTATCAGTACCACCTTACCAACACGGGCAAGTTTTCCTAAATATTCTTGCCGATATAGTTGGTAGATCACCACAACTTTTTTACAGTAATTATTTAAGTCATCATATTATAATAGCAGATGTACCTTGCAACAAAAGAATTTTTTCCTTCCTTAACTTAACTTCATTTTAATTTATTTTGTTTATGAAATCAAGTATTGTATATTAAATTTACTATTTGAATTATTTTTTGTACATTCCAAACATTAATACATTTTGAACATTACCGTTTTTTAGTAAAGTTCAATGTATTTTTCGATTTTCAAAAATTAATATAAAAAACTACACATCACCTGCCAAAAACGCTGCAGGATGGAAAAGACATCCACCTCCATCTCATACAACCCTAACCAGTTAGCCCGTTTCTAAACCTAATCAAAAAAAATGTAATAAGTATACTAATAAAATGTTTTTAACGTCTACAAACCAAAGTTAAAATAACCAAACGTAATCAAGAAAAGCCGCTTAAATATTATCGTGATTGAAAAGTAGATATTTCAAAAAATTGTGTAAGGTAAAAAATAAACCACCACGCTACTTGAAAAATTCAAAGGGAACTGGAAAGCTTTATGAAAATATTCACTCTTCGGCGACTACACAAAACATAATTTAAAAACTCCTACACGTGTACATATTAATAGAAACATATTTATTAAACATGTGTACAAGAAAATAAATCCTATGAAATATCGTATTTGAAGCCTTCTTATGGAATGCATCGAATCTGGAAAATTATTACTCAGACCCTCTGAAATATTTATTAGCATATTTCCTCAACCTCAACTGATTTTGGTTGTGCAAGAAAGGTAATTGTAAGATGTATTGTCAGAAGGTGGTCCCCGTTATTCCTCATGAGGAATGGAAATAATTATTCTCTTATTTAATTATTTATCTATATGACGATAATGAGTTATTATTTTGCACCTGAACTACCCTAAATAAGCACTATTGAATGCAATAAATAAATTAAGTAATTATGTAATACTTATTTACATATATTGAGTTTTTCGATATACTGCTTTCATTGCAATATAATTTATATACTCACAAAAAACTATCGCTAGTTCTTGCTACCCTTACCACAGAAAAAATAACTATCCCCACCTCCCTACTAATATTTTAAAAACGAAATATTGATTCATTGCTTGTTTTAGTTTTACGCGAAAAATGCTTAACCAATCAACCTTAATTTTTATACACTGACTGCATAAAGTTCTAGTCGTTTTAGCCATTATTTATCAATATAATGAAAGTAGTGACAGTCAAAAACCATAGGCAACAATTTAAACAGGCTGAAATTCTCATATATTTATTTATCACATAAAACGTCTAACTGTAAGTATCACAAACCAACAAACATAATATTATGTACTTAAGAACTTAAACTATCACGTTACTGAACTACATTAAAATGGTAACTGGGAATCACAGACTGGTTTTATCAATAAAATTACCTAAAAACCTACCATAGTATACACAACCCATACATGATTATTCTCGGACCAAGTAATCACTATGGACGGAGTATTTGCTCTAAGAGCAAAGTCCTTTTTTCGTCTTTTTTTTGTGCCCGAGTTTCTAGTTTTTTACTAATGTACGTGACTGGGGACGATCACAGTACACAGCTGAACATGACGTATTTTTATTTTTGTGAATACTAGTAGTCAAAACACTCAGGATTTACGAGTATTTTGCAAATAATTATTTCATGACAGACTCATAAGCTGACACGAATTAACACTTAGTAATTCGTACTATAGCTGACTGTTTCACTCGTGATTACGCTCAATGAGATAAATAGAGACACGAAAATTCGTTTGATATGCGGCGATAAGAGCGGCAGCTTATTATGGCTTCGTCCATTATGTTTCTTGGTTCGAGTGATTATTATAGTATTTCAAAATAGCTGCAGGTACATGCAAAATAATATCCGAAATTCGAATCAAATACTATCATCTACATATCAACGAGAACATCAAGTTTTTTTATTCATAACAATTGGGAAAAAAAGTCTAAACAGAATGGTACTTTAAATGAAATAAAATAATTCAGTTACGAAATAACTTATGTATACCACATAGTCTTCGATGGTATTTAAATGGAACAGTGGTTGATTTCGTATAACTAGGTAAGTTGTTTGCTGTGTCATAGACATCAATCAAACTTTTAAAAAACTATACAGTTATGCTTTGGTCGATAAATATTTGATATGTAGAAAATCATTGTCTTCATTTTAGTAAAAACTTAATATCAAATAATATGACTTAAAAGACGATATACAAGGCACTTCTTTTTTAGTGAAGCTTCGTTTTATTTATAATTTATGTATAATTTATGGTAATTTAATTGTAGAAATCATTATTTGTGCAATTAATTTTATCTTTATGGTACAATATAATATATTATGTTGGTGATTATAACTGCGTATCGGTTACATCTCTTTGTTGATCTATCAGAGATATACCTGTAACAAAACATTAAAAGCGTTTATTACAACATTAACGAAAAAGGAGAAAAATATTGTATACTCAGGTGTTACTTTGCGGAAATCTATTTCATGTGATAAATTCCTGAAATCTTTAGCTATTTTCGGCTCAAACTCCAAAAACCACCAATGGACACGTGTTTCGCCTCTCAACGAAGCATCCTCAGGATATACCAGAGATCAGATTCGGTCAGCTAACCAGCAACGAATCAGTGCTTGATTCGGTGCTGGTGAAACACGTGTCGATTGGTGGTTTTTGGAATTTAAGCGGAAAATAGCTAAAGATTTCAGGAATTTATCACATGAAAGGAGAAAAACATTAGAAATAGTAATAAAATAACGAAAACGCTTTAAAAATTGTATAACATAATATATATGTACACTTATACTATATTACTGCAAGTGCTATTCAGGCGGCATTTAAATAAAAAAGAGGTTTGATATTATTAAAAAAATACTCCAATAAATAGCTGGCAGTTTAGTCTACACGATGGTGTACCATAATTCCAAATTTGAATTTAAATGTTCGAGTTTTCATCGAATAAATGAATGTGGAGCTCAATGTGGAGATTGTTTTCAATGTGTATTCCGTTGGAATTTCTGCATTTATTCACATTTTTTTTGCCAAAAATATCGTTCTTTTAATAGAGATCGTTAACAAAGCTTTGTAACATCCTACCAAGGAGATTATTTTCCTAATAAATATGGATACCTCACCCACGGAAGCCGCCCAAATCGTGGCGTTGCTGAATTCAGGGCTTAGGCAACGTGTTGTGGCTGCACAATTGCATCTTAGCCTCTCTGCTATCAATAGACTATATCAGAAGTATATTATGCGACTATTTTATAGTTGAAAAGATAAAGAAATACTGTAAAGATGTTAAGAGCCTTTACCTATGCACATGCACCACATAGTAAGCGAATTCATTCTTCGCCCCTAAGCCCTGATCATGCAGGAATAAGGTTGATTTTCGCAGTATCGATTAGATCATATTCTATTACTTATCCATTATAGATAATTACCTTGTAACTGTATTAAAAATAATTTTGAAATTCTGTACATTTTCTAAACCCAACTGAATGTTTGTGCAAAACGGGGTTTTTTCGGATTTTTTAAAATGAGATCGTATTCTCCTATCGTGTTACTTACTACGTGTCAAAGTTGTTTATATCCCAAACAACTCTCAGTCTCCGTAAGAATAGAGGATCCAGGTCACAAAACACAACCACAGTCTGCATAGGCAAGCTCTTAAACATTAAAATAATGAATGGTGGATTATGCTTTACATGAAAGGCATAAATAAAAAAAACGAGATCAATGAAAAGCATCGCTTTATTTTTTAATTTCCAATAATTAACAATGTATCGAAAGAAATTTAACGGGCACCTTCTTTTATAAAATAACTAATAATCTCTTTTTGTTCAATTTTCTTTAAAGGTAGTAACAGTCTGAAATATTTCTTTGTTTCAATGAAATCTCAAAACGACGCTGTACAACAAAAAATCTTATTATTAATTCTTAACTCTAAATATGGCCCATCTACATTTGAAGAAATTCTCGATAAGGGTAAAGAACTCCAATCAATCAAACGTGGTTCGCATTGATAAAGTAAAGAAATTATTAAGACAAAAAACTCAATTATTTACATATATACTTAAAATCACGCCATTTAACATGAATAAGATATATTCAGGATGACAGAATATCTTCACGTCACTTTTGGCAGTAAGTATTGAGGCTTAAATGGTAATACGAAAACAACGAGAAGTTCCTAACGCATCACCTATATAAGTTTCTTATAATAAGCCCTACATGGTGGTAGAAAGGTAATAGACTTTTAAGACTTTGGAGGGAAGATAAGCAACATAATTCACATTTCTCTTTCTTTCACAAACCAATATTTTATCATTTATTCATTATTAGCTTTTTATTTTTAAAATATCTAGCCTGTAACAGACTGTATGGAGAATAATGGAAGAAAAGTCAAGAGAACCAGACATGACCGATTTAATCCATAGCTACCAAAAGAATCAATAACAAAAGGCGCAACAAAAAATGACGAATATTTTAAATTATATTCTGAATAAAAAATGGCATAAAAAAAAATATAAAAAAGAGGTGCATCTTGCACATAGCCTATGTCCCTCCTCAGGGATGAAGCTATCTCCATACCAAATTTCATCGCAATTGGATGAACGGTATGGCAGCCCACAAAATATGAACAAACAAACAAACATTGATTTTTATGTATTAGACTAGAATATGCCCGCGACTTCGTTCACGTTTTTATTTTTAAAATAGCCTATCCCCTTCTTCAGAATTCAAACTATCTTCATACCAAATTTCATCGCAATCAGATGAAGGGTATGGCTGCCCATAAAATACGAAAAAAACAAACAAACATTGATTTTTATGTATTAGACTAGCTGTACCCGCGA
Source organism: Zeuzera pyrina (assembly GCA_907165235.1). Classification (NCBI taxonomy): domain Eukaryota; kingdom Metazoa; phylum Arthropoda; class Insecta; order Lepidoptera; family Cossidae; genus Zeuzera; species Zeuzera pyrina. The sequence goes on along the minus strand of OU015626.1, from coordinate 10,502,643 downwards.
CTTTTTCGGGGTAAGTTTCGTCCCCCTTCCTCTCGTCTCCCTTTTCACAGATTTTTGATGAAAAAAGTAGCCTATGTTTTTTTTGATAAAAAAAGTCTTATCACAGCACCAAATTGTATCATTACCAAGTTTTAGCATTTCCCATACAAAATTTCATCCACTTTTCACCCTCTTAGGGGTAGATTTTTCATAAAACGTAGCCTATGTCCGTTCTCTGATGTCAAACTGTCTTCTTGCCAAATGTGATGACATTTTAATAGGTTCAGCGTTTTAGCCATTTCGCGTACAAAGTTTCGTCCCTCTCCGTTCCGTCCCCATTTTCACAGATATTTAATACAAAAAGTAGTAGTATATATATGTATATATATATCTAGGTGTCTCGGGGTGCTGATTACGAAAATGATGTTCATTTTCAAATCCAAGATGGTGAATATTACTTTTTTTGGATAAATCAATACGGGTATCAAATTCTAGGTTTCTCGGGGTGCTGATTACGAAAATGACTTTCACTTTCAAATCCAAGATGGCGAATGTTACTTTTTTGGATAAATCGATATGGATGTCACATTATAGGTTTCTCGGGGTGCTGATTATGAAAATTGTTTATTTTCGAATCCAAGATGGCGAATAGTACTTTTTTTTGATAAATCGATATGGGTATCAAATTCTAGGTTTTTTGGGGTGCTGATTACGAAAATGAATCATTTTCAAATCCGGTATTGCGGTTATGGACTGGCCAGCAAAAAGCCCGGATATGAATCCCATAGAACACCTATGGGATGAGTTGAAGAGACGAGTGAGAGCGAGAGATCCTGCTCCGGAGACGCTTGGTCAGTTTAAAACAGCTATACGAGGAGAATGGAATAACATCCCACAACACAAGATTGTGACTCTAATCCGTTCCATGAGGAACCTTACGCACATTTTATTGGCGAAGAGTTCATTTTTATGCAAGACAATGCCAAAGCTCATACCGCAGGTATTGTAAATGAATACCTGGACGATGTCGGTATTTACGGTTATGGGCTGGCCAGGAAAAAGCCCCGATATGAATCCCATAGAACATCTATGGGATGAGTTGAAGAGATGAGTAAGAGCGAGAGATCCTGCTCCGGAGATGCTTGGCCAGCTTAAAACAGCTGTACGAGGAGAATGGGATAACATCCCACAACACAAGATTGTGACTCTCATCCGTTCCATGAGGAACCGCATGGAAGCAGTCATTAGAACCCGGGGAAGAAATACGAGATACTGAATAATTTTTTTTTAACATTTTATTGTCTTACGTCTTTGTTTCTAACATTTTACAAATTCTTCTCAAAGGGTAAAACCATACTTGTTGAACAAAACACGCTAGCTAAAGAAATTTAATTTTAATTTGAAACATCAATATTTGTTAAACGATACCTTTATAATATCCGCAATTAACTGGCACCATTTCTTTTTTTTGTTTTAGCGTAAAAAAATCATAAGAATCATTCAAAACCAAACTTCAGAGGTGTTTCGATTTTTTTGATGAGAAGTATATAATGAGAAGTATATAGAAGTATATATACCTTTTCATTATAAAATACACCAAACATTAACAGATAACATTTACATTTTTTTATCTGTTTAAATTAACAGATAAAAAAATGTATATCGATAGTGCGACTCTCCCTTAGGAGGGAAAGTAAAGGGATCTTAGCTCATACAATCGACGTCTTCAGTAATATATAGATAATTTCTTCATTTTAATTCATCAAAATGTCGAGGTAATGCATTTTAGATGTTTCTTGGAGTTTCTGACGACCAATATATCGAGGCAGTCTTTCTAATAGGATCCGCTTAGGCAGACTAAACCACTAAAAAAATCTCAACATCACTCTACTAAATAAACACTTATTTCAACAATTTCACATAACAGCATGAAGCGTACATACTTGTGACGCAAAACTACACCAATTTTATATCACAATATCCCCTAGAAATCATTTGCAAAGAATTAAAATGAACGCCTAACCGCTTCCCATAAAATTCTGCGAAAAACTCAAAATACAAAATCAAATCTATCTATTAGTATTGCAACGAATAGTTGTAGATATTCGGCCAGTTCGGCTTCAACACTAATATTAAATATTCGGCCATAAACATATCTGAACCAAAGAATACATTGCTCTTATTAGTTGTTTTGGTGATAGCATGACTAGGGGGACGATTATAAATACTGTAGAGTTCATTTTTAATGAGTTAAAAAGAAAATACCAACAATGAGAGACAAATTCGTTGTGGACATATTTATATCCTTCAACATTTACTCTGTCCATTTTATACTATAAACGAAAGGCGTGTTTGCCTTTTAATACAATTATCTTATAGAATATTTCTTAATTAAAACAAAACTCACCGAATAATTTACCTCTTAAAATGAAAATGTTTTTTACTGCAATACTTAAACAAATCCATTTTCACAATGAAGACATTTATTAATGTTATAAAAAGCTGAAATGCTTATTTTTGAGGAGCAATCTCAGTGGCTGACTAATTTTTGAGAAACTGCTGCCATCAGATTAATAAATAATATGATGTAATTTATTTATCTTATGCTTAAAACAAACTACTAAATTATACATCACGCTATTGTTAGGAATGCAATATGTAGGTAGGTACCTATTATACTTGTATATACGTTATTTAATATTACTCACTACTATAAAACTGTGAGGTATTTCACTGCATTTGTTCATTATGTAAATATGTAATCCTAAAATATCATGTAATTTAATTTATAAATATCGCCATCTTTGCCACTGTCGAAACCGGTAACATAACGAGATAATACAAAAAAAAACCAAACATATTTACCAATAAATTAAAAATAAAATTAATATATACATGTAATAATTTAGTTTGCGTTTACGAATTGACGTCTTAGAATTTCCATTCCGAAATCACTAAAACAAATACGAAATAAAATCAATAGAACCAAAATATTGTAAATATATACACAACAAACATATAAATATTGCTATCAATAGTCATACATACCCGTTAAAAATGATCTTAGTTCATCAGTATCACAGTATATAGGGTCGTGTAGAACACTGTTCAGCTGCTCTTTGACGACTGGTTTTGCGTTGCACCAGATCACGCGTCCACTGCGCGACCACTCTGTTACTAGCATTTTTAAACTCTGGGAACAAACAGAGGTCAAATAAAATTCAGGCGTCAAACAATAATAATGCGTCAGATAATAGGTACACACCAACCATCCGGTCTCAAAATGAGGCATCCCTGTGCTATGAGAACCAGGTCACGGCTATTAGGGGCATCACCTAGAACACCTAGACTCGAGACAATCTAGAAAAGACCATTTGCAAATTGACCCGACCGGGAATCGAACCCAGAACCGTCAGCGCTTGGATATAGCACACCTAAATTATTGCGCCATCGAGGTTGGCACTTGTGTCACGTGTCAAAATTTTATTTGAATTATTCAGTCTACGAAATTCTTAAGTATATTTTTCGATTTTCGAAAATGGAAACCTAAGGGGACCGCTCACGCGTCTATCCATCCGTCTGTCACACTTAATTTTCTCGCCCTAACGCGACCGGTGATGCTGTAAAAACCACTAAGGCAACAGCAAAGAGGAGGGTTTTTCTAGTCGGTTTGAGTGGAACACTACTCAGTCGGTATAGAGTCCGGCTGAGTGTCCGTGGAGATTTTTTCCCTTCTCAGAAACAAAAATCGCTCGATTTTCTAGAATCTGTAATCCCTTGAGTTCTTTTGCCTCAACAATTAACGATTATTTTCGTCATAAATAGACAAAGTCAAATCGATTTATTCAAGTAAACCCAATTTCAAGACTGATATTTTTTAACGTCAAGTCTATAATATACCTTCGGTTTGTAAAGAAAGGCTACATTGAGAAGAACCGATAAGTAATTCAGAATAATAGAACTAATCAATACATAATACATTAGTACATTACTAATACCCATGTCACTGTCTAAGCGCTCTCACCTTTAACAAAGTTTAATATACAACTGGAAAAGATGAATGCCTCGATAAATGTTCTTTAGTACTGTTATGTTTAACTCAAAAGTTAAATTGTATGTATTTTAAGAAAATACTTAAGCGTATTTAATATCGCATATAAAATACATACACGATCTCAACTTCTCAAAATAATTAACTATAATGAAATTTCGAATTTAGCTATGTTTTAACAAGTTTTACGGCCACATATCAACATTGCATGTGATTTGACGTTGTGGCTTGCGGCGAAATGAATATTAAATTCGTGCCTAAAACATTATTCGGTTATATTATCAAATAATAATGTTAACATAGATAATAATGATAATTATACATTATAGTACACAAATAGCTACAATATTTTGTATTAGAAATATTTATTGATATTTTGTGTTGGAAATATTTATTATTTAAGTAAGAATAATTGCAATCATCGATGTTATCTGTCATGTTCTCAATAAAAGATTTTCTATTAGCCTCCTACATTAATAATATTTTCCAATAATATTGGGTCCTTACATATGAAATTGGCGTTTTGTACGGGAGGAATATAAAGTCAATTTTTTTTTTGTAAAATATATTTAATTAATCAAAGTATGCACCGTTGTTATCTATGCACTTTTGCGATCTCATAGGTAGTTCATTGATCCCTTTACTAAAAAAACCATGGGGGCGAGAATCAATAAACTCTTTGAAGGCGGTTTGGACTGCCGCATCGGAGTTGAATTTTTTTCCTTGTAAGAAGTTGTCCAAATTCCGGAAAAAATGGTAATCTGTTGGAGCAAGGTCCGGGGAGTACGGTGGATGTCGCAGACATTCCAATTGTAGCTCATCTAACTTAGTGGTTGTTTGTTGTACAGTGTGTGGTCTAGCGTTGTCGTAAAGCAGCAGTGGCCTAGAGCGATTGACCAATCTCGGTTGTTTAGCAGCTAGTTCTTCCTTCATGGTTTGCAGTTGCTGACAATAGATATCTGCCGTAATCGTTTGGCCAGATTTTAGAAAGCTGTAGTGAACGACACCGGCGCTAGTCCACCAAACACCCACAACTAACTTTTTCTGAGTCAATTTTCGTTTAGGGCAGGATTTGGCTAGGTCTCCAGGGTTCAGCCATTGCGACGAGCGCTTCCGATTATCGTACAGTATTCACTTTTCATCACAAGTAATGATTCGATTTAAAAACCCTTCATTATTGTGTCGGTTGAGCAAAGTAACACAACAGTCGACGTGTGTTTGCAAGTTCGATTCACTCAATTCATGAGGTACCCATCGTTCAAGTTTTTTTACTTTTCCGATTTGCTTCAAGTGGATTAATACAGTTTTGTCACTTACCCCGAAGCCTGCAGCTATCTCTGAAGTGCTTTATGATGGATCCGCTTCCACAATAGTCTTTAATTCTTCATTTTCCACTTTGATCTCCGGCCGTCAACGGGGTTGGTTCTGAAGGTCGAAATTTCCAGAACGAAAACGTTGAAACGAAAAACGTACCGTGCTTTCTTTTGCGACACCAGCGCCGTACACATCATTAATCCTTCGAGCTGTTTCTGCAGCACTGGTGCCACGGTAGAACTCGTACTCGTAAATATACCGATATTTCATGTTTTCCATTGTGCGGTAATAAGCGACGCCAAAGAAAATAATAATGAGGAAAAAACAAATGAATGTTTTCAAAACTCAAATGTACCAGCTAAATGAATTTATAAATTTGATTTTGGAGTTCTTAACTAAAGAGGAGATGTTTCAGATCAAAGTGGTCAGTACGACAAAACGCTAATTTCATATGTAAGGACCCAATATTAATAATATTTTCCAAGCCCAATAAATTAATAAACTTTTTGTTGTTGTACATTAATGACACCGACTTCAATAACTGTCAAATCTTTACTAATATTAATAAAGATGTGAACTTCGTTTGTTTGTATGTAATAGATAAACTCAAAAACTACTCAAACGATTTCAAAAATTCTTTCACTTATAGAAAGCTACATTATCAGCGAGTAACATGGGCTGTATTTTATTTTCAAAAAGTTTTTACCCGTACGAAGCCGGGGCAGGTCGCTAGTTTAATTATATAGGTATTTGTATCGTATTTATAAAGTTACTTTTATTTTGAGTTTTGATAAGTAGAGGATAGTTATTTTGTACTTTTCAGTGTTTTTTTTGAAGTCGGTTTCGCTTTTTTTCTTAAATTGTTTTTATTTCTCCATTTTGATTGACCTTGGCCTACATAAATATCTAGAGCAGGTGAACAATTAACTTCTTTTCTAATTCTGGAGCGCAATGACATACAAGAAAAGCATCAATATAAATAAAGCTTATAAGTAGTTAGCGTTATTTGGTGTTATTTGGTATATCTCTGAAGTCCAAGCTAAAATACCGGTGTAATATAAATGGATCCACCTCGGAAGTAATCCCTTTCAAACAAAAGAAGAATTTTTGAAATCGGTTTACAATTGATGAAATTATCGGCGAAGATACAACCTCCTCATCTTTTTGAAATCAGTTAAAAATATTTAAGTAGTCCTTAATTGTACAAGGACATTGGAGAAGTTATTTCCAAATATTTCTTAATTTTATCTCTATAAATGCCGCAGTTCAAAAATTACGATCGATTCAGTATTGAGCAGTGCCAAAAGTAAGAAGAGTGTTTAGCATGAAATAGAGATATGTAAAATGACTGATGAAGAGGAATAAGATAGAAACTGTATCATTTTTAATTTTAATAATGTTGTTATAGTATTATTGTTCTGGAACGCAAGCCCTAGCTCATAGAGCGTAGCGTTTGTGATCTGTGATGTGGTGTTGGTCTGTGTTGTGTATTGGCACTGTAACGTGTAGCCACAAAGTATCTTATATATGTAAAATGTTATAGACTATATTTTTTTTGTTATAACGGACATTACTTTCAGTTTGGTTGTAAAACTTACCGTATTTTTGTGCAATATAATCCTAAAACAACGTATACTTTATTATTTCTACAAATATTATGAAAAAAAGAGAAAAACTTATTCACACACAATTCTCATACAAAACTATTATATGATTAAATTAACTTGGACTGGTTGTCAAGTATCCAATTTTCGAGAGTTGGTAATTGGCAGTTCATATTTTTTTATGGATAATTGAAAAATCAAAAACTTGACCATGACTTTTGAACTATCAAATACAGAATCAGCATTCACATTACAGTTATAATATTTGGAAACAATATCTCTTCTGCCCTGTTCGGTTTGATCCATAACTTTAGGGATATGTATAAACACTTGTAGAAACATACATACTTGTAGAAACGTATAGTCCATCCTGTAAAGAGCGTCGCAATATACCACAAGAGTATTCGCAGATCTTCTCGCGCTGACATTTTCATTACCACCATTACTGATAACGTTCCCTCTGCTACCGTTCACTGCACTATTGTCATTTGTTATCACATCATTACCAGTCGTTATTACTTCATTAATACTGACCACATTATTAGCGTTCACTCTTACTGCACTACTGTCACTAGCAACATTGTCACTGTCGGAAATAACAGTTAAACTTTCTAACGTGATTGGAGGATCCAAGTTTTTTGTTTTTGGGTTCTTCAAAGCAATTAATTTAGAGCGGACTCCTTCAGCACCCGCGAAATGGAGTCCACCGACGGGATATATAGCGTAATATGGAGGGAGCTCACCGTCCTGTAAATATTACAATGTTTTTATATCAACATGTAATGGATAGTAAAAAGAAAATTTTACGAAAGAATTTTTGAAATATATCTTGCTTTTATTTTACTTATTTAACAATTTACAGCACTCATAATACATGTATACTAAGTAGATAGATATAAACAGAAAGAAAAGCAAAAGGTACAGCTTATTTCTACAAGAAATTTCTCCTAGCGGACCCGTGATAAGATTTTTTATGAAAGAGGTAGACATTAGATACTGTGTATACTACAATATTAATGTACTAATAGATATAAGCATGTATTAAGTTACATGAAAATAAACATATAATGTTATACGTAAAATTCTGTTGCGCGTGTGTTCGTAATTCCTTTCCTCCTGAACGGTTTAACAGATTTGCATGAATTTGTTGTACTTATGGGGTCACTTGGATTGTTCTTAGCTATAGTCGGACATAATTATAATCCCATTAACTCCACGGGGACGAAATCATGGGCAAAAGCTAGTCTAAAATACAATAAAAGAAAACATTACGTATTCATACTTTATAGAAGCAAATTATTTAGAAATTCGGTATCGGTTCTTAGATCTTTCTGATTTTTAAGAGGATTTAGAATGATGAAAATACATCTTTTATTATTGTCGGTAAAAGAAATCGGTCGTTTTTTTTCTATTTTCTTAAATTAGGTACCCTATTATATACATGAAATATGAGCCATCTATGAAAAGTATTGTAGGCGATATTTTGTACTTTTCTATTTGATGTTCCCACTGCGTTTTAAACCTCTTTGCCAATTTAGCGCTTACGATATTTTTCTGAAAGATTCGATATTTTCTTTCTTTTCATGACGGAAACTAATAAAGAGTGAGGAAAGACATTTACCATTACAATTCGAAATTCCCTTAAAATAATTAAGTACACTCGAAATTAAATAATTTATTGTCTACTTCGTTGTGATAAATAATAATCTGGAAAAATTTAAAGAAATATTAATTCTAAACTGAACTGACTGAAATATGTAGAATCAGATTTTCAGCTTTCTTTCTTTTACCTTAAAACTCCGCAGAAGTAGTCGTTTAATTTGAAAAAATTATAAATACAAATCAAAAGAGAAGCGGTACTGAAGATGTTTGGTGGCTATTAAAACAGAATGTTAAATTCCTTCATTAATAGCATCATTAGAAATCATATCCTATAATAATAGCTTCATTTATAAATCATTAGAATTATTCTAATGATTTTTCTTGAACGCACACATTTTTAAAATACTCGATATTATTTCTATTTTTCCGAACAATACTTTTACAGATTCTGCCTTTCTAATTTTGGGACGGAATACTAAAAAAAGGCTCTTTTTCGCCGTGTAAATGTGCGAATGCGAGCAATTTCGTCGATAACCTTTTTTTTTATGATTTTTCACCTAAAAATTATTAGACAATTTTTCACTTTAATATTTAATAATATCTAACAACGTTATTGAAATACAATGAGTTCAACAACCGGTTTGATAATTTATTAAAGCGAGCGTTTCCAAACGTCGAAACAATCCGAAGGGGTGTAATACGTTGCATAATATAACCTTTGCGATCGTCGATTATTTATGTATGATAGAATTAAAGAAATACATTTTCAATTAATTAACAAAATTATGATTGCCGAAATTTATCACCCATTCATGGCAATTACTTTGGTATATTTAGATTAAAAATTAGACGACTGTTTTAGTTTTTTTGATGCAGTAAATTCAAACAATTCCTGTTTCTTAAATAATACAGTACCTACATCATTTATAGACTTAAAAAGTCGATGATGTGCGAATAATCACATTCTTAAAAACAACCTCTATTAGAGATACCTCTCGGAAACGCTAGCTTTATGATTATGCATAGGATGTACATATATATATGTATGTATATACATACATATTTTTCTCTTTTATTAGATTATCTAATCGAACTCTTCACACTACAATATAATATTCCGCGAGAACTTTATAAAATTAGTTATGAATACTAATTTTTATAGAATAAAACTTTTTATTTCTGCTTTTGTTAGTATTCCGTAGTCAAAACGACAATAACGGAAACTTTTAATTTCAGTAATGGCTGTCTGTCCATATTGTAATAAATCTAATTGTTTACTTCATCTTAAATTGGTAACCGAAAATCAAACGAGAAACAAAAAATTAAAGAATGACTATTTTAGATCCAATTTTTTTGATCATTTTTCGAGTTCTAATTTATCCAGTTAAAGAAGCCTAAATTAATGCGTGTCTGACACGTTCTTGGACGTTTGCTTTATTTAAGCACCTACTTCAATCACGTGTTTATAGCACAATGTCGAGATAATAAAACGATAGATTTACCGAGAATCATTTATTACTCATAATTCATAGGATTATCCACTAACTTTAAGAAACTTATTATAGTTAGTGGATAATCTTGTGTAAACTAATCCCACCGGTCTGTTGTTATCTAGTGAAAAGCAATAATAGTGAGATAGAATCTTTAAACTTTTTGCACTGCGATTGAGTACACCCGGGAGGGGCCAAAATGCTTCTCGGAAAACGTTCGTAACTCAATACGTTACGTTGCTTGTAAATAAAACAGAAGTTGGAGATTAGTACATTTTCACGTTCCTGCTCTGTATCGCTTATAAGGCTTCATGTGGCGAAATCTAATAGACGTACTGGATAAGTAAAGTTTTCTAACAATCGATGAACGCTACTGAAATGACCGTGCCGACTGACGATTGCCTTGAAAGGGACAATTATAATTCTCCTCATAATTTCCCCATGGAGTTGTCACTGCGCGACGAGGTCTTAATAATAATTATACCTACTTCTATATAACAGCAATAATAATGTCAAGTTAAATAAGTCATATATTTCATTATCACATTATTGTATTCTTCACTTATTTTGAACTCACATCAACAAACTGCACATCGAGGGGAGGCCGCGAGTGGTAATATAATAGTAGTAAAACGTCTACTCCAACACCACATAATAATCCCAGCTCAATACCCAAGGCCAGGCAACATACAAATGTACCCATCAATGGAATCAGGTCCAATCCTGAAAGAAAAGTAACGTTAAATATTCAAACGGATGCCCGAAAAATAATGTACTGAAGAATACTATTGCACAAAGGCTTCTTCTCACAAATGAGGTGACAATGATTGTTCAACAAAACGCGGACGGAGTGTGGATTAGAGGAAATACGTTAGTGCTCTATGAGGCAACTGCCCTGATTTGAGACTACTGCCACATAGCAATAACTAAGAACTAGGATAAAATTGCCCAAGTTCCATTGTCTGAAAGTGAATATCATAATTTGACATTTTAGACTCACAGATAAAACATCAATCACATACAATTTTATAATAAGAATACCGTAAGAATGAACTGTTATATCAATTTTCTGTCAATAAAAGTTTCACAATTAAATCTCGGAATTACGGGCAATTTTCGAAATCGTTTTTAATTCATCTGTCTTTCAGGAGACAAAAAGTAATATTAATTTAAAATTAATTGTTTAATACCAAAGCTTAATATTTGTGTAATTTACAATGTCAGTAGTATGTAAAATAACAAGGTGCCCCATTTTGGGCGTCAGATCTCGTTACTAAGAACAAAACTACTAAGAGTTTCCTCATTAAGGGTCTCACTAATAAACGTGGCGTAAACATGGAATAGTTATGACAGCCTTCTGTCGTACTCAAGCTTATGAACAAAAGAAAATTATGGAAAATGATAAAAATTTGTTCCGAAATTTAACCTGGTTGTAATTTTTATTAGTAACAGGTTAAACGTGTAATGTATTTTTATTATGAATGCAGGAGTACTAAGAGCTCACTCTAATTTGATAACTTACAATGTTATGAAGGTAATAAAATAATATTAATATCGTAAATCTTATTCGCACTGCACAGCTTTGAATTTGTAAAACCTTGAATTTTTCTAAGATTAGACCCTGAAAACTGTAAACGAGTTGCCCGCACTGTCGTCCATGCGAAAGAAAAAGATTCCTGTATTCATCTACATACCAAAAAAGAATGGCAGAACCCGTTTGTAAATTAGTTAACGTTAAAGTGCTCCAAAATAACGCAAGGTTACGGTTAGGTTAAGGTACCGCGAACATAAATTGCTAGAGAATTTTTAAGTAATTTTTATATCGTGTAAATATGATAAATATCAAATCATATTATACGTGAAAATCGCGTTACGACAAACGCAGTAAACAACGACAATGACAGTTTAAATTTAAAATTATAGGTACAGTATATATTCTCTACACTGAGTACATACATACATACATACAAGTACATAACTTAAACATTACCACCTGTAAGCCTTTATGACATCGACAGACTGATTTATCTAATATTCATTGCATTTGATGGTGGCCATGAAATTCATCACTTACATATTTATTATATAATTTAAAAAATTCAAAGCATGTCGTTCACCAATGAAATGTCAAATTTCATTTTCCGTACAATGAAAATCAGGTTAATCTGTGGACTGTACAAAATTACATACAAAATACTTACGGCTAGTCGCCCACAATCTCTTAATAATGGCCAGATCGACCATATGCAGCACAGCACACACTATTACTGCTGCAAGAGCTGCCCTCGGTATGAAGTAGAAGTACGGCGTCAACAATGCTAACGTCAGTAAAACTATTATACCTGATGAAGAAAAACTATGTATTACAACCTTTCTAATATTCAACGTGAATCATAAATGATTAGCATCAATTGAATTCATCGTTTTGCATGTACATTCAAAATGTGATAGTGGATGGTGCACAGGGTCAGTGTACTTAGGTAGACCATCGATTCGGCACTGAGCGACAGCTAAGTGGCAGCATAGTTTTGTTGAGAACGCAAACAATTGCGCTTGTCTTTTCAGGTTGCACGACGAGTTCAAGTTGACGTTGAATAAATTCTTAATTTAAAATAAATTTGAAAAGGTGTATATTTAATTAATCGGTACATTATAAATTTATAATCATCAATGTACATGGTTTATTTTTTTTGTGGTTATAATCACCTATTCGTATATTCGTCTATCGTATATTCGTCGTATATTCGTATATAATCCCAAAAGTGACAGAAGCATTACAGATTAACAAAAAACAAAACAGGAAAACTCATAGACTAAGTTACTTTCAGTCAATTTTTCTAAATGAACCCTGGTAAGAACTCGGTACCGCCCGCTCAGAGCCTTGCTTTCTTACCGTTGCACTACAGAGATTCTCATAATTTATCCGATGGACATAAAAAACAATATACAAGTAAAAATTATCTCCACATAATTATGTTTACACTTCGAATTATTTTCTTACATTATGCTTGAATAAAAAGCAGTTCAGATAAATTGAAGTTCTAAGGAATAAATAAATTATTTCTTATTTGAAACTTATTGAGATTTTGATTGAAAATTCACTGAACACTTAAATAACATCAGAAAATCTAAACAGAATTTATCTGTACAATAAGGAATCTAAAATGTAATACACATTTCAATTACGTATCTAAATAAATTTGCACAAAACGAACTAAAGCTCGTAAAGCTGACAACAGGATCTTAATCTAACTTAATCTCAAAGATTATTATATTAAGAACGTCACATTGGTATCCTTAACTCGGATTTTACATAATTCCTGCATTACACAATGCTAACTGCTTCATTTACTATTTCATTTTGTAGATCCATATATAAATATATGTACATGTACCTTACAAAGATTTTGTTAAATTTGTGAATAGACATTTAACAAAAGAGAGGGGCAATGACCCGATTAAACGGAATGTACGTGTAATTCAAAGAAATGAACACGACCTCTGTCTTCGTTTAGGATTCTAGAACGAATCACAATCTTGACCAAGCAAATATATAGTTGTAATTACTGGATTATGTGTAGTTGTGTTTGTTCATTAATTTTGAATCATAACACGCACATACTTAAATATTGACTGAGTTAAATTATCATGTAAAATTCCACAATAGCCATAGGTAAATTTGATAGCAACAGTCACAAAAGAAGCACGCAAAGTCATAGACAAGTTAAAAATGTTTAGACCATTCTGTTTAACGCTAGTATTTAATTGATCTGACACTACAGACAGTACACGCAAATAAATTATTGTTTGTTTTTGTGTATTATTTTCTGTCGGGGTGGGCGTTGCCTACTGCAACACAGTTTACAACTAGTGCAGTTGGCATCATTTCTGCTGTTCTTCTTGTAACCCTCTTCCCTATGAAATAAATAATAAAATAAATAAATAAATAAAAATGTTCCGATCTAAAATTGATCAGTTAGTTTTTGGCCTACTCTAGATAAACGTATCCGATAAAATAAAAATAAAAAGGTGCTGTGCATTAACGGTATCAACGAATCAATTTGGGGAACAATTTACCCCCAAATGTTTTCATAGAGTATTTTTAATGTATACATATCTTCACGCCGCATCCTTAACGGGGTAGTCAGAGCGGACGGAGCGCCAGCGTCGCGGTCCTCACATACTTCTTGCTTTAATGTATTATCGTTATAAAAGCAAAATTATACCCGGCTGAATCCAAGCTGTATCGCTAGGACTATTAAATATTAACGGAGACGGAGCCGTATCCGTGGTCGTAAAAAGTTTTTTTATGTACAGATATTATTAGACAAACTGAAAAAAAAACAATCATTTCTAGACTTATCTATTCGTCAGTTATTTATATTCAAATTCACTATAAAACTGTTCAGTAGCCAATAACCAATAGCCAATTGCATTCAATGCAAATTATGTTTGAAAGTTATTAAAGTAGTAGCGCCTGGGGTCGAAATTCGGTCAAAGTACGATTTCAACTTGCTGATCAAATCGCGAGCAAGAGCTAGTTTTTAGTATTATCTGATAAATCGGATCGTCGGTAAACGAGAGCAGAGTGAACGAATCAGTTTTATCCGATTCGATTCCGACTTAAGTGATGAGCTTCAGTGTTATCAAAAAAAAATTAATCTGGACATAACTTTTGATAATAATGGTCAATATCCCACGATCTAAAAATATAGATGGAAATGTACGTAATATGTAAATCGGGATGTACGCGTATAGAGCATCTATTATAATCTAAGAATTGATAGGACAAAAGCGATTACGAGCGTGAACAACTAACGCCATCGACTGTTATAATTACAGTAAGTAGTAGCATTCTTTATGACGAAGGAAGTATTGGAAACATTTACATCTGTTTCTTTCTTAATTCGACTATGTTTTTTAATCATATTTAGATTAAATTATATGCTATTTTTTTATAAACAACGTGCCAGAATTTATACTATTTAATACCAAGGTATATTTTGTAACACGTTTATATTTTGTTATTGTAATGAGATATTGTAATAATTATAGAGCTTAGTGCTCCGTTATCACTGACTACCCTATAAAGATACCCAGAAATCTGACAGCATATTTTTCATGTGTTTCGTGCCTTATACTTTGTTGTACTATCGAATAAAACGTACAGTTTAAAGTACTCGCAGTGGCATTTATTATGTCGGTTTTAAAGCCTTTACAGGTTTAATTTTTTCCTGTACAATCGTCATAAGTTATGACAGTTTTGTAATCTATAAAACAAAAAAAGCAAATAAGTTCTAAACTTATTTATGGTTTGTATATTTTTTTCACTACTCTGCTTAAACAAACTATTACAATCAATACGCGTTTCGCTTCTCAATTAAGCATCCTTAGGAAAATCTAGTATAGACGTGGTTAACTACTCCCCACCACAATAAAATTGACATAACAATGAACAAAGAACAGAGGTGACGTTATCGAGGAACTCTAGTGTGACGCTTCTTTGGGAAACGATATACGTGTCGATTAAGGGATTTGAAATGTTGGCGGAATGTGGCTAAAAATACACATTTAGGTGCAAATAAAATATGAATTATACATGGGATTGAATTACGCAAATTAACACCTGAACCAATACAATAATTTTTTTAACTATTGTATCATGGTCCTATATCGATGATTTTTATTAACAACACTATCGTTCGGACAATTTTATTATGCCTACATACATACATATTTTCACATAATTTCCCATCCTGGTGGTACGGAGAATTAAAGCAGAACATAATGGCACCTTGACGCGATTTCAGATAACAAAGTCATAATACATTGACAGTACTTAACTATCGGCTGTAGCAGTTCCTTACAACAAGCTTTTTATGGCTTTGCAGAAGAAACCTGCACACAGGTACCCAGCCGTCTGAAAGACTGGGTTGCGTGGTACTTTTGCGCACAAAAACTTCTGTGGCATTCATACTCGATGCGTTGTCAAAGGAATCCATGATCTCCTGGAGCATTTATTGGGGGGGAGGGGTAGTGAAAAAGCCTCCCCTGCACCCTCACAGTGCCACGACAGCAAGGACTGAACGCGCTGTTGTCTCAAGGTCGCATGGATGGATGACCGAAGTCCCCAATCCGATCGGCCATGACCCCGAAGGCCCCTCTAGTGGCCTCTTACGCCAGGTGGGAAACACGGGAGCCTTTTTTTGTGGTTCGGGTTACCACTTAACTCATGATCGTTTAAAAAATCATTACAAGAAGATCATTTTGTGAACATTTTGTGATTTTAGCCCCCGGACCATTGCACCACAAAAGAGATATTTTATACCTGAACCTTATTAAGATTATACAATGGTTTTTATACAAAATACATTGTTACAATTTACTATTACAAAGTTCATCAATTAATTTCGATTCGATCGGTCCTTCATTCTCGTTCATTTCTTATTTAGGTTGCTACAAATAATTTGGGTAATTACAAAAGAGTTTGTAATTATAAAATCATTATAAATAGATACAAAATAGTTCAGATGTCATCAAAATCCCGCTAATAGTCCATCCTCGATCCCAACGACACTCATAAAGCTCAATACATCGTTAAGATATAATAACATAAACTCTCCAATTGTTACAAAGTAAAAGAAAGTCGTAAATACCCGTATAGAAGCCAGCGGCCGGGGTCCTCACTCCCGAAGAGTCACTTACAGCGCTTCGAGTAAACGAACCGTTTACTGGAAACGAGCGGAAAAAAGCGCCAACAACGTTGCAAGCGCCTAAAGCGACTATTTCCTGAGTCGCGTCCAGCGTTCGGCCGTTAGCTGTGGGAATATAACGAATTATAAACTTTGTTAAATTGTCAAGGCTTGTTTTAATGTTCGGGATGAACGTATAAAGTACGAATAGCGTTTTATTACAATTTTGCTTCGTTTGAATCACTGGAGTTATTGCGAGCAAAACATAAGAATAAACTAGATTTCGCTGTTTTATATTTGTTTTCTTTGCAAATTGAATTCTCGAATTATATCCATACAGTCGATGAAAAGTACCTAATAACTGTAGCAAAGAAGAATCGGTGCAAATAAATAGTGAACATATCGGAAATTTTACTGGCCCGTTGGAGCAGATGTAGAACAATTACGTTCCAAACCGTAGTTCCGGGTTTGATCCCTGTTCCGGTCAATTTAGGAAATGAATTTTTCTAAATTGGCTTTGAGTCTGGGTGTTATTGGGAGTGACCCCAGTCCGTGGATGGTATTCATAGAACAAGTCTAGTGTTCAGTTTGGAGTCACATTATTTGCGTAATCTACTGGAGTATTATGATTCTTACAGTTAAGTAAACATAGTGACAACTGTTAATAATATTATGTACAGACCATGTTTGTGAGATATTGTTAATATTTAAAGAATTAATAACTTCACTAATTTTTTTCAGAAACACTTTCTCCTTCTTTCTTTACTCCATCGATTAAAACAAATCTAGCGACATCTCATTTATTAAAATCGTCCAAAGTTACGGGATTTGCCAAAGTAACTGACATAGGTAGGTATATGTATATTAGGCTTACATATGACATTATGCTCCTTTTGGCGCAGTCGGGTAATAAGCCATAATTTTTAGAAAAGTGCTATTTAAATAAATAATAATGTCATCCCTTACATTTTTTGATGTGGATATCAAACTTGATTAAAAAAAAATGTGATTTTTTTCTCATTTAGCTTAAATCATATGAAACTACCCACAATTACTAAGTCACGTTAGGGTTGTTACGAACCCTAACGTGACGTATTAAGGAACTATATTTCCTTAATACATGTGTATTAAGTTACAGTTCGTACCAATAATACACTAATACACTACAATCCACATGAGTATAATTGACACAAAGACGTTTTTCGAAAAGCTTTCCGCATTTATCCCCTTGAGTATTATAAAAATATTTCCTAGAAGTCAGAAAGTGAACGTTTATTGAGATTGAGCAGTTTAACGTCGTAATACTTCTGATATCGAACACAGACAGTTTTATACAGACATTCGAGCGGTAAAGCGGCTTCCATACATTCATTCTACGGAACCAGATTATATACCGGTATGAATGAAATAATATTGTATATTACATACGATACATATTTACTTGTATTTAATAAAATACAATAACAATTATTATTTATTTGATTAATAATTATTAATTTATTATTGAGCAATTTCGAATACATGTATCAAACATTTTAAAATTTGGTGTAGGTGTCTGGGTTAAACTTTTTATTTATAAAGGAGATGTTAGCTTTTCGGCTCGCGTTTTGTACGCTATTTAGAAAATCGAGGAAATATCTAAAGATTGTTAGAAAAATAGTCAAATTGCAATTTTTATTACATATTTTTAGTACAAGAGCAATATTTTATCATTTAACAGGGCTATACGGACAAGTACGCCATAACGAGTTCGTTCCAAAACTAAATGCGAAGTATTCAATTTACTATCAAACTCATGTGATATGTAGGTGTATTATTAATAAAGTAATGATAAAAAAATCTCATCCATTAATTTGTTCTTTACTAAACAAAAATACCTACTTGCAAAGAGCTTTCAGCGAACTATTTTTGTTTTGTTAAAAACATGTGTAGTTGAAAATGTCTTCGAGTTGTGATGTATGAATATACTTTGAACGTCGAGAAGGTCACGGGTCAAAGCGGTCAAAACGCTGTCAAAAACTATGGAGCACAGATTAAGTATTTGTAGCAAGCTACAAATGCGACAGTCGCTTTACCGTAATTGTTATGTATTTCGTTTTGGCGCTACTATCGCCTATTTAAATGTTCAGGTTATTTTTGTTATCACTTTATTCATATTACTCATATTACCAAGCTTGATAAAATACAACACCATCTTTGATGTGCTGACTAAAAATGTCTACAATTTATACTAGAACTGCATATATCAAAAAAGGCGTGTTTATTTCTAATTTCGCTTAACTTTGATCTGTTCTTCAAACGGGGTTATTTTTTTATTAAGTACCCACTTATAGTTTACCCATATTATTTACCAAGATTAATAAAATAGAACTTATTTAATATGTTGACTTAACATTTGTTGTCGCTATATTGCATTTTTCAAAAGAACAGTTGATTTGGTTGATCTGTTTAACGAGGCGTCAAAGATTTCATTTCTTTTTAATTTTTTTATACCGTAAACTGCAGTGTGGATAATATGTTCAAACTGTGAACAGGCCACTGTTTGAGATTTTAAATAGGTTTCAACTGTTAAGACCTGCAATATAATTTGTTACAAAGAGTACTATTAATTAACTATTAAAAGTGGAATACGTCAAATATATCATTGACGCCATCTTGTTTAGGTAAGGTGTTGCCTATGATATGTACATATAATACTTTTGTACAAAAGAACTAGGCTAATATATACCGAAACCATAATTAAAACACTTTTATTTAATATTAAAGTTTCTAAATTATAAGTGTACAAAGTGCAAGCCGGAGCTCCATACATTCCTGAAACGTCTCCTTTATATCTAACATCATTGATCGTGGCGCCATAGGGAGCGTGACGTGCGAAGCAGCTCTATCTCCTCTAAAGTGTGGCGCTTCGCCGTAAGTAAAAGCGAGACAGTGCTATCGTGTCGTCGCTCCAAGAGGGCAAGTCCAATTGAATCTGTAACGTTGAACTTGCCCACAATGTTTTAATGTTACGTATTTATGCAATCTAAGTTAATATTGAGTATTAATTTTCTTTATTACTTAACGTAAAAGTATATTATACTAGTGTTAAATCATTCAATTGATTATTTATTGATTACTTCTTAATAGCGTCAAATTACATGTGAGCTAGACGTGGTTCCCGAACTTCAGTTCATTGGAATATAGTGATGCTTTCAAACAATTTATCTAGTACCACATACATATCGTTGACTACTATACACTTTTCATAAAATGTTTGATCAAAAATTTCTTAACTTTATTTATACGTATTTTATTATGACATGAAGTCGCAAACAGATATTATAGGCACTTAAATAAATATAGTATATTAATATGTAATACATAAATGCTTACCAAACGCTTTAGCAATAGCCACATTAGATATGATTCCAACTAAAGGAACGACTAAAAGACCAGAGCTGAGGTGAGTTATCATCTCTCCTGCAGAATACGTTGTGTTGCCCACTATCGAGTGGAAAGGAGGAGGTTTTGGCGAGGGCAGTCCTGGTGTTATATTTCCTTTAAAAAAAAAATATATTTTTGAATCCGTTCGTTGAAATTCTTAACTATTAAGTTTTAAACGTCAACATGATTTAAATAAACAAACTTTTTAAGAAAAAAATTAAACAGACTTAAAAAAAACACTGAAGAGTACAAAATAACGTACAAAAATAACATCGTAAATAGAATACAACTACCTATACAATTAAATTTAACAGTTACTTAAGTCGGTACCGAACTAGTAAACTTTCTGTTGTTGCACATGGCTTTGGCACCGTTTTCAATAACTGTCAAATTTAATTATATAGGTATTTGTGTCTCATTTACAAAGTTATTTTTATACTTGAGTTTTGATTAGAAAGAGATAATTATTTTGTACTTTTCAGTGTCTATTTTTTGAAGTCGGTTTAATTTTTTCTTAAAAAGTTTTTTATTTCTCCCTTTTGAGTGACCTTTGCCTAAATAGATATCTAGAGTATGTCTACAATTAACTTCTTTTCTCATTCTGGAACGGAATGATATACAGAAGAATCATCAATATAAATAAAGCTTATATAAGCTGTTAAAATTAATTGATGTATTTTCGAAATCCAAGCTCTAATATCGGTGAAATTGAAATGGGACCATTTTGGAACTCTACTGAATCCAACAGAAGAAGAACCATTGATGTCAGTTAATAAACAAACAAATTATGCCCGAACATACATAAAAAATATAACAAAAAAAAGTATACAGACGAATTGAGAACCTCCTCCTTTTTTTGAAGTCGGTTAATAACAAAATATTATAGGTATTACGTTGAAGTACTAAAAATGTCTAAAATAGAGGAAAACGTGTTTAAATAAAAATTTAAAACTAAAAAGATAAATTTGAAAAATTAAGCGATAACTATTATAATTTTATCGGATTTTACAATATACATTTCATACATTTTTAATATGTTGGCTGTACATATTTACCAATGAAAGTCTTGACTGGACTGACATACATAACATGGATAAACATTTATGTATTTACGATCGACGTACGAAAAATATAAAGGTTCTTAATACAATGTAATCAAAGATTAAGGAAGGAAAAACAGATTCTTCGAAATTCTATCAATAGCAAAAATAGAGGGCAACATTTTTTAGAAACACTCCATGGATTCTCAGAAACAGAAGCGTTGTATACGCGTAAATATCAAGACTTCTTTAATATTTTGTTGTTTTCTCTAAACCAACTTACCTGTAAGTATCAAAGGGTCCGACTTATCTTGATGTACGAACAATGCCAGTACAGCTGCCACTACTACCACCACAGCATTTCTTGCTACACCAGCAAACCAGAGGCTTCTCTGTATTAAAAGAACACTGCGACGTTTCTTGTCATCTTGAGGTTTTTTTAAACGAATATCCTTCAAAGCCTGTAAAGAAAATATTGTTACAGTTGGACCTTATGCGTAGGGAATAAGGTAGATTTTTGGTGGAACTAGAAACGTAAATTTTAGTGCTTATATCTCGAGACCTAGGCTTTGCAGAGTTATGACCTAAAAATGCATTGCTAGGTTTAAGGCCTACTATCGAATGATATAAGTCAAGTTAAGAAAGAAGAACCAAGTTGCACCTCGAATATTCCCGAGCGATGACGTGTCATGTACATGTATGACTCATGTAAACAGGCGGCGTCGAAAACAACGTCGAATTACCGTTAACGAGCGTAATTAACTAGAAAGTTCCACCCTCGTTTTATCCGACTATAAATAGAGCTCTGTGTCCGCCGCCGAGTCAGTGTTTCTCAACTAGCGATCGAGGCGACATCAAAGCGAATTACATAGACCACTACGACGACTACTGCGACGACCCTGGATAGAAGAACTCTGCGATTCGGGAACGTTGTTATTGAGTGAAGCGTGTACCTTCGGTGACTACTACGCGAGTACCTACTTCGAGGGCGACTACGAAGACTAGGGACCGCCGTAATTAAGTTCGCGTGTTCTTGACATCTGATCGTACGAAGGAAAATAAAACTCTTTGCACCCTTAACCGGCATCTTATTACCCTCAGCTTGTAACAATATTTACAAATTTTACAGGAAAAAAACGTTTAAAATATTTATAGTATAATACTCAATCTCATATTTTATTTATACATACATATCTTCACGCTGTAGCCCTAACGGGGTAGTCAGAGTGGACGGAGCTGTGTTTTAGATATACGAGTACATATGAATTTCGATTAAATTAAAACTTATTAATCAATACGTGTTTCATTTCTGAACGAAGCACCTTTTCAAGTGAAACAATTGCAAAGCATCTAAAAACACGGGAAATGAACGCGATTACTTTTTATTTTGGCTTGACGTTTCGGCTGAGTTGCATCGGCTGTGGTCTCAAGTAAACTGGCAACTCAGCCGAAACGTCAAGCCAAAATAAAAGGTAATCGCGTTCATTTCCCGTGTTTTTAGATATTTTATAATGCAACGCGAAAGTTTATAATGAAACAATTGCAATTTAGTAACTTTGAATTTTGGAAGAAAATTGTTAAAAATATACTTAAGTAACTAAAAAATTGAAACCTTATTATAATTAATATTATAAAATTACATCTTTAATATTATTTTACTGCTTATCCAAATAAATCGAATATTAAGAATTTTTTAATATTTACTTCACATTTCATGTCACATTTCAAAAGCTGGTTTTATCAAAGTTTGTATCATAATAATTTACCAATACTGACTTCTTCGTCAAGGAAGACCAAGGGTGACTTGTGAAGATCTAATAGCCAGTGTTAGACGACGTAAATCTCAAAAGCACTCGCATACCTAGGCGAAAATGTGTGAGTAGAATAATGAGATTTGAGGAAACGAAAGGAGTATGTAAGGACCGCGATGCTTGGCGCTCCGTCCTCTCTGACTACCCCGTTAGGGATACAGCGTGACGATATGTATGTATACATATAATTGCCTTTTCATTTTTACTTTGACATCCTTTTTAACCCCTTTCATTGTTATCTTTCCTGTCATAGTAGAATTACCAAAAATTCTTTCTTAGCTACAGTACATATGTATATTATACATTCATTGTATAAGGAACCTGTGTGCGAAATTTCAAGTTCCCTAGACCCAGCGATTTCGACTGTATATTAATAAGTCAGTCAGTATATCAGACAGTTTCTTCTTTCTACACTAACTAGTTCTGTACTACTATCCTATATCTATATAAGTTAGTAGAACAAGTTTCAAAAAACCCAAGAAAGACCAAGGCTTAGTTATGAAGATCAAATAGCTATAGTGCTAGCCGACGGAAATGTCAAAAGCACGCGCATACATAGGCGAAAATGTGTGAAGAGAATGATTAGAGTTGAGGAAGCGAAAAAAGTATGTAAGGACCGTGACGCTTGGCGCTTCGAGCTCTCTGACTACCCCATTAGGGATACAGTGTGAAGATAGGTATGTATGTATGTGTGTGTGTAAGTAAACTTTTTGAATAAGGTAAACTTTCTTATTAATATTTCCTGTTGCTTGTCCTTGTTTTATCACATTACAAACATGTGATAAAAATTGAATATCTATGGGTATTCTCATTAGAAAATATATATATACAGTATGTGGTAGAATACCATACATTTTATTTATGCGTCTACAAAAAATCTGCCCGATGATATTCGAATTATAAGATTCCTTGTAAATGTAATATTCTCAATAATAACTTTTTATTTCTCTGAATCGACACAGAAAAATAATATTGCAAGAAAAATGTAAGCGCACAAAATATCTTTACATTCATTCTTGGCTTGTTTTTTTTTCACAACAAAAGCTACAAATTGTACAAAAAAAGTGTCAAGTTCTCTCTTCTCTTCTAAATTAATGTTTCACGCTCATACGACGGTTCAAGACGTAATCTGCCTAGACTATAACCTCGGTAAGTCCAACTAATCCACCGTCTGCCCAATTCCATTAATAAATGTCACTTGAATCACTACAACAGGCACAGTCAGGTCGGATTTCCGCGGATTTGTCCCAGTTTTGAAGACAAGGAGAAACCTCTGTAAGGATTTTTCGGAATACATAGTCTTGATTTTTTGTCCCAGAATCCCTACTCCGTCCTACCTGACATTTTGCCATAGCATACACTAGATAACTTTAGATAAGTGTAAATGTTACACGCGCGTGTGAAATTCCACATTTTCATATCAAACCGTACATTTTCGTTCGTCTCCCTATTTATATCTAACTCCAGAAAATTAGATTCAATTCACTTGTCAAGAAAATGTCCTAAAAGAGTGAAAAATATTTTGCGATATAAAAATATAATCGAATTTTTCAACACCCACAATAAATCTCCAATACGTAATACGTATACGTACATACGTACGTAATACGTAATACGTAGTCTAGTCCTAAATTCTAATATGTCTTCGCCAGCCTCTTTGAAAATATTATCATGAATTTGTAGTGTTATTTATTAGTTCAATATGTAATAAAAAGAACTATGTTTTTATTATTAATTAAATAAGAAAATTATTTCAAAATTCATTTAATTTCAGTATTTTTTAACTTCTTGTGAACTTAAACATATGTGTATCGTGTATTACTAATGAAGTATTTCATTATTCAATTGCCAACAAATTTGCATATGCACATATCCTAAGATCTACAAAATTATATCCGCAAGAATTTTAACAGCATATTGATAATATAACTTTAAAAATAAATCTATAAATTTGGTAAGCACGACCGTCATGTAATTGTGAGCGTGTCTTCATTCTCATTATATTACCTACAGTCAAAGGACTATATGGATATGACACAATCACAGACTTTAAAGACATATTTCAGACTATAAAGATACACATACACCAACACACCCTTACTCAAACACACTTTTAAAACAATCGTACTGGTTAGTGTTTTATGACTTGTCTAAAAATTGCAATTTTTAAATAGAATGCAAACTCATAAGTTCTAACGTACTTAATCAATAAGTTATAACTTTCATATAATTTAAAATTATAGTTCGTAATGTCGAACACTCTTTTTAAATTACTTTTTTTTTTCAAATAATGAGTAACATCTACGTATGTATACATTTTCTGCCTACGAAGATCCATAAATGTCTAGACAACACAGCCTTATTAATTAAATTATAAATAAGATAACAATGGTTACATTGTTACGATTATGTAATACTGGTATACATATACACGTACATACCCTTACCGTGCATCCCTGACGGGGTAATCAGAGAATACGGTGTGCCAAGCATCACGGTCCTTGCATACTTTTTGCGCCTCCTCAGATCTCGTCATTCTCCTCACACACTTTGACAGAGGTATGTCAGTGATTTTAACATTGCCGTCAGCTAATAATCTAGCCTTTGATTTTGATTTGATTTGCTTTTGATTTGATCTTCGTAAGTCAGCCTTACTCTTCCTTGGCATATACTACTCTGTCAAGAAAGTACCGGGAAAATATCAATAATACACGAAATGTTAGTTATTCATCCAAATTTATTTTATCACCTTCAAAGTATGCTCCTTCAGAAACGATACACTTACGCCAATGAATAATCTAATCATCAAAACATTTTTTAAACGCTTTTTCCGGAATTGAGTTCAGTGCTCGCCGCGAATTCTCCTTTATGTCTTCTACCGAATGAAAACGGGTGCCACGAAGTGGTAATTTGAGTTTAGGAAAAAGAAAGAAGTCGGCTGGAGCCATATCTGGTGAATAAGGTGGTTGCTCGATGGTATTTGTTGAGTTTTTGGTAAAAAATTCGTTCACAATGATGGCCTTGTGCGAAGGCGCATTATCGTGATGCAAAATCCAAGAATTTTCTTTCCACAAATCTGGCCTTTTTTCGTCGAATTTTCTCTCTTAAACGCCGCATAACGCCCAAATAATATTCTTTATTTACCGTTTGACCTTCCGGCATGAATTTCGAGTACACAACACCGCGATAGTTAAAGAAAACAGTCAACATGACCTTGACTTTTGATCGACTTCGGCGTGGTTTTTTCGGTTTCGGTTCAGTTGGAAGGCGCCACTCCGAAGCTTGTTGACTAGTTTACATGTCAAACTCGTAAACCCATGTCTCGTCACCAGTAACAATGCGTTTCATGAATGTTGGGTTGGAATTGACTCGTTCTAGCATGTCCTCAGCGACTCTTATGCGATTGTGTTTTTGAAGAAAATTCAGGTCTTTTGGGACTAGCCGAGCGGCAACATATTTCATACCCAAGTGATTATTTAAAATAGTACGGATCGACTCGTGAGACACAGAAAGTTCGGCGGCTATCTCTCTCAAACTTGAATGAGCGTTTTCAGTCACTATCTCCTTCACTTTTGCGATGTTAACTTCAGTTGCAGACGTTAATGGCCTACCAGAGCGAGGCAAATCTTCCATCACATCTCGACCACTTTTGAACACTTTGTACCACTCATAAGCACGTGTTTTTGATAAAGTCGATTCATCGTAAGCCTTCTGTAACATTTTCAGTGACTCCGAACACGAAATTCCATTGGCGATGCAAAATTTAAGACTAACTCTTTGTTCGATTGTCCATTATGAAATTCACAATATATACTAGAATGATATAACTAAAAACAGCACTGTATTGAATCTAAATAACAAATGCAACTCAAACTCCGCGCCAAAATGGAAAACAGTTGCGCCAATCTAACAACAAAAAAAACAAAAAATTGAATTTGGAACCATAAACAAATCATACATTCCCGATACTTTCTTGACATAATGTATACTGGTATAACTTGTAACTTGTACATACATAAGTGGTAATATTTTACTCGTGTCGAACGCTGTCTGTACCATCGAGAAGTAATTAGACACTCAGTGTACTTCGTTACAAAGTTTGCAAACTTGCGGTGTCGACCGCGCCGCACCGCATACTGGATGTTGTTTTGAGTTATCGACTAAATTAAATTAATGATTTAGATCACATGTAGATGTAACAACCAGTAACAACCAAGCCATTTATGTTTTCAATCCCAAAAGTTGTATGATAGCTAAGTTCAAGCAAATAAAGAATTAATGATTATTATCTAATGAGTCAATGTGATATAATGATCTATACATATAATTTACGATGTTCCGTGTTAAATATTTATAAGCACCAGGTACATGCAGCTTAAAACCTCTTTAAATATTTAATCAAAAAGTTAAAAGGGTTAAGGGTTATTTTGTCTGTTTACCCAGATTTACCTACAGTGATCATCACTTGTACTATATTTAAACGTATGTAGGTACCCACTTATTCAAAATCAATTGTCTATATTGTCTTCGAAATAATTATACATACATATCCTCAAGTTATATGAACGCTAATTATTTTCATAGTACGTAACGGATGATATACCTAGTATATGATGTGCCCAAGATTATCAATACTGATTTGTAAATGCGTACACTTTTAACAATAATTTAATTTTTCTGTGCAAATATTATATTTAGAAATTTTAGCCTTGCATTTATATTGATAAAGCATACCTAAATATCTAGACATTAAGATTTAACTTATTATAAATCTAATTATCATGACGATTTTCTTTTATATTTGAGCATTGAAACGAAATTGTTGTTAGGTAGGCAGAATACGTACCACTGCAATGCAAATTATTCTCATTGGATAAATTCCATGTTAGAGCTTACGCAGCATGCACTTTTAGTAGGCTGTAGCCGTTATACTTTCGCAAACAGTAGAGAATTACTCGCAAACAAGAATTGCATTACTCGTGGGATGTTTACGGTATGTAACCTTTTACACACCTGCGAATTAGAGCCGCGTGAATGTAGAACGTAATTCAAAGCAGATTTACGGTCAATAACCACATCGATGAAAAGATATTTTGTACAAAACACAATAGATATAAACTTACATACATACATACATGTCTTCACGCTATATCCCTAACGGAGTATTTGGAGAGGACATTTTCCATTTCCCCATATTTCACACTTCGTCTGTACATGTTCTTTTTCAAACACCAGAAACTTATTTTTGTTTACGTTCATATTAATCCTTTCAGTTCCATTCTTCTTTCATGCACATGACTAGTGTCTGCACCTCTGCTTCTGATGGCGCTATAAGCACAGCATCGTCAGCGTATAAAATACAGTTTACCACTGTGCCATCACATATCATACCACTCACACTACCTTTCAATGTACGGCGGCAACTCTCCAAATACAGCACGAATAGCCAAGCAGATATCACGCAGCCCTGTGTAACTGTTTGGTCGTACCTAAAAATAATAAATTATAAAGGTCAAGTATATGTCAAAGAGAGTGTTCTATGTGTTCTATGCTCTGAGATAAGGACAAACACAATTCAACATCATGTTCAGTGTGTTAGCTATTATCAATATTCTCGATTAATCGTTCTAATCACAATCGTTAACAAATGGCAACACTGTTTTTTTTGAAAGTGTTGCTACTTTCATAATAACGTGGTATTTTTGAATGTCAGAAAATAAGTCGGTTGAGAAATTCACGAGTTAGCGAAAGCACGTCTTTTAATTATATCTCCTCATCCTACGTTTCCATCCAAGTCAACATCCTAGAAGAACGAATAGCTTTCATCACAGTGTTAGCTATTATGAATATTCTCGATTAATCGTTCTAATCATAATCGTTAACAAATGGCAACACTGTTTTTTGAAAGTGAGATATAATTAAAAGACGTGCTTTCGCTAACTCGTGAATTTCTCAACTGACTCATTTTCTGACATTCAAAAATACCACGTTATTATGAAAGTAGCAACACTTCCAAAAAAAACAGTGTTGCCATTTGTTAACGATTATGATTAGAACGATTAATCGAGAATATAGATAATAGCTAACAAGTGATTGTACTCTATGCGCTTCTATGCGTCTGTCTAAAGTTTCCGAGATATTCACACTTTTGTTAAATTAAATATAGAATTATTAATATAAAACCAACTGAAATCTCTCACAATTTGCACTGGCTATTTTTTTACTTGAAAATTACTCAAACTATTTACCTACTTTATAAACCTTTCCAGTAATGTATCGAATATAATTTCATAAAGAACTGAATCCAATGAATGGTATTCTAGTCTGTAAATTACATACAAACTAACATTGATTTTAACCGACTTCAAAAAGGAGGAGCTTTTCAATTCGTCGCAATCTTTTTTTATACACATTCACTGATGCACAAACGGCGGACATTTAATTTATACTTACTTGAGCTTTATTAGTAAAGGATTATTATTTTGTAGTACTTTTCATATTTTTATTTCAAAGTCGGTTCAATTTTTTTTAAAGTTGTGATTGGCGTTGTTCTAAATAAGATCAATTTTAAAACGGAATACTATAAAAGAATCATCAGAATATGTAAACCGTTGAGGAGTTATTTAGTGTATCTTTGAAGTCCAAACTCCAATTACAAATGAAATTAAAATGGAACAACCCTGGAGCTATACCACAGTACAAGTAAGCAAGCAGTATTCTATCTTCATACAAACGCTCCCAAACGACGCGCCTCGAAATGTCGGCATCTCTCGGCATACAACAGTCGCGAGTGCACCGCGGTTGTTATCGAACGGTGTGAGACGCTCCCGCGCATTTACTGACTAAATATTATGTCAATCAAGTTTTCGAGCATATTGTTCAGTGTATGGATGTTTGAATACATCTATATCGAAACCGGAAATATTTCTCTGTTGCTAATTTGTAGGAAATATTTTATTATAATGATCTAGTTAATGTATTGCTGATTTTCAATTATACTGCACACAAAATGCATTTTTTTTATCCATTTCCACCATACTAACTCATAAACTTTTGAAACTAGAAATAAAATACTAGTAGAATTTTATAATTAAAAACTTATTAAATTTGCAATAATATAAAATGAAAAGATAATATGACAATTGAATATGGTACCTAGTATTAAATACGTAAGCCAAGAAAAACATTCAGTCCAAGTCGGTAGCCCTATTGCGTGTTTACGTACCGAGCGACCGTAGGTAATTATCTCTAGAACTTGCTTACTTGTACTGTGGCTATACTGACCCCAACGCAAAGAGAACTATTGAAATCGCTTCATAAACAAAAAGTTATGCCCGAACATACATAAAAAACATATACGAAAAACTGTAAAATTGTTAAAACTTCAGTTTTGTCACGCAAAGTTATTTTATAATTCATACATAAATAAGTACAAATGTAGTTAGTCTATACTACACGTCATTCGAGAACTATAAGATGTCAATCTAAATATCCTCACCTTCATGCCCAACAGGACAATGCAGCAAGACAAACTCAGGAGCGTGTCCGGTAATCTCGTCTGACCGATATGTACGAAGACTCCGCGCCAAGTTGATAAGAAAGTTTCGGCGTTGAACTTCAGGCCTAGAAGTCCTTTGATCTGAGACGAAGCTATAGTAATAGCAGCGGCAGATGTAAAACCAGACACGACTGGTAAGGACACGAATTCCACCAGGAACCCTGAAAAAAGTATTTTAGTAATACACTACCATAGATTTCATAAATAACTCCAGATACCCTGTCCGAACAACAAGTGAGGTAAATCAAATAAGCTGACAGCTGTACATACGACGCACATTTATTATGAGATAAACTGGTCGGCCGCCATTTTGTTAGAAAGCAGCACCCACACAACTACATTTTATTTAATTTTATATGTCTCGCTTCGTAGTATGGAGTATGTCTGGAGTTATTTATTATACCACAAAAAAAAACGATTTTATAACTCTGACGTGTAAATCCTGTATATCAAAAAACTTGAATTTGAGATAAAAAATGTTTAAGTTTTAACAGTATTTTGCTGTTTTGGGTAATAATTTATCAATGAAACAACTACGTGATAGATATTTTTATTATCTATTCAGCCATATATATATATATTTTATTAAAAAAATCCATACTTCATTATGAAGATATTACAATAAACCTGTATTGTCAAGGCACGACTTAAGGATTTGTTTAAAAGTTGTTATGACAAAAAACTGTAATTCAATTTGCAGTGTATTGGATTAACTAGACAATTATGAATTTTAGCTACAGTAATAATTTGTTATACTTAAATTCCACCTACGAACTGTAGTATTATTTTTGAATCCTCATTGCAAAAATCTTTTGGATATGACATTTCGGAATCATTGTTGAATAAATCGATTTTCATATTTTTACGTATTTTTTTTATGTTTTGCACGATATCATTGAAATCATATACTTCTCATGAAGATTTTAGTTTTTTAATAACTAGAATTATGAACAGAGCCTGCTGTCATGAATATGTTGTGTCCAGGTTCAAAATATTGCATTGTGTTTGAATCTTCGTCGTATCACTTTCGTGCACAACTATACACATATAGCTTCGTAAAAAACACAAGCTTATCTATCTATACAGCGTGAACTGATTATTTTGTTTCCAATTTATCGCACTTTTCTTCGATCACCTTGAATTCCTTCTGGAATTAGTCTTAATAATGACTACATTTACATGGCCTGGGTTAATGTTGTGTGTTCTATGTCATGACTTTTACATTTTGTACATATTTCTTGGGCTAATTCTTCTTGTAAGTTGAACTGTTTAACCATGTTATGAAAAAAGTTCTAGTACATACCTTCATACCTCTGTCAATAAAGTGCTCCCGAAACTCTTTAGTAAAGTTTACTTCTTCAGGCAAATATTTTCTACTTGCTTAATTTTGTAAATGTGGGTTGAACAGGATCATACTTCGGGATAAAGTCTTTCATTGTAGTCTTTCTTATATTACAAAAAAGGTCGTCACGAATAGAGACCTTAGAGGATCTGATAAAGCACACGCTTTAGAATTTTTGTTCTTGGTTATATTATATGATCATTAAAAAAACCTATTAGATCACTTAAACATTGATAGACTAGAGCATAAACATATTTAGCTTTAGATTGCGGTTCCGCTGGCGAGGTAGCGGATGAGTCTGTTTTAGCCGATGCTTGGCAATGTTTGATTTGGAAGATCGTCACTACTAGCGGAGCCAGATCCAGACAGCTTTTTCTTATTTTTATTGCAAGAAATGAAGACTCGATTTGCGAGGTAGTTGTTATTTCGCACGAACGACTCGGAAGGTCGTTGCTACCAGTACAGTAGCACTGTTTTTTTTCATTATTTGGGGGAGATGCAACCTCAATTTGTGAGGTAACTGATATATCATATGAATTGCTTTAGAGATCGATATTCCAAGCAGAGGTGTGTACATCCTTCTTCCAAGTTACTATTTTCACAGGAGATAGAAATTTAATTTGCGAGGTGGTTGGTATCTGTTCGGGCTAATGTGTTGCGTGAATACATTGATTTATTTTCAAGAGGTTGATACTTGATTGGTGGGGTGGCTGATTTGTTTTTCCAAGCTGTTATGTAGCGTAAATAACTTGAGAAACTGTCACTACTTTTTTAGTGAAAATTGAGACTTGTGAGGCATTGTACGTGTCTATCGCCAGATGTTGCTGTTACTTCTTTGCTGTACTTGATGTCAAATGAATCTAGGATCTTATGTTTGCTAATGAACATTCAAAGGAATTTACAGATGAATCTTGGAGTGGCCTACAAATTACTTAAATTTCGCTGTCTCAAAATTTCAGTCTTGTTGAGAGGCGACACGTGTTTCGCCTCTCAACGAAGCATTTTCAAGAAATTCCAAGAGATCAGACTTCGTCAGCTAACTAGCACTGAATTCGATTTTGGGCGGAAGATTGCTAAAAATTGTAAAAATTCATAGCACGAAATGAATTTCCGCAAGGGATCTTTGTTCGAGTTTGTTTGGAATTCAATTTCTCTGGAAACGCATTCATTTGGCGCGGGTTTAACCTAAGCAATGTATATAGTAACTACCACTTGCACTGACGCTGTTATAACGAGACACTGTAACTTAAGTAGGTGTTTAGTCAGTCAGTTCCCATAAGTTCTTTCAATACAGTGTTTTTGTATTTGTAATAACTCCGTTTACAACAGAAAATTCCGAATAATAAAATTATAGGGGTATGGAACACAGTAAAAGAAACATAATAAGCGCTATTAAACTAAAACACTGTATCTTGAGTTACAATGTATTGGATTTACACGTCAGAACTGTTCCATTTTCAAAATTAGCAAATAAACAGCATTATGACATAACATGCCAGTGTCATTCAAATGAATCAGGAGTATCAAATTTCAATTTGGCATGACCCTTGTTCAGCTAATACAGCTTAGGCAATATGAATTTCTTCCGACTGCCTTCAGTCCGAACTAACATTGCCTAGACTAAGTTAAATGAGCCGTCACAAGTGAAGAAATATCCTTATTAGAATGGGCATCTGAATTAGAGTCTACGGAATCCTTTTTTGTACGAGTCAGGCCAATAATATTTAACAGACTAACTCTGAACTAATTGATTTTAAAATGCTCCAACTTATTTAGTTTCGTCTGAGTAAAACTAATTTAATGTAACATTAGGTTTTACCAGCCACATTGTGTATAGCTTCCAGAATTGAAACTTGAAACTGAAGACAGAAGTCAAAATCTTAATCTCACTCTGGAATACTGTTTTTACACTAAATATTTATGATGTACTACATTATGAAATATGTTATTTAGAAATGTTATAATCAAGGATGTTTCGAAATAAATTCCCAAATAGGGACTAGACCCAAACTACAAAACTATTGAAAAATGTATTCTTGCACTTTATTACCTTTCCCAATGCTTAGGTTGGTCTTCATTTCATCATATCCATTGGTTGTGGTTAACCATAGCTTTTTTAAAGACAAGAAATTTTAAGTCTCTGAAATAATATGTCGATTTATGAAATTCTTACCTAATTGTGCTGCTCCCGCTATTAATTGAACAATCCCACCGATGAAACACAATAATACAGCAAAATCTGGACTGGTTCCATTAGTATATGTGAATGTTAGAAGAGACAACAATGCTGTGGGACCAATGTTGATCTGTGGACATGTGCCCATCAACGCGTAAACAAATCCGCCGACGAACGATGCATAAAGACCGTACTGTAACAAATTACATTTTTGATTAGTGACCTCGTCTGCTTAGCTATAATTTATACCTGTTGAACAATTAATTTCTAAAGGGATTTCAATTTACATGTTCACTCATCGATGCTTATAAATCCTGTTTATATGTGTATACTACATCTCTGAATCTAATGTAAAAATTCGCTGTTTCTGTCGGTTTGTGTGTCTAGTTCTAATAGTTTTTGATACGGATTTTGATCCGGTTTTTATCATCTTTTAGAGAATTTCTTCCGGAAGGCTATTGTATAGGTATATTCAATTTTTTATCGATACCCGTTATTCTGTTTTATTTTTTTGGTTTACCTGTGAAAATATTATGACGTATCTAAAAAATTCATTTTTTATAAAGCTGAGTTTAGCTATTTCTCTAAAAACCATGTCTACTTAATATTAATACTAATATCAAAATCATTAATCCGTTGCTATAAGGAGAAGAGATACCGTAAATACAAATATAAGAAAATATCTGTTATTTTTTCCTTTCGGTGTAACGCAATGACAAGTAACACGATAACTGGTATTATTCGATTGTTTTACTGGCTATATGTACATATTTATTATAAGAACTTATCCTTCTACATTTATGACTTTTCGCAATCTACAGATCTTTTTTCATAATTTATAAATTACTGGCGACTCTCCCAGCTTCACAAAGGGACTTGAAAAATAACCAATCGTCAATATTTCTGTACTTCTACAGGCTCAATATAATTATGTTATACACTTGGTTATTAATATTAACCTTCCATTGTATATTACACGTAGAAGTTAGAGGGGAATAACAAACAAACAAACACTGATCGTTTATACTATAATTTATATTAATTTTGTGTGATTGAAATAGTGATTTTGTCACTATACCGACAAAAAAATGGCCATTGATTTAAAAACTAAAATTCAACTTTGGTCAGCATGGACTTTCGATCGATTGTAGATTTAACTTTCGAAGATATCTATTATTATCTACCTATCTTTTAATTTAGATTTAAATATAATAAATAAGAGAATTGTTTAAATACAGACACACAAGAACGTTACCTATTCACACACACAACTATAGCAACATTTATCTGTTTTCAAGTTTTATACATTAAATCTCAAAACAATCTGTATTTTCTCTGAAGTTATGTACTAAGAAATACAATAACCGTTCCAACTTGCACTGAGAAGGTAGGTACTAGGTTGTCAGAAGTGATTCAAATCAACTATAACTAACTGAGGAGAACACTAAACGTGATATAATAAAGTTTCTAAACTCGCAAACTGAGGATAAACTATGCATTTAGAACTTTGTGGCATTTGTGCAAACTGCCGTTTAACTGTGTACAAACTGTCTATCTACGTATTTTTTCCTATATTTGCGTACTTGATAGATCAAAATGAAAGAGATTAAAAAAATATTTTAAAAAGTGTGATATTTTACCTTGGATGGAAAAAATTAAAAATGCATTTCGTAACATAACTAAAAACTTTGTGCGAATGATCTCTCAAATGAATAATTAAACATGTACTCGTATTCGAGAGCAAAAGCAGTAGAAATAAAAAGAAGCGTCAAAATTACACGGAAAAAATCGCACGAACGGAGTCGCGGGAGACAATTAATAAGGATAAAATATTATACTGCATGAAAACAAGAGAGTAACTGAATAAAGACCTTACCTACTGCATTATCACATACATAAAGATTTTAATCACAAGAACTACTTACATTATGTAGTTACTGCGTTTTCTCAAAATAAAAATAAAAAAACTGCCATTAGGAACAATATAAGAGTTCTCTTTAAAAAAGTAATGCAAAAAATGATATTATGGTTTTTTAAAAAGACTATTAGCCTCTACTTCAAAAAAAGAGGAGGTTCTCAATGTGAATATTTGTTTTTTGTATTATTTAAGAGGGCTGCTATTTATGTATCCGGAATAACGAAGTAAAACAAACATATAGCATTTATTATAGTTTTATTGCTTTTCAAAATATTCACCATGATGATTGATGCACATTTGCATGCGTTGGAACCAATTTTCGTAGCACTTTTTCCATTCGGATTGAGGTATCTCCAAAACGTGCATTTTGAACGCATCAACAGCCTCTTCACGGCTCGAAAAACGTTGACCACGTAATTTATTCTTCACGGTTGGGAATAAATAGAAGTCTTTGGGGGCCAAGTCGGGGCTGTACGGCGGATGACCCGTTAATTCGATCTTTTGATCTTCCAAATACCGAGTTGTTTCAGCCGATGTGTGGATGCTAGCATTGTCATGATGAAGAAGGATTCTGCGTTGTCGGTTGTTCTTTCTTATTTCTTCAAAGACTTCTGGCAAACAAATAGTCGTGTACCATTCAGAATTAACCGTTTTACGATGCTCTAGTGGCACTATAGCTACATGTCCATTTATACCAAAAAAACAAGCGACCATTTGCTTCAAAGTGCTTTTTGAACGAATGACTTTGGTTGGGTTCGGCTCATCTTGGAACACCCAAACTGTTGATTGTTGTTTAGTTTCAGGATCATACGCATATATCCAAGATTCATCACCTGTGTAGATATTATGGACAGCTTTTGACGCACCCTGATTGTACTTTTGTAACATTTTTTCACACCAATCGACACGAGCCCGTTTTTGGTCAATTCTCAAGTTGTGCGGAATCCAACGTGAACAAATTTTTTTACAGCTAAATGTTCGTGTAATATTTTATATATACTCGTCATACTTATGTCCAGAGACGCCTCTATCTCGCGATATGTAACATGACGATCTTGCATTATTAGTTCCCGCACAGCATCAATATTTTGAGATACAACAACCGATTTAGGGCGACCTTCTTTAACTTCATCGGTGAGCACAGACCGCCCACGATTAAACTCACTAAACCAGTGATACACAGTAGTTTTCTATGGTGCTTCGTCCGCAAAAGTCGAAGTGAGTTGATCGATGCACTGTTTTTGAGTTAGCCCTCGCCGAAAATCGTAATAAATCATAGCACGAAAATTTTCACGACTTAAATCCATGGTGATAAAGACTCGCAATTTTCAAAATGACGCCTCAAAGGATATACAAATAACAGCTACATGAAACAAAT
The DNA here is from genome assembly GCA_907165235.1 of Zeuzera pyrina. Classification (NCBI taxonomy): domain Eukaryota; kingdom Metazoa; phylum Arthropoda; class Insecta; order Lepidoptera; family Cossidae; genus Zeuzera; species Zeuzera pyrina. The sequence continues at coordinate 10,465,262 of OU015626.1, read as the reverse complement.
TGTATTCTTCAGCCAAAGAGTTCCATTTTTAAATGTTTTAATTACTTTTTTAATATTGTTCTGTAACTGGCCAGTTCCGGATACATAAATAGCAGCCCTTGTATTGATAAAACTTTACCACGTGGATTTATTTCGATGATTATCTTTGTATTTGAAAGGGTATATTATGTCCAATGTGGTCCAATAGAAATTTAGTTACTTAATTTGCCGTTCGAGAAAGTAAAAAATTATTTGTAGACCATTTCATTATCAGGACGAGACCACACAAAAGGGAAAATTTAATAAATTTAAAAAAAAAAATTAAACCGAATTCAAAATAAAAAACCGAAAAGTGCAAAATAACTACCTAGCCTTTTAGTACTGATAAAAAAATTTAATACAAAATTAACTACGTAACTATGTCACAAATACCTGTATAATGAAATTTGACGCTTATTGAAGTCGGCGCCAAGCCAACAAACAATCACAAAAAGTCTACTAGATTGCTAAGCTTGACGCCGACTTCGGTAACTGTTACATTTTTACATATTTGTATCGTATTTATGAAGTTATTTTTGTACTTTTTTACTTTGAATTTGGTTTTCGGTGTTTTTACTTTGAATTTGGTTAATTTTTAATGACAGTATTATTTTTTTTAATGTTAATCTTTTTTAAAATTATACAATTATTATTAGAGATATTATTAGTATTTTTATTCTATGTCTAGCATTTTAATTAATTATTATTTTTACATCATAGAACATTACATTCTCTCACAGACTACATACTATAACGCTATCATTATTCATTATTGAGTAGATAGTTTAATGTATTTCATACTGTTTCTGTGCGTTCCTACCTTGTGTAATTATATTTTTCTATTTGTGTACATATTCTATATGATTTAAACGTTAAATATATCCATATTCATTGTTAACGGCACAGCACTTCGCTTTTGTTAGAAATCGTAAAAAATCACAGTTTTCATAAATATAAAACCGGTTGTCGATTAAAAGCTAAGCGACCTAAGTCTACTAAACTAGAGATTTGTTGCGTGCACATCAAAAACCATATTGGACAGACGGGCACTCAACTATGATAAAACGATAAACATCAAAAGGACTGTTAAATCAGATGACAAGAGTTTAGCTCAACTCGCGAATCTTCGGATTGTCATAGGCACGCTACTAACTTAGCTTTAAACAATTCAGTTAGTTTACATTACATAGCTTAATATAAATTGTGATCGGCACACTAGTAGGAAAAATGTAGTATGTATGTCGTATGCGAACGAAACTAAACTGAATTAGCTTAGCTCTAGCTCAACAACCGACTTGATGTAGAAACAAAGTAATAAAAGAATAAGGTCATTACTACATTTATCCAACATACGATATATGGGATTGATCAAGAACTGTAATTGCCTAGATATTAACAAAACAAAAAAGTTGTAAAGACATGTCACCACGCTTGTAACACGAAAAATGTTTTTTTTTTTAATTATCCTTTTGGTGCATGGAATGTACCCAGTTTTAATTTTCATTTCATTCATTTCTATTGGCCAGTTTGAATTTTCTATTCACGACGAACAAGTATAACTCCTTAGGTGCGTACATAATTATGTACGCGCTTGTTTTTTATATTAATTTTATTTATTTTTTCATAGTAAAGAACTTCGTCGTAACATTGTGATATTATCTGGAGTCAAGAAAATAAATCTACTAACGCCATATTAGTGCAATACATAATAAATCAGTTAGGGTAAGTATAGTATTTTAAATATGTAATAAATTACATTGATGGATAGATAGACAGATAAAACATTTATTCGTACAGTCATTGGTACGGAAAGAATTACATTATTGGAGAAAAAATTACAGTTCTTCAATTTAGTTAGTACAAGCAGTTACCCGCCCGTTTCGCTGGGCGTAAATGAAAACTTTGTACCTAGTACTAGATTTTTGTTTGAAAAATGGTAAAGGGTCTATGGAATTAAAAAAATAAATAACCTAAAACCATCTACTAACGATTACGTGTCGAACGGTCATAGTCCCATACCGATACGTTCAGTAGTTTTCACGCGATTGAAAGTCAACAAAAAATCATTTTCATTATATAGATTTTCGGAAGATGAAAGTTGATAGAAATCTTTGACGTATATTGATACTAGCTAACTGTGGCCTAAGAGTAATAACAAGGTAGTCATATTATAATACTAATAGCATTTGTTTTCTTCTTTTATATTTCTATAAATAGCATATGTACACTAAACGTTTTTAACTAATAGATACACATATAATATAATAGGTGACCAAACCTGAACGCTACAAAAAATTTGAAGGTTATCGGTAACTGTTGTGTTCAACTATTACATACTCAGGTAACATACCTAGAATCAAAATACAATCACGATTTTCTATAAAATTATTGTTAACGAATGTAAGTTTCAGCGTTCAGATTACCATGTGAACACTAAAAATCAAGGAGAAAGCTTTTTTGAACTATAATTTCAAAGTATAACAACGATTTACTTAATTTACCTACATAAGTAAATTAGTTGATGATGCATACCTCGATAACCACGTTCTCGTATTATCACTATTTATATTGCGACTTATATTCATAAAATACTAGCGAATCGCCCCGGCTTCATCTTGGTAGGATCTATTATAATATACATATATATACTAAAACCTCCCGAGAGAAATTCTCTAAATTATGGTAAAAACTGAATTAAAATCATTTGCGTAGTTTAAAAGAACTAAACGTGGGCGTTTAGTTCTTATACATACAGACGGTCTGTTTCAACGAATGACTTGAATGACTCTGTTTCAATAACTTGACTCTATACATAATATATAGAGATAGGTAGGAATAGATAGATCATTTAAGATAGTACAGAATAGATACAGTAGATGCGAATAGATAAATGAACGACCACAGTTTCATTAAATGAAATTCATTTAAATATGGTCATTTCTTTTTTTTTGCCTGAAAAAATAATATTTTAAAAATAATATTAAATAATAGTTGTGTATTTATTGAAAAAATAATATTTGTGTAAAACTTACTATCCGACTATCTATAAATCTTTTTGTCATGTATTGTATTGATATTGTAAATATTATAAAGTTAAGTTGTACTACTATATACATACATACATACATATCTTCACGCTTTATCCCCAACGGGGTTGTACTATGTAGTTTCATGTATTGTACTTTTTTCACACTACAATAAAATGTTACGTAAATTTTTATAATTTACACGAGTCATATGTACATGGTGCGATGTAGGTACCTTGCCGACACATAATTATGTATGTGTGCCTATATATATATCTGTATGTTGTCGGTGTAAATCGATGTAAATTATGTATGTAAATTACAAGATATACGATTATGATAGTAAGACTGTATGAACACAAATTCACAGTAAACTTCATTATATATTGGAAATGAGCTCTGATATAAATAGACATGTTAAGAAAAACATTCCATTTAGGTATCTCTATTCCATACAATTAAAAATTATATACTGATTCGAATTCGAAATTTTGTCGGTAAGGTAAAAAAATAATTAGAAAACGTATGAAAGTGATGTTTGGTACACTGATTCTTCATTTCATTGAACTCATTTTGCCAGTTGCGTCAAACGATTGGTTAATATTTGTAACAGAAAAAAAATATCAAAGAAACCTCTTTTAAAACAGAGATTTCAATTTTTCGGTCTAACGGGATGGATTTATGCCTCTAAATTTTCTCTCTAGATTAATCTACACACACTTTTCAAAATGCCAATTTTTTAAAACTAATTATAGTTTTTAATATAAACGAAAATAACTGTTTTTTTTTTTATTTTGCGTAAGTGCACGCGTCGTCGTATGGTGCAGGTTTGTTTCGGATTAAATTATTGTTTGTTACAACATCTCCATAAGCGCATCTTGAGAAAAGCTCGACCGATTTGGCTTATTATTTTAAATATTCGTAATAATCTTATTAAGGTTTTTTGGGAAAGAAAAATTGAAGATTTTTCCCGGAAAATTGAAACATTCGGAAAAACGGAGAGTGCTATTTTCTATCGGATTTTTGTACAAACTCAAGGGCATCACTCACGATTCGAACTTCACAAAACTATCACAACAAATTTATTTCAATTTGGTCAGGGCAGCGTATGTTAAAATATAAGCAATTCTATGAAAAATAAAACATAACGTATTGACATGATATAAATCTTATGTTTCCATGCTGATAGTCAGAGAACGACAGGATATAGAACATACTATGTTAATTGCTTATTTTTTCGCGCAGGTCGTAAATCTAGTTTATACATGGTTCTTAATCCATAAGTCCTATTCTTGCCCAACTTTAAGTCTTATAAGTTTTGACTCTGTAAATAAGTTTAACTTATTATGATGAACTAACAAATCTGCAAATAGTAGTGTAAAAATTGGATTTTATCGTGTTGTTTTGTTATGTTCTACCAAGATTCACTTTGTTCAGTGCCCACCTTTAAGAGGAAACGACATGACATAATATACGTATGTACAGTCAAAGTGAAAGTCTTACTCATGCAGTACTATACTCAGTAAATACCTACAGACATATTACACAAAATTTTACGCTATATAGTAACTAATAATTCTGTAGTAAAATCATAAAAAAAATTTTTGTTCAAAAATCTGTTCAAATTTTTTTTTAAATGTCAATGTGCAACAATACCTGTGGTTCGAATCCAGCCAATGAAGCATACGCGATAGACTGCGGTATGAGGGTGAGGGCAACAGTGACTCCTGCAATTAAATCACCAATGCCTGTCCCCAGATCGTAGTTTCTGGACCATCGCAGTATCGGAAACACGCCACCAATTAACCGCCTAGGATCAGGCAACTTCATTTCGTTTCCTGTAATGTTAATACAAGATTAGACTTAATAACTTTATAATCATATCCTTACACAGCGTTCACAAGGTTCACACTACGAGAATTACGGTTTTTTCGAGTCGGTTTTCTAAAACATTTTTACCGTATACAGTCAAAATTTTTCACCTAGTCGTATATTATACTATTTCGTGAATCAGTTGCCGCAGCCTTTCCTGAAAGATGACCAACGATATTAGACAACGATATAATTAAAGTTGAATCAACCGCCGCCCTTCGACGACATTGAAAACCACTCAAGAAAAACATTTCGGAAAACCACAACGTATGAACAAGCTGTAAATATGGATTTTATATAGAGATGTTCAAAATCTCAGAGCCTAATTAAAAGCTCATTAGAATTGCAAATATTACCAAAAATAAACACATATTTATAAATTTACTAGACACGTGCCCAATAGGATTTCCCATCAACAACATCTCCAATAAATTTAAGTGTTTGAGTAACCTGCTCTACACGTGACTTATTTTTACCCCTTGATTGCGACGAGAAACAAAAGCCAGGACAGAAGGAAAACACCAATTTCCACATTTTTTAACACAAAAGTAACATTCCAAACAAATTCTCATTCCTCATTTAAACCACTCAAGCGGTAAATTTTCAATAACCTTGTCTTAATGTTTATCTACGTTATACAAGAAATTCCTGTGAAAATTTCATGCTTCTGGACCTCCAGTTTAGGTTGTGTATTTCTCTGTCAGTTAGTCAGTCAGTGTTAGAGTTTTACTATGTAGAAGATAAAAATAAAGACAAGAAATTAACACCTTTACGCTCAAAAATTGTCATTCACAGGTGAAGAATTCTGTCATTTAATTTCAGAAAATAATTTCAAAAAGATTTTTCATGCCCATAGGTAACTATGCACGAAAACCTAAGTGTTTAACCTATTTCTAAATGTTTATGGTGAGAAGGCAAAAGGTTACGTCACAGGTTGCGGTGAGGATAAGAAAATGGAGAGATTTAGAGGAAGCCTTCACTCACCAGGGAGACACGAACGTAAGCATATAAAAAAGAGATGAAACCTTAGTTTCAGAACTTTCGTTTCAAGCCGTTACCTACCTAGTGACACCTAATGTGAGATACCATTGTTTCAACAATAAAAATATATTGTAAGAAATGTAAAATCAAAATAAATAACAAATATTTGATATGTCCGAAGTTATAAAGTTGACGACGATAAACGCATGTTTCGCATCTCAAAGAAGCAGCCTCAAGATATTCCAGAGATCAGGCGGGGTAGGCTATCCATTACCGCGTTATAAATATCACGTTACAAATAATACATATTTTGTTATTAAAATAACAAATTTATAGTGAAAGTTAATCAGTGGACCAGCTTAAAATAGAATTAACATTAAAATCACTTAACATCGAATTACAACGCAATTAACCCATTTTCAATGTATTAAAATACTTTATAAAATACGTGTTTGAAACAGTATTGATATAAAATTTATTTATTAGATTAAAGCTAGGTACTATAGTAATTAGTTTAAAGTTATTGTTACAATGTCGTGTTATTATATTATAAGGAACTTATAATGATAGGTAGAGTGACAATGAAAAGTTAATTACTAAAGCATATAGTGACTTGTTTTCATTGTCATCCATTCTTTTGTACTTATTGAATAAGGATATAACGATTTTTAATATTCCATTGTTGTTTTTAGTATACCGTTCCAAAATTGGAAAAACGGAACACTTGTGCTTGTCACCTTGTTGTTTCTCTGTTGGTTACATATAGGGTTGCCAACTTCTTATACCAAAAATGTAGTATAACGAGGTCGGAGAAAGAAAATAAACAGAATTTAGAGGAAAACGCCAGTATTTTATTTTTTAATACGTTAAATACGTACTCATTTATTCAATTTTTCGCGAGACATCAATTACGAAGAAATGTAATTTATGAAAGAAGAAATCTCGGGAAAAAAGGTCTGCGCACGTACATATCTTTTAATACCGGTTTTGTGGCTTTGGATACTAGTGTTCTAGGGATGGTTGTCAAAAATATTATTTAGAATACTTTGTTTTTATTTAACAGTAAGTAAATAACTATATAGATTATAGAGCAAAAATTCCCTGGTTGGCTGTATCCTCGATGTAGCCGTAAGTTTTACGTGGATACGTCTATGTATAAGAGAATATTTGGACAATTGGAAAAGCAATACTAATTAATGTTTCATACTGAATTTATTAAGCACAGGTCGATGATATAAAATATATAACAAAAAAAAAAATTTCATTGAAAAAAAAAATACTCTTAAGTAACATCTACTATACATTTACTAACTTTAGTAAATCGTAATGAAGTTTACTTTTGCAAATTGTAATGAACTTTACATAAAAAACTAGTGGCGAAATCTACGCCGGACTACACTACTACGAAGGCCAAAAATTCATAAGTATGATAAATTTTCGTATATAGTAAAATGACCTTGTCTCATACTTATCGACTTCGTTCACTTATGCACCAACAGATGGCTTAGTACATAAGCTCCTGTTCACGAAATGACCCCTATTAAAAACTAAAACATAGACGTATCCATGTCAATACAGTAGTTATAATACTATTTTTAACAATATAATTGGCAACACTAGTCACAGACGATTGTAATAACTGTTTGGAAAATATATGGTAAGTATTGACTCGATAATTAACGTGAATTTCAAAAGTTGGGTAGTTTTATTGGGAGGGTTACAAAGAAAATTAAAAAAAAATCTTGAAATACAGCTGAAAGAAGCTCTCTAAATCGCGAATTCAAAATTGTATTTAAAACATTGCTTTGTGTTAAAAACGCCTAGAAATCCCTGTTACAAAAAGATCGCAAAAATTTGAAAAGTTATAAACATACGGTGAAGATTGAAAGGAAATTATCAAAATGGCATTATTGTATTCCATACTTTTTAAAAAAAAAAGAAAGGTTTAAGTCTAACTTAGTTTTATGATTAACAATTGATAACAATTGATAACAGAACACTAATTTCGCTTAGCACTTAACTGGTTTATTATTAATCGACATGTTGAGGTCGAAACTTTTAACAAGTATTAAAATTGCTTTATTGCATGATAAACTTCCTGGTTATTTTAATGGATATGCAGATTTTTTTATAAACTATACTTACAAACCAAGAAATGTAAAACAAGTCTAACAACGGTCTAACCATTCCAATTATTTAAATTGAAGTTGTAAAGAAGTTGTAATTCAAGCGACTATGTCCAGCGATTTTTTTTATTTGTTGATCATTCTTTGAATTTTAGACTTCAGTGTAAGACTTAGACAACTTTTTTTTAGGCTTAGATACCTCTTTAATGTGTATATGATATTGAAACATGTTGGGTTATACAAATACCATATGTATTAAATTGGAGCTACTGCGAACATTAAAAATAATTCATTGAAAATACTGTACGCGTTTTCAAAATTGCTCGAAATGATTGTCCTGACAAAATAATTCCAATCTATTTATTAATTTTGTATGGAATATTTACTTATTTTATTCAAAACATGTAAATAGGTAAATTATATTAAATGTAATTAAGATACATAATTACCAATATAAATGATTTTATTAAATAGAAATAAACGTATCAAACCTCTTTCATTTATTCAAAAGTAAAATCAACTAAATTTCGAAAGAACTGTGCCCCGCACCTAGACGGTTTTGAACCACGGAGTGCACAGTTAAATTACATATTAATATGAAGTACTGAATTAGTAAAATATCAATGTAGTGTTTTTAAAGGTTTAAAAACGGAGACGGAGATGAAAGAACGGAGACATATAGGAGGTTAAATTGTATTATTCTGAGATAATGAAAATTATATTATTGTAAATATTTATTAAAAGTTTTTTTTTACAACTGTAATTTTTTAACACATCTTCAAGTTGACGACAGTAACGGTCAAAATTATGATTCAGGCCCTGGACGCGAGTCACACCATTATAGCAAGAAGATTATATGATTCAAAGCGTGCGATACCTTTGGAGTCGGTCCTGAAGGGGAACGACACGTGGCGGATATACCAAGAGAGTGGCTAGCTCCTTGTATGGGGACACCCCGAAAGGACTTTAGCAAAAATCTTGTAGAGGACTGTTCCGGGTACCTATTGCAGCAAACAAGAGCAAAAGTATCGAATGATCTTCGATTACTGGAGTGAGATCACTCAATAATTAGAAAATATTTACAGTTACTACTGCAGTAGAAGAAATGCTGCACAGAATATCTATATTTATATGATTTGATAGTTCAGATGAAGAAGACATTAAAAAAAATACTTCCATTTTCTGATAAGTAGAGTGTCAATGCAAAATATACCAAAGTACATTCAACGAGCAGAAATAAAAATATTTTCTTTAATTTCTGTTGTTAATAGTTTATCTCAAAAGAATAACACTAATAATATAGGTATTATTGCTGCAGGTCGTATGGCCCAAATCGGGACACAGTTCGTCGATATTTGATAGAGACGTATAGATGAAATGTGAAATATAGGTAAATGGATTATGTCTAGAAGAAGTAAACGAAACTGTGTCTGGGGAGTGCATTTTCGAGGAATGGAAGTTGTAGGCTGGATGCGCAGAGACGGATAACAACTGGCAATAAAGTAATCGCCGTTCTGTCTGCATTGGTAGGCAGTGTACATTCATATAAATATACTAAATCCGCCATCTGATGTTGGTGCCAACTTTATTGTACGGTAATGAATCCTTGATATGCTTGAAAACGAATAAAAATTAAATAAATGCAGTGGAAATATGATTTCCCAGAAATATGTGCGGTGTCACCCTCGTCGACGAAATAAGCAATAAAGATATTCACAGTATAACAAAGTTGGATGACAGTGTTATTGTAAAAATAAAAAAAGGTATGCTTAAATGGTTCAGGCACATAGAAAGAATGAGTGATGCACGATTAACAAAGAAAATGTACATAGCGAAAGTGAGTGGTGGTATCAGAAGCCAAGGAAGAACTACTTCCGAAGAGCAAATATCCAGTGTTAAAAGATGGAAATATCATATCATATATATAAAGTACTCGTATACTTTGGCGAAATTGTTTGAAGACAATTATGAAATTAGAGGAGGCGAAAGAATTATGTAAAGACCACGATGTTTGGCACTCTATCTTTTCTAACTACTCCGTTAAGGATACAGCGTGTGGACATGTACCTATGCATATACGTAAAATTTCCAAATCTAATGAGATATATTTTTTTTATACTTATTGTTAGTTAATATTTCAAAGATAAATGCTTTTTTCTTGTTCATAGTATTTTAGTTACAACAAGACGTAAATTCTATAGACGAACATTTTATACACCGACAGTAATCTACCATAATTTATCACGATTGTTAAGTTTTCCGGTAATTTAACTTCACTATAGCAATTTCAAATTATCTTGTAATGTTATTGCAAAATAAAATTGGACTCACCTTATAAAAGCAAAACCAATAGAATAATTTATTGTAAAAAAATTACTTATAATAAATTCACGAAAACACAGTAAACCTTAACTTGCATCACATATAAAATAAAATTAAACTCAATTTCCTTAAAGTGTTATGAACACGCGCAAAATAAAATAACAATAAACTTTTAGAAAAAAATATTTTCTATTAAATGAACATAATCTTATCAGAATTAATTCCCGCGCTTCTGGATAGCGCCAGCGCGCCTGCGCTCATTTATTTTTTAACCTGCGCATTAGACTACGGCTAAATGCAAACTGCCTTATGCCGGCCAGTTAGCTGTCGTACGTACGTACAATCGTCTCGCAATAACGTTAATTTACCTATCACGCCTCGTATTTTTTTAAGTTAAGCGACAAATTATCATTAAGAGATTAACCAATCATGCATAAAAGAAAACTATGAATATCAAAGTGTTGAATCTACTGTCGAAGATTTAGTACATAGTTTAGTGATAAATTTCAACCAGCATCCCGAAGGACAATTTCGTTTATTATAATATCTTCCAAGCACACGGATACCTTTGAGCTCGGTGGATTTCAATCAATTTATAATTAACAATAATAGTAAGAATGTCATACTATATTTATACTGTATTGTATAGCCTCTAATTGGTATGATACTGTTGTTTTTTCTTCTTTTACTGTTTTATTTTAATATGATCTATTAAGCACGCTGTTGACTATTAAATAAATGACAAAACTCAAACATAATTGTCACTTAAGGACATTACTGTAAAAATTCATAACAAATATAATTAAACATGTATATTACTTTAAACATATATTATATGGCTTTATAATTAAAATTACATATTGCCTCATTATTATTTTTAATAGCTAATGAAAAACACTACCAACTTTTTAAATTAGCTTTTTAATTTTTAAATTAGAACCCACATATATCACGAAGAAATGTCATTTTTCAATTGTATGAATTGCTGTCGCTATAGTTTATCATATTATTTTATATAATTCTATCTGTCTAGCGATTACCTGTTTAACAATGGCTATACATTTCTAGTCGTTCTGACTTGTATTAGTTGTTGCAATTCATTTATTTCGCGGTCAATCAGCTTTTGTTGTTAAAAGTTGATGTTGTAATAAATTGTCTACTTTGTCCGCAGCTGCAATATTTGTCTCTGTTGCTTAGTCACAGACGTACTTACATTTTAATATTATTGAGTTTTATTTTTGTATTAAAATGCAGATGTGTAATAATACACACAAAACTCGTTCAAGCTTCTACGCTCTAACTTATTTATTCAATAGACGAACTTCACAGTCACTAAATATATCCATATAATGATATTTTGGTTGAATATGCGAGCTAAGAAATGTCTTTTTAAAACATTAAACAGCCTCTTCTGGCGTAATAATCATAAGTGGGTATTTACTTTAATTAAATCTAGAATTATCAATAGCTTATTAAAACTGCAACGATATCTTTTATACATACATATCTTCACGCTGTATCCCTAACGGGGTAGTCAGAGAGGACGGAGCGCCAGGCATCGCGGTCCTTACATACTTATTTCGCTTCCTCAAATCTCATCATTCTCCTCACACATTTTCGCCTAGGTATGTGAGTAGTATTTCTTTCTTTTATCTTTTATGTTTTTCGATAACTCAAGATAAACCTTTAAGGTACCCAACGCCCTGGAGGTAATACTGGATTATGTGGGGTTTTCACCAATACTTACTGTTATAGTATTACAAGTGTGGCTTTTACACACTAAATCTCTTGCGGTGGTCATCCCCGGCGCAAATCGGAAATAAGTTTCAATTTTTAAGGTTCCGTATCTCAAAGGAAAGAAGGAACCCTTACAGGATCATATCGTTGTCCGTCTGTCTGTCTGTCAAGACCTTTTTTCTTAAGAACGCGTGGAGGTATCAATTTGTAATTAATATCAAATATGCAATCTGCAATACCTTGGAGCTGTGAAAAAATCAAACTTTCATAGGCCGTTCATGCCGCGTATTTTGACAGTCGCAAAGAAATCAAAACCTATATTATACCTATACGGGTACTTCCCGTTGAACTAGAATCATGAAATTTGGCAAGAAGCAATGTCTTATAGCACAAGTAAAGAGCAAAATCCGAAAAACGTAAATTCGTAGTTATTTGCTATTACAAACTTAGATTTGCAGTTGGCGAGTATGGGAAAACGTGCCTTCCAACTGCAAATAACTTTGTTGAAAACAAACTTAATAGTTTGTTTTTGAATTCAACTTATATTTTATCGGTAAATACACAATGCAAATACATTGTAAGGTGATACGGAACCTTCGGTGCGCGAGTACGACTCGCACCTGGCCGGTTTTTTCTTACTATTGCTGACAAAAGAAACAAAGAAGACTATACAAGACCTTTGTACAAACGGATTTAAAATAAATCTACAATGGTGTGACATTGTGAGTAGACAGAGTATAAAGCGTAACGAAATCACACCTTGATCTTGGTTAGTATCAAAAATATAAACAATGTCCATTATTTAATCTAATTAAAAAATCTACATTTTCCATTCAAAAGAAAAAGGAGATTTTATATTTATGAGATGCAAGTTTCTTTCTTAAAATTATGTTTATGTATCCTAAGGTTGCAAAGGTTCTCGTTACTATATTGATATGGTTTAAATCAAAGATGTTCAATACAAAGTATGTAATTATATTATAAAATGTATTCAGATCTATTCATTAAACGGAGGAGTGAAGAGTCGTAGCTTCTTTTTTTGTGGTGGAAGTCTAAAGTCAATGGAATTACACTTACGTAAAACTTTAACGTTGCAGTCATAAATCACATACAATATTTACTAATTTAGAATTATAGAAAACCAAATGAGGATAAAAATCTGCGCAAGGTGAGTATTGCAAATGTCAAATGGATTTATTGAAGTAACGCACAGTCAAATTTACTGGACGTTAAATCTAATTAAGATCAGTATTTGATTACTTGGATATAAATTGGAAAATTTATAAAACTACTTGTTTTAAAAATTCTTAACTAGAATTACAACAGCCCAGTGTTTACAACATGCTAGTAGAAAACCGCATTACCACGGAATCTAATTAGAACTAATATTAGTGTCGAAAAACCCCAATATTCTATTGAAAATATAAATAAGTAGATACGATGTGAATTCCAAGAAACAAATACAGCAATGCGTCTTATATTATTTGCATAAAACGTTGTCATTTTACTTAAACGAAGTGTGAATTACTTAAGACTTATAATGTTCATGATTCACATTTTGGCCGAATCACACATACATGTACATTTACTTGTACTATTATGTACTTCAGCATCCATAAATAAATAAAGCATAAATAAAGAGCATATTGTACACATCTAAAGACTTTTTATTTAAAAAAATTATTTTAATTTTTAAAACCGAATGGGTCAATGACGCTATGATTAGTGTAGTTCACTGGATGACTTCCAAACCTAGGGTTCAACGCCGGCCAGTGCCTTTATCATGATTGAACGGTGTCGATCACTATCAACAAAAATAAATTATTTGACAGCAGTTTTAGCGGTAACTACAATAAAGCAAAAATTCTCATACTAAGCATAAACTCATAGTAGAGATGCCGGTTAATTTGAAAAATGATTTTTTTTTAATTTCTTGAAGTCTGGATATTACCAAGAGTTCTCCCAATTCATTGTGATGAGGTACCGACAGTACATGCCTGATGTATAATTTGAAGAAATACAAAAATATCTTTTTCATTTTGTTTTGAGCTGTGGGTAATAAGATGCCGGTTAAGGGTGCAAAGAGTTTATTTTCCTTCGTACGATCAGATGTCAAGAACACGCGAACTTAATTACGGCGGTCCCTATTCTTCGTAGTCGCCCTCGAAATAGGTACTCGCGTAGTAGTCACCGAAGGTACACGCTTCACTCAATAGCAACGTTCCCGAATCGCAGAGTTCTTCTATCCAAGGTCGTCGCAGTAGTCGTTGTAGTCGTCTTCGTAATTCGCCTTGATGTCATCTCGAATGATAGTTGAGAAACACTGAATCGGCGACGGACACGGAGCTCTATTTATAGTCGGATAAAACGAGGGTGGAACTTTCTAGTTAATTACGCTCGCTAACAGTAATTCGACAATGTTCTCGACGCCGCCTGTATGCATGAGTCGAGATATAAGCACTAAAAGTTAAGTTTTTAGATCCGTTAAAAATCGACCTTATTCCTTACGCATAAGGTCCAACCGTAACAATATAAAGACAATAATGTTACACTATGTATTACTTTAATTTACATACACAAATCACGTCATTTCTCATTCGGTACGACCGGAATATGAAACAACAACATCGCACATGCACATCACACTGTTGCACCACTGATAATAACATATTATTTATACTTTTTAATATATTCCCATACAATTCCGAATAACATTGATAATAGTTCTTCTTCTTACTTCTTACATTTGGTCCCTTTTTCGCACCTTTAAAGTGAAACTGACCTAATTCAAAAAATCAGAATTTCGGGTTAACATAATAAACTTAAAAATACCTACGACCTAGATACAGTATGAATTTTCCTATCTGTCTGTCCCATCAGCTGCATATCGTGAGAATATTTAAACATGTATTTGTGAAAAATCCATGATATTACCTAACTAATTAATCTGTGATATTACTTTAGCTGAATTCATTGACATCACTCGCCAAAATGAAATCTCAAAATTTTGAATTTTGGTCAGTTTCATTCTAAAGATGCGTTTTGTGATAGTTATGCCAATCAAGATCTTATTCTGTTTTATTTTTTTATAATTTAAACGAGTGTGCATTTGGTTCCAGTCTTGTCTCATAGAAATCAATCTCTCAGAAAATACGTATTTGTTTTCACTCTTACCTTAAATGTGCCCAAATCGCATGAATAAAGAAGCACTGATGGCAGGAAAGTGTTACAGATCTTAGCAGCTTACAGTATTTAAAATAATTTTATAAACCATAATATACCATTCATATATCCATAGATGGGCACAGTTAATCCAAAAGTTAACTTCGATAATCGTTAAAGCGTAAAATTTTCGACAATTTAACGCAAATTAAAGTTAACCATTAAAAGTTAACCATCCAAAACTAATACTGCTTTTGCGCTGAAATACATAAGAGATAATTACACAGGTATACAAAAAAAATGTTTTTTTAAAACTCTCCTGGAAGTTTTGACTAATTTTTATGTTTTTTAGTGAGCTGAATCCAAATCTGTTAATTGTTTTATTTGTTCAGATATCATGTACAGATTTTTTGCTACTTAGGGTTATTGGGGGATTTGGCGTTAGAAATAAAAAACGAACTATTTTTTTATTTATTGACGAAAAAACCAGCAAACATATATTCTAAAATATAGTTAGCGAACGAAAAATGTAATTTAAAATCATAATTTGGATCGAAAGTGACTTTGGAATTAATCGCTGTCTTTGTGGGATCGTTTCTTCTTCCTCTGAACTTCTTACTTCTTTTGGTGCGCTGCTTTACGTATTTGTCTTCTGGGATTTCTCGCAGCAAGAACCAGCAGAAAGCGGCCATCGTGTTGGTGTTCCACCTTCTTTCATCCATTTATGCTCTTCATAACGAATTTTCTGGAGAAACGTGGCCAAATTTTTGTACGTTTCTTCAAGGATAACAGAGTAAGTTATTGGAACTGAAGCATATGTGTTGCCATTATGAAGAAGAACTGCTTTTATGCTGACCTTCGAAGAGTCAATAAACAGGCGCCAATCCGCAGGATCATACTCCAGTTTATAATTTTTCAACAATCCGCGTACATCGTTACAGAACACTTTCTTATTCTTTGCAAAAATATTGTAAAAATTGTGTCTCACGATTCCTGTACCACGAAAAAGTTATACTTGGTGACAATAATTTTTTTGTTTAAGCCGGAAGCCTAACAGTTGGGCAGCTTCTTTTGGGGGACCTAAAGACAAATCATTCAACTCAGCTTGAGAAAAAAGATCAGGTTCAATTCTGGATTCAGGTTCGAATTCTGAAGTATTGGACTCTTCCAGAGCAGTCATCATCAAAACCATCCACAGAAATAGATTCCAAAGATTTTGGTGACTCAGACACAGGTATTTCATTGCTGTGAGGCATAGGTCTAATTGCTGATGGAAGGTTAGGGTAAGTTATTGCCTTCTTATTTTTCAAGTTGTATCCTTTCACATCACAAAAACATAAATAACAGTCACTTCCATGGTCTTTTTGTCTACGCCACATCATAGGTATTCCATAACGAAAAGCTTGTTTTTTTACCTTTCATTCATAGGCGAAGATCTTCAATACAAGTCTTGCACACTTTGTGTGGGGCCATGGTTTCTCTTGATCGCCTAATTGTAAACCGAAATAGGTGAAGTATATTTTCTTAACAAACGCAGTAATGTTCCTTTGCCGTTTTTTCAAGGTATATTCCCTGCAAATACAACAAAAACTGTCTGGAGAGTTGATGCAACCTCTGTGAGCCATCACGAATACAGCACTTGCAACTTATTATACGTATAGCGTACCACTTCTTAATAAAGCTGAATTACGACTGAGTCAACAACAGGTATTTAGTACCTTGCGAGTGATGGAAACGAATGAATGCATGGACATGTTCTTACAAGATTATAATGGTATTAAGCATAGTTTGTACGAACAGATTTGTTTCGTTCAAACAGGATAGAACATGAGATTCGATTCATCAGAAAACTTACCAGCCATCCAGAAGATTTGCCTTCCTGCCCCCTCTCCCCTCCTCCACCATCTTACAACACTTTTACGATATCGTCTTCTATTCAACTATTTTATTCTATTCAACTATTTAAAATCTATATTTTTAGGCTGGTAGAACTTAAACTGTTATCGGCTCCAAAAAGGACCTGGTAACTCTTATAAGAAACGAAAAAACGAATTTGGGCAGAAATCGTGACCTGATAGAACGTTTTGGATATTTTTAACTATTTTAGCACCCAGAAATCTGTAAGAATCGGTGGAAAAAGCGGAGGCAGTTTTTTGGACGTATACCTGTGTTATTACAGGTAATGTAGAATTAACAATTAAATACACATTCATTTAGCTCTAAGATAGATAACAATACAGTAATATGAATCTCTATCTATATCAGACCTTGATGCGCCCGTTATTGGACATGGGCCTACTCTCTTTCTTTCCTTTCTTTCTTTCCACTTCTATCTATTTCTCGCCAGTCATCACTCCACACATTGGAAGAATCCAAGTCATGACCGCCTGCTGTCAGATGGTATCCACCCATCTCCGAGATGGTCTACCTTTCCGCGGGTGTTAGCGCGGGGTCTCCAGTCCAAAGTCTTTTTCGCCCATCGATAGGAGTCCATCCTGGCGATGTGCCCATCTACACTTCCGGCGCTCAGTCTCCTCTACCACGTGTCTAATTTTCGTCTTCTGCCTGATTCACTCATTCCTTATATGATGTATGAGCGTTATTCCAAGCATTAGTAGCTCCATCGCCCTCATTGCAACTCGGATTTTCTCAGCAGATTTATCGGTGAGAGTTGCCGTTTCCATTTCATACGTGAAAACTGACAGGACACACTGATTACACACTTTTGTTTTTTTTGGTGTTGAGGAATCTTTTTGATTCGAAGATTGAGCTGTTTGCTCCAAAGACCAGCCATTCTTGTGCGACACGTCTTTTAGCTTTTGCCACTTTGTCTTCCATGCCAAGGGTGTATTTATTTCCCTAATAAATATAATGGCCGACGACACCTACAGGCAGATGGTGATTTTTCGACTCCGGATCGTTTGTCATCATCTTAGTTTTTGACTTATTCATTTTCAATCCTATTTTGGCTGACTGACTGCAGGCCGCCGATCATAGTGAGCATAACCTCAACGCTAACCGCGACCAGTGCGATATCATTCGCAAACCGCAAGTTATTCAGTCTCTCGCCGTCAATAATAATGCCTCTGTCACTCCAGTCGAGTCCTCAGAAGATGTTCTCGAGGGCAGCATTGAACAATTTTGAAGAAATCGCATCGCTGTGGCGCACTCCTCGCTCCAGTTTGAACTGCTCTGTAAGTTTATGTAGAATGACCGATGACGTCCCAGGCTGCTGTAGATGTTTCATAAGCTGTTTATACCTTTCATCAACTCTGCAGTCTACTAGGGCCCGAGTCAAAAGCCCTCTCGTAGTCAACAAAAGTGATGATAATCGGCTTTCAGTATTCATGGCACTTTTCAATGAGTGTCTTCAAAGTTTGCAGGTGGTCATTTGTGCCGTATCCAGATCGGAAACCGACCTGCTCCCTCGGCTGGTAATCGTCGAGTTTCTTAGCTAGTCTATTTAGGATAACCGTGGTAAATAATTTATAAATATGGGACAAGAGACTAATAAGGCGATAGTTACGCAGCTTTCGAATGTCCTCTTTCTTGTGGAGCAGGATTATCACCATGTACGTTCGGCGAGTCAAATGGTCAAAGATATATTATGCGAAGTGCGCGTGCGAGTGTGATGCATTTAAACAATGTTATTGCTGTCTGAGTTTCAAATTAAGTACGTCTGTGGTCTGAATCCAAAGTATAAATAGGAAATGAATTATTGTATAAATTTATAAATTTTTAACTTATAAATTGTTATATATAAGTATCTTCTTTCAGAAAACTAGTTAACAAGAACTAGTTAAATTGTTAACTGTTCACTGCGTCACTTTAAGAAGTTTTGTAGGCTAAGCGTTACATTAACTACTGCTTCCCGTTTTGACACTGATCATAGATATTGATCTATGATCAGTGTCAAAACGGGAAGCAGTAGTTAATGTAACGCTTAGCCTACAAAACTTCTTAAAGTGACGCAGTGATAAACAATAGATTAATCTAAAATAGACCTTCTAACTTATGAAAAATACGAAAAAATAGTTAATTACGTTTTTATTAAAAACCGTAATTAAGTTTTAAAAAGCCCAACTAGTATTTTGAAGAGTGTGTTTAGAATAATCTATGCAGAAAATTTAGTAGCATAAATCGGTTCCGTTAGTCCGAAAACTGTAAATCTCCGATTTAAAAGAGGTTTTTTGGATTTTTTTCTTGTTGAATTAGTTAACCAATCGTGTAAGACAACTGGAGAAATGAAGTCAAAGAAATCAAGAATTAGTTTATCAAATATCATTTTCATAGGTTTTGTAATCACTTACAAAATTGAGATTCCGACCGTCAAAAAGTTCAATTCGTCTCCTTAAAAAAGAAAGTAAAGCTTAAATGATTTGACCGTGTAGAGAGAAATGAAGAAAGGTTAACGAAGAACATACCAATATCAGATATTTGTGCTGAGATACCAACTCGTATGGCTGAGCATTGAATTGAATTATATTGAATTAAAGAATTGTAATATAGGAGTATGGAAAGTCATAGAATTACAAAAATCAGATAAAATGTTGGCCGAGCAGCAAACAGTTTACTATCATAAATCCGAGAAAAAATGATTGAGGACTTAACTAAGGAAGTCAAAGTCAAATAAATTTATTTGAGTAAACCCAATTGCAAGGTATTTTTTAATGTCAAATCTACTTTACTTCGGTTCGAAAAGAAAACCTGGGCACTGACATGAATCGACGAGAAACTCAGTCAGGTAAAAGTGATATTTCGAGATCGAGATATTAGACACTTCTCATTTCTATCTACACAACGTAAAAACCTGAGTACATATACTTTTAGGTTTTAGCATCAGTGACTAACAATTTTGTGATTGATTCGATGTTGCATCACGTTTTGGTACTTCATGCGTACGACCATGGTATCAGAATTTCGTGTTTTTGCGATTACATTCAGTCAAGAAAGTATCGGGAATGGATGATTTGTTTATGGTTCCAAATTCAATTTTTTGTTTTTTTTTTGTTGTTAGAATAGCACAACTGTTTCCCATTTTGGCGCGAATTTTGAGTTACATCTGTTATTTAGATAAAATACAGTGTTGTTTTTAGTTATATCATTCTAGTGTATATTGCGAATTTCATAATGGACAAAAACACCGAACAAAGAGTTTGTCTTAAATTTTACATCGTCAATGGAATTTCGTGTTCGGAGTCACTAAA
Organism: Zeuzera pyrina; assembly: GCA_907165235.1. NCBI lineage: Eukaryota > Metazoa > Arthropoda > Insecta > Lepidoptera > Cossidae > Zeuzera > Zeuzera pyrina. Next base: position 10,444,811 of record OU015626.1, on the reverse strand, counting down.
AATGTTAAAAAAGGCTTACGGAGAATCGATTTTATCAAAAACACGTGCTTATGAGTGGTACAAAGCGTTCAAAAGCGGTTGAGATGTGATGGAAGATTTGGTAGGCCATCAACGTCTGCAACTGAAGTTAACATCGCCAAAGTGAAGGAAATAGCGACTGAAAATGCTCATTCAAGTTTGAGAGAGATAGCCGCCGAACTTTCTGTGTCTCACGAGTCGATCTGTACTATTTTAAATAATCACTTGGGTATGAAACATGTTGCCACTCGGCTAGTCCCAAAAAACCTGAATTTTCTTCAAAAACACAATCGCATAAGAGTCGCTGAGGACATGCTAGAACGAGTCAATTCCGACCCAACAATCATGAAACGCATTGTTACTGGTGACGAGACGTGAGTTTACGAGTTTGACATGCAAACTAGTCAAGAAGCTTCGGAGTGGCGCCTTCCAACTGAACCGAAACCGAAAAAACCACGCCAAAGTCGATCAAAAGTCAAAGTTATGTTGACTGTTTTCTTTAACTATCGCGGTGTTGTGCACTCGGAATTCTTGCCGGAAGATCAATTGGTAAATAAAGAATATTATTTGGGCGCTATGCGGCGTTGTAAGAGAGTAAATTCGACGAAAAAGGCCAGATTTGTGGAAAGAAAATTCTTGGATTTTGCACCACGATAATGCGCCTTCGCACAAGACCATCATTGTGAACGAATTTTTGACCAAAAACTCAACAAATACCATCGAGCAACCACCTTATTCACCAGATATGGCTCCAACCGACTTCTTTCTTTTTCCTAAACTCAAATTACCACTTCGTGGCACCCGTTTTCATTCGGTACAAGACATAGAGGAGAATTCGCGGCGAGCACTGAACTCAATTCCGGAAAAAGCGTTTAAAAAATGTTTTGATGATTTGATTATTCGTTGGCGTGAGTGTATCGTTTCTGAAGGAGCATACTTTGAAAGTGATGAAATAAATTTGGATGAATAACTAACATTTCGTGTATTATTGATCTTTTCCCGGTACTTTCTTGACAGAGTAGTACATCGATGTTGTATCTTGTTTTGGAAATTTTCTATTTTCTATCGTGGTATCAAAATTACTTATTTTACAATAACTTCTGAAACGATATCCGACTAACAATAAAAAATAACTTCGCAACCTTTTTATCACACAAATTACCATCTATGATAGTGTTGTAATTACATGTATGGCTGTAATACTTAATTAACAAGAACAGGGACAGGACACCCACGTATTAACGGGCTGTATAATCAAAGGTGTACATTAACTCGTTAAACCATCAATCGTCAATTAACGAAGTTCACAATTTGCTTAAGGGAACTTCAAAAAATGTTAACGCTCTTGTTAACTTCCGTTAAACTGAACTTCCGTTAACTTTAGTCCATTACATTAGTTGTTTGTTAATATGCTGTTCTTTTTTAGTTTGAATTACGCACCACACCACACTCGTACGTTCGGCGAGTCGAATGGTAAAGATATATACATATATATGCGAAATGCGTATGCGAGAGTAGTATAGAGAGAGAGAATGCATTTAAAACTGTTATGCTAGGCATTGCGTGGGTGTGAGCAGGAACACTATTGTTGTTAAGTTGTTGGGAATGTTTATGAAGGGCAACATGCATCAAATACAAGATTATGATCAGTGATAGCTATTTATTCATACTACTGTATTCCTTGTATTATCAGACCGAATACTCAGGAATACAATTCATACGTCGAAAATCATCGGCAAGACTTAGCATGAGAGCATATGAGATCTTTGCCAATGGACGACCCAAATTAGCACCTAACAAAAGTAATGATCAAAGCATTGAATAGAGTGATATCTGACGATATAAATTTTAGGCTCAAGAAATTAACAGATGACACACTTAAATTCATAAAGAAACGTTATCAAATGGGACTGGATATTCAGACCGATACTGCAGATTACCGAGTTCTGCTTAATGACATTTGCCAAAAGCTGAAAGAGGATTTGCAGAAATATCGAGAAGACAGAATTTCAAAGGCAAACGAAATGAACACCAGCAAACAAGTATTGCTTGTGGATTTATGTAATAGTAGAAAGGCGATATTCGAGTTATTCGACGAAAAAGGCGATATTATAACGAATAGAGGGCACCTGTTATATAAGTAGCGAAAAATGTTCATGAGACACTGTACAAAAGTAACGTATCCTTCTCTGGAACGCAGAGCGAGAGGTACGACCTGTTACTAATGTTGGTCCTGAGGAGATGCCTGACGTGTCTGTAGAAGAGATACATCTAGCATCTGTCATATAAGTAGCAAAAAACGCTTACGAGACACTATACAAAAGTAACGTACCATTCTCTGGAACGCAGAGCGAGAGATGCCACCTGTAACTAATGTTGGTTCTGAGGAGATGCGTGACGTGTCTGTGGAAGAGATACATCTAGCACTGAGCTAAATAAAAAACAGAAGATCTCCGGACCAAGATAACATCATACCCGAGATGTTGAAGCTAGGGTCAGAGGTGCTATGGAGAGCTCTAGCACTGCTGTTTGCAAACTGCATATTAAACCGCAAGATACCTGAAAGTTGGGCACAATGCAGTGATAATCCTGCTACTAGTCTCTTCTTCTAGGTAACTATCGCGCTATTAGTCTCTTGTCTCATATTTATAAATTATATACCAGAGTTATTCTAAATAGACTAGCTAATAAACTCGACGATTACCAGCCAAAGGAGCAGGTCGGTTTCTCATCTGGATTCGGGATAAATTACCACCTGCAAACGTTGAAGACATTAATTGAAAAGTACCATGTATACCGAAAGAAATCCTCGTCACCTTCGTTGACTATGAGAGGACGTTAGACTCGGTGGAGGGTTTAGCAGTCGAGAGGTTTCTAGGATACATCCAGTTTATGAAACATCCGCAGCAGCATAGGACGTCATCGGTCAATCTACAGAAACTTACGGAGCCTTTCAAACTGAAACGAGGAGTGCGCCGAGGCGACACGATTTCGCCATACTACTTTATTGTTATCAATCTTATAGCTAAATAAATGGGTATTTTATTGTTCATTCTACATTACCTATAATAAATAATTAATCTACCCACTTATTTTTGTCTTATTTACTTATGTGTTTCAGCCCAAAACAGCATTAATTTTAGATGGTTCTTTTAACGGTAAATTTTAACTTACGTTGAATTTTCGAAATTTTAACGCTTTGACAATTAACAAAGTTAACTTTTGGATTAACTGTGCCCACCTAATGTGTATAAGTTTAGAGTTCAGTCATCGAACTATTGAAATTCATGTTCAGACCCTCAGACCAAATAACTGGGGCTCAGACCCTCAACATTTAAAAAAATACAATAATACTGAGTAATGGCATATTTAATTGATAATATTACAAGAGCAATAATTGATTATGAAGCACACAGCACTTCGAATCAGCTCTTCGAATACATTAGTTTCAGTTTATATTACATATGTGTAATAAACATATGTAAGTACTTTTTTATATGCTAAGTAAATATGTATCGACCTGATAAGATCGTACGTCTCTTCGTCCACTTCTATTTTAAGAGTCATTTTGAAAATATGCGTTGATGTGTTATTATGATTCAAGCTTAAATTAAATAAATAAGGAAGATACTAAAATAAGTCATGTTAAATTGTTTGTCATTATAAAAAATATTCATTGTCGTTTAATGGCAAAATAAAATAAATTTTCTGTTTGTTCAAAAAATTGTACCTTGTCTGGAAGAGAAAAATAAAGAATGCGCCAACTGCTTTTATTCTACACCAGCCGCAAAAGTCGACCGAGGACTGTCCCCTAAATAGGTTTGCAACTGTTATTTTTTACAGTCCGACTTATATTGGCCTTTTTGTTAAGTGTATTTTATTATTTAATTATGCAATTATTTTATCAATGTCAGCACAATGAATACCCGACTACAGTACTAAACGAATAATATCGAACTTTTAATTAGTTTTAAAGAACACAGATCCTAAGTAAACTAAAAAGTAACAGTTTACAATAATGCTTATGTAAATGTTATTATTTATGTCCTGCTATGAAAAAAATATGTCCGACTTTTAGAGCTAACTTTTCGGCCTAATGTAGCGCTGAGGTCGGATTTTTATAGGCAAAATGTCCGATCTAATATTCCGCTGAGTCCTTTTGAATTTTAAGGCCCGACAACCCTACTCATAAGGCGCATTAAGGTCATCGCTCATTTACCCAAAGTACAAGCACCCAAGTAGCATCCCGTAACATCGCGTGTTTGGGATTGGTTATTTGGACTTTTACCTAAGATATGCAACCACTAGGGATACGTAATTTACGTTTTTACGAAGTAGATGCGATAAATGCGAAATTTACTAAATAGGTGTGATACATGCGAAATTTACTAATTAGTGCGAAATGTGTTTTATAGTTTGCCACGACATTTTAAAGAGAAACATTTATTAAACGCAACAATCCCGTGATGTATGTAGGTAGGTAACTAAAGAAGCGCGTCTCCCGCGCGTGCCACCGCCCGTGTTTGTATGACTTTATTTGAGTGCCAGAAACTCCACCCAAAATAATTTCATTCGAATGTACAATATATATGAACAAGTTGAAGTGTAATTAAAGTTAAAATAAATTAAATGAAACGTATAGAAATTGTTTAGTGATATTAAGTAGAAAATAACGCTAGTTAAATATCGCCGGCCCCTAAGTACACGATCGAAACTGCAAATTTCTACTTTCCAGGAGATCCTTTGAAGATGTATTTTAAAATAATTTTTTAATTACTAGCTATACATGAACAAAAGGCCTCGTCCACAAATTCCAAGTAGCACAGCGAGCTATGGAAAGGGTTATGCTCGGAGTTTCTCTGAAAGATAGAATCCGTAACGAGGATATCCGACGGAGAACTAAAGTAACCGACATAGCCTTGAGAATATGCAAGCTGAAGTGGCAGTGGGCGGGGCACATATGTCGCAGAGCCGATGGACGTTGGGGTAGACGGGTTCTGGAGTGGAGACCACGTTCAAGACGTAGGACGGCCTCCCGCTAGATGGACCGGCGACCTGAAGAGAATGGCGGGAAGCGGATGGATGCGGAGAACCGAGGACCGGATATGGTGGCACAATATTGGAAAGGCTTATGTCCAGTAGTGGACGAACACGGGCTGACGATGACGATGATGATGATGATGATGACACATGAATAACAATTTCCGATTGATAGTATTATTTCAAGCTACTTTATTACATTACAAAGTCACAAGAAAATATTAAGCGTATCTTAAAAGTTTTCAGTTTCGATAGTCTAATTCGTAGAAGTGTGCCTAGAAACTATCGTAATTACCAATCACGTTAGTTTATACGGGAATTTTCTTTAAGGCATTTATCGTAACTGGTAAATTCGATAGTTTACATTGTATGAATTAATGCATTCGATTTTATTAATTTTACTTTATACGATATGATATTATTAAAAAAATAGATTTTATTGTTTTTATGTTATTATTTATTCGCATAAAAAAAATTAACAAATTTAGATCGTTTACAAAATTTTATCAACTAAATAGTGTCTGAAAACTAAAAATAGATGAAGAAATAAGAATTTACTACAACTCTTACAAAATGTAATCGATTATGTAGCATCTTAGAACTACAGTTAAACTTTTAAAAATTAAATCAACTCAAAAAAACTAAAACAATTTTTTTAACAAAATACGTAGCTAGGTGGATTAGGTAATATATTAATTCGAAATATCACCAATGCCAATTAAATTTTGCTTAAGATTCTGGAAAAATATTATGTGATATTGTATGTATTGCTCTATAATTACACAGATACATCAGGTCTTTATATTTTCTTTGTAGAAAATGATAAAACTACTCATAACATTTCAGTTTGCACGTTACAGAACAGATAGGACCGAGTTTCGTAATACTTCTTAATTTACCATTTCTACTTGCATATTGCTGACCAGAATTACATAAAGTTTTCCTTTTTTTTTTGTTTCCAAGATTCATTTTTTGCGTAGCTTTTCTGTTCCTGTTGTCACTCGTATTAGGAGAATCAAATTCTGATACATTTCGATTATGTGAGTTGAGTGACCTTAAAATTATGCTAAAGTTGTGAACTAGCAGTAATGGAACTGTTAAGAATAAAACATGTTACTGTTTCTATTGTCTTTCGATACCAAGAGATAGCGCTAGTTGTCCCGTCACTGCCGGTTTAATTTATTTTTTTTGGTATGTGGGTAATTTAGTGGGTGAATTGAGAGTTATTTATTTAGTTATTAAGGAGAAGTCTAAAAAGGAATCAGTCGCTATGTGATAAAAAAAATGAAAGTTTTTGTAATATTGGTTGTAAATCTCAATTATCTTTTTTGTTTCGAAGCTAAAACAAATTCTGCCGTGTCGTGTTTACTGGACTGGTCGACTTGGCCGACTCGGCCGACTGGAATTGGTATTTAATTGTTTTGCATTATATCGTTACTATATAATTCTTGAAGTGGAAGGCAAAGAGGTTAGGAAGGTGAAAAGTCTATCTATCTATCTATCTTCCGCTTTGTGGCTTTACGGCGCCGGAAGTCACCTCCGACTTCACCACCCTGAAGACTAACGACTTCACCACCTGAAGACTAACGGACATTAAAGGTTTTAGCCTCTCTTATTTGTATATTTTTGTTTATTAGCGCCGAGTTTCGCAGTCGATGTCGGCACAGTTCCCAGCACGTTTGTTACCCTGCCGAAATTTATAAAGGGCCCAGCACGAGCAGTGGTCGTGCCTGGAGCTGTACCTCACAGGAACTTTGTGGGATGGGTGAACAATCCGACTCAAAATCTGTTAACGGCTGTGATATTAGACTGTTGCCGTTACTGTCTAAGATGATCGAGCTCTCGCTGCTTGGATTCTCGGAATAAAGTTTTGTAGTTTCAGATAGAATTATGCTAGGTGAACATTACTCTCATGATACTTTGTCATTGATCATACTTTCCAAAACTGCGAATTCTCCTCCACCGAGATTGCAGTTTGGTGGCAGTGGCGAATCTGAGAAAAATAGTGCCAAGAGAAAAATCATAGGTAAGAGTAAGAACCTAATGTGTCAATCAACCGTTTGGCGCATTCAGCAAATATTAGCTATTTTATAGTAAGATTTTATAGTAAGATAATATAGTAAGATACTCTGTGCATGACTGGAACCCAAAACCTGCGGGTGGTCGCTAGTTATAGTTTCGAGTTCATGTGACGGTATTGTAACGAAGCAATATAACGTCACTGTCACCGGGTCTACCTAGCTGACATCACATCCTGCCTGTCACATCTGTTGTCGCCAAGGCGTGGGAGAAGTGACGTCAGCAAGTCTATATAAGCCAATGCGTGCCAAGATCTGAATCATTCTATATCATTCTGCGGCTTTAGCTGTTGATTGTTAGTCGTCGGCTATTTGTGACAACGTGTTATAGTTTGTAATTTGTTATTAATTATTGAGAAATAAAATGTAAAAGTGAATATACGAGTGAGTGTTCTTAATTAAAGCAGCAGTATATTTTACTTGACGAATTATTGTACCTGCTATATTCACTTATAAAAAATGTATCTAAATATACGTATATCTACACAGAAATAATTGCAATAGTACCTATAGGCATTCATAATTTAACATCCGTTCTCTAGAACTCCAGCTTTGATTAGGTCGGAGCTAGGTAGCGATGAGAGAATGGGCCAACATAATTAATATTAATTATATTATTACTTAATTACTCAAACTAAAAATCATTATTGCATAATTTATAAAATACGTTATATTAGTATCAAAGTGGCACATTCAATAGCGTGTTGTACTGGTTTTGCATAGTAAACTATTGAATGTGACAGTTTCGATTAAAATAATCTTGCGATGCGATGCAAACAAACGAAACTGTTAAATTCGATACAAATTTAACTTTAATTAGCGACGAATAAGATCAAAACAGTCGGCTTCAATACTTCATGTGGGAATCATTTTAAGATTTTATTAACTATGAAGTAGTCTGTTAGAAGCAGGATTAAAAACATCCATGACAACTTATTATCACCTATCTTCGTAAATAGGCTACGTGGTATTATATTATGTGTAGTAGAAACGTAGTAGAAACATTAAAAACTCACCATGTTTCGAATTTTTGTTTTGTCCTTGAACGACTTTTCCGTGTCTTGATTAACATTTGTCACTACATTTCCAACCAAATTTAATATATGTAAGCTTTTTGCATTATATTTTAATTTAATATTACTCATTTTCATTTACATTAATCAAACTTTCACATTCGATATTCAAAAACAGTGTAAAACATTATTGTGGGAGGAATGAGCAACAGCAGCGTACACTCCCAATAGTGGTAGTTTCATCTTGCACGCAGTGTTTGCGAAGTAGACAAACGAAAGTTAACTTTCGTCACCTTACAGCGAAACAATGTTAGACTCCATAATTTACTTTTCGCAATTGGATAAAATACGAAGAAACGATATTTTTTTTTAATCATACACGAAAATATACTTTAATATAGTGTTAAATATGAAATGTAATGGGAGCACTGATCACTATGAACACGTTATCTATTCTTCATCACAACTATTATGTAACTTGACTATTCGACGGTTTCTCAACAACTGAACTCTTGCAAGACCAAAATCAGGGTTTTATGCAGCCCCACTACACGCAGGAAATCCTTTCTACCCTCGTTCTTGTTACTAAAATGTTACAAAATATCACACGTGGTTACTTTATGTGATTAAAATTAATGTGTAACTAACACTCGGCCTTTCCTGACAATACAAATTACGTCCTTGTAATAGTTTTTATTGCGTACAATCTCGTACAATATTTTCAATTTCTATGCCTAAAGAGAGATTTAGAAGATTAGAATCAAAATATGAAACGATTAAAATTAATAAAGGTTATCATAAACAGTTTCATCGATACTGGATATGCAACAATCGAAACTGTTAAGATGAAAACTATTGAGAATAAATGTCAGTACACGATGTATAAAAATATGAAAATTCCCGTTAAAACAATTAACTCGTTTAGCATCGGCCTTCCTGATTACGCCTTCGTAATACAATGGTTGGCAAGTAACGATTAAACACTAAAAAAAATATACTAACACAGAGGCATAAAATTTAGATGATCAAAAAAAAATTTTTTTTTTTACCCAGTAATCAAAAATTTGCTTTCTAATGGATCAGCATACCCTCAGATTTAAATAATGGAACACTAGTTTTATATTTTGAAAAATAGCGTTTTATTTTCATGGTCAAATAAATTATTTCGAGAATCCCAGTTACAAAATATTCTGAACGTCAGCCAATTCACCAATACTGTGGAAAGTTAATCTGAGAAGAACTGACGAGAAATCCAGACAAATGTCACTTTCAAACTATGAATTTAGTTGATGTAGCTGTGAAACTCACCTTTTACTTCAACTGTGATACAAACCCTTTTGTTGTTGCTGTAAGACACTTATTTTCGTTGCGGGACACACCCTTTTATTTGCGGACACATCCTTTTATTTGCGGGACACATCCTTTTATTTGCGGGACACACCCTTTTATTTGCGGGACAGAATACACTCGCCTTGTTAATGTTCATGTATGGCCATTGGCACAAACCAAGCTCACAACTAAAACACTGCGGTGACATGAAAAGCAGAACATGTCATTAAAATCCGAATTTATCAGATACATAGAATAATTTTGGACGTTCATATTATTACCCAGCTACTTTATCTTGACATTGCATTGAAATTACATTGAAACTATTATCTAAAATGTTATGGTTTAAGACAAATAAATTCATGCTGTGACTATGGACAATTTGATTATTTGGTTATGACATTTGATACTGACGAACTAACGTCTATGAAATTTAATAACACGTAATGGTAATTACATGGATTTGAACATTGTACAATATTAATAATTACCTTAATGTTAAATCCACCTGTTTTTTTTTCTTACACTGATAAACCTTTGCCTCCATTGTCACTAAACAATGTGATGACAAGCAGAATAACTGTTCATTAGGCACGTGCTAAAATCCCACTTCTGATATGTAAATATGAAATGTAACGGGAGCACTGATCACTATGAACACGTTATCAATTCTTCAACACAACTATTATGTACCTGACTATTCGACGGCTTCTCAACAACTGAAGTCTTACAAGACCAAACTCAGGCTTTTATGCAGCCCCACTACACGCAGAAAATCCATTTTACCCTCGTTATTGCTACTAAAATGTTACAAAATATCACACGTGAGTACTTTATGTGATTAAAATTAATGTGAAACTAACAATACCTTAAGCAATGACAGCTTTCTAAGCAGCAGCTGTGAGGAAGTCTATTATTTAAGATAATGTGTAGTTTTAAGTTAGTAAATATTAACGTATGTATGTATGTATGTACTTTTTGTTAATGTAAATAAAGTATTCTTTAATATAAAACATTTAAGCTAATAAAAAAAAATTACAATTTTTCGGTTTCGATAGTGTACTTAGGGGCTGTCGATATTATTCTATACAAAAGACTAAATGTATGGTAACTCCCTAGACCCTTTCGTTTTTATTGACACAATTGTTCGAATCTTTGCGTTGATATTTGTTTTGATTAAAACGAAAACATTTAGAAAGTTACCATAATATTTCGAACAATTAGTCTCTCGTATGGAATAATATTGGAGTAACGTTCTTGTAATGATTATGCAAATAAATACGTGATTTTAATTTTGTTTTTTTTTTGTCGAATAAAAGCGAAATTTAGCATTTTGAGTTTATATTTATGTGAAATTTCGATTTTTTATTTACGACATATACGTAACCTAGCAATCACTTATTAACTCCATATTGTCGTTGGGACGCCTCACGCGCAAGCAATCCGTATGTGGACTGCAAGTGAACCACTCAATGACAACATACCGTCCACTCGCATGCAATACGCCTTTCGTGAATAGACCCGGCGCCACTCACGTACCACTCACATCTTTTTCATGTAAGTTTTACAAATTCTCGACAATTCGTTGACCACGAAGCGTTTACACGTTAACGGCGAGGGGCCACTCGCCCATGCCTAGTCGACCACCCGTTTACGACAAGTGGATACCTAGCAACAAGGTGGTGTCCATCGGGTGCCGAAACGATAAATCCTCTACCAAGTGTACGTACGTGTAAGTGAAGCGTAGTTTTTCATCACCAACGATCCGTTGGATGTATGTTGAACGGCCATACAAGATAAAATTTACTTGATGCAGCCACTGTTTCATCCAAATTGGACTCACTTGATCAGGCATGCTTGATCATAAGTAACAGGCCGAAGGAATTTGTGTAGATGATGTATTAGCAGCAAGTCACTATCGGCTACCTTATTAGGTAACTGCAGGTAGTAAGCGATAGCCGAATCTTACGCGATCGGTCGAGATATGTTGTTAAATCGATTACGATACAATGTCGCTAATCGCTATTGCTGCCTCTGTTAATTAAATAGTGAACTAAAAACTACTGCTAGCGACCCTATTTATGCTACAAAAAGTCATTTTACCGCATGGCACTGTAATTACCAATGTAAAACAATCGTCGTGCGACTGCGGCACATCTTTACGTAATAACCCCGCCGTTTCCCCTTTGCATCTGTAAACTCAAACACTTGGTGAATCATGTAGTATCGTGATTTTGTTGTGACTTGACGCTCTGTCCACTCCCAATGCAAAATGGTGTGAAGTTATGTACACACATTAAAAAAGTCTAAGCAACACGCATCATTTACAGAAACTGCATATTTTATTAATTGATACTTTATTTTTTTCTTAGAATAGTAGATTGGTATACATCTTTTTTGTTCTCGGAAACATATACTGACTGATTTTAAAAATAGCACCTTTTCGATTGTTTTGTTTTCATTAAAATAAAAGCTAATTATTTTTTCCCGATTTCATGTGTTTTCGTTTCTTGATAAATTTGGTATTTATCGCACTTTTATAATTTTGAGATATACTGTTTTTGAAAAAAATTGAGTGGTGAGTCATTTTTTATGTTATGGAGCGACGCCATTTGATTGCTGATGAAATGCAGAGAGCTGTAGGAATGCTACAAACGGGAAGAAATCAGTCCCAGGTGTCTCGGCATTTTGGTGTCAATAGGAGCGTGATTTCTTTGGCAGCATTACGTTAATGCAGGGGATCCTGCTGAGCAGCACCCAAGACGTGGAAGGAGTACAACTGCTCGACAGGACCGATACATACAACTGACTGCAAGACGTCAGCCGATGTTAACCGCTCGGGAGATAGAATTAAAGCTACAATCCTCAAGCGGTGTTGTTGTTAGCCACCAAACCGTGAGTAATAGGTTGCATGGATACGCCCTACGAGCACGACGCCCAATTAGGTGCCCACCTATACGCTATGAGAATCGCGCCCGTCGAAACGAATGGTGTAGGGAACACTTGACATGGAGCCAAGAGCAATGGGATAAAATTTTATTTTGTGATGAGTCCCGGTTTGGATTTAGGTCTGATACGAGAAGGGTAAGAGTGTATCGTCGTCCCGGAAATGCTGAACGGCTGAGATTCGTCCAGGAAGTGCACCCTTACAGTGGCTCCACAGTGATGGTATGGGCGGGTATTATGAAGAACAGACGAACTGAGCTCGTTTTTGTAGATGGCAATATGAACTCTGAAAGTTACGTTGAAGATGTCCTCGGGCCTTATGTTCACCCATTTGCACAAAGTCTTGGCTCAGATTTCACGTTGATGCATGACAATGCGCGTTCGCACACAGCTCAGTGAACCAGAGAGTACTTGGCAAAGGAAAACATCCGGGTATTGCCGTGGCCTGCACAATCGCCAGACCTCAATCCCATCGAGCACGAATGGGACATGCTCCAGAGGCGTGTTCTAGAGAACCTGGACGGAGTGTCGACAACCCAACAACTGAGACTTGTTAAAATTCCATTGGGACCGATTGCCGCAGTATCAGATAATCTTATATATATCAATGAAATATCGCTGCCGACAAGTTTTAAACAATAGAGGCGGTCATACTTTGTATTGAATTACCAAATAATTAAAAAAATGACATTATTTAATTTTGTAAAACATGAAAAGTTTAATTTCGTTTTAAGTTTATTTTATACTACGTATGTTACGATACACATATTGTTAATTTCTGTGATTAAAGGAACAATTGAATGAAGAATTTTGTTGCTTTAGTCACTAATGCGTCAAAAAATGCTTAGTTATTATTTATAAAAGAAATATAAATATATTACAATAGTAAAAATCGTTCAAAAGTTCAAAATCGTACATGTTGCTTAGACTTTTTTGATGTGTGTATATACGTATGTATTAATTTTCTAGAGCCTACTCCAAATTTATTAAGGAATTGTACTCATCATAACAGAATATATTGAAAAAACGATACGAGTTCTATTTTTACTTTATTCGCAATTGTGATTTATTTTTATGAAACAGACGTTAGGAGTATACTTGACGTATAGGTCGATTATGTGTACCCACATTATTAAGACTACAAAATAATATAATACAATTGAAATGTACATATCGTCGAGGGTTTCATTGTCTGCTGCGATATTTATTGTTTAAATATACATACATGTGTATAACTTGTGTAATACGTTCTACAGTCCGGCCGCTGAGAGAATGTGTTCCTGACAGGTCGGGATGGAATGGACGATGTAACTTTGAAATGGCGTTGCATTTACAATAAAAATATTTTTATTGTCCAACTAACTAATAAATTTCATAAAAAACTATATTATTATATTTTTAAATCCATACTGCGCAGTTACAAGGTTATGTGAACTACTTATTTTTCTAGTGATGTAAATAACAAGCAATTGTAACCTTATCTGTCGTTATACTATAAAATATTTTTTTAAGATATTTTTATTGTTGATTTTTATATACATACTCTCCCATTTTTGTTTTCTTAATTTACGCTAATTAGTAATTACATTCAGAAATTAAAAGCCAGTCAAACAAGTATTGAAAGTTATGTTATTCTTTTCTCGGGTCGGTTGAAGAAATATTATAACAGTGTTAGTTTTTGCTCATCACTAGTCATTACCAACTGATAGACGTCAGGAACGCATTCTCTCAGCGGCCGGACAAAGTTTGAGCTATGTTGGCGAAATTGATACGGCACGGCCACACTGCTCTTTAATTTAGGTAAAATTTAAAATTTTTAAGAAACAATCGTATACGTATATATTTATTATAAAAGTCCGGAATTTCCAATGAAATATTATAATATATATACTTAAGTTTTCATAACGAAAGTTTGACGTTAGTGTTCCACCAAATTTTCGGTTTTCGTATCGTATTCAGCAAGTTTCAACGCAAAATTTGGATTTACGATTAACTTTCGGTTTCAGCAGCAAGCCTGCCGATTATCGATACTTTAGCAACTAACGTAGTTAAATAACATGGTTATTTATTGATATGTGGTATAAAAGATCACGAAAGTATAAGTTACTAAGAAACAAAAGTTTCTCGTTTTAAATACATATGTACAATATAGGTAATAGGTATAATAAAATATAATAGCGTATATAAATCGCAATGCTCTGTATACACTTCTGCTTTCCCTACATGGGATCGATAAAAAGAAAAACACAACTATAGAAAAATTTATTCGCGAGTTGTCATTTCTACATAATATGTACCTATATTAAATTCCGCACAAAAGACATCGGAAGCATACGGATGGGAGCGTGAGTGATTTTATGAGGATTCCGTTTTCCTTTTACGTTGCGGTACCCCAAAAAGGAATAAAGTTAGTTACCCTCCTTTCGGCCCCTTGTTGTTGAGTAAACAGTGATACAGTGGTCCCATAAAACTGAAATTAGTCTAACTGAATAATTCCGAGTGATATGAATAAAAACAAATAAAATTAATAAAAAATATTACTTTATTGCAAATACTTTTGTATGTGCTGTGTTTTTAATGTGTCACTTATTACTGTACAAGACGAGGGAATCTACTGGTCTCCGAAAACCTCACTGATTGTAACCACACGTTGCCTGTACTATTACCACTAGTTACCTAAACACCTGTCACACCTTATGAATACACCTACACCTTCAAAACAAACCCTCAGATCACCAATGCAATTATCTCAGACCAAATAAAAAAGAAAGATATAAGGAACAACACAGTGTATTTTTATTCCTAATACCTCAGTTATAAGAGAAAAAACGTTATCCTCGATAAGTTTATTCTACTGATAATGTTATTTTATTAGTGACGTATTTTTATAATACGACGTTGCTAATACAATTTATGATAACTTATTAAATATCATGATTCCTCTGGATTTCTCTTTTTTTTGAAAAACGATGTTTTCATTGACGCGATATAGTATCGTTGTGACCCACTGAGACCATGCCTGTGCCCTTACTAATAGTAAACTATTAATTGTATGTATGTAATATGTTACCAGTCACTTGAAGGTACCTACATCTTAATGATATTGATGTATGTTTGTATGGGAACCAGTAATTATTAATATTGTACCTACATTATTTATTAGCTTTTGTAGTTGACGCAAGCACACCAAAAACGCTTCAATCGAAAAACATTAGAAACGCATTTCACATAATTCGTTTCTTATCGATTTACGATATCTACTTACAATACTATTTCACTAAGAGATATCCATAAATACAATTTTTTGCTTGGTAGGGCCAAGCTTTAGGCCCCTCAATGAGTACACTTACCTTGAAAAGCACGTACTTACACTTAAGAAGTGCTTGTTTTTGGGGGTTGGCAAGATTTGAAAAGGGCCAGACCCTTTATTCTTTATTAAGCTTGCTATGACTTTTTATACACACGTTTTTTCGTATTCAACAAAATAAGACATAAGTAGTACTATGCTCAATAACACTTAGTTTATAAGGCTTTTGTGTAAATCTTATAGATACAAAGTCTTTATAACTGATAAATACAAGTGTCTCTGTTAATCTCAAATGTTTTTAGGATTTAATCGCTATATCGATTTTGATGAATTGAATTGAATGAAATGAAATTCAAACATCTGGTAATAATAAAAAAATTGTGATCGCTTAACAAGCTATAGCAGAAAATCAATATTGATTCATATTGGTCCAATATTGGCAAAGTTCCCCCAACTTTTTAATAATGTAGTCTTTTGCAGAGTAGTTAATATTACCTACTTATATGATATAACCTACGTATAATTGTCTTTTTCAGATTTAATTAAAACCCTAATATGTTTACTGTATAAACCTGAAAGATAAACATAACGTTTCACTTAATGTACCTAATATATCAGTACTTATATCGCCTTGTTGTTGCAAACAATTATAAATAATTCTTAATTGAAATCGTTTTTAAATATGTACTGTTTATTACTCACTGTAATGTTTCTAAACAATCATTTTTAACAGTCTAATACACCTACAACAAACAGATATTATTTTGTGTTAGTGTTTGTTGTCTACCTCTAACAAATTCAAATTCATGTAAGTGCGAATAATATAATAGTAAACCTATGAATAATAAATATCGAAGAATATAACGAAAAATAAATTAGAAATGTGAATAGTGTACAATACGATTCAACTTAATTCATTATGTTTATTTGTGTTATTATATTCATATATTTATTTGTTTAACTCTTCAATCAAGGATTTTTATAAATACTAAACGTACACGAAACGGTTGTACCTCGTTCGTCTGTGTCTTTGTTAGATAATTAATAAACTGAAATAATTATAATACATTCAATAATAACTCGCTTACAATTTCTCAATTCACATATAGTATTTTAGTAGCTAACTTTTTAAAACATTAAAAGCGTTTTGATGAATTATTTTGCCTATTCGTAAACGCGTTAAGAACTGACGTGCAGAAAGATTTCCTTCTAATTATGATTGTTTTTATAATGTCACAAAAACAGTCATAATCATGATTGTTTTTGGAGGCATTATAAAATGATTCATGTACATTGAGAAGATTGTATTTGTATTGTATTTTATAGTTGTAAAGACGTGGGTCATTAAACTCTTAAAATAGGATAAACACCACTGTTTCACTTCTCATCTTTAAACGTGAATAAATAATGTGGTTAGATGTGTACTTACTTGTGTACGTACTTGTATTTGTTGTTTGTGGGCCAATGGATTTTCTTGCTCGCACCTATACGACCTTCAATCCAATGTTGATTCTTAATACGATACTCCTGTGTATTTTAATATTTCATACATAATTAAAATGTATTGACATTTTTATATGTTAGGCTCTAAGACCGAAACGCTTATTGAGCGAAAAAACAGCTCACAACGCGTTATAGTTTCTATAAAACAAGTTTCTCTAAAACAAATCTTAAAAATGATGAAAATTCGTGTTATGGCTCTTATAAAAATTCCCATGAGACGTTGTGGCAAACACACAAAGACCACATAGCGAAATTCGTGTCGTAATCTCATGACATAATGCTTTTCGATCACAACACGTTTTGGCAACCTACTAAAACCACAACACATGCGAGCTGTTTTTTCCCTCAACGAGAACGCTTACCTTATGAGAAGCCCTACCCTTGGTCGACTTTTAGGTCCAAGTTTAAGTGTTAAGCAGCTGGCTAATTTTGTTTTTCTTTCTCTCCCACTTATAATGAATTAGAAGTGGACGTAATTTTTACAGAAAAGTTTAAAAACTGGAAGTTAACTCACACTATTTATATTATTTAAAAGTATTAAAAAAAGAGTACAATGATATGTTTTCTTAGTCGACTATACTAGACTAGAGACCCGCCCCGGCTTCGCACGGATAGAAATTTTTTTGAAAACAAAGTACGGCCCATGTTAATCTCTGATAATGTAGATTAATATTTATTATTTATTAAATATTGAAAAATTTTTTTAAATCGGTTGAGTAGTTTCTGAGTTAATCCAAACAAACAAAGTTTACCTCTTTATAGTATTGTATAGATACTATAATTAATCGATAACGTGTAAGATACAAAGTAAGCATAAGTATACATTATTTTTATTCTTTTCCACTTAATTTTAATTCGCTAAGTAAGTTATAAGGATCGCAGAGATTGACGCTAATTGTAATCTCATTTTCTTTGAAATACGAAAAACTCAACAAATTCGTGTCGGCTAGTAGATCTTCTAAAAAACAGCCTCGTTTATCCTCACTTAACAAACCCGAAAAGCATTTTCACCTATTTACATTTTCCCTTATCTCCTTCTCGTTTTATAGAGAGGGACGAATGAGAGAGAGGTTAGAGGCAATGCCGTTCAGAATCCCCAATGAGGTGAACAATGGATCATCCGGATATTGCCTGTCAACCGAGCTACCAACAGCGCTAACCGGTACTAGGTCACTTACTGAATCGAGGTAAAACTAGCTAGCTTTAAAAGATGAGTGCAAATAAAAACTGTGTTTTTCCCGCAGTATATTGCTCATACTTACGAAAAAGTTGGTACGCATATATCATAAGAACAAACAGTGTACGAATATTTGACGATTGAATACGCATTCGTTAGTCACTACCAGCCAGAACTAATTACTAACCATTTTAAATTCAGTTATCGTTATACTTTTTATAGCAAATACATGTAACACATATATTGTATGTTTATCCATAGCACAATCTTGTACGTTGAGTTAGGTTGATATTGTTTTTTAACATTTTCGAAAAAATGTGGCAAAATTGTGCTCTCACCATTCTTTCTTCAAAAGTATGTCAGAAAGAACTGAAAGAATAAAAAAATTATAAGATGTACTTATTTTAAATGAAGAATATCATAATCTGTTCATTTAAAATACGATTTTTTTACGTAAAAAGGAATATCCATGACAAACTTTATGTGTTTGGCAGTGTTCTCATAATCATATTAGAATTGTCCTGAGATTTCGCCCGCCATAAATTTAGTATTTTTTTCGAAATAAAATGTAGTCTAGATTACTCTCTGAAAAGTCCTCTAACTACCAACGTAAGTGCCGTCAAAATTTTGATAATGTGCCAATAACTATATTATGACCTTAAAAAAGCAGACACTTCCATTTTATTCATTTGTATAGATATTATAAACACATACCGGACACAAAACAGTGTTTTTTTAACTGGGACAGTATGGGGTAATCCGAATCTATAAGATATACAGGGGAACTGTCTTAGAAACGATTTGGTCTTTTTTTGTGATAACAATTTTGGCATTATCAATTTTTTGGTCAAGCGTGAGATGTCCATAAAAATTAGTAAAATTGGCGAAATTTTTTTTAATGCGGATCGATTCAATTTTATGTAAGTATTATTTCATTATATCGGAGGTAAAAAATCTGGACAGTAGAAAATGGTCAAAGAGTATAGCAGGGTAAGTATGGGTCAGATGCCCCTCGGGGAAGTTAGCTGATATTTTTACCATGAAATCACCTTCTTATAAGAAACATGTCCTTAAGTTGTCACACCTCTGCACGCGCTAGTTTTTCAAACAAAAAAATGTATCGATTTTTGAGAAAAAAACGTTTTCTCTCTTACGACATAACATTTTTTTGTGATCTTTTTGCACACGCTAGATATACCAAAGAAGTGTTAAACCAAACATTTTTAAGTCTTCACAGTGATTAATATGTCGAAATATCAGTGACAGGTTTCCCAAACTAGTTATGTGAAATGCTGCGATTTTATAAAAGGTTCCAATATCATGAAGCATTTTGTTGTTAAATGTGTGGTCTAAAAGTCGGTTTTTTTTAATCTCGTTTTGTAACAAAACTACGTTGGATAGTAGAGTGGGTTAATGGTGTAATAAAACAAAAAATCGTGTTTCAACATATAACAGTAACATAATACAGTAACGATTGAAGAAGACAGTGACGATGATTATTGTTATTATTATTATTAAAATTACAATAAAAAAGTTAGAACATTATTACTTGCTTAGCACCTCTAATATTCATATATGGATAGCAATAATTTTTTTTTAACACTGCTCTACCCTTGTGAAAATTTTGGAAAAAACACGTTATAGAGCCTAGTAAGGGTCATTTATAAAATAAAAATCGTGATAGTGTCTCTTAAAATATGTGACATTTTTATATTTGAAAAATTTTTATTTGAGATATTTCGACATATTAATCACTGTGAAGACTTTTACAGTGATTAATATGTCAGAAAATATTAATACAGAAAAAAAATATTGATTTTTTTTCAAAAATCGATATTTTTTTGTTTGGAAAACTTGCGCGTGCAGAGGTGTGACAACTTAAGGAAATGTTTCTTATAAGAAGGTGATTTCATGGTAAAAATATCAGCCTAACTTCCCCGAGGGGCATCTGACCCATGCTTACCCTGCTATACTCTTTAATAAAACATTTTTTCGTCCAATACAGTATGGGGAAATCCGAATCTATAGTAGATACAAAGGAACCGTTTAAGGTACCCTTCGGTCTCTATTGTGATAAAAGTGCGATAAATACCAAATTTATCAAGAAACGAAAACAAATGAAATCGGGAAAAAATAATTAGCTTTTATTTTAATGAAAACAAAACACAGCCGAAAAGGTTCTATTTTTAAAATCAGCCAGTATATGTTTCCGAGAACAAAAAAGATGTATACCAATCTACTTTTCTAAGAAAAAAATAAAGTATCAATTAATAAAATATGCAGTTTCTATAAATGATGCGTGTTGCTTAGACTTTTTTGATGTGTGTACATAACTTCACACCATTTTGCATTGGGAGTGGATAGAGCGTCAAGTCACAGCAAAATCACGATACTACATGATTCACAAAGTGTTTGAGTTTATAGATGCAAAGGGGAAACGGCGGGGTTATTACGTAAAGATGTGCCGCAGTCGCACGACGATTGTTTTACATTGGTAATTACGGTGCCATGCGGTAAAATGACTTTTTGTAGCATAAATAGGGTCGCTAGCAGTAGTTTTTAGTTCACTATTTAATTAACAGAGGCAGCAATAGCGATTAGCGACATTATATCGTATTCGATTTAACAACATATCTCGACCGATCGCGTAAGATTCGGCTATCGCTTACTACCTGCAGTTACCTAATAAGGTAGCCGATAGTGACTTGTTGCTAATACATCATCTACACAAATTCCTTCGGCCTGCTACTTATGATCAAGCATGCCTGATCAAGTGAGTCCAATTTGTATGAAACAGTGGCTGCGTCAAGTAAATTTGATCTTGTATGGCCGTTCAACATACATCCAACGGTATAGTAGTAAGTATATGCCAATCTACTTTTCTAAGAAAAAAATAAAGTATCAATTAATAAAACATGCAGTTTCCGTAAATGATGCGTGTTGCTTAGACTTTTTTGATGTGTGTATTTGCGGTATTTTGTAAATTCTTAACTTCTTCAGTTTTTTGAAATACTAAAGATAATTCCATCTGCAAATTTATCTCCTTGGATTTCCAAAAAAACGTTTAGGTATAAGAGTTTAAAATCTACCTATCATCTCATTAAAATTAGTATTCGTATTTTATTTTTCTTTTATACTTATATTTCTAAGTGTTTAATAAATATGTTATTTTTTAAAAATCTTTTAAAAAAATATAAACTCACCTTTGTACGAAATCACAAATTTTTTTAATTTTTGTGTAAATCTTATACAATCAAAAACCTAGAACTTTTATTGTACATATACCGTAAAACGGTAATCAAGAACCCTATGTAATAACGCAAATCTACAAAAGAATAGAATTGAAGGTAATTGGTCATCATCATGGCTCTATACCACTCCCATGATAAAGACAAATGCATAAGACAATGCATTATACTCTACTAATCTAATATACAAAAACCAATGTTTATTTGTTCGTATTTTATGGGCTGCCATACCGTTTATGTAATTGCTTTGAAATTTGATATGGAGATAGCTTGTATCCTAAGGATATAAGCTGTTTTAAAATTAAAAAACGCGGACGAAGTCGCGGTCATCAGATACTAAAGTAAATAATTAAAACCGCAGTCTTTCCAAAAGTGAGTCTAAATTCATTCAAAACCTTTAAAGTGAAATTTAAAACTTTAAAGCAACCGACAAATTAAAATTTAATTTAATTTTAAAGGATTTTGGATTCAGGGAAGCCTGAAATATCCTGATTATTTTCTCATAACTAACTTCAACTTAGATACAGAAACGACTGTTATCGTTCTGTAATAGTGGCTGTAGTGAGTATTAATATTGGTAGTTCTAGTTATAGATAATCTTCTTATTTTTATATTTAGGGTTAATAATTTTTATTACAATCTAGTAATGTCTTAATAACAGAGTTCAGTACAAGTAATGTCCATATTATTATGTATCTATTATCTATATACTACATAAGTGAGAAATCGTAGGCGGGACGGTAGAATTTCATTTTCCTGTAACATTATACTTATAGATACCTACACTTAAGCTGACAGTGTTATGTTTGATGTAGTGGACGAGATGTTTTCTGTTCAGTAAGCACTTCAATAACAATTGTACCTGCTTACTCACCTTGCTTTTGAAACGAAATCAAATTAAAATAAATAACATACATACATCGCGAACAATCGCAAACATATTCAATTATTCATAACAATAATTATTATTAGCTCTACATGTAAGTAATATTAATTTATATCAATGCATAAATAAGAGAAACACATACACAGATAAACATTTTAAATTACTACAATACACTAGATGTACAATAGATATATAATAAACAATAGATGTAATCTTATCTAATATATAATACTTAATTCAATTTCCGTATGTTTGTGGTCGCCAAATTCGAAAAGTAGTCAGACGATTGGCTGGAAATTTTGACATAACGTTGCATTTGAAAACAATATACTAATATCTACATAAATAAAAAAGTAAGTGTGCGTTTGTTCTACGCGGAACGCAACACAGCAATGCATGGCTTAGAATAGCTATAAATAAATAAAATATTATTAACTACCTGCTATACATATTTGTAAATTGCTATGCAATAGTATACACAAACATTAAATTGACCTTTAATAAACTTATTTACAATACACTTACACTTATTTCAGAAACAAAATGTTGTTATGTGTAAACATATAAACCATATTACACTTATACATTCTAAGTGTTGGTAAGTAATAAGTATGTGTTTATTGATTCCTGTATCGACACAAACGACCATCGAACGCGTTGTGTGAAACGAGAACATCTAAACGTAAAAATGTCACCGATATCGCTCATAGCAAACCTCAAGTGGTACATTGGATGGGCGATTTCCGGAATAAGTTACGCCCGTTTTCGCAACCCCACTTTATGAAAAGCATGAAAAAATATTATGGCACATGAAAGAGAAGTAGTTTATTTATGAGTCAGTATCGAAATATTATAAAGGTCGACAAAAATAAGTGATCCGCAAAGCATCGAGGACAATCCGAGGGGAAGAGGTCATAGCGTAGAGCGTACGCGTGGAGAATTCACAATGAGTTGGGTGGAATACATCATCCGCTTGATAGTTTGTCGTATACGCACAAAATCAAATTCTACATAACATTGGAATAGATCTGGGAGGATTTATGGACATGCCGTTTTATTAGGAGCAAATGCATCTCGTAAATTACGATCGTAAAAACAATGTTATCGAAATAAAATACCTTCATTCTGTCTCAACTAAATTTATGTAAATTAAACTTCATACACGACTGCACGACAGGTGAATGCTCTAGCTTACATCTGTAGCTTAAACATATTTATAACGTGCTACGAGATCCGCCCTACATTCTTACGGGGAAAATAGTCCAAATTTTTCGTCTCCAAGAAACGTACTTTTAAAATATGCTGAAACACCTGTCTCTCTGACGCTTTTACTACGGAATCTCTGATACAATCTGTATCATCTTTATCCTAAGGGTACGTGGGGCATGATCCCAGGGCCATGCCTATGTATTTTTTTAATCATATAAATTAGTCGATTAAAAAACACCGATTCTCATCATCGACACAATATTATATTTGGTATACTTGTATTTTGATTTTTAATATAATTTTAAAATTTATATAAATTTTTAGTTATCGAGTTATTTCTTGAAGCATTTCATTTTGACATTTTTTTTTATTTCTTTTCATTTAGAACCTGAATCTGTCGCGTGCGGACAATTTTGTGCGATCTCTGGCACGCACAGCATAATTTTTAAAAATCCTGCAACTAAAAAACAATGCCTAATACTTGAATAAGTACCTAGTTTACATTTATCCTACGATTATTAAATTATTACGATTATTATTAAATTAACTTTGTTTGTGACAAAATTAAATTTTAGATTCGATATTGAAATGAAATTTTACAAAACACTTCATAAAATTGACATAATTGTAAAACTGATATGAAGGTTAAAACAAAGATGACCACAAAACAACAATGACGCTTAAAAACCTTTTGTCATTGTTACGTATCGATAAAGAGTAAATCAAGCGTGAATCGAATCACAATAGCGATAAAGGATCACAGTATAATGTCATGTCACAGACATAAAAGTAGTGCTTAACGTACAAAAAAGCTTTTCAAACCCATCTATTCTTGCTTTTCGTGTAAATATACGATAATTGTCATGAAGATTTTTTAATATTGACAATCAATAAACAATAATGAGTAGGTAATTGTTTACCTACTATGTTATACCTATTTTAACTAGTAAGATTAATTGTTTACCTACTATGTTATACCTATTTTAACTACTAAGGTACCTATTAAGTTTCTATTTTTTGGGATGACTATCAACTATTTACTAAAGAAATTAGCAAGTAGGAATTATCAATACACAATATTATTACTTTCTCTGTAATTCCTTCAACAATACATAGGCTTTTAAACTTTCGCGTTGCATTATAAAATGTACTTATCTAAAACGGGAAATTTAACGCGATTATCTTTTTATTTTGGCTTGACGTTTCGACTGAGTTGCATCGGCCGTGATCTCGAGCAAACTCTCAAGCAAACTCAATGTCGGCCGACGGCCGATGCAACTCGGTCGAAACGTCAAGCTAAAATAAAAAGGTAATCGCGTTAAATTTCCCCTTTTAGGTAAATACATTTAATACATAGGCTCTTCTGATGTAAGTAGTTTATAAGTGTTGCAGCAATAAAAAAAACGCGCGACGTGTAGTCACTTTTCGTTTACTTCAATAACGAATAATGAATAACGAATCCTGAACAATGATCCAGATCTTGGCGCGCATCGGCTTAATATATAGACTTACCTAAGGCAAAAGAGGCAGGCAGGATGTGACGTCAGCTAGGCCAACCTGGCGACAGTGACGTCATCTCGTTCCGTTACATAATATCACATACATACATCCCTAACGGGATAGGTCAGTGCCAAGCATCGAAGTCCTTCATACTTTTTTCACGTCCTCATAAATCTCATCATTTTCCTCATACATTGCCACCAAAGCGTGGGAGTGCTTTTGACATTTCTATCAGCTTCTGCTACCACTCACATTCGCTCTGTAAATGTTCTTCATCAATCATTTATCGCTCATTCTTTCTATGTGTCCCACCCATCTAAGCATTTCTTTCTGTATTTTTACAATAACACTATCATCAAACTATGTCATACGAGGTACCTAGGCCTTCATTGCTTATAGAGAGGGTGACACCGCACATATTTCTGAGAGATCGCATTTCTACTGTGTTTATCTTACATTCACTCGATTTCGGGCATATCCAGGCCTCACTAACAATAATAAAGTTGCCATCAACACCGCAGCATTGTTAATGGCCATTTTAGCAGATTTAGATATAGGCCTCAGACCTTGTGCTTTTCACAAAAGGCTTTCATGTGTTAAACAGATTTGACGATGATACTACCTAATCCACATAAATGATCACATTTGTTGAAGTAAAATTCGTTTGTAATACACATACATGATCAGACCCAGTTTGTCTTTATACCACTGACCATCTATTTACGCTAGTAACTAATTAATCTGTGCCAATGAAGCATACATGCACATACAATACATATATACATATCCTGAAATTGTACCCCTAAAGCGGTACTCAGAGAGGATGGAATGCCAAGCATTACTGCGGGGTTATTCACAAATGTCGGAAACTCAACTTTCCGTATCCGACAGGAAAATTTTCGATGATTTTGTCTATACGTGATTCACAAATCCGAAATCTTATTATATTTATATTATATGTATATCATATTATACATAGTTGTATTGACAAATCCAAGCCGTCGGATTGAATTTATGCTTTTCGAAGATCGGCTTTTATGCCACGGAAAGTTTCCGACGTTTGTGAATAACCCCCCTTATCTCATTATCACTCTCCTCACATATTTTCGCCGAGGTATAAAATGCTTTTAACATTCCCGTCAGCTAACAATTTAGTTATTTGGTCTTCATAACTTAGCCTTAGTCTACATTCGCTTTTGCTACCTCTCACTTTAGAACTGTAGATTTTTTTGTCAATTGATAAAATAATCAATCATCACTCACTCTATGCGCCCAAAACATTGAAGCATTCCTTTCTGCATTTTAACAATAGGCACTGTCACCCAACTCGTATTACGCATCTCATTGTTTATTTTGTCCGCGAGTGTGATGCATTTGTAATAATCTCGTCATGTAAATAAACTCATTTTTTCTCAGAAAATGATGAGATATTGTTTTATTGACTGCCATAGTATAAATGACAATAATAAAACTTTATTAGTATTGATTCTGATATCGCAATTCTATAACTATACCTCTACAATATAAAACTTATCAAAAGCCAGAGAGTACGAAGCATTTAAAGTGAACGACCGATTTACTATCCAGCATGATATTATATTTTTCTGCTTTTCTCCAGAGATATCAACTTGGTAAACTATGACGTCATCTAGTCAAACTTAATAGACGAGTACAAAATATATATACGTATGTACATGCCGTCTTTATTACATACATATCTATATACATACATATCTTCACGCTGTGTCCCTAACCGGGTAGTCAGAAGACGGAATGCCAAGCATTACTCCTTAATCTCATCAGTCCTCACTCTTCTCACATATTTTCGCAGAGGTATCAAAATGTACATATATGTAGGCAAATAAAAATATTTTACCACATTCGTTTATTCGTTATTTATTTTTTTTTTATTTATAGAATATTTTGAAATGGATTTCTTATTTATTGATTTTAAAGTTTGTGGCTTGATGGCAAGAACCTAAAAATATCTTCTTTTAATTAAAATCTTTCTAGCTAGGCTACACATTTCATAATGCTAATCAGACTCAGGTAGTTGGGATATTTTCGAGTTGGGTCTAGTTGTATATAAAATTCCGTGGAGCTAAATCCCAGTTCCATGCCTGCTGACGTGTGTGACATCTTTTGCGTTTAGTTTCTAACGCCCGGCGTTTATTCCATTTCACTCCACCAGTACCCATCTAAAACCTAAAGATACGTATACGATTACACTTTATTATACATTGTACATCACTGTCCATCAGTACCGCAATGGATACGGTTACGTGGTACCTACGTATCATCCAAACCTATTCATCTATTATTATTAAAAGCAATTTTCATGAAAAAAATATCCCTCATTTTGCTTGTAATTTCTGACTATATTCGCATAGATTTAAAACTTTCTTCCATTTTCTATTATTTTAGGTTTTGCTAGTCGTTCTATTCGTTTTATTAAGTCAATGCTTGGAAAATCAAGAATACTTCAATTACACATTACTTATTTATATTTTACGTTTATTAACAATAAATGAAAATAAAAAATTCACACATGTAAACCCACTAACCTCAAATATACATAGTACGTTGGACTGCACACAGACGACGTCATTTCGTAGGTGGTATTCAGTCCAGGGCACTATGTACTATATAATATATTGAGGTCAATGCGAATATCTTACTTCTCCCACGTTACCGCCAAATAATCAAGTACCTACGTAAGATTAAAACAAATAGAACATATAATATAGAAATGCAAATTAAGTCATTTCTTTTGCGAAGTAAGTTTCAATCGTAAGTAAATAAACCCGAAATACATATTTCTCAGGATAAGATTGAATAGAAAAGTGCAATAACTTTCAGTCTATATCTACGAATAAATGTCTGTCTGTAATTTCAAAGTAAAGGCTTTTTCTTAGTTTTGAAAGTCGCGGGGCACAGCTACAGAATAAAAAATCGTAATTATTTTTTAAACCTTGAAGTAAGCAGGATATTCGGATTATTGTAGAGACTAAACTGCACAATATTCCATAATCGACTTAATAATTATATATTATGGACAGATCTACGTCGCACAAGTAGACTGAAGACGTAACAGTTGAACTAAACAGTCACAGATTTAAAATTCATAAAATGCAAACAACTCGAAGAAATACAAAAGTAAATATAAACAATGTTCACTGACTTACCTCTCCAAAAGCAAGCGGTCATATTACAAATGGCGAACTTTTTAAACTATACGTCGCAACAGTAAACTTTCACCTTTTAGTTATGTAAAATAATTATTTATACAACTTGAATACATTATTGCACAGAACACATTATCATCATGTGGGTATATTCAACTTTCAAAACTGTAAATATTGAGGAACTTACTTAATTGAATAGGCAGTTACATTCACTACAAATGATAATAAATTAGTTATTTGTAGAAATAAAACAGGTTTAAAACAAGATAAAAAGTTTATTTTGCACTCAAAGAATATGCCCTATTAAACTTTTCCTTGTTATTCAAGTTAGCAAGGTTAACTCGTATATTATATTAACATCTAATGTAACACTTATTCCAACGACATAAGGCACACAGTTAACAACACGTTATAAGAAAGGACCCCAACCAATGTACATTTGACAAAGATTATTTATGCTGGTTGCTTCGACGATTAAATGTTCAACTTGACCTTCTGGTGATAACGAAAGTGATAGTTGTTTGTTCTTTGTTTTCACCTGCGGACAAAAACATTAGAAGGATTACCTTAGAATTACCTTAGAAGGCAAAATAAAACGCTATTTTATTTTATTTATTTTCAATGCCATGATCAAGTTGTGATGTGAGATGTGACCTTAGAGATATTACGATACAGTAAGGCAGCTAGCTACTCGAAACACTGTAACTCGGATCAGAAAATAAGGCTACGGTGTTCCCGCCTATCGTAAACGGCAACAAAAGGAGCCATAGAAATCGTGGTCGATCGGAATGAGACCTCTAATCTTCCACCAATGTGACCCTGAGGACTATAGCGCGTGTGGTCCACGTTGTCGTGGCACTACGGGAGATCAGAGGGACTCCGTAATTACCCCCCAACTGCATTGGCACAACGCGAAAGGGGCTCTGGTGCGTTGCACCGTAGGGGATCCCGGGAACCTTCGACAACGCGCTGAGAACGACCACGGCAAGTTTCTGTGTGTAAAAACCCACATAACCTCAGTCTCAGTCCCAAGTAGCTAGGTATACCTATGTTCAGGTTTCTCTTGCGCCACCAAAAAAAGGGCGGCAACTCAAAATCGCTTTAGTGGCAATGAGAGAATTAGAGAACAAACTATGTACTTATTTTTTCTTATAGCATTTGCGTGTGTACAGTGAGGCAAATAAAATCAAATAAAATATAGATGTGTGGGTGTTGTTTTCTAATGAAATGACGGCCGGTCAGCTTATCTGATAATAAATGTGTGTCGTATGTACAGATGAGTCAATTTATTTGCATTTACTCATCGTTGTTGTACAGATGGTCTATCTATGTCTTTAGCATACAGAATATTTTTAATATATGCGTCAGTAGATAAATATCGTCTACAGGTCTGCTTACCTTCCCTACACTATTGTAATATCTCTGTAGATGTGACATGGTAATAAGTTTTACACTTTTAACAACGGTATTATAAAATCAGTAATCATAGCAGTATATTATTATAATTTACATAATAATGTTATTTAAAACGGCGAACTTCATGGTTTCGCGATAAAATACAACTAAATTCAAATTTCGCTTTTTTCTCTAAGACGGAAAATGATTGTTTCTAATTCGTATTATAGTAATTACATAGTATTATAAAATCGAACAGTATCAAAACTAAATATACGATACTAAATATACGGTACTAAATATACGATATTTTATCATTAAAAATCAATCACATAATATGATTTGTTAATAACGATATTATTTTAAGACTTCTTAAATCGAAGTGAATGAGGAAAAAAGGAAGATCTAAAATGCACTGTTACGTAAGTATGTAAAATACAAGTTTCTTCGTGACTAGCTTAGAAATTAATGGATTGAGATGCGGTAACTTATCGTATCGCTCTGACAATGAAATCTGAATTCTCTAGTGTGCGCTTAAGGTGTATTATTGTATGTTAAGAAAAAATACTTTGACCTGCATCAATCTACGCCGTCCCTTATAGGATTGCATCCGATTATCAAAAGACCAACAGAGTAAGTATTGTTAGACTTCCGAGCTCCATGAATAAGCATAAAACAAATGTCTTTAAATATATTGAGTATGTCATTTGAGAATCACGCTCACGTTCTTATAGACAGTGATACAATAATAACAATTGAATGAAAACACTTTTGATTCAATTCTGATTACAGTCTTCAAAATATGTAAATATTTAAAACATTAATGAAACAAACATTAAACATTTTTGAATAAAAACATTTTCAATACAAACATAATTAATACTAATAAAAAACCGGCTAAGAGCGTGTCACACTCACACAAGTTAGGATTTCGTGGTAATGTCATAAAAAATAAAAGTTAAATCGATAAATTAAACAAGAATGGGTCATGAATTATTTTAATTTTTCATTTCTAGATTTAGGTTATCAATTTAGATCTATGTATTTTTCAGCACCATAAGTATAAAGATAGCTGAAAAATCGGGTATGATCTGTGACATACAGACAGACGTATACATGGATTGACAATAGACAAACACGACAAAACTATAAGGGTTAACATCTAATGTAACACTTATTGCAACGACATAAGGCACACAGTTGACAACAGTAGATTTCACAGCCTATTCCGTGCCATATAAAAGTTTCATACAGTTTAATCCCACCCGATTTTCCGCCTTAACAGATGTAATTTTCCAAAAATCCTTTCTTAGCATTACACAAACTATCATCAGACCAAACTTCATGATTCTAACTAGTAGTTTTTGAGATTTTGTGATTAATCTGACAGGGAGGGAGTGGTATGTCGCTTGTATATATTACCAGCTGTATCCGCGACTTCGCCCGCATCGTCCGTTTAGCATTTCCAATACAGTTTCGTTTTTCTTTTCACTCCTTTAGGGGTAGATTTAAAAAAAAAAAGCTTGCCTTTTTGACAAAAAAAAAGTAGCCTGTCTTTTTGATAAAAAAGTATATCTCTATACCCATCAAAATCGGTCTGGCATGGCGGTTTAACCATGAAAACTTGGCAGACAGACTTTCGCAATTATAATGTTAATATAGACCACCCATTCCCAAAGTGGGCGATAACGCCCCCCTGTGGGCGCTGCAGCCCTAAAGGGGGGCGGTAAGAGACCCAGAAAAAAAATGGGGACGTTGTGTAGAGGCCTGGGGGGTGATGTGTAATTTCATTTAGCTAGGAGGCATCTTAGACAACGACTGCATGAGCTCTCGGCTCAGTAGACAAAATAAGTTTGGGAACCTAGAATATAGACGGATAAATAAGCGGCTAGTGTTATATTAAATAAATTTGTCGAGTTTCCTTTTCGTTTCCCATAATAACCGTGAAGTATATATTGATCTTCACAGACATTTTCAATAGCGTATACAAAAAAGAAAACTCGCCAAATTCGCCACTTACCTAAAGATTTTATGTAAATGAACATGTTTTTCATGACATTATTAACAATTATTAACAACTGAACTATAATACCGCGAAAAATCTTATAATAAAATTAAGAATATTTTGATGGCAAAAGATATTTCAGGTGATTGCTTAGAGGAGGAGGTTAACCTACAATTGATCTACGATAATTCGGATTCCCGTCAAGGTGAGGATGATGGCTATCTTGAACCACTTTCTCCGATGTTACCTTCACGTTCCAATGTGCCGGCCAACTTAGTGTATAGACCTGATTTGATTGACGTTCTACTTTTATATATTCGACAAGGTTATTTCACTGGTAAGGACAAGGTTACACAGTGAATTCAAGAACCTCCGAGAGCTGTAAGGACAAGACAACACGATATTTTTACTCAAGCTCAGGAGCCTGTGGGTGAAGCTAGATATGTGGAGGTACCTTTGGATTGCTGGAGTCTAGTTTGTCAATAGTTTTTTGGAAAATATTGTGACATTTACTAACCTTTATATTTCTAGCCAACTAAAAGAACTACGCATGAGATTCCTCCTTCGCGGTAAATGATACACGTGTATGTGATAAAAATAAAAACGTCTTGCCAATATTGCAGAGTCTATACGTCTTGAACACACAAGTTTTTTGTTTAAGAAGTACGAAGAAGATCACAGGAAGTAGGCATATTACCCATAGTTGGATTAGTTGCCTTAAAAAAATACTGTAGTTTACGATCTCGATTATTTCTTAAAAAATCTTATGAAACTTGGTTATATTTAGTTTATCTAGAAGATTATAATTAGTTCTTAGTTAATTTAGTAATTTTGCTTGTTTGTTATAAACAAATATAAGACTATATATTTTTGTTTCTCATACCAAAAAATTAAAAAGTTTGTGGATCTCGACTTAAAAGCCACTTTTTTATACTTTTTTGATATAAATATAAGACTTAAATAATGTTGTTTTGTTATCACTCATCCATTCTATTATAAAAAAGGTAATAACTCGTTGAAATCATTTTATTACAAAGATCTAAAAACTGGGTCTTTTCGACCCACTAGCGACCGTCCGTGACCTAAAATGAGACGCGAGTCCTCGTGGGTTAATAAGTATACGTGCTGCGCGACTGTGAGCGCAATTTTTGTCTTTTTTGTTGATGATATTGGGGATTAAATAAAAGAATAACTTACCCTCTTTGTGAATAATGTGGACCGTGGGATCTCATTCAGTATATTGGAATTATGACAGACTATACACTTGCAAAACGATACATTTCACTTGTAAGTGTTGACATTGACATCTTTGAACAATATCTATATCATAGACTATATATATATATGATTGGCGATCATTTTAATCAATAAAATTATTTGTGTACGTGGTGTGTAACCGCGTGTACTTAATGTGTATATAGTGTGTGTGTGGTGTGTGTGTAGCGTGCGCGTAGTGTGTACGTACTGTGTGTAGCTTGTACATGATGTGCGTAGCGTGTACGCGGTGTGTGTACACAAATTGTACGTATTGTGTGTAGTGTATACGTAGTGCGTGTAGTGTGTACGTAGTGTGCACTGTGTACTCAGGTGTACATAGTGTGTAAGTAGTGTATACGTAGTGTACGCAGTGTGTACTTAAGTGTATCCGCGGTTTGTACGCAGTGTGTGTAGCGTGTACGCAGTGCGGTGTGTGTAGTGCGCACGCACCATCCCGTTGAGCCGGTGGCGGATGTGTCGCAGGTGCAGCACGGCGTGCTCGTTGGTCCGCTCGGCGGGCGCGGCGCGCGCGCGGCCCCACGCCACCAGCGGGTCGTACACGAACGGGCCCACCACCGACATCAGGGCCGCCGTCTGCGCGCGCAGTGCGCGCATCACCGCCTCGCAGCTTTTCCTGCGCCGCCATGAAGCGTGTAACGAATGTATAATCGTCCGATCGTAGAATTTGTCGCGGGAACAGTCCCAGTGCATAAAAGCACTGATAAAAACAAACAAAAATACTAATCGCTATATTACAATTTACAATTTGCTCCATTCAAATGTGCCGTTTGTTATTTCTGCTCATAAATTCTCAAAGAAAATGCTAAAGAATATTTGGTACATCTTAATTTTGACATATTTCTTGAAATAAGGCTCTTTTTACATTACTATGCACACTATATGGTAATTTTTTTCGTGGCTGATTCGATTTGCTCTGATAAAAACGTGGCGATATGTAGTAAGTTAACAGTAAATAATGGCTAATTTGCCTACCATTAAACCAGTGTTGCTTTGCCAAGTTCGCACTATCACTTCATAACACAACGCACGCAAATTTTATACACTTTCATACATACATACATACATACATATCCTCACGCTGTATCCCCAACGGGGTAGTCAGAGAGGACGGAGCGCCAGGCGTCGTAATCCTTACATACTTCTTTCGCTTCCTCAAATCTCATCATTCTCCTCACACGTTTTCGCCTAGGTACGTTAGTGCTTTTGACATTTCCGTCGGCTAACACTCTAGCTATTTGATATTCATAAGTCAGCCTTAGTCTTCCTTGGCTTCTTTTACCACTCACTTTCACTCTATAGATTTTCTTCGTCAATCTTTCATCACTCATTCTTTCCATGTGCCCGAACCATCTTAGCATTCCTTTCTTCATTTTTTCAATAACACTGTCGTGCAACCCTGTCATATTGCGTATCTCTTTATTGCTTATTTTGTCTGCAAGGGTGACATCGCACATATTTCTAAGAAATCGCATTTCTACTGCATTTATCTTACTTTCACTCGATTTCGGATATATCCAGGACTCACTACCATACAATAAAGTTGACACCGACACCGCATTGTGTATGGCCATTTTAGCTGAGTTAGATATATTGCATTCATTTTGGATAATTTTTCATAGTAACATCGAATAAAAATTACCAAAAAATGTTTATTTTCAATGTTACGTTCTAAAATTAGAAAAACGAAAGTCATGGAATCACCTAAGTCTATATTTCACGGAAATTCTCACCTGTACATGCCCTCGTGTTTGAGCGGCCCCATGGCCGCCTCCATATTATGCGTCAGTCTGAACGGCACTCGCTCGGGACACTCGAACGATTCACCCTTGTTGAAGAGGCAGTTGAAGTCCACATGAACTGCGTCACCATTTGTCGAGTCGAACAATATGTTTTCTCCATGACGGTCGCCTAGACCTGATATAAAGCATTTTTTACCACATATTGCGAAATAAATATAAGTACAATACATATGTAACGCTATAGATTTGTATATAGAACCTATGTATGGTATATAAATCCCGCTGCTAGCACAGATCTTTCCTCATAAAGGAGGTGAGAAGAGAACGACTTGTGCTACACTATAAGAGCTCAAGCCGGATTGGTGGCAGATAGCTATTTGGTTAGTGTCCTACTCTATTGTCTACTGTCAGAATTTACATCCTAAGGTTTCAGATCTGTAACTTAAGAACCAACTTCCATTTTATAGAATCATTGATGAACACAAATAAATGTTTACAATAGGAAAGCCAAAATTATTAATGAACTGTCTATTACACCACAGAATAGGCAAAAATACTACCTATTACCGTAGCCTATAGACGCTTGCAACTCCAATGCTATCAATTGCGCGTTGTCAATAATGTAAACGTCCCTTTAGAACTCTCATGTAATCTCATGCGCAAAACTTGATAGAGAGCATTCTACAACCTAACCGCTAGAGAAGGATGCAGTAGGCATCATGTCAAATAATTCTTCGGAACACATTTCATTACACAAGTGGTAAAACACACACAAGAGGGCAAAGTCGCTCCTAGTATATCGATTTCCAATCAATAGAAATTACAGATTTAGGCTTTGGCTTAAAGATTGCCGCCACGTGCAACGTCGCTTAACTTCAATAATCATATCAAATACTAAAACATTACAAAGTTAGTTAAGTTAGTTAAAGTTAGAAGCACCTTGATATACATCACATAAAGAACTATAATTCACCTAAAAAAAAAATCTAACCTGGTAAGGAATTAACACTAAGTTATTTTAGTACGCGGTTAAATATCATATTTTATCGGCTACTTACCTAAAATATATCCGACCATAGACATCACAGCCGTAGTTCTTATGTAGGCAGATCTAGCTTGGTACCTAGAATTTCAAAAATTTATTTATTTACAAAACCTAAGAAAGCTTGATATATAATAGCTACGAAAATAATAACACATTACCATCCATAAGGATCTGAGAAGACACGTCGGAACCACTCTTGAAACACTGGCGGATGCTTAGGTAGCAACTGTGTCTCGTAGATGTGTCTCTTTTTCTCTATAGGATCTTTGGTTGCACACATCAATTCTTTCAACTGTCTATTACTAGTATGAATTCCTATAAAATATATAAAAACTATGACAGGGTACGCTTGTAAGATTCTTCATCGCTGTAGTTCGAAAATAGATGAATATGGCGACCTTATCCTGTGTCTAAAATGGGAGGTGCCTAAATGACAGTACCGTGTGTGGTCTACCTTAACACGACAAGGGTACTTGCCTAGTCTATCTATCTAATCCTGCCTATGAGGTGCTTAGGTACAATGCTAGATTCCAGAGCAACATTACGTGCAGAAGAAGACCACAATGATTTATTAGGTAAAAGCCCCATATTACCGGTTTCTCACAAGAGGCCAGGCATTTTTTAAAGATTTTGCCCTCGTTCCCAAACATAATTATTCGACAAGAAGAAATGATCTCATATAAAAATAAATTGGTATACATACTCGTATCACATAGATCCATGTATCTCTAATGGATGAAGGAGAGTTACAAGAATCACACTCATTTCGCCTCCTAAAATCTCATCATTCTACTCACTCACTTTCGCCTAGGTACGAGAGTACTTTTAAGGTTTCTATCAGCTAACACTAGCTATTTCATATTCATAAGTCAACTTTAGATTTCCTAGGCTTCTGCCAACGAAGGCTTGCATATAACAAAAAATTGTTATACACAAGAATAATATTATGCCTAGTAACTTGGACACAACTCTTTATAAGTATGCCGAAATTCAATTTTCAATGTCCTGAAGTTACCTATATGAAGATGGACGGTTAGGTGAACAACCACAATCAACAGCTAAATTTATTGACGAAGTAATAATTGCATAATACCTATAGCACAGATTAATTAGTTTACTAACGTAAACCTATAGATGATTATATTCGAATGTCTCGATTTTTTTAAGAATATCTAAGTAGTCAATTAAGTACCTACAACGAGAGGCGGCATACGCGCTATTTCTCGTACAAAATTTTCTGTCACTTTTGCGGGAGGAGAGGTACTACCGCAAGTAAAACACTCAAATGCAATGTGAGATGTGTCTTTACGCTTCTTTTTCTCTTTCTTCATGGCATGGGCCACAGATTTACTCATTTGCCAATGTCACGTATTAATAAGTAGAATCGACATGAAGCACGCTCGAAGTTTTTGTTTTTACTTCTTATCGTAAAACACCTCCAGTAAAGTGATAGCAGGCTCCACTGAAGTTATAAAAGACTTCTTGGAAGAGCGCGAGAACTTCACTTGCACATGTTTATTTAGACCTACTTCATTATTTTCACTTATACAGAACTTTAAAACACAATATACTATCACTTTTGTACTCTAAAACTCCCAAAAATGTAAAAAATGGAAAATCTAAATAAAACGACAACCTCACTTCTCCCGTTCCCACCAAAAAGTCCCTTTACGCTTTCGCACATAAACAATTCGACAACATTCTCTCACTTTAACAAATACATAGAAATAACACACTTGAAATTTTATTTGCAACTCGTTACGGTCTAAAATTAAATGCTGCCACGAAATAGTTTCGCGGGGAGTGCGTAGTTTTTTCTTTCTTTTGCAGTTTAATTGTAATTTAATTCGTAATGCGTTAAGGTCTATAATTAAATGTTAGCTAAAATATAGTCTCGCTAGAGAGTGCGTTTACGTCATATTTTGTACAATTCGGCAATTAAAAACCGTAAGGTACGAATTTAAGGCTATTTAAGGTTCATTATTGTGTGACTAACGTTACGATACGACTTTTTAGAATCTAGAATGATGAACAAGTTCATGTAACATATTCGGATGAATAGAAATACGTTATGACGAGATCGGAGCATCGATTTAGTGAAACGATTCTGAAAAAATATATTAAAATGGAAAATTAGTAGTTAATACAAAAATTATATCTACTTATGGAATATAATTCCATCTTTGGCTAGATTACATGTGGGTGATTTTTCGTTGCACGTCCTGACGGTGTAAGACGACAATTTTGCGGGGCACTTGACGCAGTGAATTCGATTATAGAAATGGTAACAAATCGATTCAAAAATAATTTTTATTATACAGTGTCTCTTTTTATTACTTAAACCTTGACAAAGGGCAATACGTATAAATCAAGCTTCTCGTTGTAGGTACTCAATATAGATACTAGTTCAGCAAAAATTCAACCAAATTCTTATTAATTGGAATACATACACGTAACTAACATATAGTTTAAAATTATAAACAACATTATTTTAAATTCTATAAAAAAACCTTTAAATAATGTTAAATACCCTTCTGTTTATAAATATGCATTAGTATAGGTCGTAGTCCAACAAGATTTGGTATCCATTCTATGAGACCGCACTCTTCGTTCAATGGCAGTACACAGTACGTCCTTATATAAAGTCTTCGTCGTCTAGTTTCGGGTGCGTCTTGCAGAAATCTATTGACAACGCCATTAAATTCCATAAGGCGATAGTCTTTACGTAAATCATCATGAGGTTTCAGCATAATTATGTACGATTTTCCATTTGAACCTGTAAAGTGAATAAATTAGTTACTTATAGGAACAAACAATCATTTTATTGTTCGTGGCGATTTCACGAAAATCACTTTGATAATAATAACCACTCGTACATAACAGGTCAGCTTTAGTCTTCTTTAGACTTCTACTACTACTACACTTTTCTTTTGTAGATTTTATTGGTCAGCCTTTCATCACTCATTCTTTCTATGTGTCCGAACCATCCAAGGATTCCTTTCTTCATTTTTACAATAACAGTTTTATTCAACCCTATCATAATATTGGCTATTTTGTCCGCAAGGGTGACACCCATAGAGAACATAATAATATTAGCTACCGGAGCCATGTCGACCTTAAATGCTTTACTGGGCCTACCTAAACAAACTTAGAATTCGAATTTTTAGTCTTTCTTCGCTGGAACGAAGAGAACAATCTAGACTTGCCGTCTGCGTGATCACTATCAATAAAGTTATGGAAAATTAGTATTTAGCAACAGATATTGTGCAGTTTTCTCGCTGTCATGTAATTTAATCTATGCACAAAATGGTACTAAATATTTCGTGTCTAGACGGTATCAATCACAAATAGTACATGATAAGGGTTGTCGAACACCTATCATCTTAGGATGGGATCAGCACTGCCTCGCTTTATAGCCTTTTCAGTAATCAGAACATTTCTAACCGCTTATCATCAGGCAATCGCTTTGTATAATCAAATAGAACACAAAGGGGACATGCAGGACCTGCACAAAATGTGAACGTGAGAAACATAGATTCGCCGTCGTCAGACAGTATTGCGTATGTTTTTGACGAACACTGAATGAACCCCGATCTGCAAACCATTCAGTATGTCCCGAGTTAAGGTATGGAATTTCACGAAAGTAATTCTGAACGAATCAAGCTGAATTAATGGTAATTAGACGTCGTTATATGTGTGCGACAACTTAAAAACGTATCGTTTCAACATTCGTTACCTTTCAATGTTACTTTTCTCGGCTTCTGTAAAGAGGGCAGGATATATATCAAGTCTTCAATTCCCATTATATACACTGGCGGCTCTATCGGTATGTTGAAGTCTATACGCTCTTGTCGTGCAGCCTTAGACGGCAATTCTATTTTGCAAAACTCTTGGAAAGGTATCATTATGTGACTAAAGTTATCACTCTCTAGCAGATGCGGCAGTGTTCGGACTAAAGACGAAACGGTTGTAGTCTAAAATTAAAAGAAAATTATGTATTAACTTACATCGCTACATAAACTTGCACATTAGGCAAAATTAATAATAATATTTTATATGATCACATTTTTATTAATTTGAATTCGGTGCTGGTTAGCTGATCCTGAGGATACTTCGTTGAGAGGAGAAACATGTCGATTACTTTTGTAATTTTGGGCGGAAAACAGCTACATATTATAAGAATTCATCACATAGTTCATAAATTTACTAAATTATTCCAAATGAAGTAATTCTAAGAAATAAACGAAAATATTTTGCTTAAATTATTATTTTCTTGATACATAAAAGGACAGAAATTTTGTTTCTAT
The DNA here is from genome assembly GCA_907165235.1 of Zeuzera pyrina. Lineage (NCBI taxonomy): Eukaryota > Metazoa > Arthropoda > Insecta > Lepidoptera > Cossidae > Zeuzera > Zeuzera pyrina. The sequence continues at coordinate 10,404,603 of OU015626.1, read as the reverse complement.
TAGTAAATTGAATATTAAAATTGTCTTGTAATTATCTCACAGTTTGAAACGTTTATTTGGGACATTTCATTTTAGAAAAGGCATACGAACTATTAACTATATTACAAATAAATTTTTACTTACTCCACTAGGCTAAGCGTTACATTAACTACTTCTTCCCGTTTTGATGCTCGATAATAAATGTTGCTAGTTCTTGGGAGCCAAAACTATGGTTGTATATCTGATGTTTTCGGTATTAACCAATTTCCAAAAAAAAAATTTCTTTGCGAAAATTTTCTACCCAAAAATGACTTCTGGCGGTTAGGTTAGAAGTCTGACTTCCGTGTTAGGTTTTTTTTTAACTAAGCGAAGGTCTTTTACCAAAAAACAAATTCTATCACCGATACTTCATTAAGTATATAAACACGTAAGCAGTAGTTATTGTAACGTAATTCCTATTATTTTATTAGAGGTAAAGCATGACGATACCACAGATTAATTAGTTACTAGCGTAAAACGAAACCATAAGGTTCTGTTTTTGCCATTTTGGCAATGAACCTTACTGATTTAAATAAAATTTTCGTTAACGTTTGTTTTGAACTTTCAAAAAAGAAACCAACCCAAGAAGGCAGAAAATTGTGTATTGTTGCCTGTTTGTGCCTCTTGTAGGAAAGAAAAAGTTTAAAAATAAAAAATTGGCATTAATAATAGCGACCGTTTGACAATTATTTGTTGTAATGGAACTTACCGATCCACTACCAACGATAGGTTTATTACATAATTCGATTAACTTTTCAGCTAGTTGTGTGAAGTCGTTTATCAATTTCAGCATATGAGGCTCCTTGAGAGTAGGGTCAGAAAATACATCGGTACATCGTTTTATACGCTGAGGGTAGCCCGATTTGATTACACTCATCATCATCCATAGCGTGTGTTGTGGGTACGCCATTATAAGTTTAACGATTATCGCTTTCAGTTGAAGATACACCTGTAGAATTAGTAAGTTATGAGTTATTCATTGGTATATTCGTTATTTTACTATACATACATACTATCGATTTACTGTTCGACATGTCTTTTTATTGTCACTACTAGAAATAATGTTTAGTTCGGTGATTGCTCGACAGAGGCACCACTAATAATTTGTGGACAATTTGTGGATTGCATGTCATACTATTGCTCATTATGACCATAATTATCGCATGAGATTCGCCTACCGCATACTGCCTGCGATTTACGTTCTTTTTATCATAACATGTAGATACGGTTAACATATTCACAAAATCCGAATGAAGAAACCAAATCAAACTGAACTTTTAGTGCCCAAATGTTTAACTTTTGCCGCCTGAGCGTGCCTGATATTGCTGGCAACAATATGTATAGAGACACGCTGAGTCTTCACAACCAACACATACAGATTAGTTTGGACCATCTTTGGATACTACGGTTTTGGATATAAGATTTCATATGCTACTTATTAATAGCGTATTAAATTTCATAAAATTCGTATTTTTCAGTTCTGTCAACAAGCCATTCCATTGAATGAAATCGATCGATCGAAATAGATGTTATTTCTGAATAGTCCCTACGAAAACAACTAAGGAAACAAAGTCATGAGCGACACAATTGGATCAAATATGGTTAGGAAATATAAAACATTTTCTATAATACTTTTGAAACACCGAAGATATTGATTTGTTTTCATAAGTGGTTACACAGAAAATTTTAAAAGTAGTGTGTAATTTTTCTTTATGTAATATAATAACGAAACATAACATAATACCTCCTTCACAGGATGACATATTCTCGATACAATCTGTGAAAACGCAGTCAAATACAGATACAATGGTAATCTCTCTGAATATGTCTTTATTATTTCAGTCATTTGAGCCAATACTGAGTAGATGCTTGTGTCGTGTGAGGTCACTTCCACATCCAGCCTAAAATAACAATTTTTATTTTCATACATCAGTAAATACTCATACCATTGCACATAAAAAGTAAAGAAATTTATAAGTAGGTAAATTATTAAAAAATCTGACTCGCACTACACAAAAAACGAAATACTATAAAATACTAATAATTTCACCCATTACGTAACAAACATTTAAGAATCAACTGCGACTTATAATAATTCTAATTGATTATTATTCTAAGTGATTTTTCATTTATGGAATTTAAACTTTAACAAACAAAATGTCAAATTTATTTTTATACACACCTATAACGTGTACTTGTGTCTAAACATATTTCACTTTTTAACTTCTTTTGAAAACACTTTATGAAAAAAGTTTTAAGTTTAATTATGGATGTGTAAAAATAAATTATTGTACAATATACTGTTTTTTTCTAACAGGGACAGTATGGGGAAATCCGAATCTGTAAGAGATACAGGGGAAACGTCTTAAGGACCATTCAGTCTTTTTTGTGACAACAATTTTGCCGTTACAACTTTTTTGGTCAAGTGTGAGTTGTCGATAAAATTAGTAAACTGACAATTTCTTTTTTATAATGTAGATGGACTGTTTCACGTAAGAATTATTTCATTGTATCCGAAGAAAAATCTGGATAGCAGAAGTTGCTCAAATTTAATAAAATATTTTTTCACGCAATAGAAGAATCCAATGTACTAAATCATAGTCGACTTACTCGGCGGGAACAATTCGTCCAAAGTGTTCCATAATTGAATTTCATGTCGATACGTCCTACGAATTGAGCTTTATAGCCCACAGAAGTTTTTGTCACTTTGAATGAATTGTTTCCGAGTAAATCGACTATAATTTAGTATATATATTTTTATATATATATAATGCCACAATTGTTTTCACAAAAAAGATCGAATGGTCCCTAAGACGGTTCCCTTGTATCGCCTATGGATTCGGATTACCCCATTCCGTATTGTATGAAAAAATATTTTATTAGATTAGACAAATTTGTGCTGTCCGGTTTTTTTTCTTCCGATGCAATGAAATGATGGTACAAAAACCTGATTCGATGCGCAATAAAAAAATTTTTTGCCTATTCTACTAATTTTTATGGACATGTCACGCTTGACCAAAAAATCTATAATGGCAAAATTGTTTTTACAAAAATTGACCGAATGTTTTTTAAGACACTTCCCCTGTATTTTTCATGGATTTGGATTTCCCTATACTGTCCCAGTTAAAAGACACTACTATGTGTACGTGTATTTTTTGTCGTGTTTACAGATTATTCTCTTCTGACTGATAAACCTTCATGTTAAAGAAATCTATCTACACCGCCCCCCCCCCCCCCCCTCCCTACCCCTTGTATACGCCCATTAGTATAATAATGTACAGTACAGTACATGTACACGCCTTCTTACGCATGTAAGCGAGCACAGACACTGTCACACACCCACACACGCCGCTGATACAAATGCATACACATACCTACATATCCACATATACATACATTTCCATTTTTAACTAACATCACTCACACACACTTTTATACGCAGAAATAATTATTCTGTACCCTCTTGTGTTGTATACCGTTTGTAATTTGTCGAACTTCGTAACTGGCTATTTAATGTTAATTCAAGTACTTTTTTCTTTCAATTGTATAGCTGTGAAGTTTGCTAATAAATAAATAAATAATAACTGCCAAAAAACTGAAAAGCAAAACGAATGCAAACCATATTGAAAGCATCCTCGGCATACTCTGGTAAAGATATTTATGTCCGTATTGCAACGCTTTCCCGTAACTATTGAGAGCGTGTATACGCCGCATCCACATAAAGTTGTCATTATTAGCGGCGTCGCCGCTACTTACTTTCTCATAGTACGCTCCCAGACACACCTGTTCACAAAAAAAATTTCGCTATTTTATTTGTAAACATACCTACATATGTATTACGTGCTAGTAAGTATGGACAATATGACGTAATTCTTTCGCAAATAAGCACTTAGACGTGTCGACATAATTACGACAATTAAATTCTATTACCGTAATAAGATACATGACCACAGATTAATTAGTTACTAACGTAAATACATGACAATTTCTTAATGTAATTGAAAAATAGATATACCATAGTAACAAAACTGCGAAAACATATTTGTAATACCTGAAAGATATGAATTATTCGCATTTAAACTCAAGTATATAGTGGGAACAGAGTGAAGATAAGCGCCGTCTCTGTTACTCCAAGTAGGTTTGTAACGCCATCTCCCTCTATTTTAACCTCACTCTGTCCCCATTACTGAAATATAAGTGAACCACGTAACTACTATTTTCCCAATAAATTTCAATTGCTCAGTCTTTTTCATAATTATTATTGTATTCAAAATGTTTAACTATTTTACTGCTGTGTATAAAATATACAAATTTTAAGAACAGTAATGTAGTGTAATAGACATGTCTCTTTATATATCCCATTATACAAATTTTAATCTAGTTTTAGAGAAAAATAAGGAACATAACTTGAAATCAGAACACTTGTAGTTTTATACTACAAATAAATTCAATTCAATTCACAGGTAAGTATCTGTATTGTCACAAACAAAAACATATGTAGTATTATATAAGACAAATAAATCCATAATCATTTGATATTTCTTACTTACCAAACTTTTTTCCCATTGTTTGAAAACCTCAACAGAATCTTTATAGTATCCGATATTGACATCAACATCCACATTTGTAGTTTCATCATTGTACTTGGCGATCAATAATTTAGCCTTAGCACATATTCTTCTGAAAATACAAAAGAAATATATAATTATTTCATTATTAGAAAACTAAAAGTTCTGCATCCGTGCCGGTCTGGGAGAGAAAAAATACAGAATGTGCTAACAGCTTATCTTGCCTCATAAGTTGTTTAAGCAATCTGCTGTTGATGACAGTTAAATGACACTGCTTGCCACCTGTAAGCCTCAATAGAGCCAAAACTAATTCAAGCTCAAGCCTAAATTTTTTTTCTGTCGTAGTATCGTATCAGCTTGTTGCATCCAGCGTCACACGTGTCGCGTCGGTGTGGGACCGCTTGAATTCATTTTGTCGCGCGATAGTTTTAATTCTGCGATAACTCCTAAGATATTAATTTAAATTGTGTGGTGTAAAGGGCAATTATAATGTGCATGAAATTGCTTAGGGTAACGTAACTAACGTATTTCATTTGATAAGGATTAACATCGTATCCGTCTAAATAACTTTCCAATTATCACATTATATTACCATTTTTTTAACATTAAAATTGGTATAGTAAGCTATTCTTAAATGATAGACATATGTCATCGTGGACTTTTCTGTAGACCTATAAAAGAGTAACAAATCTACCGTCCATTATTTTGTTATATTTCAAAGGGATTAGGCAGTGTTTTTGATGAAAGCTCCCAGCGGGCTTGATTTTTTCCGATATCTTCAACAATCATCGTCATATTGCAACCAATTTACATAAAACTTTTATGAATTATACATATCTATACCTTCCTCTTGAATCACTCCGTCCATTGGTGAAAACCTTATGAAAATCCGTTCGGTAGTTTCTGTGTTTATCGCGTTCAGACAGACAGACGGACAGACAGACGCGGCGGGGGGACTTTGTTTTGTAATGTACTGTTTGTAACATTTATTTTTTTAAATCCTCTTTTTTACTGGCGCGTTGGTGCGGTGACAGAGCATCTGCTTTCTAAGCTGGTGCCCCGGATTGGATCTTACATAACATAAAAATATGAAAATCTAATTTTAATATGAAATAATGTGAACTACGCACCTTTGATCCTGAGTCAAGGCCTCTAATTGTGGATAGGCGTCATCTAATCCGCGCCTCAGTGTATTAAATGCATGTTCATGTTGTCCCCGCGCCCAATACATTTTAGATTTTTCTATGAACAATTCTTCCGGATGATATTCTTCTGCGTTTAGTACGTACATATATGACTATAAGGGCAAAATAATCTTTTAAAATAAATATTTTGTAGAAGATAACGTTAAAGACAACTAACATGAACCAACCTGTTGGAAAATACCAGCTTTTCTAGCATGTTTAGCGCTCTGCAACCAGAGATCTCCAATGCAAGATTTTAATTTATTTACTGTACGAGGATGTGTTGGCTCAAGTATTTCCTGAAGTCCATTATAACAATAATTATTTTTATCCTTTTTAAAAATAAATTTATATACATACGAAATTAATCATGAACTAAGCAGATAGATATAATTTTTTCAAATTTTTTGTGTACATATGTTCAACAATTTCTCCACTATTTGTGCACCGATTTTGATCATTCTATTATATTTAAAATGGTATATGTCCAGGGTGCTCCCATAGAAATTTAGTTTACAATTGATGATGGAGTACTGTTTAAAGAGAAGAACTCAATGGTTTATAATATAATTTAATGATCCTTTAATTTAATATTCCAAGATTTTATTCATTCGAGAATTGGAAAAAGTTATTTGTAGACCAACCCTAGGTATTTATTTAGGTTAAGGTCTTTTTACTTTTTAAAAAAAAAATTGAATCGACTTCAAAATAAAAACACTATCATATTATAATAAAGTAGAAAATAATTATCAATTATTATTAATCAACTCAAGTACAAAACTTCATAAATACGATAAAAATATCTATACAATTAAATTTGACGGTTATTCAAGTCAGTACTAAGCCTACCTAACTAGTAGACATGTTGTTGTCGTTTATCGGTTTTGTATTTATGACGTTATTTTTGTGCTTGAGTTTCGAGTAGATTTAGTGAAGGATCATTTAGTAAAAGATTTAGTAAAGGGTATTTATCTTATAAAAGGAGTGATCCAAAATGTAAATTTCATGCAGATACCGCAGCGGCCAACAGCTAGAACATTGTTTCCTAACCATTTTTATATCGCAACCCACGCAAAAGCCAAAAAGTTAAGTATAAAAGTCTTGCGACCCTTCATTTATATTTCCCCCATATTTTGTACTGATGGCAGCACTTCATATATCCTACTTAGTAGCACTGCAAGTCGCGACGGAATCTAAGCCTCATACTATAGGGAAAGACTCATTTTACCCGCTGCCATTGATATGGTCAATATTCTAATAAGTCTGGAAGAAGCTAAAAAATTAAAAACTATATATACCCCTTTCAAATGATACAATATGAGACGTATTAATGAAATGGCCATCGATTTTCACAACAACCAGAGACACGATGAGCCCTCCGCCAGACCAAAACGACATAGGTAAGCAGCGAACCCATTGTGCCCTGTCAAAATTTGAGTAAATTTATTGTTTAATTTAATTTTTGTTGACTATTTTGTATGCGCCTATAGTGTCAGGAAAGAAGACACTATATAGACTAGTTAGTGCAGCGATTTCCCCAGTTGTGTACCTTTGATTCCATTCATCAAGTGACCCCTCGCGAATAAGTCGCTTGATGAGTGATATCGGGCACAAATCGTAGTCTGGTGAACGCTTTGATTTTTGAGCCGCTTCTTTATCCAGTTGATACACCCTGTCGTTCTCCCTGATGCTATTACGCGCCTTTAGCTAGAAAAGTTCCACTGCCTAGTTCAATTCCGTAGTCCTGCGTATATTGCGTCTGGCCTCTACGGCCAAGTGATGGGGCGCGGTTAGGGTTTCTGGTCGAGACTTCTCGAAGCGAGAATCTCGAATCTCGGGAAATCTGACTCTAGTCGAGACGAGAAAAAAGTGTCGAGAAATCGACAAATAGCGTCTTGATCTCTTGATTATGTTTGCATCCGTGCTCTCTTCTCCCGGGCGGTTTTTTTTATTTAATTAAACGAATGTGATTAAAAGCTCTAATTATTTATGGGGAAAAAGATACTGTAAGTGTTCAACTTTAATTTAAAAATGGTTTGTAAGAAGATATTCGTTATTTTAATTGAGGGTATTGCAACTACTGGGCAATTGCGCCGTTTGGCTATAACTTTCGTTCTATAAGATCTCAGTAGAGAAAAGAGTCATTATTTCGTTAAATACATGTCGTTATTAATAAACCTTATAGAACGAAAGTTATAGCTAAATGGCGCAATTGCCCCGCAGTTTTAATAGCCCCGACCGATTATTTACTATTTGTTTAATGAAAAATATACTCAATTTTAGTTATTTTGTTTAAAAATATGTGTAACTTATTACTCACAAGACTGAAGAATTAAAAAATGTTAGTCAAAGTCAAATCAATTTATTCAAGTAAACCCAATTACAAGATATTTTTGAACGTCAAATCTACTTTAGTTCGGTACAAAGAGAAGAGAAAAGAAAACCTGGACACTGAGAAGAACCGACAAGAAACTCAGTCAGGTATAATTTTTTTAACATCATTTTACAAAAGGTTTATTAAAATACAATATTCAAAGAGCCACTAAATACATGTAGAAGATCATTTCCAGACTGTTGTTTTATATTCAACGAAATCGTTTATTTTATAGTATGATTGACTAATCAATGTACCTTTTATAAGTAACATTTTAATATTTTCTGTTAATTGAATGACTTCTTGAGGAACTTTATTATAAAAACGAATGCAGTTACCCAAAAATTAAACATTTGACTTATGTAATTAAAAGTTTGGAATACCCACTTTATCACGAGCTCGGGTTTCCATACCACCAATATCGCCTTTTTTTATAAATCGATCTATATTTTTCCTCATATAGATAATAATTTCAAAGATGTATAACGACGGTAAGGTGAGTACATCAATGTCTTTATAACGATCTCTTAGTGATTCTCGTGCATTCATACTGTAGATGGCACGTATGGCTCTTTTTTGTAAAATAAAAACGGAGTTAATATGCGCCGCTGATCCTGTTGATGATTATTGCATAATAACCGTAGTTTTATTTTGCATTTAATAAACATTTTTTTTAATTTAAATATTTCTCGAATATTCGAGAATTCCCGGGAATTCTTAGTCGAGAATTCTCGAGCTCCGGGAAAAAAAAAAAAGTCGAGAAATCAGAAACCGTGGGCGCGGTACAGTTTAGCAGCCTTTCCAGAGTCGCCTTGGAGTAACTATAGACTCCAAACAATGGATCGGGGCTCCGGAGAATCATTCTCATGGCCTTGCACTCGGCGTAGAGCTCCGCTTGATACAGTGTTATACGGCGACAGCAGGAATTTGCAGTACGTTGTTTCGTAATTGTCCTTCCATACGGAATGGGCAGCTCCAACACGCCCCACAATCACGCTGCCGTCCGTAAAGATACGAACACGGATGTTATTTGTTTCATCAACTTTGCTTTGGTCTTGCAGGCATCTGAACTCTACGCTCGTGTGCACCGCCGGGTGATTCATTTTCCCAAACTCAGTCATGACTTCCACCTTCCTTCACTTCCGCACTGGCTTTAGGTACTCCTATTCTTGGCTCATAAAGGGCCGCCGCTTCTTTATGCCTTAAGTCAAGTGGCGATACCCGAGCCAGCGCTAGGGTCGCATTTAACGATACTGTGCGATTAGTCTTGCACTTTTTTTTAATGTTATTAGTGTTAATTTATGGTCAATTGTTAGACCCAATATTTTGATTTCAGTGTTCATGTTTATTGCCACCCCACCCATGTCTAGGAGCGGCAAGTCATACTTTAATTTCCTTGTTAAGGTCATTGCCTGTGTTTTTTGCGGTGTCAACTATAATCGATTCATGACTCCCCATTCCCAGACACGAACCATAGCGACATTAGCTTTACGATGGATCTCCAGGGCTGTATCACCTTCAACGACGAGTATTATGTCGTCTGCAAAGGCCTGACAATGGACGTCTTCCCGCTCTAATAGTTTTAACAGTGGATCTAAAGGAAAGTTCCAAAAAGTTGGACCAGCGATAGAACCCTGAATACAACCTTTGTTCGTCATTTTCCCAATTTGCTCACCAGCATATCTAACAGATACTTCCCTGTCCCGCAGATAGCCGTCCACGAGTCGGACACTTACCCTCCGCCAGACGGACTAATAGCTGGCCACTATGCGCTGTCAAAGACCACCTCTGTGTCCAAGCTAACAACCGTAACAGTCTTTTTTGCATCAAACATACCACGTATGGAGCCCATGAGGACATAGAGGGCGTCCTCAGTGTTCCTTTGTGGCATGAATCCGTACTGACAGGGCCTCAGTTTTGGAACCATGTGATATTTGATCCTTCCGATCAACATTTTCTCCAGGACTTTTCTCATCACCGGCAAAAGTCCAATGGGCCTGTACGATTTTGGACTGGTAGTCATCTTTCTCGGATTTCCTTAGAATGACTACGGTGGCTCTCTTCCAGCTCTTCGGGAAGTGTCCCAGTTCAAGAAATGTATTTGCTAATGATAAGCAAAACCCGCGGAGTTTTTATATATGACCCGGGAACAGATGTCTGCGGTCAGTCCATCTTCACCCGGAGCCTTCCTTGGGTTAAATCTGTCAATAAGTCTCATTTATTCGGTCAGCTTTTTTTCTCATTTCGCGGTAACAGTCATTATCGCTAGTTAGTAGTTATATCATCTACCGGGCAGAAAGTATCTGTTAACAATCGTACCGATTCTTTATTATCAAGAATTTTCCCATCTTTACTAAGCGGTAGATCTATTTTTTTTTCTCAGCTTCCTTATAACTCTATAAATATAAATGCTCCCCCACATAGTTTCTTTGTCCTGCTTTTTACAGAATTCTTACCAGCTATTTGTTTTAGCTATCCTGATCTTGTTCTCATACTTTTGTTTTTATTTTAGACTACACAGTCTCTACTCAGCTACTCAGCGACTACACAGTCTCTACGGATCAGTGCAGCACAGCGGATTCTACGTCTTTTGGTCGTCACTTCCCTCTCCATTTGTTCCAAAGATTTGGACCACCACGGCAATGTAGGTAATATTTTATTTTTCTTCTTTGGTAAAGCTCTATCACATGTCATCTCTATCACCTTCGTGAATCTATAAATTCATCTAGTTCTACACTACTTTCTATACTATTTGCAATTACACCAATTGCAAACTAGATTACTTTCCACACTCTGGAACTAGAACTAGATCCTATACCAATTGCAAAGAAGATTGCTTTTGCTCTGCGAAGAAATGGGTGTCAAGAACAATTCACTGCTTTTCTATACTGTAGTGAGATAGCTGTCGCGAGGAAAAGTTTTAACAAGGCTTTTTGAATTGCGATGAACAAAAATCTTTTTTAGAGATGAAAACAGTTCATTTTTAGAATGTTTACAAGATAAAGAATTTCTATTACAGTTGGCTTACTTGAGTGACATATTTTCAAGGCCGTAACTAAAACATTTTACTTATGACGGATAGTCAATGTATTTATGAAGAAGCTTAGTATTTGGTTTATACGGCTTGAAAAATGAAATTTTGATGGATTTATTGCAACTTCTGATTATATTAACAAAAACGCTAATTTAGAAAATTCAGTTATTGATCGCCTGTTGGAGAGCATGAAAACGCATTTAGGTGAATTAAAGATTCAGTTACTAGAATATTTTCCAGATGACAACAATTTTTATTTTTATCTCAAGATTTAGATAAATTTTGGCTTGTACGACGACGTGTGTACGGAAGCCTAGTAACGGAAGCTTTGAAAACATTGATACGCTTTGCTACTTCTTACCTGTGCGAAAAAGGTTTCTGGTCTATAGTGGCTTTGAAAACTAAATACAGAAATCTCCTGTTATCACTCGATATATTTTATTTTCGAAATAATTTACTTATGAGTGTTTGCAAAGATGATCCACGTATAGAAATACTTTTATGTGAGAAACAAAGCGAACCATCACATTAATTAATTACTGTTCATGATTAATCATTTTAATTAAACAAAGTAAGCTATAAGTTTATTTTTTCTTGTAGTTATTACATAGTAATATTTAATTTTATGACACTACACGAAAATTCATTCCTTTAATAAACGAATTTTTTAACAGACTGCGACTCCCTTTAATAACAAACGCGACTCCCCACTAAGGTTCGTTACCCCCAAGTTGAGAAACTTGGTGCTAGACTAAATAATAATAATAAGTCGACATAAGGGGACATCCCTATTAAAAAAAATCACTCTATCGAATTAAAAGTTGGACTATAGCATGAACCTTTACGCGTCGCACTTGATGTAATGCAGTTGCAGCATGAGCGCTGTGCGTTTGCACTAGTGTGACCCAGCCTTTAAAGTTATTTCACCTGTGTCTGCTGTAGCAGTATCCTCCTTAGTCTAAGTAAAGGCTCAACGGTTCGTACGTCCGACTGAACCAGAGAGAGTCTCCTTCGCCAATCATCTAATAAATGATTCACTATATCTGCGGTAAGTCCGTCGTCGTCTTGCAACTTTTTGAGTCTGAAACAGTACGTTCACATCACTTTACTCGCACGTTTTCAAATAGAGGGTTATATCGTCCAATTTTTGTTCTTAAAACAGGAAAGGGTATTCACGACACGGTTTTGCGCCGCGAACAAACCTTTTTTCGCCATTTTTAGCCCGTGAAAATAGATCTGTGGATACGAAACTTCGAAAAAACTTTATCCACGATAACCCACTTGGATTATTGTGAAAATTTTAATTTTAAACATCCTAAAAAACTTCAATTTCGAAATTTTTTTTTTATAAAAATACAAGTTACTCTCTGACGTCATCTGACGAAAGCATTCATTTCGTGCGTTTTTCCTTTGAAGAGTGATAAAAAAACCCTGAAAATTATACACTGAATACAGTCAAATTTGTTGCAACTCATAATATTCTTACTGGGTACAAAAGAACAATCTTAAGTGATACTTGATTTACTACATATGTACCTATGTAGATGTTTTTTTTGATAAGACTAATTTATCTCACCTCCGCAAAGCCTCTTCAACGTGAGAGGCTTCAGTTATAATATGCAAGCCCAGCACACTTTGATATCCGCTGCGTAAAGCGCTTTCTCCTTTACTTTCTCCGTCCATTTGACCTAACAACTTGCACACAGTATCCTTAAATGACGCTATGAATGAATCGTGGTCTTGACTTCTGTATGATAAAAGTATTCGACCCATTAATAAGCCCCAGTTTTCTCTGGACGAAGGCTGAAATAATTAAATTTAATTCTGCAATTCAATGGTTAATATATAAACTCTTTCATTTTACTGTCATACTAGTCTGGGAGACATAATATACCAAATACGTGTCATTTAATGTGTCAATTCCTTATCTTGTGCAGGCCGTAAGAATCAACCAATAGGTTGATGAGTCGAAATATGACGATTTAAACCAGCCTTTTAGCCCGGACCAGAGAATAAGACTACGATATCCCCGTCTGTCGCATGAGGCCACTAGAGGAGGCTACGAGACTGCGGCATATCAGAGTGGAGGCTCCAGTGGTCCATCTATGCTATACGACTAACGACAGCTCATATTGTCCGCGATATCGTGACATTTTAGTATTCAGAAACGTGTTTCGGCACAGCGCGAGCGCCTCCGGTGCGTTCTGTAGGGAGACCCCGGGAATCGCTCAACAACACGCGTCATATTCGACCACCGCAAGAGATTTAGTGCGTTGAGGCTCCACATAACCCGATCTTTTCTCCACATGACCGTCCCTATGTTACCACTAGCGACCCGCCCCGACTTCGTGCGGGTAGGAATTTTTTTGAAAATAAAATACCACCCATGTTACTTGCTGATAATGTAGCTATCTATAGATGAAAGAATTTTTGAAATAGGTTGAGTTGTTTTTGAGTTTATCCATTACATACAAACAAACAAAGTTTACCTCTATTATATTAGTATAGAAAAAGGTGAGTCACTCCTTAATTCCAATTCACCATTCGTATGCCCAAGTACGTATGAACCTTTCAGCTCGACGGTTGTCGAACAAGTGACGCTTGCGCAGACAGTGCCACACTCGCTCGGATTTATATGTACAGGTGGCCAACGCAGGTATATCGTTAGGTAAAAAATATCAAATCTCATACACACATTCTCAGCTACGCCTTGTTGTCAAATCGAGCAGGCGTAACTAACTAGCAAAACTATCAATTTTTATATCTGAATCCCTAGGTAAGGAAAATTGTACAATTACATACACATTCACATTTGCCTGCATAATTGAACCCAGCAGGCATACCATACCATAGTCACTCTACCGTGGCTACATTCAGTTTCGTTTAGGACTTAGGTCATTTGTACAGGTAGAATAACCTGTACAGTTTTTTCATATTTTTGTTAGAAGTGGCATCGAAATGTGGTCATGTTGTGCTTTGATCCCATCCCATTCCCATTTGGTTCGGAAAGAGTTGTCCGAACCAAATGGGAAATGGCGTAAAGTTATGTATGTGCATTTTTCTTATTGTTATGCAGTACATACACATTTTTATGATAAATATATTTAAAAATTAACAATATTTACGACGCAAGTCAGATAATATAATATTTGTAGTTTCAACTTACGACAGATTTATTGGCCAGTTCGTCAAGTTGCTCAAATCGACCCAACCTCCATAGTGGTTCAGCAGATAATTCACTCATACTATCTCCATCTTCATGTTCATTTAGTAATCTATAAGCCGTAAATGGTTGATCTAAACCTAAGTAGCAGTCTATCATTCCCTGAAATTCGTAAGACAAAATATTGAATAACTGCTTTTAATTGTAAGTAAAAATAACAAATATCTAATGCAATGAATAAATATATAATAAACTTAGGGCCGTAAGATCAATGGTAGTTTAAACGACGGTTCAAACTTCTGTCTTCGATTATTTCGTAAAATCAATGGCAGTTAATCGATTACGAGCAGATTAAATTATCGAATATTGACAAAGAATCTTAAAAAGAACGAACAAACTGTGAACGAAACGCATTATATATCCATGTGTAAGATATTAATCTAGGTCTTACTAATCCGTTCACTATTTCCATTTGATATGATTAGTAGATTACGAAATCCATAGTTTTAACTGATCTTGATCTTACGGCCCTTAGTAATACATGAGTTTATTTCTATTTTATTTTTATTAACGAAGTGGCCAAAAAATACAAAAAAAGCGCTGTTTTTTTTTATGGTGGAGGGGGCAAACGAGCAAGTGAGTAACCTGATGAAGAGTAATCACCGCCGCCTATGGACACCCGCAACGTCCGGGGAATCCGGGAAATGAATAGAAACTAAATAGGTATAACTTGGAAACATAAACCTACTATTTTATGAATTTGGAAGACGTTTTGAAGATTTGAACAAAACTTACTAGAGTTCGAAAAATGTTAATTTTATTAGTGATTCATTATTCTACTCAATGTTTTGCACAGTTTGCAGGATATTACATTCTGTCATCCTCTTGCTTGTTGAGTCTTAACTGCTCAAATAATTACCGTTTTTTTATAACTTACAAAATATTTGCATGCGGAATTTGAAGTAAAAATACGTACATAATTATAAATTTACTTAATAATATTATAATGAACTGGCAGCTAAGATACGGGCAGATCACAACCCGTTCACTATTATAATTGGTATAACCGTACCGTAGTATTCCAGAAATTTCAGCAAATCTATTGCAGCGTTATGCGATATTTCTAAGCGCATACAGTTTCAAAATAGAATATATCAACAGTGCATCAAATAGTGCTGATTTTTTATGGAGATGGATACCTATGTGAACTTCATAGCGGACGGATTTGTCCCAGTCACTGCGCAGCAGTTACAGCGGGAGACGGCTAGTGATCCCGTATTGAAGAAAGTTACATACTATGCTCATAACGGATGGCCTCATAAAGTATCTGATAGTTCTATTAAACTTTATTATTTATGTTGTACACAAATTGCATTAGATGATGCGTTATTGTTGCGAGTTCATAAATTAATAATACCCTTCGATCACAAATAAAAAACTAGATACACAATCAACGTTCCAAATATGTCCGAAACATATGTGCGCTCCAATGAGTATTTGAGCACACTTCTGTTTTAATGGTATTCGACAACGCTAAAAGCGAACATGTCAAAGTGCTCCTTCAAAAATAACACACATCTAGAACGCTAAAAAAAGACGCGAGTTCTTATTTTCGGTTCATAAATAAATAATATTATTTACGTGTTCATTATTTCATTATAGCGTTATAGCATAATAACGTTACACAGCTCTTTTTTATTAAATTCGGAATCATATTTTTAAATATTGCCTAACAATATTTGTCTTATCCTTCTCACTTTCACGTAACAAAACAAAATGACATGCATAGCAACGCAAATAGATTATTTGAATTAAATTTTATGCACGAGACATAAGAGTGCATTTTAAATATTTTACTTAACAAACTTCGAAACTTCGATTCAATGTCCTGCAAGAATCGTTAACGAGCGTTTATAACGTTATGATTTGACAGTAAGGTCTGCGCTTCAGATTAACACAATATTGCCGATAATACTTTACAATATTAAAAATATATACGTCAATTCGTACAATAATTTGTTTAAATGTTATAGGGGATTGTGAATCTAGTTCTTTATTTGTGATCGAAGATAATGCCTAAAAAATTACGAACGAAAATTATAGATGAACTGCATAGCTCTCATTTCGGTATAGTAAAAATGAAAGTGGAAGCTCGGGGACAGTTTTGGTTTCCAGGAACTGACGGAGCTTTAGAAAACGCTGTAAATACATGTGGTATCTGCATAAAATTGCTCCACTCCGCCGCGTACTCTTCTCGCTTCTTGGCCACAACCGCCATATAGGTTTCATAGAATTCAAATAGATTTTTTAGGTCCATTTCATAGTAAATTTTATTTAATTAACGTTGATGTCTATTCCAAGTGGGTGGAATGTGTTAATATGAACTCAATATTTCATCAAAGGCTGTAATTTCGAAGTTGTACGAGTTTACGTCTTGTGTTCTTGCATACCCGAAATCATAGTAAGTGACAATAGAATCTCGTTCATGTCTCTACAATTTAAATCTTTCTGTATGTTAAGCCACAGATTAATTAGTTACCAAGTATCTTCTCCAGTTTATCATCTTATGAGCAAGGGTCAAGCTAAAAGTTTCGTAAAGATTATTAAAAAAGGCCTTAAGTCCAAAATTCTAGCGCGTGGGATATTCAAAGTAGGTTACATAAATTTCTTTTTGATTATTGTAACTCAGTCAATAGCACTACTAAATTGTCTCTGGCTCAATTGGTTTTCGGTCGTATTCTGCGTTCTCGTTTATATTTAGTTATTGTAAAACGCCTTCGTCATCGGGATTGGACTGGACTGTAGAAAGAAAACAGTGCTTGCAGAATAAAAACTATGGAGATAAAAATAGAAAAGATTACGGACCGAATAACAAAGTATGGGTCAAACAATTTATAAATAAATCAAAGTTCTGTTGGACGGAAGAAGTCGTTATAATAAAAGAAAATTTGGCAGACTTATGTACGAAATAATGTTATATGACCAGAAAATAAAAATTAGAAGACATGTAAACCAATTATATCCATATGAAAAAATAGTTTTTGGAAGAATAACACTCACTGATCCGTACGGGGATGATGTTACGACACAAAATTAACCTGTACTCCCGGTAAGCGCAAATTCTCAAACTGAGACTAGTTGTAACTCAACCCTTCTATCAGAAACTAAGCTCACAACCATTCCGCCGGAATCAGCAGCAAAGCCACCACCTACATTGTCGGAGCTGGACAAGACGCTGGACACATCGACGGTACCAGCGACGCAAGGTCAACAACAGATACTTCCATCCACATCACAACCAAAACAACCAATAGAATCTGAGCCTAAATCTCCATACTCAAGATCTCGTCGAAATAGACCTAAAGTAAACAACGCGAAGTATCTTTAATGTTTTGTTTTAATTCCATTTTTTTCTTTTTTTTGTTGTTGATTTCTCAAATAAATAAATTATACTTAATGAAGGAGAAATATATTTATGTTGTATAAATAAAGGGGAAGAAGTAGTGTTACTAAGCCATAGCGTATCCATGCATTTTATGTAAAAATTTAATTTTGGTGTTAAAGAGGGAGAATTGTTATATATGTCGATGAGTGAAATAAATAAATTAGTGCGAAGCGAACAAGCGGCGTATTCACTTGTTACCGCTTAAGCATATAAAAGCGGTAACAAAATACCGCTTAAAACACTGCAAAGCGTTTTGAGGTATAAACCCTAAAAGTTGTGTAAATGTGTAACCGACACATTTCACGGTTGTTTTCTATGATGGAATCTCTAAAAATGGCCAAAACGGTGTCAGTCACGCTTTAAATTAAGGTTTCGTAGTAATTCTGTAAATTACTTACTCTCAGACTGTAGTTGTCTAATGGACCTTCCTGCGCGAGCCGTTCGTAGCACAAAGCAGCGTCTTGTAAGCGACCAGTCACTACTTGAGCCAATATCAATTCTTTGAGAGAAGGCTCCGAACGTTTAATTGACATTATACCTAGAAAGATTGGTCAATTACAGATATGACTTGCGCAAAAGTTCGGTTCAGTTACCATATGAAAGACCTTAATTTAATTGAGATTTATATACGTATAAATACCCATACCTATTTGCACCTACTGTAGTTACATACATAATACATATATGTGATGAATTTCTAAAATCTTTAGCTAAAGATTTTAGGAAGTTTACTTAGCTATTTTCCGCTCAAATAGCTTTGAGCTTGTTTGAGCGGAAAATAGCTAAAGATTTTAGGAATTCATCACATGAAATGGATTTCCGCAAAGGAACACCTGAGTCTATACAATTGTTGCGAGTACAATACATACTTTAGTACATACATATACAATACGAGAAAGTACAATACATATACTTTAGTAAATACTTTAAGAGTGAAGATTTTGCTTATTAAAATAAGATTTCATTGTTATATAAGTACAGTTAAAACTAAGAGTAAGGTATAAGTTATATATTTATCTGCGTATCACTTAATTAGTTACCAGCGTATTTTTTTTTATGGCATGGCGCACAGTTTAACGCATATGCCAATGTCATGTATTAATAAGTAGAATCACAAGTAAATTACTTTTTTCTTATCGTAAAACTACTCCAGTAAAGTGATAGTAGGCTTTACTGAAGTTATAAAGGACTTCTTGGAAGAGCGCGAAAACTTCAGCTACACGTGTTTATTTAGACCTATTCCATTCTTTTCACTTTTAAAGAACTTTAAAACACAATATACTATCACTTTTGTACTTTAAAACTCCTACAAATGCAAAAAATAGAAAATCGAAACAAATTGTCAACCTCACTTCTCCCGTTCCCGCCAAAAAGCCAAAAATTTTATCTAAAAAGTAGGTAGTCCAGAAGAATGTTGTAAGAATTGATTTTGCAACATCTCATTTTATGCTAGTAATTAATTAAACTGTGGTCTCAGTTTATTAGTCCATGCGAAGTTTGTCTGTCTGGTCGGCTTTCACGGATAAACCACTGGACCGATTTTGATCTTTAGAGTGATGGTTGATTAAACCCAGGAGAAGAATAACTTTTTTTTTTATTTAACGCAAACGAACTCGCGGGCAAAGGCTAGGAAACTTTTTTATTTTTATGATGACTTCACCTGACAATATTCAAACAGTCATGTTATCGTACTTACCAGCAACTGAATCTGGTTCATCCAACAACGCATGTATCTCAGCTAACAAAGGCAATTGCTCTTGCAATCTGTCTTTTTTTTCTTCCATATACAATTCAAGATACTGCAACGCTCGTTCTAGTTCTCCACACAAAAAGTTCCCCCGAGCTATTGTTAGTTTGTCGAATTTGTCCAAAAACGAGGATATTGCTCTAAAAAAATAATAAGTATATTATTTTACTCTTTTTATCTTTATTTATCGCCTTATTCAGCATAATATTTATGAAGTCTAATATTAAGATCGGTTTAGCAATGTGCAATATTAGATTTCGGTGCTATTTAGCTGGCCAAGTCTGACATCTAGATTTTTCAGTAATTAGCTAAAAATTATGTACAAAGAGACGAATGTCGGCAAAGTAACGCCAGTTTTTTTTTATAAAAGAGGGGACAAACGAGCTAGCGAGTCACCTGATGATCACCGCTGTCCATGGACATCCGGAACGTTCGGGGAATCATGGGTGCGTCGCCGGCCTTTAGGGAAAGGAGGGGGTAGGGGGAGATGGGCCACCGGCACTCTCACTCACCGAACGAAACACAACAGCAATAGATGCTGTTATTTCATACCGATACTCTGTGAGAGGGTAGTATTTCACTGGACGAGCCGGCCCAATTCATGCTGCAATGCAACATGGCTCCACCACACATAAAATTATACAAAATCTATACGAAATATTAAATAATGCAATAGAAATATAAATACATTTCCCTTTTTATTTTAAGAAATACTTATCTCACTTCAGAATAAACTCACTTGTAATTTTCGTTCTCTAGAGGACGCTGTTTAGAATGACACCACTCCAAAAGCCATCTGTTCAAAAAATCCAATAGTGTGTATACTGTTTTACTATATTTATTCTGTAAAAATAATTAAAATAACATGTGTACAATATATATTGCTAGCTTTTTTCGCTCTCGTGGTACTGACACATTATTATAACCTATGTTTTGGCGAGAGCTGCAGCCACTTCATATATAAGATTGATAGTTCAGGACTTTTTAAATTAAAAATAAATAAACTTTAGTTACTATTTTTAAAGAAAACTGTAAAGAATGTGAATAAAAAATTTAGAAATAACTGTTGCATGCAAGATTTGTCACAGTAAAATAGCGCCTATTGCGACGCTATGAAATATAATGTGCGAATGTGAGCTGTGAGCGTAACCATATACTCTTAACCCTTTTTTTAATATTATTAGTACATAGGGATTTAAAATCATGGACCCTAGACAAATGGCTAAGTTGTTGTAAACGCTAATAGAATAGAATAACAAATACCAGCGTAATAAATTTTAAATTGGTAGTCAAACGTTATTAATACATACATACTTCACGCTGTATAAATGAGGACGGAGCGACAAGCGCTCTATGTGCCCGAACCATCTAAGCATTCCTTTCTTCATTTTTGCAATAACACTGTCGTGCAACCCTCTCATACTGCGTATCTCTTCATTGCTTATCCTGTCCATAAGGGTGACACCGCACATATTTCTAAGAGATCGCATTTCTACTCCATTTATCACACTTTTACTCGATTTCGGGCATATCCGGACCCCACTACCGCACAATAAAGTTGGAACCAACACCGCATTGTGGATAGCCATTTTAGCTGTGTTAGATATATTCGCACTGTCTACTAATGCGGACAGGGCACCGTTCACTCTATTGCCAGCTGCTACCAGTCTCTCGACATCCAACTCACATAGTCCATCCCTCGAAAACGCACTCCCCGGATACACAATTTCATTCACTTGTTCATTCACAGACATTTTCCATGTATCAAAATCTCGCATTTCGTCTGTACCGATTCCCTTTCAAACACCAGAACCTTAGTTTTGTTGACATTCATACTCAATACTTTTACTTCGCGTTCTTCTTTCATGCACATGACTAGTGTCTTACTAACGTTATTAACTTCCTTATATATCACACAAAACGTAATCGTGTGAAAACCGTCGCATAAAAGTAGCCAAATGGCACTTTTGACGTGCAATAACGCCAGCAAGCGTCTAGCTGCTCAGTTTGTTGTACCAAAAAACTTATTACCTGGTTTCCTTCTTCAGCTTGCGCAGAATTCATGCTAGGAGTCATTCTAATATGGCGTAGCATTTTATACCCAGAATGTTCGGTATTATTACGCGTTTCATGAAAATTCTCCAATCCTGTAATATAATTTAAATACTCAGTATTATTATATATTAAAATCAACATCCATTTCTGTTATAATTTTATACCTACCTATAACCGCCATCATTTCTTCCAGAATGTACTGTGAATTCGTGTTGGACATAACAGCGTGAAGCAGCACATAGGGTAGGAACAGGAACAACGTTCTGACGTCACGGCGCATGCTGGGATGAACGGTGCGCAAAAGTTCGCGAATATTTTCAGATTGGACCAAAGGTATCAGTTGACCTGCCCAGCTAATATATGAAATAAAAAAATTTAATATATTACCAAATAAACGACACTAACACACTTCCCATTCATATGGATTACGAACTATATGGTACCTACTTATAGCATTTATATTCATTTTTGTATTCTTAAAAGATTGTTGTATTGTCTACACACACACATGCTTAGTTTTTGTCTAAGACCGTACACATCATGCATACATATTGTTGCAGTTGAACATTTATGTCCCAACAATAAGGTCGATTATTAAATGGCACGAGACACGCGATTTTTAGTGCTTATAGTATATCGGATCGGACCTAGGCTTGCAGAGCTATGATCTAAAAATGCATTTCCAGATTTAAGGCCTATACTATCGATTGGTGTAAGTAAAATTAAGAAACAAGAACAAAGTTGTACTTTGAAAATTTTGGAGCGATGACGTGTCATATACTCATGTAAGCTGGCGGTGTTGAGAACAGTCGTATTATTATTAGCGAGCGGAATTATGTAGAAGGTTGCAACCTCTTTATAATACTCTAGAACTTTCCACCCTCGTTTAATTCGATTATAAATAGAGCGACGTGTCCGCCAGTGAGTCAGTTTTTCGACTATCGGTCTAATCTAAGCGATATATCAAGGCAATGTTTTTTTATAAAAGGGGGCAACGAGCAAGCTAGTCACCTGATGGAAAATGATTATCGCTGCCCATGGACACCCGCAACGTCCGGAGAATCGCAGGTCCGTTGCCGGCCTTTAACGAAAAGAGGGGAAGGGGAGAGATGGGCCACCGGCGCTCTTACTCACCGAACGAAACACCACAGCAAGAGGGTGGTATTTCACCGGGCGAGTCGAGTTATCAAGGCGAATTACGAAGACTACTACGACTACTGCGACGACTCTGGATATAAGACTACTGAAGCGTACACCTTCGGTGACTAATAAGCGAGTACCTACTTCAAGGTGCGACTACGAAGACTATGAAGTAGGAACGACTAGACTACTGTTTGTACAAACGGAAATAAACTCTTTGCACCCCTTAACCGGCATCTTATAACCTACAGCACGTAACAATATCTTCACACTATATTGCTAATGGGATAGTTAGAGTGGACGGAATGCCAAATGCCACGGTTCTTACATACTTCTTTCGCCTCCTTAAGTCTCATCATTTTCCTTAACACTTTCACTAAGGTGCGTTAATGCTTTTGACACTTCTATCAACTAACACTGTGGCTATTCGATTTTCTGAAGTCAGTCCTAACCTGACATGTTACATATTCCACAAAAAATCA
The DNA here is from genome assembly GCA_907165235.1 of Zeuzera pyrina. Classification (NCBI taxonomy): domain Eukaryota; kingdom Metazoa; phylum Arthropoda; class Insecta; order Lepidoptera; family Cossidae; genus Zeuzera; species Zeuzera pyrina. Next base: position 10,381,393 of record OU015626.1, on the reverse strand, counting down.
GCTCATTAGATAGAAGTAGTCTAGAGTAATTACAGACTCATGCAAAGCTAGAGTGGATTAGTTAGAAACGAAGCTGTACTTACTTATGAGCCCATTCTAAAAATGTTGTCGCATGAGCTGATCCGAACAAAGGATGAATTTTCTTTGGCTGCGATGGATAAGCTAAAGTATATCTGAAACGATATAAATTATTCTTTCGACTAAGATATAACAATTTAATTTATGAAGATTCATGTAATTAATTTTTATAATTTTTAGCTCTCCTTAGACTAAAATTCCAAAACATCTAATCGAAACGTGTTTCGCCTCATAACGAAGTATCCTCAGAATATTCCAGAGATCAGACGCGGTCAGCTAACTCACACCAAATCCTAGTGATTCGGTGCTTGGTAGTTTTGAAATTTTGGGCAGAGGATACTCAAAATTATAAGGATTCCACACATTTATGAGGATACTACGACTCCACAAAATACATTCAATTTTCTAGGGCACCCTAGTGAAATTAAAGAAAGTGAAAACTTATTACAGATTCTAATGAATATTATATTGTTCGTACTTACGTAGAATACCAATTGAGTGTTAAAAAAATATTAAGTCATAATGATTTCTATTGGAAAAACATAAAAGTATAATAAGCACCTCGAGCTAAGTAGAGGATACATTATTTGGTGCATGTGCTCTGGAAAGCAATCCCAAACTTCCTTCTTACTACCAGTGGGTGAGATGTCGTAAACCTTCAATATCTCTTGAATAGTCAATGCGTAACAGTCCATATTCTGAAAAAACATCAACATTATTATTGTACAGATATAACTACATACATAACGTTTCTCTTTCTAGTGAAAGTGGAATGATTTATACTTTTTTAATTTCTCACATATATGTACATGTACCCTCTTACCGTATCGTATTGTTACGGTTGGACCTTATGCGTAAGGAATAAGGTCGATTTTTAATGGAGCTCGAAACGTAAACTTTTAGTGCTTATATCTCGAGACCTAGACTTTGCACAGTTATGACCTAAAAACGCATTGCAAGGTTTAAGGTCTACTATCGAATGGTATAGGTCAAATTAAGAAAGAAAAACAAAGTTGCACCTCGAATATTCCCGAGCGATGACGTGTCATGTACCTATGACTCATGCAAACAGGCGGCGTCGAGATCAATGTCGAATTACTGTTAGCGAGCGTAATTAACTAGAAAGTTCCACCCTCGTTTTATCCAACTATAAATAGAGCTCCGTGTCCGCCGCCGAATCAGTGTTTCTCAACTATCGTTCGAGGCGGCATCAAGGCGACGACGAAACGAAGACGACTACAATGACTACTGCGACGACCTTAGATAGAAGAACTCTGCGATTCGGGAACGTTGTTATTGAGTGAAGCGTGTACCTTCGGTGACTACTACGCGAGTACCTACTTCTAGGGCGACTACGAAGACTAGGGACCGCCGTAATTAAGTTCGCGTGTTCTTGACATCTGCTTGTACGAAGGAAAATAAACTTATTGCACCGGCTCTTTAACCGGCATGTTGTTACCCTCAGCTCGTAACAGTATTTATAAAATTATTTTTGTACTTAAATTTTGATTAGTCAAGAATAGTTATTTCGTACATTTCAGTGTTTTTTTTTTGAAGTTCGTTTATTTTTTATTTATTTTTTTTTTCGTGTGAAAAATTGGCACGTAGATGAACCATTGATTCAATTCCATAGTCTATAAATCTAATCATTTAATTTATAAATATTTACCACCAATCTACAAAAATTAATACGGAAAAAAAAATTGAGAAAGTCACTTCATAATAGCATAAGTCTAAAGCCCATAAATGATATTTAACTTACTGTAGTATTCTTCTCATATTGAAACGCTCTCGTGAGTTCGATCAATGCTGTTGCAGCAAAGCAGCTTTCGCCTATAGAGAAAGCGAACGGCGATCTCTCGAGTTGAACGTACCGCCGGGGAAGGTAGCCCGCCTCTATAGCGCCCAATTGTCCTAGACACATACCACTTGCAGTGCTAACTGCAATATTAGAATCCTTGCAACCTGTCAATCAGTTGAACCTTGATAAATTTCCATTTGACTGCTCTTACTGCCATTACTGTGTCAGAGCAGCCATAAAATTGTGTAATATTTCCCATCTATTTACTCTTGACTGTGTAATTATATGAATTGTCTGACTGTATATTTGTAAGTTGATAACTATCAAACACATTGTAACAAAATTGCAGATTTTCGAAGAAAAACATCAATTTTATTTATGTGATAAGTTATCACTGATAAGCTGATAACTATACTTTAAAATTATTATTGATAAACAAAAATGCATAAAACTTAAAAAGTTTATTATGAAATAAGTATGCACTAGCTCTTACCAATAAGCAATGAATCTATTAATTGCAAAATAACTGGATCAATAGTCTTCCCTCCAAATATAGCTTTGTGTATAGCTGTTCTGTGATCTTTTAGCAACTTATCTAAATGAGAATAAGCACATGACTTTATATTTGGTATATCTTGATTCAAATGTTTCAGATACCATTTGATTTTATCCAGAAAACCGTCAGGCTGGGAACGCTTTACGTGTCTTTTGATAACCATCTTTATTTTCTCGGATATTTTTGAATCTTCTAAGAAGAAAAGATCAGATATATGCGAACTCAGTAAATTCTCATTATTCAGAACAAGATATTGGAAAATTTTATTGATTTCCTGTGGCGCATATTCTAATTGCTGAAGAAGAGATATGGCCAGATTTGATAAGAGTGGTCCCAACGAAATGGTGTCGATATTGTGTATGAAAGCTTCCCATGCTTCAGCCAGAATAGTTGGAAATTCTTTGACTAATGGTAATGCTGATCTTAAAGTGGCTAGCACTTTAAACCGCAATGGGGTGAGATATTTAACTCCCATCAGTTGCATGATATCAGGAAAGCTCTTCAATGCTTTTCTCTTTACAGACAACGCTACTTTGGGATTCACAAGTTTATGATCAAAATATGCCAACACACCTAAGAACTTAGGATTAAGAAAATCGGCTATTTGCGTGAAACTCATGCTCATGCTACCAACTGGACTTGTAACGTCAGGATCATGACAGGCGAGATATCGACATGCATTTAGCACCCTTTCCGGATTACAACAATATTGTAAAAGAAGTTCAGTCAAAATAATCCTAAAATGTTTCTTGATCAAAGTGAGCACTGACGTTTTTGTTAGCCTTTCAATTACATCATAACATTTTTTGGACACGTCATTCGTTTCGTTTAAATACACGTGAACATAAATATGAGGGAACCTCTCTATCAGAAAATCGGAAACTGAACATTGTACTAGAGATGCTATCTCTTCGATCATAGAAGGAACTTCTTTCACTATTACAGAATAAGGTATAAGATAAGGTAGGAAATGATGGATGTCTTTAGAAATGAAATCTCTGCAGCCCATAAAGCCAAACGCTCTGACGACTTCTAGAAGGGACACTGCAAAATCTTTTCCATTATATGAACTGCATTCCACAAAAAGTTTACAATAATCTTTCTTGTATCTATGATACACTTGATTTGGAGTATATCCATGTATTTCACACACATCTCTTAAGTATACAACAGCTTTTGGTGCAAGAGGACATTGAGGATGCATGATAAAATATACCAGTAACTTTGTGACTGGTAAAATTACTTTCTCATTACAAAAGAAACCGAGTTCTTGGATATGGTCCAAAGTTTCTATCTGCTGATGATGATCATTATTTTCTAAACTTGTTTGTGTTGACTTTACCAGTAAATCAATACACTGTCTAAAAGCCGCTTCTTCATTAGAATTCCACTCCTCATCAACACACTGAAAAATAAACTAATTATTTTCAAGAAAACAAAAATAATAATAATAGGACATATTAATTAGTTTGCATAAAATGAAATGTACACTTACTGTGTTTTCTATGTATGGTCTAAATGTCTTCAAAATGTAGGAAAAATATTCCATTTTTAATATATCAGTTGATGCCCCATAATTAAACACATAATAATGGTTACACAGTCTGCCAACAAGTTCCCAGTAATATTCATCCATGACATTTGAATATTTCTTATTCAAAAATTTTGTCAACAAGGTCCTCAAACCATTAAGAGTGGACTGATTAGCAGATATTGTCATATTAGTTTCAATACAAATCCCTGCATTTTCCTTTATCTTAGAAATAAATTGATCTGAATTTAATTCATTTTTGTCTGCATTATGACATTTTGAACACACTATCGAAACACTTAAAATATTATTATCAAAAATAGAATGTCCAATGTGTTTTTCTTTACTAAGTATGATACAGTAAGATCCCAATGACATGCATGCGATAGCTGGTAATACTTGTACAAGTACTGTATGAATCTCACAATTTTCTTCTCTCTCCGCCTTCTTTAAAAAGGCTGGCATTAATGTGTCTGCTATGAGCTTGCCAGGTGAATACATTTTATTTGTTAGAATTAAAGGTGACAATGCAATTAACTGAAAAAATAACAAATTATAATTATATTGCAAATCCATAATAATTTTCTTCATGTTGGTCAGAGCACAAAATGTGTCAAGTTATCTTCCTGTAAAAATCACTAAAGTAAAGCTAAAACAGAACTTAAGGACCTAGTATAGGCTATGCTACAGGCTGGTAATCCATATCGAATTCCATTTTAACAGCTAAACTCAAATACTTATTTCTGAAAGGGGTGTCGTGTGGTTTTGTGGCGCCTTAACTTTGTAGATATGATGTGAAGATACAAATATATGTAATAAAGTCCTTATTCCCGAGTTGACCAACTTGATTAATACTTAGCGAACCCCTAAAAAAGATAGGATTCTGCTAACAACGATTTTGCGTTACGTTAGGAGCCCCTACATAGTTAAAAGATCCCCTAAATTTAGAAGCCTGATTTATTAAACCCATAACACTATGTGATAGTTTTGTAGTGTTCGTAGTGTCTTACTTTTTGATAATATGGAAAATAATTTATTATATTATATAGAGACTTAGAAGCAAAACAATAATATCTGTTTTATTGATGAACTTTTGGAAACGAATAGTCACTATGAAACAATAAAACGTCACATAACTATGTCTGACATTACTAGTGAACCACTAGATTAGTAAAAACGAATATTGTCTAAGAAGCAGTTTAGGGGTCCTTTTAATCTAAGTTATGTGATGACTTAAATAGCATTTGTGAAATTGGGCATTAGGCTCATAAAATCATATTATTAAAGCCTGGATGAAAGTCAACAATTGGTTATTTGTTATTTCACTGTTCTTGAAAGTTTTCTATGAGCAAGTATTTCACTCTATGGGTACGCAGTAGAAAATCAATACATTATGAACCATTAAAGCCTACTCACCTCTTTAGTGATATTGTCTTTTTTCTCTGTTATAGAGTCCAACAAACTAGATACCGCTCTAACCCACATATCACTCTTAGTTTTTAATAATAGACTGACTACAATGATATATTTCAGTATCAATATTTTTATTGATAGATTATACCCTAAATGCTGCTCGGGAAATCCTGCTGTGCTTCCCAAGCACAATATTTTGTATATCAGATATTCTTCGTCTCTACTGATATTTGGGCTTAAAATGACAGTACTTAAAAGAATGTCAAAGATCAATTTTAAGCTCGAGTTTCTTTCTATAAATATATTTTTATGAAGATCCATCAATTTTTGTAATGTCAGCCATATAAACATGATGTTATCTTTGCTAAGTATCTGTATATTTTCAGAAAGTCTGTTCTGCGGCAATTTTTTCCAAAGAATTAAAACATTTAGTAAGATATTGAGTGCTGAAGCACACCTCTGTAGATGGTGATCAATCACAAAGCTGTCCACATTAACATCTTCACATGACTTCAACGTTTTTAAGACTTTCATTACAGAATCATAACACCAGTTGTCTTTTAAATCGTTCAATTTACCACTGCATTCTAAAATGTTTTGGCAATAGAAATCAGATAAAGTATCTATTTCATAAGCATACATATTCTGTATATTTATCACATCTTGTGGTAACTTAATCTTTTTACTAAGAGAAAGACAGTAAAGTTTTAACTCCCTACTAAAAATGACATTGCTCTTTGTTAAAAGAATTACTTTAGAAATAGTAATCCTAATATCATCATATTTTTTATCAAGATCTTGTTCAGTAGTTCGTAAGAATTCTAACAAAACTGTATTAAAATTTTCTAAGTATATTACATCAATTTCACCTTTTTCATAAAACACATTAATAGTGTTCACCATAGATGTGATATTGTAAAACAGTTCCTTAAATATGTCAGGAAAAATTTGGTGAAATCTACTAACTGCCATTTCTTTGCTATTTTTGATAAATGAAGAAAAAAATTTCAATGAAAGTAGCTTCAAATCAACACTATAATTTTCCAACATGTAAACCACTTCGGAGAACACTTTATGATATTGGAACATATTTTTTTCAATGTGCAGTGAACTCGCTGGTATGCTCTCACACAAAAGCTGCATTACCATATCTATCAATGTTTTGCAGGTACTTACATCATTTAATTTAACATATATTGGCTCTAAATTGAGCTGGACATTTGGCACTTCAATCTGTTCTGAAGAAAAATTTTCCAAAATTATTTCTGTTGCTTGATTGTTGCTTGCATTTTCTTTATAATATTCTTTCAATTTTGTGAGTATCAGAAAATATTCTGAATGCAAGCTTTCAAAAAATGATGCATTATTCATACATAAAATATTCAATATTTTCAACTGTGCATCTTTACTGGGCACATGAATTCTGAAATTAATTTAAAATTATTGAATCTACATTATACATATCGGAAGGACTTTACAATAACTGCTCCTTTACATGTTTTTATACTTAATGATGTGTATTACTGAGGTATCAGTTATAGAATGTCTTTTGATAAAACACTCGAATAGTGAAAAAAAATTTAACATCGAAGTTTATGGTGATTGTAAAGCATAGGAAAGTGATCGCCAAAAACTTCTAACCTAACCACCAAAAGTCATTTCGAGTTGAAAAGATTACACATAAAGCGAAACTTTCTTTTTGAAATATTATTAATACCGTAAACATAGGAATAGTTTTGGCTCCTATAGCTAGATAACAATATCTGTTGTCAAGTGTCAAAACGAGAAGCAGTAGTTATTGTAAAGCTAAGCCATATCTATATATGTATGTGTACATGCAATTATATTTGTTAAAGTATTAATAAGTCATTACCTGTTTAATTCTTTTACGGACCATATATAAAACAATCTCCCAATAAGCCAACTGTTAAATGCTCTGTAATATGTATCTGGATACACAGACAAACCTGGACGTGGCACTAAGACCTCAGAAACATCTCTGTGAATAAAAATGTTTGTTAAAATATAATGTTACATTTCAACAAACATTTTTAATGTTATGTTTGTTATGATAATAACGAAAAAACCATATATTATTAGCAAGTATGCGGTGTACTCATATTTTGGCATAAGATTTCATTGATCTACAAGATCTACTCCATACTCGTTAGGTACATGTATTATTGCACATACTTTTTCAAAATGAAGTCCACCTACCCTGATAATTTTAAAATCGAAGTTAACAATCTATCTAATCCGTCCACAGCATGCTCCAAATTATTGAATAACACCATCATAGGTGAATTAAACATTTGCCACACAGTAAATGGTCCATCGTTATTGTCTTCTTCCATTATATCCATTATACAATATTCAAAACTGATACGTAAGCTCTAAACTCCAGTATTTCTTACTAGAAATATCGAACGCAAACTAAAACAGACAATTTAAAAGTTGACAACGTGAATTTCCTCCAAGTAATAATATTATGTCCACAAAGTTTTTAGACTTCGATCACATTTCGATATTATTACGTATTCTTCACTTGTATTCTTCTTTTGTGCCGATGCTTGCTGTACACAACAAATCGATGTTGTCGTTTTTGCCACTGTTTTTACCAATGATCGTAGTAATTTTAAATTATCTTTGCCAATAAATTCGATATTTTCAATTGGACATTGACATAAGCTATTTTATTAAATTTTGGCGCCAATCAGTGTCGCCAACAAGACTAATATAAAATCTGCTAAAATGAGTCCTCAGCGTATAACATTCGAGGGAGAAATAGTCTACATAACTATATTCTTGCTAATCTATCATACTACTCCACCAAATGACTAGAAAACTAAAGGACATGAAACAAGTACAAAATAAACGTGCATACCTAAACCTCGACTGTCGCAAATAATGGCTGCCGAAGAGTGATGTCCCAAATTATGTAGATGTCGTTAGGTCAGTTGTTGAAAGTTTTGTTTCAGTATAAGTATTCAAAAATGTATTGAAATGACAATAATTTTGCATGATATCTTCAGAAAAAGGGAGTGCTTTTTGGTTTTTACATCATATATTTAGACAAAAGTACTGAAATACTGTTCAAACTGAAAACAGCAGTCAGCGTAGTTCGATGCTATCGGCATATAATTAGAATCTGCGCTTAGGGCGATTTTAAGGTGTTATTAGTAACAATAGCAACAGGCGTCTTCAAGGGTAGAAAGGAGTTCGATCATTTTTGTATGGAACTTTGAATGAACCCTACGTACAAACAAATTACTTACGTCTTTTTGTAATATTTAATAGTACATCCATGATTATTACAGAAATAAAATTGCTTTTTAAAAGAAGCCCATATTTTTATAAAACGCTTTGATAAATGTTAAAGATCAATTAACGTAGGTAAAAGTAGTCAAAGAACAGCACATAGTCCTTTAAATACTTTTCTTTTCTTTAGATGCTGAACGTTACTTCTTCTAGAGGTGATGGTGAAATTAAAATAAGTGTTATGAGAAACATACATACGGACCAACCAAATCTATAGCCATGGGGCACTTTGATAAACTAAATACTAGAATAATTAATTTTACTAAAAATTAGTGGTCTTGTCACACAGTAATTGGGAATAATATTTCAATTAGGAATAGAACACTGTGGACTTCTATTATTCGAAGAATTCTCAAATTCAGTTAAGTACTTCCAGAAGTTACCCCGTATATACAAACAATCAAATTTTATTTCTTTTCGTTGTAAAGAAATAAGTAATATTATACAGTTTATAATATTAACAAATCCACAACACACCGGCCTTTTGAATAAATATAAATCTTTTAAAACTTTTAAAAGTAAGCTGCTAGGCACTATAAGGGTCACCACTGTCAGACTAGTCATATTTAATGTATAGTAACATATTATTTTTACTGGGTTCGAAAAATAAAACCGTTTGTTAATATTACTTTTGTAAAATAATAACTATATTAAGTACATAAAATTTTTTCACAAAATAGATAAATCTAGCTAATTAAATAGCACAATTTTTATACTTTCTGAATGAAACTTTTGAAAACTGAGATTAAAATTTAAGCAGTCATTGTACTCATCACGTAAATCGCTGTCGTTTTTTTGGCACGTGAAGAAAAAAACTTCTTTCTGTGAAATTATTTATTGTTTTCGCAGAATCCATCCTATTAGAGAAAATTAAAACTGTTATTTGTTCCATAGGGCTAGTTTCCGACACTTTCGTCTCTTACTTCTGCTCTTAATGAGTCTTTTAAAGGATTCTTCAAATTGTACCACATCTGGGTTATTAATGAAATCACTTTAAGCTCTTTTGGTCTCAAAAAATTACTCTGCGTGGTCTTGATTCACTTCATTCAGAAGCAGATATTTAGAACTAGGAGCAGATTTTTTGCTCTCGGAAACATCAAATCAAAATTTAGCCACATTCTGTAATCAATTTATAGGGGTGCGAACGATGATCTACCTCCACGTGTGCGATGGGGATTTTCAGTCCAATACGGTACGCCTTGTTGGAACGTAAACCCTCTAGCCGGTGCACCCTGGGCCACTACTAGTAACTTTTTGGTAAATACTGAACTCTTACTAGTAGTGGGCGAAAAGATTATCCCCAATCCAAGGTGTCAAACGTACCGTGCCGATGGATGCGTGGCTGAGTGGGAGCTCAGTCGTGAACGGTGTCTCTCCGATACCAGGACGCCTCGGAGAGTATTTTCGCCCTTCATCCGGCATGCGGGGCTCTGCCGGTTGTAATCCTTACTTCCCTAGCTCCTCGTGGGACTTATATGGATATAAACCAAATAAACTCCATACTCCTTTCTTCTCCTTCAGAGAAATCTGAAGTAGAAAAACTGCAAGTTGCTGGGTCGGAGGGCGAGCCTATGGCTACCCAAACGCCCAGTACTAGTACTAGTTCGTCTAGCGCTGGGACGAGCCAAACTGTAGCCGGTGACTCCGGCTCACAAATGGTGACGAACCAAAGCGGAGACGCACATACTGATGACGTACCTCGAAAGAGGAAGTTATCGGGAGCTGCGCGGAAACGGTTTAGGAAGCTACGGGCTGCAAACGTAGGCGCCGAAGAGGCCCTAACTTTGTGCCGTCGGCCTATGGCCAATCTGCCGCAGCTCAAAACTCCTCCATCGAAGGCGGTCAAGCGAATTCGATCGGAGGAGGAATCCCCTCCGGGGAGTGTTACCAAGGCTCCAAAGATGGACCAACGTGGCAAGGCTCCGAAGGTGGATAACACTAACAAGGGTCCGAAAGTGAAACTTGCTAATAAAGCAAAACCAAGCTTCAAAGAGATCGCTGAGTCCTCGCGAGTGGGAGTTCGTAACACGACTCCCATGAACGAGGACCAAATGAAGCGGGTTCGTAGCACACTGATCCAAGAGATCGCAAAGATATCGGACAGTGGAGCGGGACCCAAATTTGTGGGCTTCATGCACAGGCCAGGCTGGATATTGATTACTTGCGAGAATCAATCCAGCCAAGATTGGCTGGTGAATGAAATACCAAAAATAAAACCGTGGCCTGAGGCGGAACTTTCTGTGATATCGGAAAGCGAGCTGCCTAAGCCTGTTGTTGTCTCGACTTTTGTACCGAGCGGGGACGTGTAGTCTGTAAATGATGCCCTCAATCTGCTTCGGATACAAAATGAGGGGCTGAATACCCGGCTGTGGAAGACATTGGCAGTTAGGGGCGAGGAGAGTGGGTTCTTTGCGACCTTCTCTATTGACGACCCTTCTGCTGAAGCTCTCAAAGCCACGGAATACAGGGTCAGCCTAGGCTTTAGAAAAATTGTTTTTAAGGCCAGGGGTGGCCATGATACTAATGAGTCAACGGCTAACACACCAGAGAACCCACAACCCTCCACCTCTAGTGACTCCACGCAGCCGTAAGTAAAGCGCCTAAACCCCAGGTCAAACTGGGTAAAAGGTCTTCTGGACCGGCAGCAAGGGGTGGGGGTGTAAATAGAGGCTCCGGTGCAAGTACTATAGGTGCTACGGCGACCGAGCTACCTCCCTCTCGTGGACGACTACGTCCGCAGAAAAGGGGAACAAAGCCCGCAAACCCAAAGCCCTCTGCTGGCTTATGACATACCGCCCAAGGAGAATCGGTGAGGATCCTCCAAGCTAACCTTCACCATGCCGTTGCTGCATCAGCGGTTGTGGAGCGCTGTCTTGTTGAGGACAAAGTAAGCCTCGCCTTGATAAATTATTATATTTTATTATAATTATTATGGTCCTTATGACTAATAGTATCTGTCAAGTGAGTCATGCGTTTTATAATCTCAACATTAAGTTTTTTTTTCTAAATCTAGAAGAATCGTTATCTAGATCGTTATCGTAAAACTCCTCCAGGAAAGTGATACTGATAGTAGACTTGACTGAAGTTTTATAGGAGTTCTTGGAAGAGGGCGAGAACTTGAGCTATACATGTTTATTTAGATCAACTCAATTTTTTTCGCTTACACAGAACTTTAAAACACAATATACTATCACTTTTGTACTGTATAACTCCCACAAATGTAAAAAATAGAAAGTTTAAATAAAATGATAACCTCACTTCTCCCATTCCGTCAAAAAGTCAACATTAAAATTAAAAGCACAGGAAGTTTTTAATTATTTTTTTTCAATAAGCATTGTATCGAGACCATCTGCTCAAACACTTATTAACTAAAGTATTTTCTTTTCCTGAACCTTGCTAGCTTTTAGGGATAAGTATTGTATTATTTTGAAACTAACGGGTCATATCTTTTAATTGATTTTTTGCCGTAGAACTCCCGTGAAGATGATATTCAGGATATTGGCTGATGTAAATAACTCAAAACAGCAAAATGATATGCCGGGACAGTCTAACCTAATGTGGAAATAATTGTTTTTAATTTTTTTTCATTGTTTAAGCTTAGAAAGTTTTCAGAAAGATTTGTTTTGAAACCAGGTTGTCGTTTTGGTTATTTTTCGTACTTATCATTTTATATTATTTTTATTCTGATAAATTATTAATCCTATACTAATCTCTTAGTTTTATTACTATATAGAAAAGCTGTTTTTTTTTTAATTAATACAAAAAATCGATTTTTCTCAAATCGATTAATACTGAAAAGAAAACAATCGATTTTTAAGTATTCGATTTTTTTCACTCAATGTCACATCCCTAATAGTTAGACCCTCCCATACAAAACGAGTGAAGACAACAAATCGAGAAAGGGTTGCAATTAAAATAAAAGATTTTGCACAATACGTTCATTTCACCTAGTAATACAAACTGTTCCAACATTATTTAGTTACAAAAAAATGCGGAAATGTGTATTTTACTGGAGGTAACCTTTACAACCATTTAAGGAAAGCTTAATAATATTTCTCGCAATCATATTAAAATCTCAAACTGTGTGCAAGACGACTGGTATTCCTAAAACTAATGTGGGAGTATTACAATACCAATTTGTTTACCCGAAATGAGGGGTAACTTGACAAGATGATTTGTTATTAAATATTTGTTTCAAATTAAGTATTTAGTTATATTTACTGTTTACTGTTGTGTGCTTACTATTTATATATAATGTTTCACCTTCTTCTTACAATCTATTATTAATAACTATAAATTAGGTTATCTTATCAGATATCTGTACATAAATAGGTAAAGACAAAACAGTTCAGTGTCTTTTTCTCCTTTGTTTATCAACTGATTTTCTTTTTTTTTTGTTTAGTAGCTATCGACGAGCTTTGGTGTTGTCAATTATATAAAACTTGGATACAGTTATATTAATACGTGAAGCGCCAACTTCCGATTCCTTTTTAAGAATATTGCGTGCACAGAGGAGTGTGAGATTTAGCATTGGTTTTAATAAGTATGTTATTTTATACATTAGAATAAAATAAAGCTTGCTAACGATAATGATACCTGAGTCTTTCGAAAGATAAGTACCTACTTTAACATTTTTATTATGATCAAAAGAAAAAATGTAAACATTTTTTGGAAAAGTTTGAAACGATGTTCGATAAAAAGAAAAACGTGTAAACGTTTTTTTAATTTAAGCACAATTCACTTTCCGATTTGTATCATATTAGCAACATCATAATATTATGAGAGACTAATTTAACGACGAAGAGTTGATACCTCTACTACAGCTATAAACTCCGAAAAAAAACATTTAGAAAAATCATGCAGAAAGGAAAATTACTAAATTAAATACTTTAATGAACAGAATTTACGAAAACACTACATTCAATTAGAAATAAATTATACAGTTTAATAGCTGAAAAAAAGTTTTGTTCTAAAGTTCCTATACGTTTATAGATACGTTTCGTATTACGTTCCTCTAGATCACTGGTTCCCAAACTTATTTTGTCTACTGAGTCGAGAGCTCATGCAGTCGTTGTCTAAGATGCCTCCTAGCTAAGTGAAATTACAAATCACCCCCCAGGCCTCTACACAACGCCCCCATTTTTTTTCTGGGTCTCTTACCGCCCCCCTTTAGGCCTGCAGCGCCCACAAGGGGGCGTTATCGCCCACTTTGGGAATGGCTGCTCTAGTACTTAAAATGTTTTTTTTAATATGAACTGAATATGAATTAAATGATTTATCAATTACAATTTCTATCAAGTTTATAATTTTCAAACATTTTAAAAACACATTGCGAGCCTTTATTCTACTTTAAGAATATCTACCCTAGTTCTTCATCTCGGTGTTACTTCTCAACTTGTTCATTATCTGAAAACACCTGCTCTTATTGCATGATAATATACAAGTACTACAACAAATAAAATGTAAAACTGGGTAAATAAATTCGAATATGGCATTACTGAATAAACTCTCGTTTATAGTTTTAATTTTAGTTTTATTTTGAAAAATATTAATTTAGAATGATGTTTAAGGTGGGATTTGTCACTCCATCGATTTTATTTGCGTTCTTTAATCAAAATTTGTATGTTTCTGAGCTAGAATATGACATATTGTACATAAATACGAATTGCACGAAAATTATGTGAATTATGTAACCGCCATTGTTAGAATGACGTGACAAGTAAGTGAATTCACTGATTGACCAATGCTTCATTTTTCGTTTCTGATGCTCTATGTATTTTTTTTAATCTAAGATCAAGCCATTCTTTTCCTCTAATAATAATACATGGTGGTAATCTGAAACGAGATAATTACGACATATAAACACGATACCTGTATTTATCGATATTTTTTTAAAATACATGGACAGCCCTAATTGCAATAACAACAAAAATTGACATGAGGTAATTTACTGTATTATATGAATAAAAACTGCTCATAACTAAAAATATACATGACTATAATATAGTAAACTAAGAAACAAAGTAATTACGATGGAAATATAAACGACATCAGACTAAATTAATGAATTTATGTTAGGTACGTACCAGTGCTATGATTTTGTTGATTATTGCATTTCCTGGAGCCACATCTTAACACACTACACTTAGAAATTATTGTGGCATTATGCTAGCTTCTTTTTTAACAAAAGATTTCCAATATCAAGAACAAAAATCATAAAAACAATAAAAAATATTAAATTCATTAATACAGGGGTTTTACACAGTGAGGCGACCTCCGATAATGAACCGCGACAACTTCAAAAACGTTGCGGGCGGTGGCAGGTTCAGAAGAGCAGAAGATCCAGGAAAGAAGAAAAACAGGCTTATGATGCTGATTAATTTAAAACACTAATATTATAACCATTTTCCCAACCTTTGGCTGCCATGCAAAAACTAATGAAAATGCGAAAAAAAACTAATAAGTAGATAAATTCAATAAGAGAACGCCGTCATAGGCTCATTTTTGATTTCGATTAGTTTATAACAAAATGTCACTTGCGTGAATAATTTTCTCAGTATATATAATTTTCTCTATGTCTGTACCTAGGTATTGAATGCAACTTCAGATAAGTACTAAATTTAGTCTTCCGAAAACAATTAAGATCAAAATGCCTAAAGCACATCTGGGATTTATCAATAGGTAACCAATTCTTTCGGCCTGTTAGGTTTAACCATTTTTTCCTTACAAGTGGTTCCTTGGGAAATATAAAATAAAACAGACGGAAATTACTTGGTACTGGTAACCCGCCTAAACGAATGATATTATTATAATAAAAATTAAATGTTGGTAGTCCTAAGCCGCGTCCCCACTACTCAAGACGCGCGGCTCCATGAGCCCAAGCCGCAGGTTATTACCTAAAAATTTACCATACAGCGACAGCCCACAGAACACATACGACAGCCACGCGATCACTACGCGACCGGTGACTAATTATAATTAAAATTGGTATCATGCATGACGATTGCGTATTTGATATCTATGACATTCATAGACATGAAAAATTTCAAGTGGAAAAATATTGGAAAAATATTTTCAAAGCTGTGTAATTGATAACTACCGACATCTGTGATCTTAATCCTTGCTCACAGTGTCGTTATCATGGCGTTATCAATCAAATTGCTATATTATCAAAAGCTTAATGTACGGCAAACCATATTATAAGCTTAGATTAAAAAAATACATAGAGCAACAGAAGCGAAAAGTGAAGCATTCAGAAGTCAATGAATTCACTTACTTGTCACGTCATTCTATCAACGGTGGCAAATGGCAATGATATTATAATATTGTATTATAACATTGAACGGCGGTCACATAATTTGCATGATTTTCGTGCAATTCGCGTATGTTATACGCGAATTTATGCCCAATATGTCAGATTCTAGCACAGAAATATACAAAATTAAATTAAAGAACGCAAACAAAACCGATGGAGTAACAACTCACACCTTAAACATCATTCTTAATTATTATTTTTCAAAATGAAACTAAATTTAAAACTAGAGGCAAGAATTTGATCAGTGATGCCATATTTGAATTTTTTTACCCAGTTTTACATTTTATTTGTAAAAGTACATAAATATGAATAATACATTAAGACAAGGTATTTTTAGATAATGAACGAGTTGTAAATGTGAGAGAGGTGAAGAAAAAGGATAAAGATTCATAAAGCAGAATGAAGGCTCACAATGTGTATTTATAATGTTTAAAAATGATAAAGTTAATAAAAATATAATTCATAAATCGTTTAATTTAATAGCATTTAGCTCATATTTAAAAAAAAGTAAAGGTGTAGCTCGAATAAACGAGAACTTCAAAACGAAACTTTTTTTGCTGATAAACTATATATTTTATTTCTGATTAAAATGGTTACATTTTAACTTTTGATCTTTTGAAACTTATCTAATAAAAGTGGTAAAGTAGGTAGGACTTATATTTCAAAAGACTAAGTTATCGTTATCGTTAGCAGGCTTTATTTTAATCTAATGTATAAAATAACATACTTATTACACATTTTATAAATTTCATAAGGAAACTGCAAAATTACTCATAATCCAGTTGTTGGTGGGTACTAGTTGAAAAAAATAAAATTAGGGCAATGTTCATATTCTATAAGATTTTTTATACCCACCAATAGAATATCGACTATACAATTGTAGTACTGTTGTTATCAGTGGCGTGCACGGTGCATCCCATATAAGCACAGATACATTGCCTACCCTGACAATTTAAATAAAAGTTATCAACCATTTATATTTTGTAGATAATTTAAAATTAAACAACAGTTATTTAAAATAGCGCTATCTGACATCCCCGTTTTTCCATCCTACATCTGTTTGTAATCGTATTTCGGTTTTTTACGTTACTGTATTTTATTTTTAACAATCATCGATAAAAAATACGCGCTATATAACTTATCCGCGGAGGCACCTCAGTCCGGTGCCTACAATTCAGGCACACATTTTTACATTTTACATATCAGTACATGAAGTAATTTATCAAATTTGTGCTATTTTATACTCGAATATTAAGTTTGTGTGCGTGTTTTGGAGACATTGATTACATCAACATCATTATAGAGTGAAATGTATCCAATAAATTCAACACTTCTCCAACTAAAATTACTCGTTTTTGCTTTGTTTATGGTTGATTTATATTTGAATCGAAATAAAACTCCACATTTGTTTTCTTCGTGCAAGTGATTTGTTGTTCTATGAGCTATTTAAAATAATTCCGTTCTTCTTACAATTCCTATTTGAACTTGATTTTTACATCGCTAGCAGACATTTGGAATATAGGGCATAACGTAGGGTTGTAAATTTTTTTGTATTATGTTATTTTGTATGGACAACAAAATAAAAATATCCCGTAATTATTATATTTGCAATATAGTAGCCAACATCGACACGCTGAAATCCTGACGGATTTATACCCCCTTTCACAATAACCTTGTGCATATTATGATCACAAACTGTTATGAGTTCGACATTGACAGTCTTTTTGACATTGGCAGTATGAACGTAAAACTATACCAAATCTCACACTCCTCCGTGCGCGCATTGTTCTTAAAAAGGGATTCATAGTTTTAGCTTCACGTATTAATATAATTGTCTCTTAAATTTTTATTATTGTAACACTAAAGCTCGTCAATAGCTACTAAACAAAAAAAAGGAAAATCACATGACAAACAGAGGAGAGAAAGACACTGAACTGTTTTGTCCTTGCCTATTTATAAGCAGATATCTGTAGGTTATTCACTAACGTTGGAAATTCAACCTTCCGTATCCGACAGAAATCTTTTCGATGATTTTGTCTAAACGCTATTCACAAATCCGAAACTTTTCCGAAAAGAAATGATTTGACAATTCATTTCGGGACGAAACCAAATAGGATAATCACAACGAACCTTCAGATGCTTCCGACGACTCTATTATCGGAAACGTTTCAGAGACAACTAAATTAATAATTTTGGCAAATAATTATTGTCGATTATTACTACTTAGATTACGTTTAAATCAAAAGGAAAGGATAAAGCTAATAATTTGTATTGTGTTGGGGCACTGGCATCACCAAGATGTCGGTTCGCATATGTATCCATGATGTTATAATTTTTGTAAATATAACATCACTAGCTGTACCCGCGACTTCGTCCACGTGGAAAAATGTTCCTTAACCTCTTTAGGTTACTGAGGTTACCCGAGGTACTCATATTGTTGGTGTTAAAAAAAAGTTATTCTCTATAATGGAACATCTGCTACATTAGATTTATGATGTCACATATACAAAAACCTGCGTATTCCATTTCATTCGATACCGACATTGTTAGTTTTGAACGAAAAAGTTATTTCCTTCAATGAAACATCCGCCATATTGGATTTATGATGACGTCACATATACAAAAACCTTCTCCTGCGTATTCCATTTCATTTGATACTCATATTATTGGTAATGAACAAAAAAATTATTTCCATAGGGAACATCCGCCATATTTGATTTATGATGACGTCACATGTCCAGAAACGTACCCCTGTGTATTTCATTTCATTTGATACCCATATTGTTGGTGTCGAACGAAAAACTTATTTCCTATTATGGAACATCCGCCATATTGGACTTATGATGACGTCACATGTCCGGGAATTTTCCCCTGCGTATTCCATTTCATTTGATACCCATATTGTTGGTGTTGAACGAAAAAGTTATTTCCTATTATGGAACATCCGCCATATTGGATTTATGATAGCGTCACATATACAAAAACCTTCCTCTGCATATTCCACTTCATTTGACACCCATATTGTTGGTATTGAACAATACTCCGAGAAACCTAGAACATGACACCCATGTAGATCTATCAAAAAAAAAAAAAATTCGCCATCTTAGATTACAAAATGAATGTCATTTTCGTAATCAGCACCATGAGGTACTTAGAATTTGACAGCCATATCGATTTATCCAAAAAAGTAATATTCGCCATTTTGGATTTGAAAATAAAAGTCATTTTCGTAATCAGCACCCCGAAAAACCATTTTCAAAAAAGTCATTTTCGCCATCTTGGATTTGAAAATGAACGTCATTTTCGTAATTAGCACCCCGAGAAACCTAGGATATGACACCCATATCGATTAATCCAAAAAAAGTAATATTCGCCATCTTGGATTTGAAAATGAACGTCATTTTCGTAATCAGTACCCCGAGAAACCTAGAACATGACACCCATGTAGATTTTTAAAAAATAATAATATTCGCTACCTGGATTACGAAATGAACGTCATTTTCGTGATCGGCACCCCGAGATACTTAGAATTTGACACCTATATCGATTTATCCAAAACAGTAATATTCGCCATCTTGGATTTGAAAATGAAAGTCGTTTTCGTAATCAGCATCCGAGAAACCTAGAATTTGATACCCATATCGATTTATCCAAAAAAAAAGTAATATTCGCTATCTTGGATTTGAAAATGAACATCATTTTCGTAATTAGCACCCCGAGAAACCTCGAATATGATACCTATGTCGATTTATCCAAAAAAATAATAATCGCCATCTTGGATTCGAAAATAAACATAGTTTTCGTAATCAGCACCCCGAGAAACCTAGAATTTGATACCCGTATCGATTTATCCAAAAAAAGTAATAATCGCCATCTTGGATTTGAAAATGAATATCATAACATTCGCCATATTGGATTTATGGTGACGTCACATATGTATCTACCTTCCCCTGCGTATTCTAATTCATTTGATACCCATATTGTTAGGGTTTAGCATTATAAAGTTCCCCTATAAAGTTTCATCCCCTTTTTCACCCCTTTAGGGATAGATTTTTAATAAAAAGAACACTATGTTTTTTTAATGGAAAAGGTGTATCTCTGTACCAAATTACATCTTAATCGGCTCAGCGGTTAAAAATTTCCCATACAAAGTTTTAGCCCCCTTTTCACCTTTAGGGGTAGATTTTTGAAAAATAAAGTAGCCTATGTTCATGCCCTGGTGTCAAACTATCTCCATGTCTAATTTTAGCGGCATCGGTCCGGTGGTTTAGCCGTAAAAACCAAGCAGACAGACAGGCAGACAAACAGAGACTTTTGCATTTATAATATTAGTATCCCCTATAAAGTTTCATCCCCCTTTTCACTCCTTTAAGGGTAGATTTTTGGAAAAAAAGAAGTCTATGTTTTTTAACAGAAAAGGTTTTGTCTATGTACTAAATTTCGTCTTAATCGGTTCAGCGGTTTAGCATTTCCTCTATAAAGCTTCATCCCCCTTTTCACCCCTTTAGGGGTAGATTTTTGATAAAAAAGAAAACTATTTTTTTTTTAATAGAAAAGGTGTATCTGTACCAAATTACATCTTAATCGGTTCAGCGGTTAAAAATTTCCCATACAAAGTTTCATTCCCCTTTTCACCCCTTTAGGGGTAGATTTTTGAAAAATAAAGTAGCCTATGTTCATTCCCTGGTGTCAAACTATCTCCATGTCTAATTTTATCGGAATCGGTCCGGCGGTTTAGCCGTAAAAACCAAGCAGACAGACAGGCAGACAAACAGAGACTCGCATTTATAACATTAGTATCCCCTATAAAGTTTCATCCCCCTTTTCACTCCTTTAAGGGTAGATTCTTGAAAAAAAAGAAGTGTGTTTTTTAACAGAAAAGGTTTTATCTATGTATTAAATTTCGTCTTAATTGGTTCAGCGGTTTAGCATTTCCCCTATAAAGTTTCATCCCCCTTTTCACCCCTTTAGGGGTAGATTTTTGATAAAAAAAGAAAACTATTTTTTTTTAATAGAAAAGGTGTATTCTGTACCAAATTACATCTTAATCGGTTCAGCGGTTAAAAATTTCTTATACAAAGTTTCATCCCCCTTTTTACCCCTTTAAGGGTAGATTTTTGAAAAATAAAGTAGCCTATGTTCACGCCTTGGTGTCAAACTATCTCCATGCCAAATGTTATCAAAATCTGTCTGGCGGTTTAGCCGTGAAAACGGAACAGACAGACAGACAGACAGAGAGACTCGCATTTATAATATTAGTATAGATTGTATATATGTATATAGTACATAATCTATGAAGTCTGTCGTCCAAAATCTAAACAAATTGCGTGCGCGTATTTAATCTAGACAAATTTCGTGCCCTTTTCAAATACCTGCCTAAGGATTAATTTGCCTTATATTTTGATATTTTATTAGGTACGCAACCCATAGCTAAAAATTGTTTGAGGTATTTAAAGTATTTTTAAAACACAACAACAATAAAAATAAAAAACGCTGTTGTATTTTTTATTGCAAACATTATTTATTATTTCATTTTCACTCTATGACATCTAGAATAATTAGTTTGAACTTGTTGAACGTACAGACTATCAAGTAATCATTACGATTTACACAGACCAAAGCACAGACAGAATGATTCGCATGTACAAAGTCCATTTAGTTCTTCGAATGTAAGTAAAATAATTTATAAAAAAAATTAATTTTAGAAAAAAATACTAAGGAATTTCTTTTTCATAATTAATATTTATGATATTTTACTGAATACATTGTGATTGGCAAAATGTCATACATTTAAAATCACACTAATGTTTTCTACCAAAGCGAATACAATTTTACCAGTTTCTAACATGGTTCGTAAATGCATTTTCTTTCGGATTCGTAATCCTTTCCGTAGAGTTATTACCTAAAAATTTGCAGACAGCAACAGGCACGCGATCACTGCGCGACCAGTGTTAATTGTAATAAAAAAATTGGTATCATGTATGACGATTGCGTATCTATTATTCTATGACCGCAAAATGCACTTTTCGCGGTAGATTTAGTGCCACTATACAAATTCAATTTGACAGCAGATATCGCGCGATATTCACTGTCGCCTGCTTACTGCAAGTTACATAATAAGCCTGCCAATGAGATTCCGATAGTTTGTGATAGCATTTTCCAATCCGTCGGATTGAATTTATACTTTACGACGATCGGCCCTTTCCGCCAAGGAAAGTTTTCGCAACGTAGACTACACTGTGACTTATTGGTTGTCCACCATAATTCAAAGTATGAAAGAGGCATATTAATCCTTCTTTCACCACGCCTTCCTTCAGCCGAACCCCTAATGGCTAAAGCGTCATCGTACTCAGCGTACTCTCCCAAGACTGACAATACTTCCAACTTCCAGTAGGCCCATATGTTAAGTGACAGAGATGACGAAATTGTATATCTAACATGATTGTGTCACATGTTGAAGCTCGTGGTTATCAAAGGATGGGTGTGGGCTAAGGGGTAACGGTCGAGATCTATTTCAATTAGTAATACATACATATATATCTTCACGCTGTATCCCTAATGGGGTCGTCAGAGAGTACGGAGCACCAAGTGTAACAGTCCTTACATACTTCTTTCGCCTCCTCAAATCTCATCATTCTCCTCACATATTCTCGTCTAGGTATGCGAGTTCCAACTCACATCTTTCATTCCTCGAAAACGCTCTCCCCAGAAATACCTACAATTTCGTTCACTCGTTCCGGCGTTTTCCATTTACCCATATTTCACAATTTGCCTGTAAATCTTCCCTTTCCAACATCAAAACCTTAGTTTTATTCACATTCATATTCAATCCTTTCACTTCACAGCCATCTTTCATGCACGTAACTAGTGTTTGGAACTCCGCTTCTGATGGTGCTATAAGCACAGCATCGTAAGTGTACAAAAGGCAGTTTACTACTATGTCATCGCATATCATACCACTCATACTACTATCTTTCAATGTCTGGAGGCAACTGCCCAAATACAGCACGACTAGTCAGGCAAACATCACGCAGCCCTATCTGACGCCTGAACAGACTTCGAACCACGGCGGCAGGTCACCATCTATTCTTATACGGGCTCTGTCGTGGTTTCGATATAATGACCTCACAGCCTGCAGTAAGCGGCCCCCCACGCCATATTCGGGCAGAAGACTCCGCAATTTCTTTCGCACTATTCAGTCGAGTGCTTTTTCAAGATCCACGAAAGCGCAAGAAAGCTTTCCGACCCATGGCCAGAAACTTCCCCACCATACCGTGGAGCAAGAATATCTGATCGATACAACCCCGACTGTTCCTAAAACCACTTTGTGCTTCCCGCAGTTATGTTTCAGAAATACCTTTCATACCTTTAATCAATACAATACCTTAGTATAGACTTTACTTGCTGAACTGACCAAGCTGACGGCCCGATAGCACGCGCAGTCTAAATGGGAACCTTTTCCTTTAAAGATAGGTACTATGGTTGCGGTACGCCAGTCCTCCGGAACCTCTCGTCTGCTTAGGTAGTTTTAAAATGTTTCCAAGTAAGATACAATATACAAGTCTTACCAGTTGAACGATAAGTACATCTTAATGTTAACAATGCGTCTTTATGCCATAGCTCTGCAAAGCCTAGTTCAAGAGCTGTAAGCCCTAAATGTTGCGTATCACGTGCCATTTTCAATAATCGACCGTCTTTTTGTAGGATATCAGATATTGAACTTTACTTTCATGAAAACTAAATTGTGTGCAAGGTAATTTCAACACGCATTCACAAAAAAAGTTGGTGTGCCTAAGAATTACATTATTATATTGTAATAACGATATCGGTGTAAAAAGTGCACCGGAAGCAAGGGCATAAAAAAATAACATAGTTATTTATTTGTTTGGAAACATATTTGAAAAAATATTTGAAAAATATGAATTCTCGAAAAATTTCAACGACCCGTCATTATCGCGCGGTCGAACAGAGCCACAAAGCCAGCCTCAGCTGCATAGAGCAACTTATTCTCGGCTGATCCGACGATGGTCGGTCAACTTCAAACAAAAGGGCGCGGTTAACTTAGTGATAGCAGTGATAGCCGCGCGGATAGTCATTTCGCTCGCGATCAGCTCACCGTACAGTTTTGTTTTGATGGAGAAATGGAGTGGACGAGCAAGTTTTGTTGTTAATTGATTTATATTGAGAAAGCCCGGTATTATAGGACTGTCAGAATAGTGACGTAGATTTAGGTAGACTTTCTATTTTTTACATTTTCGTGAGTTTTGAAGTGATAAGTGATAGTATATTGTGTTTTAAAGTTCTGTGTAACTGAAAAGAATGGAGTAGGGCTAAATAAACATTGTAGCTGAAGTTCTCGCGCTCTTCCAAAAAGTCCTTTATAACTTCAGTAAAGCCTACTATGACTTTACTGGAGGAGTTTTACGATAAGAAGAAAAGCGAATTTACTTCGACTGAGCTTCATGTTAGTTCTGCTTATCAATACGTGACTTTGGCTAATCGTTAATCTGTGCGTATACTATGAAGGAAAAAAGTGTGTGTGTCAGCTCCGAACATGAAACGAGTACAAAATAATCGTGCCGCCTAAATGCGAGTGTCGCAATAAATGGCTGCCGATTAGTGATGTCCCAAATATCTACTATGTACATGTCGTTAAGCCAGTTGTTGAAAGAAGTTTTGTTTCAGCATCAGTATTGAAATAAAAATCATTTTGCATGATATCTTCAGAAAAAGGGAGGGCTTTTTTTTTATGTCATAGATTTATTTACACAAAAGTACCGAAATATTGTTGAAACTGTAAATAGCAGTCAGCGTAGTTCGATGCTGTTGGCATATAATTAAAACCTGCGCTTAAGGCGATTTTAAGGTGTCATTAGCAGCAATAGCAACAGGCGCCTTCAAGGATAGCCCCTTTCTGTCCTTCGATCATTTTTGTATGGAACTGTAATGAAATCTACATACAAAAAAATTACTTAGGTCCCTCTTTTTGTAATACTTAATAGTACGTCCATTATTATTACAGAAATAAAATCGTTTTTTAAAAGAAACCCATATTTTTATGAAGCGCTTTGATAAATGTTGAACTTCAATGAACATAGGTTAAAGTAGTTGAAGAACAGCACAGTCCTTTTAATGCTTTTCTTTTCTTTACATGCTTAACGTTACTTCTTCTAGAGGTGATGGCGAAATTAAAATAGGTGCTATGAGAAACATACATACGGACCGACCAAATCTATAGCCATGGCGTACTGCAGCACTTTGATAATTAAATACTAGATAAATTAATTTTACTAAAAATTAATGGCCATATCACACAATAATTGGGAATAACATTTCAATTAGGAATAGAACACTGTGGACTTCTATTAGTCAAAGAATTCTCAAATTCAGTTAAGTATTTCCAGAAGTTACCCCGTCGTACATACAAACAAACAAATTTTATTTCTTTACATTATGAAGAAATAAGTAATAGTATAGTTTATAATATTATCTAGCGTAGAAAATCCACAATATACCGGCCTTTTGAATAAATATTTTAAAAGTTAAGATAGTAAATTGCTAGGCACTACAAGGGTGACCAATGTCTGACTAGTCATATCTAATGTACCTATAGTAACATATTTTTACTGGGTTTGAAAAATAGAACTGTTTGTTAACATTATTGTTTGTAAAATAATATTTATATAAAGTACGTAAAAATTTTAATAATATATTCACAATATAAATAAATATAGATAACTAAATAGCATAATTTTTATTAAATAATCTCTGAATGAAACTTTTGAATACTGAGATTTTAATTTAAGCAGTCATTGTACTCATCATGTAGATGTCGTTTTTTGTACGTCAAGAAAAGAATGAAATAGTTTCCGACACCTTCGTCTCTTATTTCTGCTCTTAGTTTTTTAAAAGATTCTTTAAATTATACCACATCTGGGTTATTAGTAAAACCACTATAAGCTCTTATTGGTCGCAAAAATGACTCTGCGTGATCTTGATTCACATCATTCAGAAGCAGATATTTAGAACTATGAGCAGATTTTTCTCTCTCGGAAACATCAAATCAAAGTCCAGACACATTCTGTAAACAATTAATATTTTTCTGTTACTTTTTCTCAGTAGAGGATTTACATGGTCATGAAATTAAAAAGAAATTAATTACCACTGTAAATATTTTCTCTGATTCCTAATAATCTTTGCGAGGGTAATGCTTTATACCGTAAAATTATTTTCTTAATGTTCTATTGAAAGAAGCTTCCTCGAAATGCAAATAACATAAATATATATCATTAATACCCCGTTGGAGATACAGTGTGAAGATATGTATATATCATATACATGTATGTAATTTTAAAGGAGTTTCAATTTTCTTTTCCAATTATGTCAAGCCACTCTTTTCCTCTAATAATACATGATGGTAATCTGAAACGAGATAATTACGACATATAAACATGATACCTGTATTTATCGATATTTTTTTAATATAGGTACGTGGACAGCCCTAACTGCAATAACAACAAAAATTGATATGAAGTAATTTACTGTATTATATGAATAAAAACTACTAATAACTAAAAATATACATGACTATAATACAATAAACTAAGAAAAACAGTAATTACCATGGAAATATATAGGACATCAGACTAAATTAATAAATTTCTGTTACGTACCAGTGCAAGTATAGATTTCGATGATTATCTATTGCTTTTCCTTGAGCCACATCCTCAGACACTACACCTAGAAATTATTGTGGCATTATGCTAGCTTCTCCTTTAACAAAACAGTTCCAATATCTAAGCTAATCCCATTAAGTATCAATCATTTTTTTTAAATGTCTGTTCTGCAATCTGTTCTGTGGCATTAATTACTAATATTCTATGAATTAGTCACGGATTCGCTTAAAATGTAGTACAAAATTGAAATTAACCAATCACAATGATTTAGAGAGCTATGTGATTTGTTAGTTTGAAATGCAATTATGGTTTACATTGCATAGCGACGCAGTGCAATGTATATTTGTCTCACTTTGTAACGTAACTGGGACAATATTTTACTTGGATTAGTACTATGGTAACGTATCATCTACCTCTTGTGTATTATAATATCATTAGAAATAACCCTGAGTTGCCCTGAGTATACTGTGCGTTATGGACTTAATAACTTTTTTTCTCTACATCGGAAGTAAAAAGTAATTATTAAAATACAAGAGTAGTTTAAAGATTTATTGGTATTTTATACAATAATAAATCATAACTTAAATAGAATAATATAACAAAACAATTCTGCAATGAAAAAATAAGAATTTTTAAATGTTATAAATCTAGATGAACCAACCACAAATGACAAGTCTATTTTTACATTGTCTTGCACATTTACATACCTTACAAGGCCATATATTATAAAAATTCTTACAATAATATTAAGCTAAAAAAGCAATTGAAAATATATTTTAACGACAACATAGAATCATTATGATGATTAATGAGGGTGCTGTCAAATTTAGCATACTATGACATTATTCATGTTAATTATTTATTTATATCTGTATATAATTGTACATATAACCACAAGGGTGAACTTAAAAAAGCTTATTTTTTTCTATTACAATACTCTTGAATTTATACATTGCTATATTTATGCTTACTAGAATTTTTAAGTGCGTAAATTATTTATTATTGCATATAATTTGTTACGTACTTTGAAATATTAATCATTAAAATAAATAAAATTATTTAAATATTTTGAATTTATTGTTTAATCCTTTTAGTCAAAACTAATTAATTCTGCTGTATTGTTGTTATTATGTTCTGATTTTACAGCAGTATGGGTTTGTTGTGATTGACCTTGCTGTTGATTTGGAACAACACCCTGCTGTTGAAGGGGTGGGCTGTTTGGAAAGTTCTGTTGCATTTTCAAGGGTTGTCCCTGAATGTTTTGAGGCATCTGTTGCCCTTGTGGTATTTGTTGTCCTTGGGATATTTGATGCCCTTGAAGCATATTTTGTCCTTGTGGCATAGGTTGTCCTTGTGGTATATGCTGGCCTTGAGGCATTTGCTGTCCTTGAAGCATGTGCTGTCCTTGAGGCATATGCTGTCCTTGAGGCATGTGCTGTCCTTGAGGCATGTGCTGTCCTTGAGGCATGTTCTGTCCTTGAGGCATGTGCTGTCCTTGAGGTATGTGCTGTCCTTGGGGCACTTGTTGCACGTGTCCTTGCTGTTGCATTTGCTGGATTTGGCCTTGAATTTGAGGAAAATGAGGCATATGACTCCCTTGAATTTGATGGGGCACCTGTTGTCCATGCATTTGTTGATGCTGTTGTCCTTGCGGTAACTGACCCGGATGTGGTATTTGATGAACTTGATTTAGTATTGGTTGACCTTGTTGAGGAATATTTTGATTCTGAGTGATTATTTGTGGACTTTGTGTATTCATTTGTTGACCCGGTAAATCTACTTGTTGTCCGTGAGGTTGTACAGTGCCTTGCAATGACATTGGTTGTACTTGCGACATCTGCGACTGTGGAGGTTGTGTTGAAATTTGTTGAGCTTGGGATTGGGATGCTTGTGACTGAATTTGGGCACTTTGACTCGTGGGTGGAATATTACTAGATATAGGTATGCCTTGGGTTTGGCCAGGTAATGATTGATTGGGCATCATATGACCAGGTATTGACAATTGTTGCCCTGGCATTTGGGGTTGCTGTTGTATATTTGAAGTTTGTGAAATTGGTTGGCCATTTTGTTGAATATTTAAGGGATATCCCGAGATAGGCACTTGTTGATTAGCGTTAGGTTGATTTTGCATCACAGATAGTCTTACATTGTGCATTTGCATTGCTGCCATTGGATTATTGGGATTAAGTTGAGATTGGGGTATATTCTGTTGACCAACAGACATAGTCGGCATCATTGTGTTAGGTGGTTGATTTGGTATATTTTGCTTTGGTAACTGTTGAGACTGACTTTGTTGAGGAACGTTTTGTCCAGGTAAACCATTCGCGATATTTTGTGGCATCATTTGATGCATGCCAGGCTGCATTCGCATCTGGTGCATTTGTGGCAAAATCATCTGTTGCTGGATAGGCATTTGCTGGGCCATAGTTGAACGAATGTTTGGTTGATTCATAGATGGTTGAGCACTCATAGGCGCTTGACTGATTGCCACTCCAGAGGTTGACATAGCGAAAGTATTAGTTAATTGTGGCTGTGATATTGCTCCCATTTGGTTAACAGACATTGGCATATTCGCTGTAGACATTTGTGGTTGACCAGGCATAACGACATTAGCATCAGTGGTCACTTGAGGTAACATTTGTGGATGAAATTGAGGATTACCGTAAATCGGTTGGTTCGGATAGCCGGGTTGGAACTGTTGCATAGAGACGCCGGGCAAGTAATAGCCACTGTTAGACATCATGTACTGATGTTTTTGTTGTTCTTGCCTCATTTGCATTTCTCGTTCTTGTTCCTGAAAAGTCATACAATATGGAAACTTGAAATTTACGAACCCAGAATAATAATTTTTTTAAAGAAATTAGACAATATTCGTAATATTCATAAATATTGGTTGTGTATTGAAAAGTAAATTACATCAACCTATCCATTTCTAGACCTCTCTGACTACCCCGTTAGGGATACAGCGTGAATATATGTATTTATCGATTTCACAACCATTTTTAAATGAATTGCAATGAATTAAGTATTCAAAATACTTTTAAGGTAAATAATATATTAGCTGTTATGATTTTGTTTATGAAGCTTTTTTGTCTAAACTACATATTACATAACATTACCTGCACTCTTTGTAATGCAAGTTGTCTTTGATATTGCAGATATTCATGCTTTTTCTTTCTCATAGCTTGTAGTTTGGCTGCCATCTGCATCTGTCTTTGTCGTTCAGCTGCTTCTGCTTGTGCCGCCATCCTAGCAGTATGTTCCGCCCGTAAAGTATCGAGTGCCGCACGACTATCACGCACTTGCGCCACTTTATCCTGTCATAACATAAGTAATATGATTGGTAACTACCTATATACAAAAATGAAAAAGAAATACCCAATACAGGTACGTCTCATTCTTGGGCAAAGTTAAATTTCTCACAAGGGGTCATATTTCACCTCAATGGTCCAGTGTGAGCTAATGAGAAAGGATAGTGATTAAGACTGTCAGTTTTTAAACAATAACGTCTCCCAATGGTTTGATACTTTTCAAGTATGGTAGATGCTGTTGTGATATGAATACAATAAAGACTTTTTGGCGGGAACAGGAGAAGTGAAGTTAGCATTTTATTTCGATTTTCTATTTTTTTGCGTGTTTGGGAGTTTTAAGGTACAAAAAAGATAGTAGGTATATTGTGCGTTAAAATTCTGTACAAGTTTTAAGAATTAGAAAGTTTGAATAAGTATATGCAGGTGAAGTTTTGGAGTTTTCCCAGAAGTGTTTTTAACTCCAGTAAAGTCTACTATTGCTTTACTAGAAAGTGTTAGGGACTTAGGAATCAGAAGGCAGACATTTTACGTTAGAAATACACCTAATTATTTACATGAGAATGTAAAAAATGTTTCTAATAAATATGAGTTGCCACTAGATAAAAGAGAATACCATAAAACAATCCAATCCATAAATCTCAATACTTCTTGACTTCACTCATAATGCCATAAATATATTCATAGAATGTTTATGTTGGTTTTTGTTACCTGTAAACTTTCCAAATAAACGCGCTTGTCGTCTTGTTGTTGTATGTAACGTAACAACCGCGAGTGCATTGCAGTGATGTTCATGAAGAGTGATTGAACAGCGGTATCGTTGGCGATAGAGCGTCCTCTACAGAAGTAACAGAATTATACATTATTTTTTTTGTGTAAATGAGTAGTTTAACTTTTTCCTCCCTTGCAGTAAGAACAAACATATAAATGTACATATATATATTTAACTTCCACACCATTTCACATTTAGAAAAAATAAAACATTAAAGCGCTACAAAATCAGTGTCGCCAATTTTAGCAGCGATGTAGTTTGAGCCCGAGAGTTATACTATGGTGTTCCCTGTCTATCGTATGAGACGACTTAAGGGGCCGTCGGGGTTGCGGTCGATGGAGTGGGGACTCCGGTCGTCTATACATGCGACCCTGAGGGACAACAGCACTTGTGGTGGCACTGTGAGGGTGAAGGATCACAGCGCGAGAAAGGCTCCAGAGCGTTCCGTTGGAGGTCCTGGAGACCCTCGACAACGACCACCGCAGGAATTTGGTGGATAAAAGACCCGTATAACCCAAACTCACACCTAACCCAGAGAACAGACAAACTTTTTCCTGTCAGTTTCGTGAGGCGGTTCATAAGGACTTTACAATAACTACTCCTTACGTGTTTTTATACTTAATGACGTGTATTACTTCTTAGTAATCAATTATAGAATTAGTCTTATGATAGAAGACTTTCGAATAGTTGAAAAAAACTTAACATCGAAGTTTATAAACTTCTAACCTAATCGCTAGAAGTCGTTTTGGGTAGAGAAGATTTCATAAAGCGAAACTTTCTTTTTTAAATTCTATTAATACCGTAACACCGTCTATACAGGCAAAGTTTTGGCTCCCAACTAGTTAACAAAATCTGTTGTCAAGTGTCAAAACTGGAAGCAGTAGTTATTGTAAAGCTAAGCCAGCGGTTCTTTTAAATCGTGTGAAAACCGCCGTATAAAACGTAGCCAAATGGCAATTTTAACAATCTGTAACGCCAGCAAGCATTCCATTTGCACGAAGCGTTTGCCATTTGTCTAGGCGCTCAGTAGTAGACTCGGCGTCGTTCCACAACGTATTGTAAGTTGTATTTACTTGAATAAATGATACTGGATTCGAATTATGATTTAAAATAGTACATACCTCGAGGAATTACTCTTCATTCTGTTGACAAATATTTCAACTTGAGATTTCAGTGACTCAACAAACTCATCAATTTCCTTCTCTTCAGTGTCATCCTCTTGGACTTTACTAGTTGCAGGTTTTGCATATTCTGGCTATAATTAAAATACAAATCTAATGATAAAGTAATTTAAACAAATCCTAGATACTTCTAAAAGCGATATATATAATGGAGCTATAGAATTAGTAATTTTATCTACAAATCTCAATATTTAAAATTGACGGTTTTCTCTATAAATTTGTTACTTTTGATATAAATCACATCTTTAAATTAATGGTCTTTGCTACAAAAAATTCGTTAACTTAAAAATTAACAGTTTTCACAAATAAATTTTGGTTACGTTACAGCTTCAATCACTGCAACTTTAATGTGGTATAATGGTGATAATGAATGCTTGGGAGGATTTCCTCCCACAAGTTCGTGAAGACAAATTAAGACTCCACGGGAAAAACGACTAATACTCCATCTCTTTTCATCTTTTGCTGTTGGTATATCTATATATAGTAATATTATATATTTGTGTTGCTATATATAGATGTGGTGTATTTCCTTCTTATTTCCAAGTGCAGTATTGAATCAGAAGTCCGCATTATAAAGAGATAGTTGAAGTCGAGAAATTTAATCTCGAAACATCTCTATAGGAATCCTTCCATCTCTTCTTTTGCCGTTGGTATATGTAATTTAATATTTAATATATATACTAGTAGGTGTATTTCCGAGTTATTTCCAAGAGTTAGGAAGAGATGTTGCGCAATCGCACTAACTCAAGAAATACAATACTCCTCTAACTCCGGTCACTGCGCCGGATGTGCCGGCATAGTCAGGATGACAACTTGTCAAGTTTATTTATTTAGGGTGGCTTACAAAAACTATTTAAACTCGATTTAAGGATTTGACATCTCACTTGCACCAACTGTTAAATCGTTGATGTAAGCCACCCGTGTATAGAAAATGTTATATTACATAGCACAATCTATTACTTTAAATGATTGGTAATTTTTTTTTATTGGCAATAATTATTTAATAGCGTCTTAAAATTGTTTAAAGCTAATATCGATTTAATGAAGAAGTAACATTTTATTGTATGACATTATTTTTATTAGCAATTCATATCAATTTTCTATATTCTATGCCGTTAAATGTATCCCCTTCTAGAACTGCCAAATAAATCCATAATACGCTGTATATCTGACTTATAAAGTATCTATATTTCCTAACATAGAAATACAGGCTTTTCAAAATTGTTTTTAATTTATTAAAATATTTGTCAATAAAATATATAAAACAAATGGTCATTCAATTACCACATTTATTTGTTACTTCGTAAGTATCAAGGTTAGAAAAGTAAAATCTGAACAGACCACATTACTGTTGTCGTAAGTTCTTTTCATCAATGTACATTTCAATGCCTTCAGTTCAATTAATTAGCCTACCTCATTAGTGTCCTGTGACGTGGTTGACGGAGCAGTCGGTGCGGCCGGGGTGTCTCTTGACAACCTTTGTTCCCAGTAATTGCGATCGAGATATCGCGAAAGCTCCGAATTAGCTTGCGTATTATGTTCAGGCGACGCACTCACCGATGAAGGCGTTGGTGAGACTGCAAACAAGGCTTTAATCAATCTAGTGTTCTGTATGTTGAATGCTACTCTCAAATGTGGTGATAAAAATGGCGTTTTAGAATGTTAAATAACTTCTACATGAACTATTGCCTATTATAACAGCACATATATAAACAGAATTTCACACACAGGCTTCGAAGAAAATTAGTAAATGTATGTTCAAAGTACATTTTAATAATACAATATTATTAATAGTCTTATACAGGCACAAGTTTGAAAAGGGTAATTCATAGTTCTCATCATCGTCTCTTCTGTCCTTAAGGATACAGGAGACTCAGGAGAAATATGTAAGCATTATGTATTTAATAATTATAAGTTTTCAAAGGCCGAGATAATTTTAAAACTATAAAAATTTTGTATGTTTAATTCAATTTTTTTATATAATCAGCTGGCAACAATGTTAGAAATCATGTTCAGTATTCAATCTCTTGAATAACTGCTTTTAAAAGCAATTTAAATCATCTTACAATATGATTTTTTCCATTGCCCTTATCAAATGACCTTTGCCTCATATACGTTAAATATAGTAGGTTTAAAATACAATACATTGTGTCTCCTCTAGACTCGTAGAACGAAAAATGCGATAAACAGAATGGGTGACAAAAAAAAGGGAAGCCAAATTTTAAACACTACGCTACCGCCTTTTTATCTGTGATTAGAAAGTTATAAAATTCTTAGATTTTAAAAAGGAAATTCATCTGTGATCTCGAACTCAATTTTTTTTATGTAAATAAAAAAAAATTCATCTGTCATTTTTGCTTTTTGTTCTAGACTTTTTATTAAATCTTTATTGGAAAAAATATACTGGACAATATATTAGAGTTATAAAACACAGGGTCTTCATTTTATACCTGTGGCAGTAAGCTATTGAAAATGAGAATAACCATACATATGTATATAAATTAATCTTTCCTGTGGGATGCGGCGTGGCGTTAGGAGCTCAGAAGCGATGTGCACCCACGATCTGCGCTCGCCTTCTTTCATCTGTTCAATCGTCAGATTGGCTCAGTGCAATTTTACCTGTGGGATGCGGCGTGGGGTCAGGAGCGATATGCACCCACGATCTGCGCTCGCCTTCTTTCATCTGTTCAATCGTCAGATTGGCTCAGTGCAATTTTACCTGTGGGATGCGGCGTGGGGTCAGGAGCGATGTGCACCCACGATCTGCGCTCGCCTTCTTTCATCTGTTCAATCGTCAGATTGGCTCAGTGCAATTTTACCTGTGGGATGCGGTGTGGGGTCAGGAGCGATGTGCACCCGCGATCTGCGTTCGCGTTCTTTTTCCTTCTGTTCAGCTTCAGACTGGCTTAGTGCAAGTGCCAGTTGTAATTCCTCTTCCTCTTGAAGCTCTTCTGCAGTTTTGCCGCCTTGACGTTTCTGTATGGCATATTTGTTACTTTTTATTTACATGTTTTTAGTGTAAACTTGCGAAGTTGGAAAAATGGAACATTTAAGAAATCGTTTATAAAATGGTAAAAAAATACCATAAAGTAATATGTTACAGATTTTCGAATTCGTGAGAATGACCACACAATGACCTCGAACATTTTTTTTTAACTTCCTGCCCCCAATGTAATCTTCAATAAAAATTCAACGTTTTGAGTTCACGACTATGTTTGCGTCACTATTTTACATAAAACAATCTCTGATAAAAAAAAATTACTGTAACAGACTAAGGTGAATTACATATTGCAGTGTTCCTTTTTTCAAAATCTGAAGTGTTACACTAAAAAAAATTAAACCGCTTGCAAAAAAAAACACTAAAAAGTACAAAATTACTAGCTATCCTCTATTAATCAAAACTCAAGTACAATTAAAATAATTTTTTCAGAAGTCGGCGCAAAGTCTACCAAACTAATAGACTTTCTGTTGTTGCACATTTATTTGGCACAGACTTCAATAACTGTCAATTTTAATTATATAGATATGTGTATCGTATTTAAAAAGTTATTTTAATTGTACTTGAGTTTTGATTTGTAAAGGATAGTTATTTTGTACTTTTCAGTGTTTTTTTTTGAACTGTTAAATTTTTTAAATTATTTATTTTTATTCTTCATTTTTTAAATTTCAGTTGTAATTGAAACTAATTACTTAATCATTCTTTATGTTGCCATCTAACGATTACATGATTACCTTTTTAAATTGCTAAGTCACTTTTGGAAATGTTCATCGAGATTGTTTAGCTAGAGCCTAACTGCATGCAAGCATTGAAAAATAAAAACAACATGCATAATGACGTTTTAGAATAACGCTGTTAAGCCAACGACGTTTTCCTAGTGATTGATAAACACTTAACTCTCTATCTCAAAAACTACTGAACCGATTTTGATGAAACTTGCAGTTTTTCCTAAATTGGACTTATACCTAGTCCAACTAAAAAGAATTTTTGCAATCCGACTTATAGTTTTTGAGATAAGTGCGGACACACACACAAATATTCATTCGTACACATGAAATTTGGCACACATGTTTAGAAGCTGGTATAGACTAAAATATACAAAAACTGTGCAATTGTGACAATATTACGTACATACGGGTCGAATTGATAACCTCCTTTTTTTAAGTCAGTAAAAAAGACGAAGAAATTGAATTTTTTATTTGATACAAGTATGTTTATTTTAGAGGTCAACAGACAAAAATAACAAAACGATGTTTTCAAAATAAAAGCTTTTTATATATTTCTTTTTGTTTTAACCCCAAGCGATTTTTAAATTTTTGTGTCTGTCCAGGCTAACTTTCGAAACAGCTGAAACGATTTTGACGAGTATTTCACTAGCAAGAAAAGGGATTTTTGGTTAGTAAAATAAACTACTTTTTATGTTCAAAAAATATAAAATACTAGCTGATTAGTCTTCAATTTACTCAAATAGTTCAAGACACTTTCGCTGGCATACACAGAACAACTCACCAAGATTTCATCACAATCTAATGAATCATTTAGGAACGCATAAAGGATAAACATGCAAAGAAACATTCATTTCATTTTTATATATAAGTAAGAAAATAACGCGGATGAAACCACAGCATATAGATAATGTGAAATAAACTGTTTTTCAATCAGACCACGAATTAGCCGAATAAAGGATTTTAGATCTAGGTATTACAGAAATAAAAACGTTTTTAATATTAATCATAATATTTAGTAAGAGTACTGACATTCAAAATTGTTAAGTCTATAACAGAATAGTGTAATGTTTTCTAGAGAACATAATTACCAGTAGTAAGATATAAAACATGTAGTCCAAATAACTAAAGAATAAAAATGATTACATTGGTTTATCATTATTACCTAACCATAATATTTAGTAAGAATTGAGACATTGCAGTCTATAACAGTTTTTAACAATATGTTCAAGAAAACATAGTCAAAACAACTAAAGTACATAATGGTTCAAATAAAGAGTAAAAATAGTCTACCTACCTACTTATTTTTAAATAATATAATTTACATACAATAATGTCATATTATAGAAAAATAAGTAAAAAAGAACAATTGGAATTTGTAACATAAATTTAAACCTGTCCTTCAACCTTTAATTTATTCATTATCCTTTAAAAGGATAACAAATAAATGAAAACTAGAATTTTTTGTAGTAATAATTTAAAAATAGTAATTAAAATACAAGTTACAGTTTAAATCTATATGTTTACTCCAATCACGGTTGTAATGTAAAGATATTTATGTAATTACTTAAAGATCACAATACTTGGTGCTCCGTCCTCTCTGACCACCCTGTTAGGGTTACAGCGTGAGGTTATGATGTATAAATGTACATGTAATTATATGTGATGTCATGATCACAATAATCAAGTTCCAAAGTATATGATCAGATTAATTTCATCTTAAGGGTGCAATGTGTTAGTTATGTTTATAAAAATAATATTATTTCTGTTTCAGTCTACGAATAAATTTTGGTGTTTCAGGCACAGTGAGAGGTGCAGCAGATTTCTCTGGTATGAAAGGATCTATCGATGGAACTGGTTTAGCATGATGCACTAATTTCATTCTTAACTCGGCTTTAGCTTTCTCCTCAGCTATCTGTTTTTCCTTTTCCTCTTGCTCTCTCAGTGTTTTTAGCTCTTCCTCCTTTTCCTTAATAGATCGCTCAAATTTTTCCCTTTCCGCTGCTCTTATTTCTGTAGTTAATTGAAATGGAACAAGCCTTATCAATTGTGTAGGTTGAAGGACAGGTTTAAATGGTTCCTTGTAAAGCACAACAGGTGGACGGGCCTCAAATTTAATATGATTTTCTTTATTTTCAGAAGAAGTAGTTGAGGAATTGCCTTTTGAAGTTACTGCAAGCATTTGTTTTCTTACTACACCTGGTAAAGGTTGTGCTTTAAACTGAGATGCTTGTTTACGTTCTTCTTCGATCTGACGTCTAATATTCTCTTCCTTTCTTCTTCTTAATTCTTCATCTCGTTTATGAAAAGAGAATGGTTCAGGTTTAATTGGTCCTTGACGCTGAGTAGGTTTTTCGGAATTTTGAATTGCTTTGATCGCAGATGTTCGAGTTTTACTGTCTTCCCTGACATCAACAGAATTTGGTCTTTTGTAATGAAATTTTGGACTGACTGGTTTAGTTACTTGAATGGAAGGTTTAGGAGGAACTTGTGGCTTTTCCAAGATATGTTTTGGTGCTGGTCGAGCCTTAAAGTTCTGAATGTGATCGGGAGATTGTAAGAGTTTCTTTTGAATCTCTGTTAGTTTAAAAGGTTCTGGTATAGTACTGGGTTTTTTATGCACTTCAGGAATATTTTTAGAACCCTCAATAACATATTTTGGAACAGGCTGAGCTTTTAGTTTGAATTTCTGTATTTCTTTCAATTCCATTTCTTCTTTTTCTTTTTGAGAAATCACATGCACCGGTCGAGAACGTTGTTTCGAACGGAGCATCGGTGACTGCGGAATTGTAAGCTCTAATCGTTCCATTGGTGCTCGCGGTTGAAATGCTTGAGGTTTAGCTGAATGAAAGCGACCTGGTGTATCCCTTTGATAATGATATATTGCTTCTGCCAGTGGTATAAATTTTGTTTTGGAAACATTTGCATGACTTCTACTTAATCTACTGTATCTCTGGTTTAAGTTATGGCTATTATCATTCAAGGCCATATTCATTATTTCTTCTTTAATAACTGCTATATTGTTCATGGACAAAGATTTCCTCAAGTTTCCACATTCATTTTCACAATAATCCAAATTATTGTGGTCTCCGAAGTCTTCCTCAATTGGCGTTATTGGTTCATCTTTTATACGTACTTTAGCGTTTGGTGTATAATAGTTTTCACCACGAAAATTCGTCACGTAATTTTTAAACATTTTTCTGTTTTTCAGACAAAGAATAAAATCAGCAAATTGTCGCGAAATATTATGTAGTTCAAATGTCGTTGCTGAGAAGAAATGTCGTTATTTTTAAACACTTAGATGCTGCAAAGAAAACTGTCAGTGTTGCTATGAAAATTTTTTTTTTTTTGTACAATTCTCCCTTGAGAGAAGGCAAAGGGATCTATACCCACAACAGCTAAAGTCTTCAGTAATACACATGTTCTTCGTATTATTTCATTAAAATGACGTATTCAATTTTAATGTATCTTGAAGTTTTGGGAAACATATTTAGAAACTCTTTCTAGTAGAATCCGCTGGTAGACTAAGCAATTAAAAATTCTCAACGTTACGCTACTAAATATGGACTTAATTGAACAATTCCACATGATGCACAACAACGTAGATGGTTGGAAAGCAAAATTTGGCCAATTTTGCATCACAATATCCACTAGCAATTGCAATGATTAAATAAACGTCCCACCGCTCCCCATAAAATCCCGCCAAAAAATAAAGTTCAAGACAAGGAACATAGAACTAGAGTAGATAGCGCCGTGGCCCGCATGTGATAAAAAATGTGCTATAAATTTCTAAATAGCTTTGCTATTACTGTTGCTAGGTAATATTCATTCCAGTGTAGAGAGTAGGTCATTAATAATGTGCTTAATAATGTGACGGTATTTAGCAGTGGAACGTATAACATTAGATTTACATACAAATTATGTTATTCCATTCATAAAATAAATTAATCATAAGTAACTTTTATTTCTGTTTTCCGATATTTGGTTCTGCGTAGTATGTCACCGCACAATCATTTTGCTCTATTTCACTTTAGAAATATTGCGTAAATTAGTTAAATGCGAGGTGACATTGGTATAGCAAATTGTGAGCAATTCTTTGAATTGAAAGCATAAAAGTTTAATATTATTTCGTGTCATTGGCAAACGAAATTTTAAATCAGAATTTTATAAAATTAATGAGTCTAATATATCAATATTTTAGAATAATTCTAAAGAAGCATTTACGGAGGTATATTTTGATATACTAAAATACCTTGGAAAATAAAGTTTGGATTTAGTTGTTTCGTGATTAGGCTGACGGTCTAGTTGCCAATGCCTTAAAAAAAATTGTAGCTGTCAAATCGATATTTGAAATTTCTGTATTTGGAATTTGTCGAATAAAAAGTATTGGAAATTACTCAATATCATCATAAATATATAGTTCTCATAGTTTGTAACGCTTATATATCAAATATGGCACAAGTTCCATTACCCAATCCGAACACATTGTTACCGCTCGAGCTTGTTGACAAGTGCATAGGATCACGTATTCACATAATTATGAAAAATGACAAGGAGATGGTGGGAACTTTACAAGGCTTCGATGATTTTGTAAACATGTTATTAGATGACGTTACAGAGTATGAATCAACACCAGAAGGAAAGAAAATTACTAAATTGGATCAAATATTGCTGAACGGCAATAACATCGCAATGTTAGTGCCAGGAGGCGACATGCCCGGAGATTCTTACGAAGGACAATAGTTTATATATTTTAATTGTTAATAAAATAATTATTCTGTCTGTATTATATTATTTCATTTTTTTTATTAACAAATAGTTTACAGTTGCAACTCACAACTCAACTCGGAGAAAGAGATAATAACTTTCAAAGAATGACAGCGAGTTGAGCTTTAAAATTCAATAATTTTGCAAAAGTATACACTTTTTTTACAACAATACAGCTGCTGATGTTGATAATACGATAGTTTTTACAAGTACAACTAGACAATATTCAAGGAACAATGAAATAAATTATAATATTTACTCACTTGAGGCTGTGTTGGTCCGTAGTCATTTGAAGTATCAACAATCTCTAGCTTAGCAGTCGAGGTCGGAGGACGACTGACTTTGTCATAGCAAGCATCACACACTCGCACCTAGAGGAGTAATCAAGCATTCAATGCTTACCTTACTCTTTGGATCTTATGAGTAAACTCAAATACAAAGTTCATAAAAGTCAATCGACTTTAACAGAAAAATTAGTACTTGTAAAATAAAATATTATTATGATAATATGGCAAGACTAGAAATTACACATTTCACAAAATATTTCCTGAGTATTCATTATGTATGGACTAATTAAAGGAAATAATAATATACCAACTTTATATTTTTTAAATTACCTACATAAAAAAGAAAATATAAAATCAGAAGATTAATTGAGTTCTTTAACATAAATTACCATACCTCTTTCTCAATCCCAAACTTAGGCAATGTTGATGTCTTGGAGCTACACTGCTGACAAAAAACTTGACCACAAGCGCGACAGTGATGGCGGCGCACCATTAGAGAGAATGCCACACGACATCTAAACATAATTAATGGAGCTACACAATAGTTCAATGGATCCGAACCTAGGGGTAATTACCTCTATGGGTAAAACAGAGTTTTAATACACTGACTTTTAATACATGCAGTGTGCACATTTTGGAGAAATGACCAAAGGATGGCTAATATTCATAAGGCCGTGCAGCACCTCCGATTTCCTTATTGGTTAGTAGTAAGAACATAATACAATAAACCATAATAAATGCTCTTTATGTTTAAACATTTAATTAATGTAATAATTTGTACTTGCTTAAAATATTGGGTCCTTACATATGAAATTAGCGTTTTGTCGTACTGACCACTTTGATCTGAAATATCTCCTCTTTGGTTAAGAATTCCAAATTCAAATTTATAAATTCATTTAGCTGGTACATTTGAGTTTTGAAAACAGTCATTCATTTGTTTTTTTCCTCATTATTTTTTTCTTGGCGTCGCTTATTACCGCACACTGGAAAACATGAAATATCGGTATATTTACGAGTACAAGTTCTACCGTGGCACCAGTGCTACAGAAACAGCTCGAAGGATTA
This sequence comes from Zeuzera pyrina, assembly GCA_907165235.1. Lineage (NCBI taxonomy): Eukaryota > Metazoa > Arthropoda > Insecta > Lepidoptera > Cossidae > Zeuzera > Zeuzera pyrina. Next base: position 10,339,602 of record OU015626.1, on the reverse strand, counting down.
ATGATGTGTACGGCGCTGGTGTCGCAAAAGAGAGCACGTCACGTTTTTGGTATCAACGTTTTCGTTCTGGAAATTTCGACCTTCAGAACCAACCCCGTGGACGGCCGGAGACCAAAGTGGAAAATGAAGAATTAAAGGCTATTGTGGAAGCGGATCCATCACAAAGCACTTCAGAGATAGCTGCAGGCTTCGGGGTAAGTGACAAAACTGTATTAATCCACTTGAAGCAAATCGAGAAAGTAAAAAAACTTGAACGATGGGTACCTCATGAATTGAGTGAATCGAACTTGCAAACAAGCGTCGACTGCTGTGTTACTTTGCTCAACCGACACAATAATAAAGGGATCAAATCGAATCATTACTTGTGATGAAAAGTGGATACTGTACGATAATCGGAAGCGCTCGTCGCAATGGCTGAACCCTGGAGACCCAGCCAAATCCTGCCCTAAACGAAAATTGACTCAGAAAAAGTTACTTATGAGTGTTTGGTGGACTAGTGCCGGTGTCGTTCACTACAGCTTACTAAAATCTGGCCAAACGATTACGATAGATATCTATTGTCAGCAACTGCAAACCATGAAGGAAGAACTAGCTGCTAAACAACCGAGATTGGTCAATCGCTCTAGGTCACTGCTGCTTCACGACAACGCAAGACCACACACTGCACAACAAACAACCACTAAGTTAGATGAGCTACAATTGGAATGTCTGCGACATCCACCGTACTCCCCGGACCTTGCTCCAACAGATTAGCATTTTTTCCGGAATTTGGACAACTTCTTACAAGGAAAAAAAATTCAACTCCGATGCGGCAGTCCAAACCGCCTTCAAAGAGTTTATTGATTCTCGCCCCCATGGTTTTTTTAGTAAAGGGAACAATGAACTACCTATGAGATGGCAAAATTGCATAGATAACAACGGTGCATTTTGATTAATTAAATATATTTTACAAAAAAAAATTGACTTTATATTCCTCCCGTTACAAAACGTCAATTTCATATGTAAGGACCCAATAGTTTTTGAAGGGATATTAATACAAATATAGCGATTTTAAAGTTCAACTTGAATTTGATATAAAGACAATTGAAATTTGATATAAAGACAAAGTATGTATGTATGTAACACAATTAAAACTGAACTGAAATAAGGTACATGACTTCAGTACAAGGTATACCTGTGACAAACTTCACCATCTGCCCACTCTGGTGCTGTGTCTGCAGAAAACATTGCATCGGATTCTTTCAATGGAGGGAACTTATATCCCTCAGCTTTCAGAATATTCACTGTGTCCTGTACATTAAACATTTTATTTAAAATCTCAGACAAACGATTTTACTGAAACAAAAATTATACATACAATTTTGTTGTTTAAAACAAAATAGAGCAATACTAGGTTTTTAACAAAGTTTCTTCTACATTATGACTCAAGTAAATGACTGATAAGATGGACATAATATGATAACAATGCAAGTTGAAAGTGATAAATAGTTGCCATGAATATAAAAAGTAATCAAAATTAAATTTTGATTTTTCCACCATACTTATACTTTACTTTATATTACCATCATTATATCAAATTATAATTAAATGAGAAACAATATACTTCACACTGTATCCCTATTGGGGTAGTCAGAGAGAATTGAACACCAAGCATCTTGGAAAGAAATAGATAGATGAGAAATGATATGTTGAAATGTGAATCATTGTAATATGACATTATAGTTGTTAAAATAAGAATTGAGTGATATGACTAAGCTGTATTAAAAATGCAAGGTTATAAATAAGTTTTAAGGAGAATTTGTGCTACATACGTACATATCACACTTTTTCCTATGGACAAAGCATAAAAGTGCAACCCAACAAAACTACACCTTGATGACCCCTTAGTAATATGTATTTGTGTTTGCTAAATTAATAGCAATGTGGAATCCGACCTTCTTTTGTTTAAAGTAAGTGTATGGTGCGCCGTTATTCAGTGTGTTTCATCCCGAGAGATGTTTAATTCGGCCATTGTGAAAAAAAAAGTGTCAGGTTGCTTGCTCATTGCCTATATTATTTTACAGTCTTTTGGTTGATTTTGAGTTGCTCGGGAAGACAAACAGTTGGTACATTCTAATCTTTTTTTCTCTCCCAAACCCACATGGAAGATTGATTTTATAAGAATTGGTAGGACACGAATTTTGTATACAAAATTTAAATAATTATAGGTAAGATTTATTGTTAGTAATTCTCGTTTCAGTTTCCCTTATTTAACAGAAAATGAAACATAACTATCAAGTAGGTATATATTAGCTATTACATATACATATTATTAGTATTGATGCTTTAACAATCTATTCTTTTGTGCACCAACATTTTGGAAATATAATAATATAGTAAGTAACTGTTGCCTGGTATTTCATTTCAGTGGAATTAAAGAAAAAAGGTAATCATATCCTTTCCCAGTGCTTAATTAATCTACCTCTGTTCTAAATTTTATCGAAATTAGTCCAGTGATTTTAAAACGTTAAAAGCGTAACAGACAAACAGAGAAAAGCACTTTCACATTTATAATAACTGTTACCCACATCTTAACTGGAGGTCGATGATGCTGTAATTTACCCCATATAATTGTTGTGATTCTATTTTTTTAAACTTTCGTGTTACAAGTGGAAAAAAAAAAATTGAAACATGTGTCTCAATATTATAAGAAGTTTGTTTCTCAATTTTTGTACTCAATTTCACGGCAATATTCGATCTCCCTTTTCCTAATTAAAATGTAAAAACCCTTCCTTCGAGGGTCTCTACATTACATAAACTACCATGAGACTAAATTTCATGGTCCAACCTTTAGTAGTTTTTGAGATTTCGTTATTAATCAGGTAGTGAGTGTGTCATATTTCACTATTGTATATGAAAAAAGATAGACAAGTTTTCGTTAAATCTATACAAAAGTCTATAATATTTAATTCATATTATACTTAGATAAATAACAACCCAGAAGTAAAGTAACTAATATGTATTTAAAATGATTTGCAAAAAAAAGGAATTATGAGGCCATTGACACAAACAAGACAATGTAAACACATCCATAATTTAAAGTTATCTAAACTAGCCGATTGGACGTAATTAAATTAAATGAGTCTTCATGTAGTGAATTTCTACTTCTATATATAATATATATGTTTATATCTTACAGCATTAAGCTCCTAAGCCTATACAGTATATTTAATTGAAACTTACGCGAATGAATGGTGCAGTCATTTTCTCAAGCTCGATACTTTACTTACTTCTAAATAATTGTTAAGGAAGTCACACAGAAACGCTAACATGTGAATATAATTGAATTAGGAAAATCAATATGACATATTATGTATCTAAACAACCTTGAAACTACTGTTCAATGAACTGAAAAATGTTAGCTACTACTTGATAAATTATGTACCTAAATATAAGTACTTATACCTTTAACTAACTTTATTATAGAAAGTACATAAATCTCTTTTTTTCGGAAAATACTATTTATTTACATTTATTTATTTATTATTTATCTTAAACATAGCTCGCTTCGATATATAATTCAATAAATCAATACATATTTCAATAAAATAAATCAACACATTCGCACAACTGTCCCTTAACCAAAATTTCGAGCGAACTGAAGAAACTGCATGATGCGCCCACACACGTTCAAGTATGCAGGACGGACTGCATGGCTTGACGGCTTGATGGATTGATGGAAGATGGGCAAAACGATTTCAGTCAAGTATAACTGATCAAGCCAAATCGGCACCACACACGATCAATATGACTTGATCGAACCTCCGCTTCATGCATACTGGACAGAATTGATAAAGCATACTGGATGGTGTGTGGCTGGCTTAAGCTTTCAATGCAATATGATCTCAAAGAAAAATCTACACAGATATTACGACATTTATGGTGATATTATTATTACCTAAACAATTATTAAAATTTCCAATTAAGCAGTTAGCTACCATTTAGCTTTTTTAAGAAAATACAGTACATATTACGTTACAATTACATTATACATATGTCATATGTATGTGCACAAACCTGTGTATATTATACATGGTATGTTCAATAAAAGAGTAATAAAATATGGGTTGCTTGCCTGTTAGTGAGACCGTATATAAATAAGAAACTGACTATTGCCTTTGCAATGAGAATTAGTAGGTCTAACCAGTCATATCTTGTGTATAGGTCAGTCTAAAGATTAGTTGAGTAAGAATAGTTTTGTAGAGTGGTCATTTATCATACAAAGAGTAGTTGGATGAAGGGAGTCAGAGATAATTAATTCTAACCATCACTGTGGGCAAAGAGATACAGAAGAAGTCTAAATCTGATTCCATAATAATACAGCAGATAGGATTAGCATAATTTTAACTACTAATATTCTTTGCTTACAGTAAAAATTAATAAATAAGTGGGAGTTTAGTGAATGTAGGGTGTGTGCTTTTATACAATACTGGATTCGTTTGGAACTCAGTCATAATGCATACATGTATGTATACTGACATTTTACTCACACTCATCATACTCCTATTTGTGTAACTTTCACATTTCTAATTGGTAAATCTGGATGTGTCACCATTATTTATTTAATAGATATATAGATATAAGAATTAATCATAACTCTCAATTACACTACAGTAAATACATACTTGAACAGCTCTATACTTTGGGTTGTTGCGAAAAGCAAATGCCCATGCTTGTATCAGCTCCAAAATCTTGTTGCGCAGATTTTCATGTTGCGTTGATTTCACTAAGTCACGTAACATTTCACAGAATGCTTTTGATGCCACTTCATCATGCACACCTGAACCTATTAGGGAAGATTTCATTACAAAATAATATACAAGGTGCAACCAAACTGAAATACTGGCTAGTGGTTGGTACATCATCATTAACTAATACTCTTCTATTTCTAAACAGAGGCTTCCCCGAGGCACACCAATGAACCTAATTTTGAATTTATTCGAACTTACTTGAAGTTATTCAGGAAGTAAACTAATCACCATAAGGTTATGCTTTCAAATGAAAGAAAAACAAGCAAGTACACATTTAGTTTTTAAATTTTTAGCTAAAGAAGGAATAAATGGATAGTTTTAAAAACATAATAAAATTTTAATAAAAAAATTAAATATAATATTATTTTTGGTAAATACATCCAGTACTAATAACTTTTTAAGGAATTTCATATAATTCTTGCTTCTAAATCAAATTCGTGTTTATATGCACTTCAAACTAAGCATATTTACAATAAAAAAGTTTAGGCAGCAGGGCCTTGCTAATCCGGACTCCTACTTATTTGATGATTGCGGTAATACGGGGGTGGCAGGGAAATTTGCGAGGGATGCTAAAGTTATCTCACATATGTTGCGGTTTCACGATTAAGTATGAAAATATTCAAAATACTATAACGAGTATTTACAGACTTTTCAAGACAAACTTCTATTTTTTTTTAACTTCATATCAAACACACAGATTTCTTACATGTTTGTAATTCTCTACACAGATCTTGTCTCATCTGTCTTATTTGTACTTTTTAATAATTAAAGTAAGTAACCTAAACATAGTGTTTCATTGTCATTAAAATATTGCAGACCGCAATCTAAACACCTTGATAATCTGCCAAGTACCTTGTTTGTCTGTCTGGATTAGTGAGGTCCTACTGTAGTTCTTTATATTATGAGATAGATTATTTATTCTCTTACATATAAAAATAGAAATTAGAAAGTAAATTCTACAAAGTAAATGAAAAAAAGAAAAAAAATGCTTCATCGTTACAAAAAAATTTTTTCTATTTCCATTATTTGGTATAAAGCACAATATAAAAATGTATAAAAAATGAAATGTGAAGAATTGTCATGAGTTTATGCTCAAGACAAGCATTATACAAAAAATACAATTGATGAGAAGGACCTTTAAATGCGATATAAACATGATTCTAAGCCTGCTTGAAAATAATTATAGATATATTACTCATTAGATCAATACGTTAATTGATGTTTCTAAAATCACAAATACAGACTTACCACAATTTTTGACAATACTCTCGAGGGTAAGTAAAGCGAACATGGCTTGGTGTGGGTTTTGTGAGTAAAGCTTCTTTTTAACAGCAGCCACTGCATATTTTGGTCTAAAAGAACATACCAAGCTCATAAACAAACAAAAATATTTTTAATGAACTCATCGAATACAGCAAATGACAGATGTGTGTACTTACGAGCAATCGTTTTGCCTGATCAAATCACAAATTTGTAAAATTGTCGGCCAATCGGGATCCAGACGTAGATTACTTGTCGCTTTATCTAGAACAAATTATTTCACCATTATTACCTATACAGAAATCGTAATGAATAGTCAAGGTTCACTAGTCAATCGCATAAAAAAACTAATAATTACACGGACAATACTTCTTGTTTAGTTTTACGTATTGTAGAAATAAGGAAAGTAAACGTTAATAAGAGAATATACATAAAAATATTGTACACCTATGATAACACATAGTAAGCCTATCGGAGAAACCCGTTATATGGATTAACATAATACACTCACCAAGTAACTTCTCAAAATTATTTGCGCGAAACATCTTTTCTTTGACTGTAATAAACTTTTATTTTAGAAAATCAACTTAGGTCTTCGATTCAATGGATAGAAAAATGACAGCACACTTTTGTCAATTTTATTTTGTTACTTTTCACGTCACATAATGTTGGCAGCCTTGAATTCAAATGTCAATTGTTATTTTTATTTAATTTTGTACGATTTTCCCTTGAGAGGGAAGACAAAGGAATCTATGCCTGTAGCAGCCGGTGTCTGCAGCAATAGATATATGTACTATTCATCAAATTATTTTATTGAAATGTTGACGTAGTATGTACGTTATAATGTTTTTATTTTATTTTATTTGGGAAGCTTACAGCAACGTTTACAACGTAAATCTATAAACAAAAACATTCACAATTTTGCCAATTACAAGATACCGCATATAAATGTTGAATATATAGTAAATGTTAATACGTCTATCAACATGTACATGTTTAATACCCTAATGAAAAATTTATTCTCCTACAAATTTATGACATAAAATTTCTTACTAGTGAAAGTTTGAGATGTCTTATACTACTACAAAACAAATCCAAATTATTATCTTCATGTAAACTATTATATTCGGTACTACTACGAATCAGAAAACTATTTTCTCTATATTTTACGCGACTAATTGCAATATCAAGCAACACCTTCCTATTACCACGTAGAAATCGAGTAGGTACTCTCAATGAAATTTTGCTAAGGAGCTCGGAACAATCTATTTTCCCTTGTGAAATTTTAGCAAGAAAACTTACGTCAGCTATTTTTCTACGGTAGTTTAATGGTAACAAATGAAACTTTGCACATCGGTCCTTATAATTTAAATAAGGAGTTTGAAATTTATAACTAAGAAATCTGGTAAATTTCTTCTGAATCCGGTCTATTTTGTTTATGTGTATATTATAACATGGATTCCAAATTTGAGATGCATATTCTAAATGACTCCGGACATATGTACAATAAACTACTTTAATAGCTTTCATATTGCTGAATGACTTTGATAGCCGTATAATGAAGCCGAGCGCTTTATAAGCTTTATCTACGACATGTTCAACGTGACGCTCAAACATTAGTTTACTGTCATGGATGACACCCAGATCCTTGTTCTCGTTATTCCTAGCAAGAAGTTGATTTTTTATTGTATATTTAAAAATAGTAGGGTTAAATTTCCTTCTTGGAGTTTCTGGTGACAAATATATTGAAGTAGTCTTTCTAGTAGAATCCGCTGAGGAAGGCTAATTCACTAAAAAAATCTCACCATCGCGCTACTATACAAGCACTTATTTTAACGATTCCACATAATGCATAGCAGCGTAGATACTTGTACATAAAACTACACCAATTTTATATCACCATATCTATTGTCTACTAGAAACAATTTTCGAATAATTAAAGTAAACGCCAACTACTGCCAATAAAATCCCGCCAAAAACTAATTTATTAAATGCAATATTATTTTCCAGTTCTTGGGAGGCAAAGGGAAATATACCTATAGCCATTTCTTTAGTATGGATACTAGGGTGATATTACACTAATATTTACATGATTATTTCTCGTACCTAGATCATTACTTATGAAGTTGTTGATTATAGCATAAAGTACATACATACGTTAATATTTATAAACTTAAAACTATAGACATTATCTAAATAATAGACTTCCTCAAAATTGCCGCTTAGAAAGCTGTCATTGCTTAAGGTACCCAGCAGACCAGTGTTGCCGACTTAGTGGATTTTCCACTAAATCTGGTGGTTTGAACCCCCTTTTAGTGGGGGAAATATTGCGTTTAGTGGCTGGTGATTTTTCTGGTGGTTTAGTGGAATAGAATTTTTCCTATTTTTTTTTATTTAGTACATAATCACGCCAGTATAAAGTTTGGACGTTGCAGTTCATAATATTTCTAATTTATTTTAGGGGTATTTACTTTACTATGTGAGCAACACTAAATCTCTGTTGTCAAGTAACACGGGGATTTCCCTTAAAATATGTTGTTTATAGCAGTTTTCTGTCAGGTGAAGCGGGGATTTCCAGCAAAATATTTTTTATATTCTAAACTTTCTTCTTTCTCAAATTGGTCTTATTCACTGTCTGAAGTTTGTTCGCGAGGGATAGGTCACTTAATGAAAAATATGCCGAAACCTCAGTATTCTCAAAAGTTTCGGGATTCTTGGCTGCAAGACCCTGCTTTAAAAGATTGGCTTCAGATGATTGAAAGTACTACTGGCCAAGTAGCGAAGTGCAAATTTTGTGGTACCACTTTAAGGAGCCATTATGGAGACTTAAAATCACATGGAATGTCGAAGAAACATCAACAAAATGCAAAGGTAAGCTAACACGACTATTTTATTACGGTAAAGCATGGTCAATAATGTGTCCATGTGGTACCGCATTTAGCATTACCTCATATTATCTTCCTGAGGGTGTCGTAATACGTGTCTGAGGGATGTGAAAATGGCAGCAGTGCTTCCCGTGAATGCAACATTTTGCATTGTAGTGTTCATAAATCCGCCTCGCCTACCAAGTTTGATGAGTGTTAGCAAAGTAGACAGAGTGCATTTATTTTTTAAACGACTGCCCAAAAAAAGGAGTGTAATTTGTTTAGAGTTTAAAAAAAATTAGGGTATCGTTGGAATCCTTACATTCTTATCCCGAGTGACATAGGCTATATTTTTTTTTGGAGATAGCTGTCGTGTTTTTTTTTTAAATTTATTTTTTAAACTTATTACATTATTGTAAATTGTTGCAGATTATCACTGAGCAACCCAAATTACCATTTAAACCAGAACCCATTGGAAGTCAAAAAAAGGAAGAGGCCAGGCTTGCTTTGTTTACAGCTATGCATACGAGTATACGAGTAGTTGACCATTTAGGTGAGGTAATCAATCATAGCCATCAAAGGGAAATAGATAAAGTACAACTACACCGAACGAAGTGCACCGCGGTCATAAAAAATGTATTAGCATCACATTTCATTGAGGTTTTAAAACAAGATATTAAGGATCAATCATACAGTTTATTGATTGATGAATCAACAGATATTGCTGTTCAGAAATATTTGGGTTTGGTTATAATTTATTATAGTAAAGCACACCAAAAAATAGCATCTACATATTTAGACCTTGCAGAGCTGCATGAATGCAACGCTGAGGGTATTGTCTCTACTTTATGGGCATTGGTACAGACAACGCTTCCGTAATGGTTGGAGTAAATAATGGAGTTTTTGCGCAGTTGAAAGCAGAGGTACCACATTTGATTCTAGTGCGTTGTTTATGTCATTCCTTGCAACTGGCTGTTTCTGCTGCTGCAAAGCAATTTTTGCCGAGGAATTTAGAATTTTTAATTAGGGAGACCTATGATTGGTTTGCTCGCTCTTCTTCTAGACAAAGTGTTTATAAGGAGCTATACAAAGCAATGAATGATGGCCATAAACCACTTAAAATCGTTCAAGCATGTCAGACACGATGGTTGTCAATAGAATCAGCAGTCTCGAGAATATATACGCAATGGCTAGAGCTAAAAACTCATTTTTCTATAGCCAAGATCCACGAAAGGTGTCACACAGCAGAATTATTGCACTCTATGTATGCGAACGAGATGAATTACGCATATATTTCATTTTTATATCCAATATTAATTGAGATAAACAGAGTCCACAAAATGTTTGAGTCAAAAGATACAGACCATACCAAATTGTGCGATGAGTTGATCAACCTGATAGATATGCTTGTCAGCAAAGTCACGTATAAATAAAGTTAATATTTTCACTCAAAATATTCGTGATTTTTTGGGTCAAAGATGTTATTTGGGATTCCGATTTGAAAAACAAATACAAGAGATGAGAGAAAAAGGATTACCAGCAGCAGAGGAAGTATCAATACGGAATCGGTGTATACAGTTTATAGTTAGTCTGATTGAAGAAATTAAAAACAGGCTGCCGGAAAATGTGACTTTGATGAAAAAGATTTCTCGAGTAAGTGTTCAACAAGCACTAAATCACAACAAAGAAGATCTAATCGACATAATGTCTCAATTAAATAAAAAAACAGACTTCATTGCAAAAGTTGATGATCAGTGGCGACAAATACATTTAATGAAATGGAGTGAAACCAAAGACACAAAAAAGTTTTGGATCGAAGTGTTGCATTTTAAAGACGCTCAAGGAGAAGCTAGATTTCAAGATTTAGCGAATTTTGCAATTTCTCTTTTAATATTACCACACTCCAATGCCGACGTCGAAAGATTGTTTAGCAGCATGAACATTATAAAAAATAAACAGAGGAATCGTATGAAGTTGAATCTTTTATGTGCCATATTAAGAGTACGCTGCGGTATGAGGGTGATAGGTAAATGCTGCAATGACTATGAAATTCCAATACACGTTATAAAAAAAATTGGCACCAATGAATCATATCGTTCCTTGGAAATTGATGATGATGGTGGCGGTGAAATAGACACATCTGATGACGATTTGTAATAATTTTAATATGTTTCATTTTCGTAATAAACGTTTTTCATATATCCCTGCTTATTTTTCTTTCATATTAACAATAAAAAAGATTTGACAAATTTAGTGGCTTTTTAACTTTGGTTGTTTTTGGTTAGTGGTTTTCTGGTGGTTTTAGAAGTCGAATCTGGTGGACAGCTCGTTCACCTGTTGGCAACACTGCAGCAGACTGCCAGCATTGCCTCTTTGAATAGCCAAACTGATTCGCTGACGGAGGAAGCTGCCAGCCCGGCGGTCTCCCGAAGCCTCGACCAGTCTTTTACCAATATCAGAAACCAGTCGATGGGCTTCGGGGCCCCAGGGACCCAAAGTTTCGACTGCAAAGGGCGTAAATATGAAACTCTCAGAGAGACTCGCATACTTACGCCGCTTCAAGTTCTCAGCAGTGCTAGCCGCGGCACCTGCTGCCTTGGAAGTCGCCGTCACATGGGAAACAGCAAATGTATCGACACGAGTGGCATCCCACACCAGCGATCTTCTAAGTTTCCAAGGAATGAGTGTCAAACCATCCGGTATCCTGCCGTCGCTGCGCGGCGGCTCATTCCAGTGTTTCTGAGAAAAGGTCGAGGTAGGCAGGTTAGTACTCGGACAAACACTTAACCAAGCATTTCAAGCATCAGTCAAGCACGGCACCTCAACCAATCCTAAGGAAGGGCGAATAACAGATAGGAAAAGGTATTCCGTGCTGTAGGCTGACGAAAGAAAAGCAGGCAGTGACACACTCGAGATTTTGCATATGCCCAGGCCTCCATAACAGATAGGAAGTGAGGCTTGATTCCAGACCCTGTCATCAACAAAGGAGCAACTCAATATTTTAGATAATGTATTTTTGAGAATATTGTCTACAGATTTTAAAAGCGTTTGAAATTTAAAAAGCTGCGAAGAGCATATTATGTAAATTTTTGAACGAAAAGGAGAGCCATGTGGGAATTAATTTTGAAAAGTTTGTCTGAAGACAGGCTGAATTTTTGTATTTGATCATTGATAAAGCAGGGTATGAAGTCATCTAAAACGGGAGCACCTAGGAGATACAGCAATTCTTTTGACAAGACTTTAACATTTGTTGCCAAATTGTAAAATTTATTAATTATTTCATTTTTTTAATAATTGGAACAGAATCGGAAACAAAAAGTTCACATTTAGAAAAATTTAATTCTAAGCCAATATCTTTAAACCTTTGAATGAGGGTTTTAAGGTCATCTAAAATAGTAATTGCTTTACCTCCTATTGTTCCGTCGTCAAGGTACCAAATATTAAATGTGGAATATAAATTACAAATCGTAGGTTGGATAGCAAAACTGAAAATAGCTGGTCCGAGAGGATCATCTTCTTAACAGCCAACTTCGGAATGTAATAAATTATCATTATATATTAATTTTGAAGGACTACTGTAAGATTGCCAGAGGTAGGAATATCAGGATATGTGTCCGGAACATGCTGTTTTATCTGTGTCAACAAGGTGGATATATCAACAGAATTAAACATTTAGTATGTTCTCATTTAATTATTAATTACCTTGTGACATCCACATAGATAAACAAATATCTCTTTTTGAGTGCCTGCTTGCTTGCTGTGTCACATAATAACAGATTGTCAAATATTTGTAATAGTATAATTGTTGTTTGTAATGTGAATGTCTTGTTTGTTATGTACTACACAACCAAATCCTAAATTTTGTATTTAATTAATGGAACTGTTTTGGTCTGTTTATGTTTAATGTTTGCGAATTATGTATTGAATATGACTGTTAGTTTCCTGAATAAATAAATAAATAAAAAAAAATGAAAAAATAAATAAATGCATTTTTTATGTCTACTTTGAGGAGTACCTCACCTCCATCATGTGTCAAGAAAGCACGCGTCGCATGCACTGCCGCTTCACATCTCTCTTTGAGCCAAAACCTACTTGTGTAGGACAAAAATAGTTTGATACGGTAAATGATACTATGAATGTGTAACACTATCGTATTCTCATATAATATAAGATCATATTAAGGTATATACTATTTTGTGCTGGTTATTCCGGTTCGACACGCCATCGTCATACCAGAACAAAAGTAGGTACCGAAATATAAACAAAAATTCGAAACCTAGTAAAAATAATAAGTGTAGCAACATTGTCAAAAACGTTGCTGTTATATTAGATACATAGCTGTTTTCAATCATTATTTGTGAAAAACTTGCATCGTCATATTTGACTTGGCAATTTACAATCAAACAAACATCAAGTATGCAGCAACCTATCACGCTACCTGGGATCCCAGATAGCAATTTAAACTTAAACCGAGCGTGCAATAGGTCTGACGTATCAAAAAAAGGCTGCACAAAGTGTGTTGGGAACCGTATGGCAAGCGTATACACTTGAGGTACATTAAACTCATGAGTTTCTTGTTACCAAATATCAAATAACAGCGAGCATTTGAGATTTCTTCCGGAATATTAATATGTGTGATTAACTTTGCTCTAATTTCATGTAAACAGCCTTATAATAATCAGTGTTGATTAGTATGAGGCTGTTTATATAATTAAAAATGGAGTGAATTATAAAGAATAACTAAAGTTGATATTTTCTTAAAATCACGCCCGACTCGCAAGATAAAGCCAAGCATTCCTTGCCTTGCTAGTAATATTATCAGTGAGGCTTAAATAATAATTTTGTATCAACAATTACGCCCAAATCTCTCACCTCCGTGACCCTACTAATAGGAACGTTGTTTATGGATATATAATTAATGAATAATTAAACTGAATAAGATTCAATTTTCTAGTAAAAGATATTTATGTTACATTTACTAATATTTAATTTCAGTCGGTTGCTATTACAGTAAGCAAAAAGCGATTTAAATCACCTGTAATAAAACACAATCGTGTTGATCTTTGATTACTCGGATTTTTTTTTATCATCTGCAAATAAAAGTATATTCAAATGATGAAAGTGAGACAATACATCATTTATAAAAATATTGAAGAGCAGGGGACCGAGGTGGGAGCCCTGAGGAATGCCTGATGAAATAGGGTATATTCCTTTACAGTTTACAGCCTGTGTTCGTTCACGAAGGTAAGATGTGACTCAACGAAGAAGATTGCGGTGAATACTTTTTAATGAGCAAACTATGCGAAATCTTATCGAAAGCTTTTGAATAGTCTGTATACACGGTGTCCACCTGAAACCCCAAATCCATTGTCTTGTCCAAAGTTTTGGTACTCGCACAAATTAGTTTCAGTAGATCTTGATGTTACAAAACCATGTTGTTGTGCCAGTAAATTAGGTCTTTTAACAGAGAAAATAGCATCATAAATTATTTTTTCAAACAGATTTGGTATAACACTTAATTTAGAAATCAGACGATAATTAATAGGAATATTATGCTTATCACCAGATTTATGAATAGGCACCAAAAAGGAACGCTTCCAGAAGTCGGGCATATTACCCGTGCTCAAAGATAAGGGAAATAATAAATGTAAAGGTTTAGCGAGTTTCTCACGACATCTATATAAAAATAAGAGTGGGATACCATCTGGCCCTGCCGTCTTAATAGTATTCAATTGATTTAAATACTTTAAAACTAACTGCGGAGTAAGCTCAACTGACTGTCAATTAATCCGCGAATTCAGTTGATCAATAGAGGGTTAATTTGTGTAGAAAGATTGCTATCGTTATTTGGTTCAAAAGTTGAATGAAACTACTTATTAAACAAATTAGTAATTTTGTCACCGTCGGATGAGGAAACATTCTCGGAAACATTTCCCAGAATAAACCTCAAATGCTTGCCGTTATGGTAATATTAATATGGGTGATTAACTTTGCTTTGGTTTTATGTAAAAAGCCTTATAGTAATCACTGAAATGAAACCAGAGCTAAGTCATATTATCATCACCTACGTAAATATTAATATTAAACCTATTTACACAAAAGCAGAGCAAAGTAGAGTTATTAATTATTATGGAGAGTGATAGTGTCATATCTTCAGTCTTCAAGGACTTTATTGCTGTGTCTTTGTGGACATAATCTGAAAAAAAAATGTGTAACAGGTAATAAATACAATTATTATACAATGTAAATAGTCATCACTTTCTTGATTTTTTGTGGTTTATACACGTGTCAGTGGGATTTTCTGTTATATTTCTGGTTTTTATTCTTTTTTTCTGAGCTCTGTGTCCTAATCATACATATTTGTTAATTATAATTGTTGATTTTTAATAGGTATGCATATATTAAATAATGAATTCTTATATTCCTCCAAAACCTCCAGCCCCCTTATTCACAACGCTTCGAAAACTTTCCGTGGCGGAAAGGGCCGATCGTCGGAAAGCATAAATTCAATCCGACGGATTGGAAAATGCTATTCACAAACTCTATCGGAATCTCATCGGAAAGGACTTTACGAATCCGAAAGAAAATGCATTTATGAAGCATGTTACAAAATGGTAGAAATCGTTTTCGTTTTGGTAGAAAATATTAGTGTGGTTTAAATGTATCATTTTGACAATCACAATGTATTTGGTAAAATATCATTTTAAACAGACAAATAAACAACTTAGACAAAGAAATTACTTAGTCTTTTTTAAGATTAAAACATTTTTGTAAATTATTTTATTTACATTCGAAGAACTAAACGGGTTTTATAAATACGAAATACTGTCTGTGCTTATCGTCTGTGCGTGCTACAAGTTCAAATAAATTATACTAGATGTCGCTTAGTAAAAATTAATAATAACTACAATAGAAAGTACAATAGCGTTTTTATTTTTGATCCTTGTTGTTTCTAAAAATACCTCAAACACCACAAACAATGTTTAGCTATTGATTGCGCAACT
Source organism: Zeuzera pyrina (assembly GCA_907165235.1). Classification (NCBI taxonomy): domain Eukaryota; kingdom Metazoa; phylum Arthropoda; class Insecta; order Lepidoptera; family Cossidae; genus Zeuzera; species Zeuzera pyrina. Next base: position 10,323,684 of record OU015626.1, on the reverse strand, counting down.
AATAAAATATGTTATAAAAATATAAGGCAAATTAATCCTTAGCCATGTATTTAAAAAGGGCACGAATTTGTCTAGAAGTGTAGATTACATACGCGCACGCAATTTTTCTAGATTTTTGACGACAAAAGTCGTCGATTATATACATATTACATTAATTTACTCTTCTCGGAAACGTTTTCGACACTAAAAAGTCGTCGGAAGCATCCGAAGGTTTCGTCCCGAAATGAACTGTCAAATCATATCATTTCGGATTTGTGAATTGCGTTTAGACAAAATCATCGAAAAGTTTCCTGTCGGATACGGAAAGTCGAGTTTCCGACGTTTGTGAATAACCCCGCTGATCCTCCGAATTTTTCTCAAGAAATCATGGTAATAAATCTCCAGAATTATTAATTTATAATTATTATATTTAATAGAAAAATCTTAATTAATGGATCCACAAACTGGGTTCCTACTCAAACAGTTATTGACTTTTCAAGGTCAAATTCTTTCTTCACACATTTTTGCTTACCATACTTCTCTCCCAGTAAACACTTATATACTTCCCACTATACAATGCCATAACTGTTCTCGATTTGGCCATGTCCGATCTCATTGTCTCATTGTCGCTCAAAACCAAGATGTTTTCGCTGTTCACAACCCCATTCTGGGGAAAATTGTGATATTCCTGAAAACTTATCGACCTGCCTTTACTGTTCTGGTCATAACTTTGCCACTAATAAATCCTGCCCTGAACATTCTAGACAAAATTCTATCAAAACAATTCTATCAACCTCTTTTAGATATTGAGTTATTGAGGGCAATTCTAAGTCGTAGTGCAGATCTACGTTGCGCAAGTAAAGAAGGGCACCGGCGGCCCTGCGTATGAATCAGTTCAGAATTCCTTGGAGGGAGTGGATATGAGTGGGCGCAGCGTGAGCGAATACTACGTTGGCGTACGTCATGATAGGCCTGACGCACGTCTTGTATAAAGCAACTTTATGTCTGAGGGACATTCTGCTTTTCGCGCAAATGAGTATATCGAGACGGGACAAACGCGGCGCGGTCGCAGACCGTTTTGATGTGATGGCGGAAGGTTATGGCACTGTCGCATAGGAATTTGACTTTCCTAGTCCAGGTGATATCCTGATCGAAAAGTGCAATCGTGCGGATAGTGTTAGCGTGGTGGGCGCGTCTGGTCGTCGTGCCTTTCGAAAAATATGCGGCGGCACTTTTCTCGGGGTTGCCACTTTGCAACGTCGCCCGCTCAAGCCGATAGAGTGAGGTGTGGGTTGAGTAATTGAAGATGTTAATCAATAATATCACCTGGAGAGTGGTGTACCTAATTTGTTTAAGGGCGCCTAGTACACCTCTGCAATCGACATCTAATGGGATAGGTGTTAGTGTTATTAAATTAGATACAAGAAAACATCACATGAAGATACAACATTTATTTCTTACTCCTTTTAGCAAATCACATTGGTGAATTCAATGAGGTCATAGATATATTGTTTATAACAATTTTAAAAGATTAAATGATAATAATGCACAACATTATTTTGTTTCTTGTTACTTATTTATAATGAAAGAATATCTAGTATCTAACAGCACTTAGGTAAGAATAAATTTACAGAGTAATTATTAGCATTAAAGTTTTACAAGTATTGAGCTCAGATATTACTTGTTATACAATAACATAATTCATTTATGTTATCCTAAATCCAAGAGGTATATACTTAATTATAAAGATTTATAAATGATTACATGGTTTATGCACTGCATTTAGATTCTTAGTAGTACTACAGATACATAAATCATAGCATACTTTATACATTAGAATTAAATATTAAATTTAGAGAGAAAAACCTAGTACATTCACAATATCATTACGTGGAGCTAATATCAAACGGAGAGTCATTTCTTAGTTTTAAAGAGAAAGTGTTATCAGTATTATCCCTGATAAATCAAAAGAAGGAGGTGATCATCCACCAACTAGACCTACTCCTCAGCATTCCCCTTTGTAGAGCATCTACTTGAATTACAGCACCCACGTGTCACGATCTTCTATAATGCCCCTTTTAAAAGGACCTGCGACCTGGCCACCCGTTCTTCCACCAAGAGCGAAGAAAATTCAGACTTCTTGATATGCACGTAGAGTATTGTGTACCAAACCATTCTAGGTACTAATTGGATATTTAAGTTATACTGAGCTTTAGATAATTTAGAATAGTTTTTAGTACTATTTCTAGGTATTCATTGAATACAGGGACAGGAGGCCTACCGGATTTTGTTAGGTGTCCTTAGAACTCTGTAACATGCACACGTAGACATTAGGATCCTATTACCTAGCCCTATTATTATAATGCTCTCCTTTCTCTCCAGATAAAATACTCACCATGAGATAACCTATGTTAAACTATCATTACTAAATTAAGACATAAATTATAAATGGGGTGCTAATCCCACACAAGGAAAGCATAAACTTGAGCCGAGGCGGCATCTGGATTAACGACTTATTACTCCTTAGATGAGACAGCTCGTTCCGCAGCAAAAAGAAAAAGGCCTCTCCAGACGGACAGTCGGATTCAAAGTCGGACCTAGGCTCATGACCGCCACTTGGAGGAGTTGAGAGACTCTGAGGCGACTACGATCTGATGTGAAGTGAGATATCGTCCGCGCATAGGGCGAGCTCTACACCGGGGGTTTTGGGGACGACGTTCATGTAGAGCGAGTAGAGAGTGGGCGATAAAACGAAGCCCTGTGGGACGCCTGCCCTGATGGGGTGGGGAGGGGAGAGCATCTCTTCGACTCTATAGCGGAAAGAGCGGTCTGACAAAGAGTCCCATACTATTCGTACGAGATCGTCCGGCACGCCGAGCTGGCGCAACTCGTACACCAGTCCGGCGTGCCACGCTTTGTCGAACGCCTTCGCTACATCGAAAAAGAGAGTCCCCGTGCCTATGTAGTGACTCAGGCGGTTAAGGCCCTCCAGGATGTGTTCCGTGAGGCGATGCACTTGTTGTATACACGGGTGTTTAGCTCGAAAGCCAAATTGCTCGTGTATGAAGAGACCGGAAGTGTTTAAGTGGGCTTTGAGACAAGCCAGAAGGACCCGTTCGTAAATTTTTCCTAGCACGCTAAGGAGACTGATGGGACGATCGCTATTGGGGTTTTTGCGGGGTTTACCCGGTTTCGGGATGATCCCTTACTTCTAGGCGGCTGGAAAGACGCGAAACGCCTTATGATAATAATAATGATGATAGCTACTAAGAGCGCGAGAAGACGTATCGAAAACAGTTTTACTACTTGGTTAGAGATGCCGTCTCTACCGGGGGCTTTTCTAGGTTTGAGAATCTTGACAATGTCCTGAAGCTCGTCAACTGTCGCGGGTCTGAGTTGGCAAGGGGCGGTCTCAGTACGGAGCTTACTTTGCGATTGATTATGTCTAAATGGTTCTGATCTACAGGCTAAGAACTAGGAGAGCATTGGACTTCCAGAGTGTCAGCCACGAGTTCGGCTTTATCTATGTCGTCGGAAGCTGTCTGTCTGTTTGGTTTCGTCAGAGGTGACATTGTTTGGAACCTCGCTGATTTGAGAGATTAGGCCAACTTCCAGTATGCCTGATGCGTCGGCTCGATCTCTTGCATCAGATCGCTTCACCTATTTTCCCCAAGTTCGGAAATTCGGTCTTTTACTCAGTGTTGGAGGGCGCGTAAGTTACGTCTATTCGTTTCTGAGGGAAACATATCGTAAGCGCGGCTCGCGACGTTTTCGGTTCTAATTAGCCGGCGGATATCCCCAGGGAGTTCGCAGCGGCGGCCATTCGCCGTTGGGACCTCCCGGGACCACAAAGAGACCGAGTCGCAGATGTGGGCGGTGAGCGCGTCTTTCGCCGTGGTTGTGTCCTCAGCGGTCACAAAGTTCGGAGGCGGCTCCTAACAAAGAGAGATCGTGGCAAAGAAGCTAGAAAGGGCGAAGGCGTCAATCTGGATCCCGGGGAGTGAAGAGGACATTCCTAAGGATCCTCTCCAGTTTCTTGTGGGCCAGAATGACGAGAAAGAGGAGCTGAGCACAAACGAGTGGAAGATATTATATCCCATATGTTTTGTAGGAAAACTGGAAGATTCATGGACGAAACCAGGAAGGGAGAACCATCAGGCCAACTATAACTGGAGTTCAAACCACCGTACAATTTCCAATGGTGACAGTGCAAGTGCACTGGGCCTCAGTGCCGCGCGGCTCCCCCACTCCCTCGTCCCGCTGTACGTTTGCAGCTTTAGCGACCGGGTAGAGTAGGTGCCATTTTCAGAAACATTAATTTTATTTTTATTTTTGTATGAAAGAAAAAGTTATGAACTTTTAAAAGTCGTCGAACAAAAGCTATTGGGAATAATATTAAGAACAAAATACTAAGAGGTTATTAGTATTTTTAAAATTACCTTGTATATGTATATCTGACGATATCGTAACTTTACTGGGTTAATCGGTAACTATGTTGGTATTTATGTATGGTTTTTACTCCTATCTAGGTTACCACAGGTATGTATGTATCGATCTCCTACAAATTGTAATTAAATGACTGACAGCAATAAATAGTTTTCCGTACAGATGGACAAATGGAGAGATGGTATGGATTTTTTGAGCTTCAAGGCTAGTTATTTCTATGTTATTATCGTTCGACATCATAAAATAGTGCGCAAGAGCTTGCAGACAGAAATTGCGTAAATGCAATTGAAAATTGATGGCGCGTCAAGTAAAACGGTGGGGTTATTACCTAAAAATTTGCAGCAGCGACAGCCACGCGATCACTGCGCGTGGTGAGTAATTGTAATAAAAAATTGGTATCGTGTATGACGATTACGTATCTATTATTTACCGTATTACCGTAAAATGCATTTTTCTCGGTAGATTTAGTCCCACTATAAAAATTACGTCATACAAATGATTATTTCATTTGTTAAGTGTTGATTAAGACTGATTATTATTAATCTCGAATACTCTAGCCACTGAAGATTATGTAATATTTGTTTTACTAAGTGTTGAATAAAATTGGTTATAATTTCATATTCTCAAAAAAATACTTTATTTCAAATTACTGTTTTATAATATAAATAAACATCAAATAATAATCAACCTCTTACATAATTTATTATTTAGCCTTACCATTTTGACGGTTTAATTTAAACTTCTTACAGAATGAATATTGCTTCTTTTTCATATTCTTGATATATATCAAATCAATAAAAAATAGAATATCCGATATGTATATTAGATATTAGTTTTTGCCTGCGACTTCGTTCGCATGAAATTCAAAAACACCCAATATCTTTATAAATTATAACCTATACCTTATTCTGCTGTATGAGCTATATTACTGTAAAGTTTCATCAAAATCAGTTGAGTAGTTTTTGCGTGAAAGATTAACAAGCATTCATACATCCATACATCCATCCTCACAAACTTTCGCATTTATAATATTAGTAGGATTATATATTAGTAGGATAGGACATCAGATTTTTGAGAACCTTGGTTTTAGTGACACCAGTCGTCTCGCATACAATTTTAGAATTTTAGTATGATTCCGAGAAATATTATTAAGCTTTTCTTATACATTTATGAAGGTTAATAAAATGTATTATATTTCAACATTTTTAGTAACTAAATTATGTTAGAACCATGGTTAAAACAGAATGTGTTAACTAGGTGAAATGAACTTATTGTGCAAAATATTTTATTTTAACTATCTAGTCTCACCTTTTCCATTTGTTGTCTTCACTCGTTTTGAATGGAAAGGTCAATGACTATGACCTCAACCGTCTGGATTCGATTCTGGGTTGGGTCAATTTAGGAATCGAACTGTTTTGGATTGTCTCGGGTTTTGGATGTCCTGGGAGATAGCCCTAGTAGTCTTCATCTGGTTCTCATAGCACAGGGAATGGCCTAGTTTGAAACCAGATAATTGGTGTGTATTGTCTGACGCATTATTTTTATTACTAGAGGTCGCTCTGTGGTCGAAATTCGATCGTAAATATAAACTTATGGCGATAGATAATTGGTGTGTTCTGTCTGACGCATTATTTTTATTACTAGAGGCCGGCCTGTGGTCGAAATTCGATCGTAAATATAAACTTATGGCAGCAATTTCTACTCTATGCGACTGTTTGATCCAAGGAGGAAACGTGCGTCCGCGCAATTTTCATAAAAAGGGAACCAAAGTTTTCGCTTCACGTATATATATCCTATAACCAATGATGTTATAATTCTTTTGCAAATATAACATCATTGGCTATAACCATAACCTTTTGCAAAGAACCGAGGAGAGTAGAAAAAATTGCAATGTACAAAATATAAGTGAAACTGAAAGGAATTAAAAAAAAATAAACCACCGATAAACCTAGCTAGGTAGGTATGTATATAGCTTGGGCAATTGATTTGAATTGAGGCAAAAAAAATTTATTATAATAAAAATTAGCGACGAGCTATGAGTATTTTTGTATTTACAAAAAATGATAACGTACTGATATCTGTACGGCCGGTTATCTATCTAAGGTATCATGCATGACAAATTTCAGTATAAATAGTGAAATCGTTAATTTACGAGTACGATGATACATTACAATTACAATTACAGTTAACTAGTAAGTCTCTATTGTGATTTCAACCATCACATTTCAGTGACAGTTATAGAATTATATACATATGTAGTGGTAGTGATAAAAATGTTAACTAATACAGATTTTATAAAAAAACAAATCGAAGTGAACAACAAAATGTTATTAAAGTTGGAGTTGGACATCCATAGATTCAAATCACATTTAACTGCAGTGAAATTGTTATTAATAGCACTTCAGCTACAAATGACTGCTATGAAATCCATGTACCATGATATTATGGAATTAAGGAAACTAATCGTATTTCTTAATCCTCATTTAAACAAAAAATAAAGTCAAAATACTCCTCGATGTAATTATGTAATTATATTAAAAAATGTGATAAGGCCTATCTATTGATAGAATCGTGAGTATAGGTTCGCAACTATCTACATATAAACATATTTAAGGTTTTTTGCAGAACATAAGGGTGTATTTACGCGACAAGTTTCATTGAATTTAGAATAGTCTATTATGAGGCCCTTTTTATGTCTTCTGTTATCTACTACTTGAAGAAAGCGGTGGCCCCATAAGATTTCTTGATTAATGTAACTTGATTTTGCTAAAACTGGTTGTCCAGTGGACTCTATAACACCTTCAAGAACCACAAGAATTTCCAGTGTAGAATTTATAATATCGTGCGCTGACATGGAGTAAAAGGGGCTATTTTCATCTATTCTGTGCACTACTGCAATAGGTAAAATGAAGAAAATGTCGTCGCTACAATCAACAGACAAATCTAACTTGATCTGTTCGGAATTTAAATTGTCACTTCCTTTGACAACACATCTTACTAAGTAAGCGTGGATATTAACTGATATAATTCTTGATTTTCTTGTATTTCCAATTCTGAATATCAAACACAAATTACGATCTCTTTGGTTAATAATGGCATGCTTGGAAAATAGTAGAGTATGAGCTCGGTTTTTTGGTCTAGTCAATTTGGCAAAAACAATCCCAACAACGAAAGATTGTATTATAGTTCCAACGATGACTTCAACACACATCGTTAACATGGCTTCAGAACATTCCAATGTTATTGATCTTACGCCATATCCGATAGTAGTATGAATTTCTATACTGAAAAGGAAAATTGACGTGAAATCGTAGATTTCACGAACACATGGTGTCCATTTTGTCGAATTTATTGCATCTGGAAGATGTTCTTCTTCAAGATCGCCATGAGCATATAGAATGAGCCACCATATTACTGAAAATATAATCCAAGTGAGTATGTAAGCAAAGAAGCAATAAAATAAGGTCCATCTCCATCTGGCATCGATGAACATTGTGACAATGTCAGGAAAAACATGATATTTTGTTTTTGTTGATTTTTCCAAATTTATTTGGCCAGATTTCAAAACCATGCGTTCTTGTGTTGTTCTTCTCGTCCTTTTACAGAAATGCCTGAAAAATGTTATTTTCTTAAATGAGGAGTTTTGAATATTTATGTAATATTTATACTTGTGTGGGAATTGGAATTATGTATGTATTCTTATATTTTAATAGTTAAGTTACTTTGTCACAAAACAGTGGAATTATTATTATCAAATTTTATATTTTTATGAAGAAAACTTACGTAATAATTTAAATTTTAAAGGTTTTTTAAAAAAACACACCTGTTTTTTTGTAAACTAAGTATTTCTTTTTAATATTTATATTTTGTCAATTAAATAATGATGAAAAAACTGTTGTTAAGTAAACAAGTGACAAGTGCTTAAATATCTCACCTGTGTAAGTGACAGTAACAGTTATTTAGTGTATTAGTCATATCTTCAATTTAGACGTCTTATGGTACTCACTGTTATTATCATTAGTTATAAGTATATAAGTATAAAACTTATGTCTAAAATTCTACTTTATTGATTGGTTCTAAATATTAATATAAAATCGTTATATAGACATATATGTATTTTCACTGTCTCTGGTGATAATACTTTATTATTTGCAATTTTTCAACACATTAGTCACAGCAGGTGACCTATCTTTCTCACGTCAATCTACTATTTGAATAAGATAATTAATTTGTAAGAAGTAAGAACAGAACTTTGTCATAATGTTAACATTATATTTAAGGCTCAGTTGCTTTTATTACTAATTTTCCTTTTGTGACGACTTCCGTAAAACCGATACTGATTTTCAAAGGGGCTAACTCATGTTTATTATTAGGTACCTAATATTGTCAAAAGACATTTATCGATGAATTTTTTATTTCGTATAAACATTGCCTTACACCCGTTTTATCTAAAAACACTCAAAAATATTGTTTACTGGTTTGGTAAAGTTGATTGATATTAATATAGAAGGGCTCAGGGGAAATACATGAGATGTCAAAAAGACAATGAACTATGAGAAATTACTAAATTAAGCTATTAATTCTAGCAAAAGGTTAAAAAAGGTTGAAATAAAAAAAAAATATTAACTTATATGATAAAGAAAATACCTCTATATTTGTTATGGGTGTTAGTACAAAAACCCTTGTCCTTTCTTAGACTTATTGCGTTATCGACAAAAAACTGAACTAAGTCAGAAAATACAGGTAAAAGATATGTCATGTCCATGAAATAATTGTTGTTTAAGACCTGGCTGCAAACATTTTGAGGGTTTTCGTAATTGTCTACTCTCGGCTGGATACGTAGGGTCGTTGTATTGGGTGTGAGATGCGAAGAGCATTTCTTTTAGTTATATATATAGTACACAAAAATAAATTTAATAAAAAATTAAACCGACTTCAAAAAATAACACTGAAAAGTACGAAATAACTATTCTTTACTTTCATAAAACTTAAGTACAAAAATAACTTCATAAATATGATACAAATTCCCATATAATTTTTTTTAACAAATTTAATGGTTACTGAAGTCGGTGCCAAGCCTACTAAACTAATAGAAGACTTTCTGTTATTGCACATTGATTTCGACTTCAATAACTGTCAAATTTAATATGAGTATTTGTATCATATTTATAAACTTATATTTGTACTTAAGTTTTACTTAGTGTAGAATAGTAATTTCGTAATTTTCAGTGTTTTTTTTTTGAAGTCGGTTTAATTTTTTAATTAATTTTTTTCTCCCTTTTGAGTGATCTTGGCCTAAATAAATACCTAGGCTACGCTTACAACTAACTACTTTCCTAATTCTGAAGCGCAATGACATACATGGGAATCATCAATATAAGTAAATAAAGGTTATAACCAATTTGTGTTATTTGGTGTATCTTCGAAACCCAAGCTCCAACGTCGGTGAACCTTTCAAATAAAAACAATTTTTTTTTAATCGGTTCATAATTAACGGAGTTATGGCGTAACAAACATTAAAAAAAACATACAACTGAATTGAGAACCTCCTCCTTTTTTTTTGAGTCGGTTATAACAAATGTACAGGGATAAGGATTTTTCATGTCCATTAAATTTAATACCTTATACTATGTTGAAGAATGATAACTATGGATTCAAATAATCAAAATTATTTAGGCTTCCAAGGACCAGGTATCGAAATTTATATTTGAATTTAGGTAAATTTGGGACTACAATTTTATTAGTTATAACTAGTTATGATGAAATTTGACTTAATTAACTATGATTAAACTTGATTGTCTATTTTCCAATTTTGGAAAAATTTCAGCTGATTATAATTCTTTTAGGTATTTTTATTCAAAATTATGTGTAATTTTGAATAACACCCGGCATAATGTCGTGTTTTTTATTATATAACCACAGATGTGATTCTCTTTATTATTGTTTGGTTACTGTTCAGATGTGCAAATATATACTAAGAAGATACAATAAAATCTGACTTATTTTCAGCACACATAGTAGGTAAGTATGTGATGTGTGAACGTTTATCAACGTGACATTTTGTGACGTTCTTTTTAATCTGTGTTTTTTTCAACATAAAACCATTTTAGATACAAAAACATTAGAACGGCATAATATGTTTTAAGATTTTGAACATAGTTGAACGTTAGATGAGCGGGGTTAAAGTTTTTATGTTATAGTAAAAGAGTTCGCTATTCCAAATTAATTTTCTGAGTAAATATTAACTATAAATATTAATTATAAAGTTTATTTAAAATATGAAATGCTGCAGGATTTATATCTTAATAATTTCCATAAACCTTGTGATTAATCTCAGATGGAATCAGGGAAGGTTCGTCCAGTACTTAGGTACGAGTAAAATCTAAATGAATGTAACTTTAGAGAAATTAATAACGAAATGTAGGCACATAAAATACATACCGTTATCGTCAAAGTTTATTAGTTTATTTGTTTAATTTCTTCGATTTATCTACGTTAAAATAAATGTAGAATCCGTCTTTGCGCAAAATACCAACTTAACACTTGCTTGTGCTTGTTGTAAGTGCTGACCCAGAGCCCTATATAAATACTGTCACAATAAAAAAAACATTTGAATTTGGAACCTGTCATTCTCATATGAATGTTACATGAAAATGGAGTGGGGCAATAAAGAGAATCGCTTTGCTGGGATAGTTTTACACAAAGTAAGTATGGAGCCAAATGTAATTTTTGTAACTCTCCATATCGTTTGGAAGTATTTATTAGCCTAAGCACCTCGGACCAAGGAACGTAATGGATGGAGCCACAATAAGTTGCGCGCGTTTAACTTATTGTTAAACAAATTTTCGTGTCTCTCTTTCTAGCTCATTGAGCGTAACCACGAGTAAAATAGCTATAGTGTGTATGGCAGCCTCGCACTGTCTGTGTAATTCGTGTCAGCTCATGACTGACTTCACTTACATTACTGAAATAGTTATTTGCAAAATACTCGTAAATCTTAAGTAAGTAAGTATTCTGACTACTAATATTCACAAAAAAAAATGTCATGTTGTGTATTGTGTATGTCCTGTGATCCTTCCCTAGTCACTCATATTAGTAAACGTCTAGAATTATGGAAACTAGATGAACAAAAAACGGACATGCTCTTAGAGCAAAAACTCCGTCCATTTTGGTTCTTGGCCCGAGGTAGATACCTACCGTGCGTTGTCGTTCAAAGATTTGTAGTAATTATAGAAAATACTAATGCGCCACAATACCTACATATATGTATTTGTCTAGCATACTTTACAATAATATAAATTACAGCTGTCTATGACAAATTTAACATTAGGTCTTGTATCTGTACTAAACATCAAATTAACCCATTTCCCCCTCCTGTTTCCCCGTATTTAATTTTTCGACCGCACTTACCTGTTTTGTCACTCAAAGCAGTAAAAACCGCTACAAAGACGGACAAAGTTTGTTTGTTAATCTTGAAAGTGTGTAGTATTCATATTTCAATTTATAATAAGTACATATTCTTAAAAACCTTAATTAACCCTAACAATTACTTACACTATGACTCCCAACTAATCACTAGAGTTGTAGGTACTGTGGGTACTGCAGAATGAGCAGGGGGAGTATCCAGTAAAGTTTTAGACTCCAAAACATAGTTTTTTTTCTAAATTGACCGCGTCGGGAATGAGATTTTTTACTCTTGTCTTAGGTAATGGAAACGAACGAAACGAGACGTGAGCGAAACTATATACCATATACGCAATCATTCTAAATATCCTTTCCTATGTTATACATCCTGAGGACTATCAGCAATTAGGATGCAAAAGTAAAGGCCGACCAGCGGAAAGCGCAGCGGCCGTGGCAGTTGAAAGAACGAATGGCGCGGGGAACGTAATTCGATAAACGTTGTGCACTTGAACGAAACGGCGCTGACAGACCATTCGTCATGTGTTTATCGTGAAGGATATAATGAACTGTTCATATGGAAACTACACAGCGCTGGTCCTACTTGCATGCTGTATTTTAAATATATCAGTCAAACTAGATAGCATATACAGCTATCTGTAATAAAGATATAAGTACGCACTTAGATAAAACTTATAATTCAATACGTATTTGCATCCGCACTTATAGCAGATATTTCTAAAATAACATGGATATTTATTTATGTGTTGTAGCGATAATTTGCAACCACTGCGTTTCTATAAAGTATTACTTTTATCAATCGTAACATTGTTAAGTAAAGCCGGCTAAGTAAGTGTCGGCCCACGCATAGTGAAGAGCTCTGTAGTCGGGATGCACATTGCACAATATTCATTTAATCAGCAGCAAATATAAGTTTGTATTTAATAGTTCGTGTTTCTTAATGACACTGAAAAATAAAGGTACCTATTTCGTGTTCAAAGCATGTAACTGGAAATAAGATATCTCAGAAACTATACAACATATGTTCGTTCAACAAATCATCTTCGTTGATAGCGCTTTTTAAATTCTACTATCCCAATTTTTTTTAGAATTTTGCACCTCATATTTGAGAAGTTGAAGAGTGGCCACCAAAGAGAATATAATCACTACGTTAGACACATTTTTTACGACTTTAGAAGCGCATATCTCATCAACTCTTGATTGAACGAAAAATGTCAATTTGAAACAGTAACGTGTATAGGGGCTTTCAACAGGGTAGGCAGTCCAAATAAAAAATATATAAAAAAAAATAACAATTTTGATACACAATCAAAAAACGACTAAAGAGCATTATTTATCTGTTACAATACCATTATCCCAGTTATATATAGATGTGTGGTATGTATGTGTTATATATATAAAACGGCGCTCGGTTAACTTAACACCGGATGATTAATACTGAGTTGATTTTAATTGTGGATTGTAATTAATTACTACTGTTTAATTAAATCAAAATTGTAAAATTGGTTTGTAGTTATTAAAATTTAATTTAGAGTGGTTAACACCGAATGGGGTTGTCTACGTCATGGCCACGCAATGTGAATAGTGTCATTCGGTTGACAGCAGTCGTCTGTGTTAGTCGTCTGGCAAACTCATTGGCTCTAATCGATTCATATTTGTGTAATCGCAGTGTATTTAAATCAAATTTGACCCAACATCATCAAATTAGTGTGTTAGCATAATCGTGGTGCTTTTATTTAACATACCCACGTTACATTAAGCCTGTTATGGAGAACCAAGAGCGTGATACGATCTACCCACCGCCCGGAGATCCGATATATATATATATTTATATACAATTATTTGTTAGGGATACAGCGTGAAGATATGTATGTATGTATTTGTATATTTTATATATCCTTGCATTCACAGAATATTATGTTGTACTTACAGCTATTTAGGAATTATTTATATGAATATGTATGAATACAAATTTGTGCAACTACGACTAATGTATTGTACATTACTTACCTTCGTTACATAATGTCTAACGCTTTGTGAGGCGCCACCCCGCCAGCCAGCTAAATGTTTCATAATAATTAGAATTAAAATTTCGAGTCACGGTACTTGACTTTTGATATACAAAAATGCAACTCTGGCACACACCTGCCTTTAGCTATAGTTTGTAATTTTTTACTATATAAACGCGGCTTGTTTTAGTTTTTGTAAATACGCACTGCTAACATAATTATCACAGCCAAAACATTCCATTCTTTAAAATACAACTGAAATTATCTATTATAAACCGTTACTTTACTCCAAATACGAATTGTAAAAAGAATATAATTTGTTTAACTTACTCATAGAGGGGCGGCAGGGGCCATCCATAAATTACGTCCAACGAATCATGATATTTTAACCCTCTCCCTCATCCTCGTCACTCCCCCTCGTGTCACGTCACATATTTATCTTTGTTATGCAATTTTACACTTCAAACTGAGCAAATGAAAACAGCAGTTCCAAAATTTTATTTTTTTATGAAATCAACATCAAATTGAACATTGTAGCAAATTAACAAAACAAAAACTAATTACTATTTTAATACTATTAAGTTTGTTGTGTTTTAATACTTTAGATTTTGACATGTGACGTCACGAAGCTTATGACTCTCCCACCCCTTGTCACACCATGTCACACTTCGTTGACCTGGTGTGACAAGGTGACAAATTGAGCCTCCCTTCCCTTAACAAGTGACGCAATTTATGGATAGCCCCATAGAACAACAAATCACTTGCACGCAGAAAACAAGTACGGAGTTTTATTTTGATTCAAGTATAAATCAAATGCACGCCACTGATTTGAAACCTACGTCATTTTTGAAGACCTATCTAAAGATAACTCACGAGCGATATCTACGAGTTTTCAACCCTCAGTTACAGGTATAGAGCTCTATCCCCGATTTGTAAAAAAAGGAGGAGGATCTATGTTCGTCTGTATCGTTTACTGTCTGTGTTGTTTATCAGACGATAAATGGGGAGAGGGAGGGGTCCAGCTCGAATACTTAATTTCATCATCATCATCATCGTCAGCTCGTGTTCGTCCACTGCTGGACATAAGCCTTTCCAATACTGTGCCACCATATCCAGTCCTCGGCTCTCCGCATTCATCCTCATATACTCAATTTGCTACTATTTAATTCTCATATGAGTATTTTAAAATATAAACTAGATCGAAATAAGGGCAGTGTCGGATTAAGAAAGCGCGGGGCCCGTTGCAAATTCTACCGAGGGACCTGTGATCTGCTACGGGTTGGGTAAAAAAATTAAATATTCAATACGTTTATTTGCCCTCTATAGGTTACAATTTTACAGTAGATCACTATAGGCCCTGTTGGGCGCTGACAAGTACAAAAAGCCAGAGATGAGATTGCCTTGGCAATTTTGAATAATTTTGATAAGAAACTAATAATTTTAAACTGACGATAATACGCAAAATTAATTATAAACCTTTTTAGTACATATTTCAAAGTCTATATTTATTACAAAATATATATATTTATTTATAAATATTTTTAAGAATAGCTGTTATATTTTATTAATGGTGCTCGCACACGTCAGACTTTTTGTAGAGCCGATTGATTATCATTATACGAGTGACTTTTTATAGAACTTGTGGGTTTACAGTATGAAATTCTGTGTGTTTTATTTTGGCCAACGAAACAATCGGTTATCGATTGTCTGACGGGGATTGTCTTCATCGAAATAGGTGTTACGTTTCACGTTTTTGTGCCATCAAGTAAATTCAATATACCACGTCTTAATAAATTTTACTTAAAAAATTATGCTCAGGCGGAGAGGCTACGTGGTTAATCCGGCACTGAATAACTGGGTTATAAGATGTATTACTATGCCACATTTTTATACGTCATATAATTTCTGTGAAAACCAACCGTGACAAATGGACAAATGAACAGGCGCATCAGTGATCTTTGAAGGGTTTTGAAGGGTTAAAATTGCCAATGGTTGTTAACCATTGGCAATTTTAGTGATTAAATGTTGTAACATTACAATCATACTTAATTGTTTATAGATGGCAACACTATCATCAGGATATTACTACTTAATAACAATTTATTTGCGACAGCTGATGCCCTCGACTTCGTCTGCGTGGATGTATTATAGATCCTGTCTATCCCGAAGGTCCATTCTAAATATTGGTGAAAGAATTTTTGAAATCGTGCAAACTTTAAATCGTTATAATATTAGCTTAGATTTGTTATTTTACAATGTATTTTTTAATGTTAAACATGATAAATTGAGAATTACACAAGTTAGCCAAAAAGCATGTCTTCATTATACTACCTCTATGTATTTGTATATCCCACATTTCTACACATATATTTTATAAAAATTTATTGTAATAAATGTAGAAATGACCAAAGTATTTAGGTATAAAAATATTTTGAAATAATGGAGTACAAATAATTAGTATTCGTAAAATGAGTATAAGAAGGCGAAGATTGTCTGTACACTTTTGGCAGATTACAGAGGACTATTTTATATTGTTTACTATCTAAATGTACATACAACCTGTAATCACAGATGAGTAAAAATAAAATTGAAATTGAAATAGAATTATAGAATGGATAGTGCGGCAATTGCTACCAGTATCATTTCGCGGGCAATAGAATTTGGTAGCAACGATATATAGAACAAAAAGTACCTATATCTAGAACAAGAGATTGTTTTGCATTTATGGCACAGAACTCTAGTAAATTCAATTAAACAATAAAAAAAAATGTATACGAAAGGAAGGGCAGACTATATCCATCTATGCACGTAATCGTATTTATTAAATACGATACTTGTATATGATATTACATTATGAGAGTATCTATAATATACTAGCTGTGCGTGTGCGTGCCCGCGAATCTGTTCGCGTGGTCTTCAATTTAATAAATGGAATAATTCATAAACCTTCATTGGCGTTTGGCGTACGCGTACTTATCAAAGTTTCATCACAATCGGTTGAATGATTTAGGAACGCATAGAGAACAAACATACAAAGATACATTCCTTTTTATATATTAGAAGATGTATGTATAGATGGATACCTTGTTCCGTTTCAGAGTTCTATGAACCGCTACATATTTCTGAAGTCAAATCATGAAAAAAAAACACTGAAAAGTACAAAATAACTCTATCAAAAATCTATTGCAAAAATAACTTTATAATACAATACAAATGAAATCAAATCAAAATCTGTTTATTTACTGGTTTACAATAATAACATTATAGGACAGAATCTCCTAGTAAGCTTAATTGCCTGTGACAGGAGACACTGCTCCTCCATAGGACCAAGTACATTAATTAACAATAAATAAAACAGGACTAAACAGTAAAAAGAACATAATGAGATCTCTACCATGACAACAATGAGACTCAGGATCCGGATGTCTACTCTAGCTTACGACACCCAATTTTCACCATTAATATATTTGTAATTTTATAAATATAAGTAATTATAGATTATCAGAACCCAGAATAGACAAACCGATATAGCATACTAATGAAATATTAGGAAGATTTGAATCAGTGAGTAGTGTATATATGTGTACATGCGCGTGTATGTGCATGTGTGTATGTACGTGAGTGCGTGAGAGTGAGTAGGTGTACGCGCATGTGTGTATATGGGAACAAATGTAAGTAGCAGTGAGTATAAATATATTGGAGAGCGTGTATGGTAGGAAACTAAAAGCCATACAACAAATTGTAAAAGAGATTTTATTATATTCATTTTATTATAGTCTTATATCACTTTATTATAGTCTTCTTACAGTCATGTAGGTTTATAGCATAACAATCTAGTTTTTGTTAACTTGATTATACAAATGACAGGAAAGTTTACTGTTCTGCTGTCTAGCAAAAGTGGTAACTATATGTTTCCTTCTTTCACTATGTATAGTAGGATCAAAAGTAAGGGACTTATGAAGTCGTAAGATGGTATTTAAAACGTACAATTTCCTAACACTAAGCACACCGGCAATAGTGTATAGTTCAGACGTAGGAAATCTAAAAAGCTTAAAGTGCATAACTTTTAGTAAGGAACGTTGAACTCTTTCTATACCAAGAAACTCAATCTTAGTAGCACCACCCCAGATGGTAATACAGTAAATAAGTATAGTGTGACAAATACCTATATAATTAAATTTGACAGTTATTAACTAGTAAACTTCCTGAATAACAGACATATAAAAATAAACGTATCGTTTAATTGTGAATCTTTCTTTGTGAAATCTTTCATTGGTTCATGATTTATAGGAGTTGCAGAACCATCGTAAATTTATTACACCTACAGACAAACTACCCTAGAGACATGAAATATTTACGAATTTCTAAGCAAACTATTCTGTCAAGGTTAGAGGAATGAGACGTAAGCGGGCGGCACGGTAACGTCACGTGCTCGACGAAAAAGTGATGTACTCGTAGATATTATATATATATGGATAAGTACAAGAATTATTTTCATAAGCTTATTTTAAAAATAGAAATAATATTTTATCTATATAATCAAAACAAGATTCTTTATTTTGAAATAATCATACAAAAAAATCAAAAATTTAGAATAGAAATACAAATCAAATTCGTTTGGGTAATACGTGTTTTTCTTGATGTAAAATTTTTCATCAAAAAATTAAATTGATAAATTGTGGGTGCTCCGGAGCACCCACAATTACAAGGTATAGATGCATTACAAGGTATAGCACCCACTCCCAGGCATGGAAAAATATTCCAAAAGCGAGCAACTGTGGTCAGCACTTAGTACCTACACTTTGAATTAAGATGAAAATGTTGGTCATTTTATTAGTATTATTATTAACTTGAAGAAATCTATCGAATGTCTTTTATAGAAAATCGACACCCCTAAGTCGTAAAAAAAGAGCACACAAATTATATTATATAACAGTTTTATAGGGACAGGCATTCGTTTGCAAATTTTACTACGCCGTTGTATAGCGGATTACATTATACACCTAATCTACTTCTGTATAACATAGTGACAGTACTCTCCGAGTGACATGGCTGTAACTTGCTGATCGACAGATAGACCAGGATGAAATTACAAGGGTCCGTTTTTGTCATTTGGCTACGAAACCTTAAAATGTGCGTCTTTATTCATTTTAACTATTTTTTTGTAGACTAATTTATTATATGCTAGCCGTACTTGCGACTTCGTTTGCGTGGAAAATGTTACCGTGACTTTTCCGGGTTAGTGTTTCCCTTTCTCTCCCTTAGACGTAGATTTTTCATAAAAAGTAGCCTTTTTATTTTTGTTACTTCCTACCATGGAGAATCTGCCATATTAGATTTATGACGATGGCACATACACAGAAACATTCCCCTCCTTATTGCATTTCATTTGACACTCATACTTCTGGAAGTCTTGAAAAAGTTGCGTCCTATTGCAGAGCATCATGACACATTTACAGAAACCTTCTTCTCCTTATTCCATTTCATTTAACACCTATATTGCTGGTGTTGAACAGACAACTTACTTCCTACGATGAAGCATCCGCCATTTCTGATTTATGACGACGTCACATATACAGAAACCTTCCCCTGCTTATTCCATTTCATTTGATACCCACAATGTTGGTGTCGTACAAAAAAATTACTTCCGTCAATTAAGTATCTGCCATATTGGATTTATGATGACGTCACACATACAGAAATTGTTCCCTGTGTATTTCATTTCATTTGATACTTATATTGCTGGAGGTCTTTTAGTTCCTAACACGTAGCATTCGCCATATTGGATTTATGATGACGTCACATATGCAGAAACCTCCCAGGCGTGCGCACAACAACTCACTAAAGTTTCATTGCAATCAGTTAAATGGTATAGGAACGCATAGAAAACAAATGTACAAAGAAACATTCATCTGAAGAAACAGACAGACAGACTTTCGCATTTTTAAAAAGAAACATTCATCATTAAATAAACAGACCGACAGACTTTCGCATTTATAAAATTAGTACGGGTATCCACTTTTTTTATTTTTATTGGTTTAAAATCTTAAATCATTAAATTTTCTATTTAAAAACAATCATTCAAAAATGTATGTAATAAATATTTTAATGACCTAATTAAGTTGGTAACAATAGTAGAAAAGAAACAAGATAATATAATATGGAACTAGGTACATAATTTCAAAGAATGGTAGTCATTATAAATTCTCAAAATTTTGTACTTACCGATGAAACGTTATATTGTCCTTTTTGAAACTATATTTACGACTGTCACTACCACACCACTTTACAGTGCAATTTCGCATTGTTTACGTATTTTATTCCATATTTTTTAAAACGATTAGACACAGGTCATGGATATGAAGGAGCGCGCGTTTGTGTTTGAACTTATATGAGCATTTGTGCTAATCGATGGCAGAAAACGGTGCCTTTTCATTTCCTGTCTTTAGGCTAGTTTGTCTGTGATTACACCCATGTCGATTATCTATTAATAAATATAATAATATAATATACTCAGACACTTCACACAGCGCCATCTAGTCCCAAAGTAAGCAGCACAGCGCTTGTGTTATGGATACTAGACAACTGATATACTACTTATATACTTTTCTTTTTGTAAATAAATACATATTATACATAAACAACCAGACTCGAGGCGGGAATCGAACCCGTAACCCCCGTTTTATTTTCCGATTATATTGTTTGGTTTTGGTAAGTTTAGGCACTACTTGTAGGTATCTTGTTAGCACAGAATAGTAATATACACTTTTAACACACAACACAACATAAACACTTTTATTGGTTATCTTTTTTTTAGTAAGGTTCTCTCTTTGGACGGATGGTAAAGGAACTTGCCCAAACAACCGATGTTTTCAGTAATAAATAGATAAATTCTTCATATTATTTCATTAAAATGTCGGCGTAATACATTTTAATTGTTTCTTGGAGTTTCTGGCGACAAATATATTGAGGCAGTCTTTCTAGTTGGATCCGATGAGATGGACTAAGCCACTAAAAAAACTCAGCATCACACTACTAAATAAGTACTTATTTCACAATTACGAATAATGCACAACAACGTAGACACTTTGAGACGGAAATCTGCGCCAATTTTACGTCACAATACCCACTATAAACGATTTGCGAATAATTAAAATAAACAACCAACCGCTCCCCATAAAATCCCGCCAAAAACTCTTATCTTTATTTTGTCCTTTTGTTTTATTATTTGAAATAAATAAAATGATTTTGTAGATAATCGCTGATTAGTTAAACAGGCAATGCAATGCATAGGTACGTCACAGTATTATTATAATTCATGACGAACACATGAAGCACGTTCGAAGCAAATTCGTTTTTTCTTCTTATCGTAAAATTCTGAAGTACTGAAGTTATAAAGGACTTCTTGGATGAGCGCGAGAACTTCGGCTACACATGTTTTCTCTTATACAGAACTTTATAACACAAAATAGAGGTACTATCACTTTTGTGCTTTAAAACTCAAAAAAAATGTAAGAAATATAAAATCTAAATAATATGACCTCACTCCTCCCGTTCCCGCCAAATAGACCATAAAATGATTTGCAAAGTGGGAGAGACGTTATTTTTTTAGTACGGTTCTCCCTTAGGAGGGAAGGTAAAGGGTTCTGTACCCATATAACCGACGTCTTCGGTAGTAAATAGATAAATTCTTCATATTACTTCTTTAAAATGTCGGCGTAATAAACACACAACTGTTTCTCATAAAATCCCGCCAAAAACTCCGTGGGAGAGACGAGAGAGAGTTTGACGGCGGCTGTGTTGCTATAACACAATACTCTGTTAGTGCTTTAATAATGGTACAAAACCTCCTCCCGCATATTGAAATCGCACTTGACTAGTATTTATCAAAAAAGTTAAAACCGATGGAATTTTTTACATCTAACAGATTGGTTAGTGCATTTGTCTTATAGAGAGAGTTTAGTAATGGGCCAACTTAGGACACGAATTTCACTCAATCGTCTTAGTCTGGGTGCTACCATAGATTAGAGCTTACTATTATTATTATTACTAAATAATATTTCTCTAGCCAGTAATAGATTGAAAGATACATTTTCAAATCGATTATGAATTATTTTATGATTATAAAATAGTGGTCAATAATACAAATAAGATTGAGAATAGTAAGAAGAGTGATTGTGTAATAGGATGATGAAGTGAAAGAGTTTGTGTACAAGAAGAAAAAAATATGGCGAGTCGACCTTGTTGTAAAAATAGGTGTAGCATGAAAGATTTAATGAGAGAGAGTTACAAGTAGAAAAAAAGTATTAGCAAAAGAGTGTGAAAAGTATAAAAAGCATTCGCGTATCGCATAGGCGAAAGAGTGTGAAACGAATGACGAGATTCGATGAGGAGAAAAAGGTAAGTAATGATCGCGATGATTGGCACTCCATCCTTATTACGCCGCTAGGGATAAAGCGTGAAGGTATGTATGTAATGTAGATATTCTTTGGAATCTTAAGAAAAGTTAAGACTGTTCACCGTGGCTGCTACTATACTTATGGTGGCATTTTTTTATTCCAAATTATAAAAAATTTTCATTCAAAAAGATAGATTAGATAACTAGACAAAAATTGAAAAAAGAAGGTACATGATAACAACACGATATTTTTAGTAATAACACAATGATTAAAAAATTTTGTACTTATTATTATGCTCATTATAAAATAAAATATTTGATATAAGTAATTGAGTAACAGTATTCTAAGCACATAATAAATAATACGTCCAATTTGACATACTTTTGTACTTCTTTTATACAGTATGCAGATCCTAATAGGCTGACAAAAGGTCAATGTATGTCTAACGTAGTTCGCTAACTGACGGCCTATTTTGTTCACTAAAGCTCAGATCTATTGTGCCAATTATTTATTTATTAAACATTATGAAATCTTTTTATTACCTATTTTTAGTTTACTTGTAGATACTTCGTCGAAAGCGATTATTAACGAAAAATTTAAAATTTAGTTTAAAAAAAATGTACCAACCTCAAAAATAACTTCATAGATACGATACCAATACCTACATATACAATTATTGTCAGTTACTAAACTTGGTGCCAAGCCAATAAACAAGAACTGAAAGTCTACTAGTTCAAAGTCTACTAGGCTTGGCACCGACTTCGGTAACTGTCAAATTGAATTACATGGGTCCATCATGGATCATAGACATTTGCAGGATATTTCTGTCGTATATATATGGATTTACCATTGTAAGTACTTAACTTTTGATTATTTATTAAAGGTTAATAATTATTTGTTACTTTTCAATGTTTTTATTTTGAAGTAGGCTTTATTTTTTTAATTCTTTTTTTATTTCATTTTTTTTATTGATTACTTTTTTGGCTCTTTTGAGTGCCCTTGTCCTAAATAAACGAACGGGGTAGTTCTACAACAAAGCTTTTTTCCAATCGTAGTACAAAACGTTATACATATAAAAGGATCATCGAACTGCATAAGTCGCTGAAAAGTTCATTTATACCTCTATAAGCAGTAGTCCATCATCAGATCTCAACTTAATTTGTATGGGACCACCGACCACCTTGGTCACATACCTTTCCAAATAAAGAGAAGAATCATCATAATCAGTGTACAAATGGTAAGAATATACAAAAAGAAAAATTTAGCCTTCTAAAAAAAAAATGCAGACGAATTGAGAACCTCCTTTTTTGAAGTCTGTTAAAAATTAAACGTGTAATTTCTGATTCTTGGTCTGAGGTAATCTCCTAGCTATTATTCTCTACTCACTAGTTAGAAATATTTTAAACACCGACAGAAAAGAGTGGTTTTATAAGTATAAAATATAATAACTCTAGTACGGACGAACCGATTTGCATGTAGTTTTTTTGTTCAGAAGCTGCGGTTTTCGAAAATGTTTTGTTTGCTAAAAGATGAATATGCAGACGTATTTTTTATAAGTATAAGCAAAATGTAAGTAGTCGAAATTTTACTCTCATAGTTACAGAAAACACAAAATCCAAAAAATTACGTAATTTTCATTTCATTTTTCATTCAAATTTAGCTATTCATTATTTTTCCTTTTTTAAAGTCTTCTTTACTTAATTATTAGTTTTATATAATAAGCGGACGTTGCGGGTGTCCATGGGCGACGCTGATCAGTGATCATTTTCCAGCCATCCATCCGCTTGCTCGTTTGCCCCCTCCGCCATAAAAGTAGTGATTTCTATTTATTGACTGATTTTAATTAATATTAATAAATAAATAATAAAGTCTTTCGGACTACTACTTGTAGGTTATATAAGTAACTCTACAGCTCTACACATAATAACTAAAGAAATAATAAAAAAATAATAGGTCGAATCATCATGAGAACAAATTATGTCTAATATTTATACACAAATAAAACATTTCTCTAGGCGTTTTTACGAAAGTTTGTCTAACAAACCAATTAGGTCTGACCTCATGAAGTCTCTACATCACCGCTCACAAAACTGATTTATGAGTAGAAGAGAGGCAGGTGGGAGGTCTCACATAACAAGTTGTGTGTGATTGACAGACAATCAGGCGACAAATGAGACATGTCGTTGACAATAAGTTGCTGCCAAACAATTGCTGCTGGTAGTGCCGAGTGGCGTAACAACTGAGGGGGTGTGCATTATTGTAGAATGTTTTCTCGTAATAAATAAACTGCGCCGAAAATTAATTTCAAATCAAATACACTTATTTGTTGCTTTTCGCCCCAAAAATCATTAAATATATTTTTAAATCAATTACAGTGCCGCAGATTGTGTTTATTTCGGACAAAGCAGACGTTGTAAGTTTTACTGTAAAAATATTATACGTTTATAAAGTAACTAAAATGGCTAAAACGGAGCTTTTACAATTCCTCGTGTCTGTCTGTTCGTCCATCCATGTGTTTGTCGAGGTGTCTCGGCTATATCTTCACATCTACTGAGCTGCCAGGTACACAGAGTAAACATATAACCCATATTTGCCCAAATCTAAAAATGAAAAAATAAAAATACAGGCAGTACTCGTTTTACGGCGTTTCGTCTTACGTCAGTCGACATTTTGACACTATTTCTCGTTTTAACGTCTTTTAACGCTTTACGTCACAATTGACGGTTGACTAGCATCGTAATTAAACAATCAGCTTTAAAAAAAATTAATCGACGTTTTCAATCACATCCAAGCTGCAACTCAAATATTTGAAGCAAATGATCCCAACTTTCGAAGAAACTTTAAAGTTAATAATAACATTTTTATAGCCTACAAATGTTATAGAGTTTACGAATACATAAAGAAAGACGCAAAACAAATGCGTTTAGAAAACTTATTTCCAAAAAAAAAAAAATTTTTATTTTCCTGTGTATGTATGTGCCTTATATTTCTTAAACGTGTCATTTTCTTAAGAAATAAAAGTTATAGATATTTTGAAAATCTTGTACATTTTCAGTGATGAGAACCTAACTAATTTTTTTTACATATAAATGCATGAAAAAATATAACTCGTTTTACGTCGTTTCGTTTTATGTCTCTAATTACTGGTACCTAACATGACGTAAAAATGAGGACTACCCGTACTGGGTATTTTGGACCCAATTTTTTAAATTATTTATTAAAATTTTATATTTATTTTGAAGCACATCCTACCCTCGTTCATTTTCTCTATCACCGAGGTGTGCTGGAAGAAATCTCTTAAAGAGATAAGCATTACCTTTTGCCATACTTACTTTTTTGACTACTGTTTCTGTGTATTTTTTTTTGTGCAAATAAATAAAAAATAAATAAATAAAGAAATAAATTATTTATTAAACGCCTGATTTTAGGTTTTTTATAAAGTAATATTTTAAATTTTAGTGGTATATGTATCTCCATTGACAATCTATGAAAATAAAAATTGAATGCAGATCTTGAGAACGGCTGGACCGATTTGGCTAATTTTTTTTTAAATTTTTGTAATAGTCCAAATATGATTTTTAAATAAAGAAAACTTAGAAATGTTTCCCCGAAAGCTGGAAAATTCTGGTAAAACTGCATGTTCTGTGAGATTTTTATTTATTTAATTTTGGAAATTTTGCCATTTTAAATAAAAAATTTTCATCATAGAAAATTTTCATGTAGGAAAAATAAAAGATATATATGTAACTACGTGGCCAAAGGTATGACATTGATGACGTTGATGAATATATAAAAAAAAATATTTTTAAAAAACAAGCTTTTATTAAAATGCACAAGAAAGAAAAAAATAAACCATGGAATTTAAATGAGAGTTCATAAAACCCATAATATCGTGTAAACCCCGAACCCACAATTTGGTTGAATATAGCTACTGTACGGAAGTGTCATCAGCAAAAGTATAATAAATAGAAACGTTGCCAAAACGATATCTAGGAACGAAGTCCTTATCAAGACGAATCAAGCGAGCTCAAACTCAACGGGGTTACGTCGTTTTATTACAGTTCCTATGGTCATTTTCCGGCTCCATCATGAGATCAGCTCCATGCCATGTTAATATTGCATTGTCATCCGATTTATACATGCATGCAAAATTTCAGCTCAATCAGAAACCGGGAAGTGGGTCAAATTTAACTTACAAGATTTGATTACAGACAGGCACCCAGATGATACTAAATAAAAGCTTGTAATTAATAAAACTAGAGAATATATCATCAGTATAATTATTATATTGTAACAATACAAAAAAATACAATTTTTCTATTAGTTCTTATCCATTTAATCGTGACTTACCTACTGTTGTAATAGCATTACAACAGTATTCATGTTTTAAATGAATCTGTCTAAACTAGATACCAAAATACACACATCAAAAGTGTCTAGGAATCAAGTACATTTTTAACTATAAAAAATTATCCAATTAATATTTATCAAATCTAGTCTTCCAGACTGGCTTCTTACTTTAATCAATTATTATATTATTATTATTATAATATTATATCTCATGCGTGCTCAATTGGGTTGAGGTCTGGCGATTGAGCAGGCCACGGCAGATCGTTTGTTCCTCCTCCATATGAATGAACTTCCTGACAAAATTTCAAACGTTCTTGACGTCCAGAGGTCCTCCAAACTCGAGTACGTCTTGTAGCCGGCCTCATACCGAAACGAGATTCATCGGAAAAGCAAACACAACGCCAATCATCTTCCTCCCAACTTCTGTCTTCACGAGCCCATTTTAATCGGGCCCTACGATTGCAGGGTGCCTTAGGCAGAACACTCAGCGACCTTCGGGAACGCAGACTCACTTCACGTAAACAATTTCGGATGGTTTGGTCGCTTATCAGCAAGCCTAAAGAGCTGTGGAGCCTCGTAGCCAACATCATGGCGGTCATAGTATGATTCCGTCGAGCAATATTTTGGATGTACCGGTCCTGTCTGCGAGTGGTGATGCGAGATCGTCCTCTACGTCGCTCGGCCACGCTGCCCGTGATACGATAGCGTGTCCAGATACGGCTTATGACGCTCTGTGTAGTGCCAAGAGCGACAGCCACAGTACGTTGCCTGGAACCAGCTTGCAACATTCCGACGCCTCTCATGATCTTTTCTCGTGTCAAATGATGTCGTCGCTCCATATTGATGCAATTCTTTTCAGTTCCGATGGAGAAATTGTAATGGTTTTGTAAAAACGCTATTACACACTTTTATAGGAATCCTGATTGACAGTTCATTTTCTATTTTTAACCAAAATTTAAAGAATTTTTTTATTCAAATAGTGAAAATCACTAAAAAGAATCAATAACGACCCAAAAAAGTTAAAATAATAATCCTCAATTGCGGCGACACTAAAACGTACTTGATCCCTAGACACTTTTGATGAGTGTAGATTAACATGATATTACGTATTACAAAACGTTCTATAATATACTAAGCTGATTTTAAACAGGTTTCATAATAACAGCTTTAAGTTTTTTTTTCTTAATTTATTGAGTAGTATGTCAAAGAATATTTTTAGCATGTATTGATTTCGATTTTGTTTTTGTTTGAAACAGTATAATTCCAAGAACTGGTTCTAACGAATATTAAGATCTAGACAAAAACAATATACTTAACAATAATCGCATAATCTTAACATACGATTATTGCCACACCAGTTACAAATATATTTTAATAACTGCATGTTTGACAATGGCAACAGCCAATGGTTTGAGGACATTCTTCACACAATTGTGAGTCATATTGAGACCTCACTAAACTGGATTAGGTAAAGTGTTCAATTCCTTCAGTTAAAGTAACGTTAATTTTTTTTTAATATACGTAAACTATATATGTAGAAATACGTATTTTAAATTTAAAATATTCTGAAACAATGTCAACGAGCCGCTTTTAGTATTTAGTGTAGCATATATAATAAAAAAATAACCAAAAACAGCAATCTAAATACATTTAGCCTTTACCTTTTCAGTTTAGCAAGTGGTCATTCGAAACAGGTGATATCCCAAGAAGGCTATCAAAACGTTCAAAAGGCAAATTTGTGTCAACTTTGTGGTCTAAAAACAAACACCGTAAATTGTTTCCGAACGCGTGGCTAGTTAATAAATAATCGCGTTTGCAATTGGAGTAGTTACCGGCGCAAGAGTGGGTCTCCACGCTGCCAGTTCACGCAGTTCTGACGAACAATGTGCACATGCACGAACTATAACAAAAATATTAAGTCCTGGTACAAAATAACAGTGACAGTTCGAAAAGTTACTCTAAAACTTAAATACAACAATCCTAATTACAGAAAAAAAAACTGTTAGTATATCGATATTTATACTTTATGAAAAATGCTTCAGAATAACAATGTGTATTGTTTTATTTAAACAAACTAAGTGTTACGTGAAAATTATGTAAAAGCTTCAAAATGCGTAACTAATTGTTGCACACACTAAGCAGCATGTCTGGTAAGTTACAACTACATAAGTACTTTGTTTACAATTAAAGTAAGCTGTAAATGTATGTTATAATTTTTCATGAAGTATATGTATTTATATAGTGTTTAATTAATTACTAATAGATGTAGATTAAAAAGTTTGCCTTTGAGGTAACGTGACTTTCAGAACGCCATAAATGGTATAAATGTTATTTCTTTTTTAATGAAATGACGCAAAGTATAAATAATTGCTGCCATACGTATATAAATTGGATGTAACTTACAGATAAATATGCTATTGTTTGACACGTCTTCATTTGCAATGTAAATGCTTTATACAGATATTTTATATGCTCCTACACAATAATATTACTGTCATAACAACAACAACTTAATCAAGTGTCGTGATTGTCAAGTTTTCAAGCTATTCCCAAAAGAAAGATTTGATTAAAAGATAATATCTACTTACTTCAGTACATTAACAACGATATGAAAATAACTCTCAAAAATACTGAAGAACGCCTTAGTTTTTAATTTAGAAAATTTGCATTACGTTTCGTTAGATATACTTATTCAGTTCAAACAATGTTCCGTTACAGTGTAGGTTTTCGTCATTTTGTTTTTTTTTTTTAATTTGTATTACCAAACTAACGCATTACTTATTTTACTTATTTAGGTGTGTTTCATGTGTGTGGCCTCACCTACCTATTTGCCCAGCTATACAAACGGAAGTCTTTGTTTGAAGGGGTATATAAATATATATGAATAATAATTAATATTTAAATTATAATGTAATAAAACTTTGCATTTTAATTCTCAAAAATGCGTATGATCTCATAAATATAAGCTATTTATCTATATATAAAATGAAAATGGTTTTCTGTATCACGAAGTCATGTAAAAACTACTGAACGCGTTGATATAGGACCATTGGACGCGGAATCGTATGTAGATGGTTTTAAGCTAGGGTCATGATCCAACTCAAATTGGTTTTTTGCATTTCTTTTCAGTGTTCTTTTTTCAGTTCTTTTTTCTTCTTGTTAGTACAGCTCATAAAATTTGACTAATACCAGCGAAAAACATAACTAGGTAAATTAATATCCATGTTGAATTGAATGTGTATATACTTACGATTGTAGGTGGAAATTGAGCATAATGTTAATACTAAATGAAAACAGCTTCATACCACTTGTGGTCATAAAAATTGACAGACGTGTCTCATACATAAATGATGAAAATATGATAGTATGAAGACACGCTACAAGTAGTACATATATGTATAATAATATATGTAGTATATTATGCATACATACATAAGTATACGAGTATACATATGTAAGTATACGAGTTCACGTCTTTTCTAGAAATGTTGCCGGATTGTTAAAAATGTATATCCGCGGATACGAACACGGATACGGATTATTAGCGTCTAGATCCGCGAATACGGATACGGATCTCAACTTTCGTACATCGTTTGTTTCTTCGAATACAATTTAATTATTCCTATTTTATGTGAACATAGTGAGGTAACTTACTATTATAACGAACTTGTTGACACGCGTTAGCTTAGGGGTAATGTTTATGAAAAAAATTAAACCGACTACTATTATTACTAATTAAAACAAGTATAAAATACCTTCATAAATACGATACAAATAAATACTTAGGTATATAACAGTTACAGTTACTGAAGTCGGTAACGTAAATAACGTTATAACATTTGTCATAATTGTTTGACTTTTGCAATAAAAAGTACCAAAACTGTAATTTTAAAAAATAATAAGTAATTTGAATTACATTTAATTGCTATTTATTTAAAAAAATTCATTTAAAGAAATTCTTAATATAAAAGATTCATTCAAGATCCGCTAAAAAGTAACGGTAACAGATGCGAATACAGATTTTTTCGTCCCGGATATCCACGGACACGGATACAGATACGGATATCCGTATCCGTGTCCGCGAACATCACTAGTCTTTTCCCATTCAGCGCGAAAATTATGACGCAACAAAGTTATAGCTTGATGCTATATAAAGCAATAACTATTTGGGCGTATAAATCGAAAAGTGAATCCAGTTGGTAACTGGTTGCTATCTCATAGCCTATATTAGTTTCTTATAA
This sequence comes from Zeuzera pyrina, assembly GCA_907165235.1. Classification (NCBI taxonomy): domain Eukaryota; kingdom Metazoa; phylum Arthropoda; class Insecta; order Lepidoptera; family Cossidae; genus Zeuzera; species Zeuzera pyrina. The sequence continues at coordinate 10,292,838 of OU015626.1, read as the reverse complement.
TAAGACCTATTCCATTGACGACTTTCATGACTTGGGCTGAAAAATAAACAATAAGCATCAGACACATTTTATATCTTTTATTATGTTCAGTATGTCATGTGTTTAATTACAATATCTATACGTATAAGCGAATCGTATCATAAAACGTGCTGATTATATCTACTTATATATGTAACAAGATTGTAGGTGAAGTGTCAAGCGAGTCCAGTTGCTTCATCTAATTTTGGTGACTCACATGGTCTTTATTATGTCGTGGGTAGAACAATTTGTATAATACCACTACGATATACTAAAAATATTACTGCTCTATTTTTATTCCAAACTAGCTATAGCTCACGATATCGTCCCCGTGAAATTAAAAGGTAACCTATGTTCTGCTCCGAAAATTGTGTGTAACAACGTAGAACTTTTTTATCACATAAGTAAATACATAACTATATTTCAAACACTACTATTTCATTATAACAATAAATTATTTTATTTTAAACTCAATTGATTATCAATTAATAATCACTTAATTATTATATAATCTATACGACCGCCAATCACTTTATATGTATTATAATAAATTTCATTTTGTTCCACTATTTTTTTGCTAACCGCACTATCAGTACTCATCGCTATTTTCATATCGTTTCTTTATTGGTGCGGCTAATACAAAAATAAGTAATTTTACGGTTTCCATAAACAAATTGATTGTTTTATTCTATGTATTGTTATTTGCTTATTTTATTTCTTTTTTTGTTGGCATTGTGCTTATGGAACGTATAATCCAATATTACATAATTCTTATACCATAATTTTATTTTCTTTCGTTTCTGATGAGCTCTTAAATATTATGCCTTTAATCCATCATATATTCCATTAAACCTTTATTCTTTAAAAAAACGTTAAAACCTGTAAATCATATTATGTTTTTGTAGTTAAAACGTTTGACAATTATTAAAGAAAATATGTAATTGATATAATAATGTTTAATTACTGATGTAATAATATTTTTTTAGTAGTCTATATTAATTACAAAAAATGAAATGAATATTATATCCGAGAGTAGCTAAAATATCTAGTTAGCAATGCCAATGCTAGTCCGCAGTTACTTCTTTCGTTCGTTTCGTTTGTAAGATGTAAGTCTTTAATGTACTTTATCGCGGAAAGGGAATGTTTAGCAGGTTGGCCGTCACTTTAAATTGGCCGTATTATACAATTTATCACCGTTGAGGATACAGCGTGAGGATATGTATGTATGTATGTATACAATCACGAGATAACACGAAAGACACGAATTGCAGACGATGAGATGATAATAATAATAAATGATGAAACTATATTTACGACTCACTACCACACCACTTTACAGTGCAATTTCGAATTGTTTACGTATTTTATTCTATATTTTTTAAAACGATTAGACACAGGTCATGGATGTGCTTCCTGGTTAATACTCAAGGAGCGCGCGTTTGTGATTGAACTTATATGAGCATTTGTGCTAATCGATGGCAGAAAACGGTGCCTTTTCATTTCCTGTCTTTAGGCTAGTTTGTCTATGATTACATCCATGTTGATTATCTATTAATAAATATAATAATATAATATACTCAGACATTTCACACAGCGCCATTTAGTCCCAAAATAACGATCACAGCGTTTGTATTATGGGTACTAGACAACTGAATACTACTTATATACTTTTCTTTTGTAAATAAATACATATTATACATAAACACCCAGACTCGGGGCGGGAATCGAACCCGCAACCCCCACTTACTTTCCAACGCGCTTAGCCGTTGTGCCACGGAGGTCGTCAATGGCAGATGGCAGCTCAAATTTTGGAATTCTAATTTGTATTCGTTTCAAGGTCCAACCTTCAACGGATGTTTCCTCGTGTATGCAAAAATAAATAAATGAGGTTATTTTCATAATTATCAAAAATAAAAATAAGGGTAAAAAAAATAAAAACAATTTCATCAACCAAATTAGAAACTACTCGATAGTAATGCAGAGTCGAAGCTCATCGAAACGAAACTCTTATTTTAAACAAATACTTAATACGCAAAAAGTTTAATTCTTTTTCATTTGCGGCAGCGGAATGTGTAATATGTTTTTACATATTCAATGAATTTGCATCACAGATATCCTGCTTCCTAGATCTAACTGAAGCTACAGAACCACGTGTTAATTTGAAAATGTTAAAATAATTTGTTAAATGTTTAATAATCAAAATGTTAGATGAATAAGATAAATTCTTTGTTAGACTCGCCTAAGCGAGTGCAAATATTGATCGCACGCAAATTTTTCCATTCGCATCTCTGCAATGTTGCATGAGATCCTTCGTTCTCCTTTCATTACAGTGATGCCATCACTGCACCTTTAAGTCCCATAAATTGTCTATGAGGTTAAGAAGATGCGATTTAGTTGGCCGTAGAATCACCTTAATGTGTTGGAGAAACCAGGCATTGGTTATCCTTGCAGTGTGTGTTCTACTGTTATCGTGCACGTGTAACAGCCTGGGCATTTTTTGCTCAACAACACAACTCGCAAAGTGGGCAGCATACTCTCCTCCAACATGTTGACATAATTGATAGCATTTTGTCTAGGAGGTACCCTAACGAGTTCTCCCACTCCATCGAAAGTCATCCAGCCCCACAAGTTACACGAGATACGGCCCAACTCTTTATTACGTATAACGTTTTTTTCTTGGCAGCGTGTATGGTTATATCGCCATAGATTCAGTCGACCGTGATCACTTGATTTAAACGTTTTTTCATCCGAAAAAATTGTAGACGACCAATTAAAATTCAAATATTGCCGTGCAAAATTAACACGTGCAATGTTATAAGCTTCGGTTAGATCTACTTTGTAAGCAGGATATCTGTGGTGTAAATTCATTGAATATAAATGATTTCTTATAGTCTTAGTAGGTATTGCTCATCGAAACACTCCACAAAATGTCTAGTTGGTTGGTTGGGTTCATTCATCTATTTCGTAAGCTTGTAACATTTCCAAGCGTTGTTCATTTAATAACGCCGCAATGCCACGATTTCCTTGACGATGGTCTAGCACATCGCTTCTACCGAATACCTTCTGACCCATAAGCTTACTCCGTATTTCGCTAAAAAAATAAAGTAATTGTTTTGAAAAAAAAATATAAAACTGATCAATGCTTTGATAGATTAGTGACATTATTATGAGCCAACCTTTAGTATTATAACATCATTCAGTTAACCGATATGAATAATTCTCTCAATATGGCACTAAAACTTCGCCCTTGTTGGTGCAAAGTAATAATTCTGTAACGGTCCTCAGTAGAAATTGCAGGAGGCACTTTCCGAATGAAATAAATAAATAAAATAATTTTTCAATTTTTTCTTAAATTTTTATTAAGACGTGATTGGCATGTCGTACTTTTTTGTGTCTCAGTTTCCTTTGAAGATAATATAATAAGGCGGTTTCCTTGGTTCCTCTACCTTTACCTATTTAATTTTAAAATTTGCAGCAAAAATTCTTTTCAATTTTAGTATTGAATTTTAAGTCCTTGATGAGTAAAAGTCGAATGTGTGTCGGTAGGTCACTTTCCGCGATAGTACATAATAATATCAGCATAATGTTATCTATCTACTTACATTCTTTTCGTTCTCTCAATAAATGAACGAAAAAAAACTAATTCTACTATGGTACATCCATTGGGGTGTTCCTGCAGCTCATGCTTTACGTATATTTTCTCCTGTTTCAATGGAGCGCCGTATTTTTATATCTAAATGAAACTTTTATATTTGTTTGAAAAAAAATATGAATGCTTTTAATTCATTTAAAAAATGTCATAAAATATTTTTTTCTATCTCTTTATTATTAGTAGCGTAGAAATTAGATGAATTTTAAAAAGGTAGGTTTACAGTTACAACAATTTTTCACGAAATTATGATTATTTAAGTATATACATTAAAATTATCTATAATACCTATGCAAAAAGTTACGATATAAGCAATTGTATGTAAAATTGTATAAGTTGAGGTACTCTACAATTTTCTATGAATCTTTTTTTATTATTCTGTTATTTTCTCGAATTGTTTAAAAACGTGTCCACTTATTTTTTATTTTTAAACGTACTGCAACGAACATTAGGCCCTTAAAATTTTACATGTGTAATATGTTAATATGTATATGTTTAAAAGTTTATGAATATTAATTTCTTCAAAATTACAGTCGCCTGCCGGAAAACTTCAATTTCAACCTCTTGTTTGACTGGATTATATTAATAACTGAAATGACTGATATATTGAAATCTGGCCAAGGCAAAACCTGTCCAATAAAACTGGCCAAGTGTATCTCGTACCACACAGAGTAAATAGTTCCATATTCGGGATGCGTAATATTAATTTATCCGGTAACATAGAAAAAAGTTTGTATTTCATAGCATTTCTTAAAGACACTGGAAACGCTAAACACTGGGTTTTTACACGCTTTATATTAGCTTCACCTGTATGTATGTATGTATGTATGTAACGGAATCTTTCAGCGTAATTTTTACCTATTTCCAGAAGTCTGATCAGCTTGAAAATTTGCACAGGGGTCAAGGACTGATGAAAATACAATTATTTTATAACTTTGTTCTAATGTCCTGACTAGAATCATCAGAATAATAACATCATCATAAAGAGAAATTTAAAAAATTAATGGTACGATTATGGTACCACAGATGTCGCTACGGAACGTTTCTACATGCATTTTGAAATTATTACATTATTAAGTCAAACATATTACAATGGACCACACTAAGTTTTTTTGAAATAATTTGAATTTTGCGGAAAAAATTATAGTTTAAAAAAACTAAAAAAACACGCTTTAATGGCAAACCGAACTAAAAAGTAGAAAATAAAGAATTATAGTTTAAAAAAACTAAAAAAACCCAGCTATAATGGCAAACCGAACTAAAAAGTAGAAAATAATTTTTAATTATCAAGAGTTTGTGTTACAGCAATAGAAAATTGCAACAATCAATTACGACTAATTAATTTGGAAAACGTGGGGTGCTAAACACGCTTATTTTACTATAATTGAATTATTTTATTAATAATATAATTTTTATTTTAATCTTATTCCAAATTAATTAGTCGTAATTGATTGTTGCAAATTTTCTATTGCTGTAACACAAGCTCTTGATACTTAAAACTTCTACTTTTTGGTTCGGTTTGCCATCAAAGCGAGTTTTTTTAGTTTTTTTAAACTATAATTTTTTTTTATTTCTCTGTTACGTGTATTGAACACACTCCTAATTTTATTTTTTACATATTTGACCCACATCATGTAATAGCGGCTTATAGAATAGACCTCCCTTTCAAATTTCATTATTAGTGTTAAAAGTATCTGAGTAATATGGCTGTGACATTTAGACAGGCAAGTCGGAGAGACTGACAGGAAGAAATTATAAGGGTTCCGTTTTTTGCCATTTAGCTAAGGAACCCTAAAACGAAACAACAACTTGACGTATATCATTTGAATATAGGTCTTTTATATTTCGGTCGCTTAAACCCACAGACAAACTAGCCTGCTTAACCTCAACGAAGTCAGAGACGGTTCAAGCCGATTTCATGTGAATACCTATGACGGACACATATCCACGCGAGTATTTAAAAGTAGGTAACTAGATATTTACCTGAGTTGAGGCGAAGGTTGGTCTCAATTAGTCTGTCTATGGAATAATTAAAAACCAGCCAAGAACGTGTTGACGCGCGTTAACTTAGGGTTCCATAACAATTTCTGACAAAGGCAAAAATTTTTTATGAAGAAAATTAAACCGACTTTAAATAAAACACTGCAAAATTCAAAATAACTGTCTTACTAATTAAAACTCAAGTATAGAAATACCTTCATAAATACGATGCAAATAAATACTTAGGTATATAACAGTTACAGTTACCGAAGTCGGTAACATGCCTACCTAACTAGACTAGACTTTTTGTTATTTTGGCACTGAATTAACTGTAAATTGGATTGTTTTTGGTAAACACTAAAAGGGTTCTGTTTTCAACATTTTCTCTGTACAACAAAAATCAGCTTGTGACATGACTACTATATTTGTAGAACAAAATTTTACCATTGTGTTAATAAATAATGAGTAATGATATCGAGTACTTATTAATATCGAAGTTTCGAAGTATATTTATTTTTTACATAAGTAGATATACCTATAAATATGAGTATGATGAATATGAGTAAGTATAAAGGCTTTTTCTTGAACTCATGTAGGTACTTAGATTTAAAAATACATTTTATCAATACCCAAACGAGTGTTTTTTGTTTTTTTTTGTTATCTCTTTTCTGGTTTGAACGAATTAAACTCCGAAACGGCTGAATCGATCGTGACAGGCCTTTCATTGGCAGATAGATGATTAAATCTAGGCATCTTTTTATTCTGAAATAACAGCAAATGTAACGTCGATAAAATGACCGGGCACAGCTCCTATTAAATAAATGACAATTTTACCGTGTAAAAATTTTGTTGGCGAAATAATTATGGCGCCAAAAAAATTTATTTCATTAACTTTTTGCCATTATATACAAACCAACGGAGGTTTCGCGAAAACAACAGTTGGACGAACAAACAGATCCACTTTCGTAGTATTAGTATAGATATGCTGTCTATACTAATAGGAATTACTTGAATTATACATAACGTAACCATAATGTCCATTAATGTCCCGCGGATTTTCTAAGCTAACCGAAAATTTTCCGGACTTTGTCCGGCACCGGTAAAATTGAGACAAAATAGGGTTAAATTATTTTGTGGTACATAAATTAATTTTAATTACCAAAACCAATCATGTCTCCAACTGCATATCTATCTACTTTAAAAGGAAATCCGACCTTTTAAGAAAAATTTGCTCTTTCAAATATAAGAAACTAGTCAAGACCAGCTAGATATTTAACTTTTTTTGTAGTATTTTCATTGTAAACTTAATAACGTGTTATGTGTAAACTTAATTACTTAATAAATATCTTCAATAAAATGAAGTTTTAATTTATATTATCAGCTTTACACAGAGCCAATATATAATAACATCGCCTCCTCCTATCGCCGTCCCTACCATAGGACGACCATACCATAGGGGCGGCCGCTCCGGACGCCATGTCCCAGGGAAGAAAGAGAAATGAAAGAAACATTTTTTTTCTATATTACATACTTTGTCCAAAATTGTAGGCTCAATAGTTTATGAAATAGGGGTATTGCTCAATTTTTGTATATTTTATTTCATATCTTTTAAACTATATCTTTCAAAATTTTAAAAATATGTAATTGTATGACTCATAACTCACATAGAGCATTTTCATTTAATATGTCGCACAATGCATTTATTTATTTTTAATTTAAAATTTACTCTCTCAATAATTTTTCCCAAATTTGTTTATTTACGTTACACGTCCGTGATTGAGTCATCTAATTCTAAATATGTACCTAGGTATATGTGTCAAATTAAAGTTATCTGTCCAGTAGATTTGGAGTAATAGGCGGAGTAATTATAGACGGACAGATTGACACGCGAGTTAACCTATAAAGGTTCTATTTTTTCATCGGACGTACGTTATTCTAAAAATTATCTGAAATTTTGCTATCTATGCTATACATTATAATATTACAAAGAGAGACAGCCCATTTTGTAAGTTTGTTTAAGTGTGCAGTGTCCTCAGGGAGGATCTACATTCGAAAGGTAGGTACATTATTCCAGATGGATATGGGCTATATATTATGTATTCAACCCGGGCGAAGTCAGCATGGGCCGCTAATGATTCATTTAAACTTTTTAAACGAAAAAAAGGCGCTACATTATGTTTGACTAACGAGCACTGCTGAGAGACGTTACTGCGGCACGTTTATTACTAGTCAGCATACGACAGCTAATATCGCGCGATATCTGCTGTCAAAACGAGAACTTGTGTAATGTAATTTGTATAGTGACGCTAAATCTATTGCGATAAATGCATTTTACGGTCATATAATAATAGATCTATACATATCTTCGTATGTGATACCAATTTATACCAAGATATGATACCAAGTAATAACCCCGCGGGTCTGGACTAATCTCTAAACAAAAATTAAATAATAGTTATCGTAACTAGCACTCGTCCTAAGTAAGTCCGTAAGTGTATTATAAATATTCTTGTTTAGATAAAAAAAATCAAACAGTATAATATATAGTCTCTACTTAGGTTTCTATTTTTTCTAGATGTCAGTATGATAATACTTCTTGAATGTAAGGTCAAACGCATGGCACACATTATTATTCCTGTTCTTCAAAGTTTTCCTTCTAGGTATTTATTGTAACCTACACATTAAATACGAGAAATATGTTATGTCCCAATTGACTTATACCGATTTTTGTTACATAGGTAATGTATGTATATTAGTTGTTTGTCCATATCCGTTAGCAATGACTCTACATTATTGTAATATAGTAATAATCGTTTAATTCAATGATAACATTATTTTTATTACAACTGGCGTACTTTCTATACATACATACATACATACATATCCTCACGCTGTATCCCTAACGGGGTAGTCAGAGAGGACGGAGCGCCAAGCGTCGCGGTTGTTACATACTTTCTTCGCCTCCTCAAATCTCATCATTCTCCTCACACATGTTCGCCGAGATATGCGAGAGCTTTTGACATTTCCATCCGCTAACACTCTGGCTATTTGATCTTCATAAGTCAGCCTTGGTCTTCCTTGGCTTCTTTTACCACTTACTTTTGCTCTGTATATTTTCTTCGTCAGTCTTTCATCACTCTTTCTATGTGCCCGAACCATCTAAGCATTCCTTTCTTCATTTTTACAATAACACTGCCGTGCGACCCTATCATACTGCGTATCTCTTCATTACTTATTCTGTCCGCAAAGATGACACCGCATATCTTTCTAAGAGATCGCATTTCTACTGCAATTATCTTACTTTCACTCGATTTCGGGCATATTCAGGCCTCACTGCCCTTCCTTTTACCCAAACCTCACATTTCGTTTGTACCTCTTCCCTTTCAAACACCAGAACCTTAGTTTTGTTCACATTCATATTCAATCCTTTCACTTCACATTCTTCTTTCATGCACGTAACTAGTGTCTGCAACTCTGCTTCTGATGGTGCTATAAGCACAGCATCGTCAGCGTACAATAGGCAGTTTACCACTGTGTCAACACATATCATACCACTCATACTACCTTTCATACTCTGGAGGCAACTGTCCAAATGCAGCACGAACAGCCAGGCAGACATCACGCGTACTTTCTATAGGAATCAATAATATAATAACACTGGCCTATGTACCACATATCTGAAAAACTTGCCTCACTGTGCTGTTTGTAGCGTTATATCTTTTTATTTTTATTTTGTCTAAGGTGCAAAGACGAAGTTATAACGATATACTGATAAAAAAAAAAAAAATATTAGCATACCCTACCATACCATATTTGCGTCAATTTTAAACATAGGTGTGTTTGCATACCATACCATATCATATTTGCATCGTCATAATATTACTTGTCTCTAACCATAAAATTATAAAATTTTCTATTGGAACAGAATGTAGGTATTCAACACATTGTTTCTGTTTATACAATGCATGTACATCATAATACAAGTTAAACAATTGAAAAATTTCATTACATAGGTAATTATAATTTTATTTGAAAACATTCCACAAATTATAAGCAAATAATGGGCATTATCTACTTGTGATGATAATTAGATACATCTGTGTTTTTATTTAGCAGGAAGTTTCAACACTACAAAAAACGGGGCAAGTGTAAGTTGCGTAGTAAATATTCTGTACTAGATTTATTATTTATCAACTATCACCTGCAAAACAATGTTTGCAGTAGATTTTTTTTTAATTCAAACTTAGAGAATATTGTAATCTTGATAATTATCTTCTAATTTGTTCTTTATTCTCAATATTTGCGATTCATTTTAGATTTTTCTGAGTAGCTAATACTTTTAGAGATAAGGACAACAATTATTATCTTTTTAATTATTATTATTAAAAAGTAACACAAAGTAACGAACACTGACGAATTTCTAGAATTCATTACTCCACACGAAGACATGAAAGAGCTTTTTAATTTTCCATTTTAGGTTCATAAAGCAACCTCCAAGGTCAAATTTCACTTTTGAAGTTCTGCGCCTTTAAATTTTAACTGTTTACTGTGTTTGTAACAATATTTAAGTACTACGTGTAACCCCTTGTTGCGAATTAAATACAAAATAGTAATATTAAATTGCTTTATAATTTTACTTAGAATATAACATGGCAGACGTGTCGATTATACGAAGTTACAAAGTAACATACTTACGTGTTTGTGTTTGTAATGAGGTAATCAAAACACCCATAGTAGAAAAATCTGTTATAAGGTTGATTCCATTATAAATTATAATAAAAATCAACGACTAAGACGATAACATACATATAGAAGAAGCGCTAGCAATCCAGAGAGTACCTTTTTACAACTTTAGCGATCTTGAATGAGACGCATTTATACAACTTACATGACTAGGTCTAGGTACCTACTTAGTTATAATTTTTATGCAACGTACATGCATACACCACCTCCGTGGCGCAACGGCTTAAGGCGCTCCCCCAGGCAAACAGGCAAACGTATAGAGCACCTCATACTAGAATTCGTAAAATTCTTCATGTAATCTAATAATTATTAATTTTACTTATAAAAAAGGGTCTTTTGAAAAAATTAAAATGGTCAAATATTATATCATAAAATTATCTATACATTAGTGTATATCGCAAGTAAATGTAACTTCTATTTATGAAGTAGATGCACGTATTTCTAATTTTTAGGCTTTCTTTTGAATACAGATTTTACATGTATTTGATATATAACTGAAAAATATGAGACGGCAAAAGTGTTGTTAAAATGTCAAAGATTATTATAATATTTTTATTACTTTTTATTTATTTTCAAATAACGAGAAGATAGCCTCTAAAACTAGCAAAAAAACAGTATTTGACTAGGGGAAGCGCCTTAACGCGTCCGAAAGTAAACGGGGGTGCGGGTTCGATTCCCGCCCCGAGTCTGGGTGTTTATGTATAATATGTATTTATTTACAAAAGAAAAGTATATAGGTAGTATATCAGTTGTCTAGTACCCATAACACAAGCGCTGTGCTGCTTACCTTGGGACTAGATGGCTCTGTATGAAATGTCTGAGTATATTATTATTATTATTATAAATATTTCAAGAAACAAAAACGCCAAAACGTGGGCAAAATTAAATTTAAGCGACAGTCAAGTTTCCTACACGTCGGAAACCTTGCATACTCTGTTAATTGTAAGAAAATAGAGGAATTGCAAAATATTATGTATGTAAAGGCAAAAACAAGAAACCGTGTAATTTTGTTATATTACAAAAATTTAATCGCGAACAATTTTTTTTTGGGCTTTCAAACTTACATTTGGAGTTTTTTGCTCTATCGTAAAAAAGGTGTCGACAAAGTGTCGAGCTTGGTGCGATTATAGTGCGAACTCTAAATAAAACGAATAATGCAAACTGCCAATTGCGAGTTAAGTTTGCGTTAAGAATCCCGAACTGAATGAAAGAAAACACAAATTTTTGCGTAAGTATAATATTTTGTGTGGTCCTACGGACCCCTCGATACTAAATGCAACTCGAACTTGGCCGGTTTTTAAGTTGACTTAACCAGAAATCACAACTGAGATTATAAATTAACTTGACTGGTTAATGCACTGAACACTACAAATATGGCCATTCAATATACTATCAGTCAAGTTTCTTCGGAAAACACTAATTCATAGTGCGAAAACATTATGGTAACGACATTATAACGAGCAGTAAAGTTCCCGACTAGTAATACAAATATAAATTTATTACTTCCATTAGAGAGATTGGACAGGAAGACTCCAGTTTGGAACAAGATGGTATTCACGTGTCGTGTAGCGTACACAGATTGCGGATAGAGACCTTGATATCATATGACTGTCCGTTGGCCAGTGATTTGATTAGGGCTAAATGCCTCGGTATTGACATCATGGTATCTAATGGGCAAAGGAAATGTGCAGTTGTCACTGACCTCTATAATACAAGTATCTACGCTGGAAATGCTTTGGACTACTTCATTCTCTATATTTCGGCGTCCGCGCCATTTGTAAAAAATAGTTAAAACATATGAAATTAATATCAATAAAAGTTTCGATAGAATGTCAAAATTTAGTTCCCAGGTTTATTCATAGTACCACAGATTAGTTGATTACTAAACAGTACTTTAAATCAGCACAAAAAATAGCTCTCATTTTAGATGGCCACCCAGTTGTTATAGCGGTCAGTGGCAATTGTAGGCATAGAATATCTAATCGAATAAGGAGTTTCATTTTTGTGTAAATATTTGCTTATGAGAATTAGTTAGAATTAGTTATGTTCATGTTGAATGTAAATGTCGGGTCTTTAATGTTTGCCATGTAATCAATTTAAGAATTTAATTAAACTTTAATTTTTTGTTACATAACTAGTTTTTTTCGATCGTGTAATACTAGCAAATATTAGCTTATGTTTACGAAAGAAGTACAAAAAAGAATCGCGACGCTTGACGCTCCGTCCTCTCTGACTACAACTACACGCTGTATCACGTTAAGGATACAGCGTGAAAATATGTATGTATGTATGTATTAGCTTATATTTGGGAAAGAAATACAATCTTGCATCTTGTGTGCAAAATCGGAGGTCGATGGCTTCGATAATTTTCATGTAAAAGAAAAACTAAGAACATTAATATAAGCATAAGGGAGAAGCTATTAACTAATGTTATTGTTTATTACAGATAAACCCAAGAAGTTTGTTTGCATACGTAGCTACTTCAATTACAAATGAAAAAGTACTAAGTACTAAAATCTAGTTTTGTATGGGTGATCGAGGCAGACATACTACTATGTTATGTAATATTGTGTATAATGTAATTATCAAATAGCCAGAGTGTTAGCTGACGGAAATGTAAAAGCACTCGCATACCTAGACGAAAATGTGTGACGAGAATGATGAGATTTGAAGAAGCGAAAGAAGTGTGTAATAACCGTCCGTCCACTGTGACGACCCCGTTAGGGATACAGCGTGAAGATATTTATGCATGTGTATTTATGTATGTATTTACATATTAATGTACAATTTTTCATTACTTATACGTGATTGACTCCAATGTGCCAGTATTGGCTGTAGGTACATACATACCTACTATCTTTTTCACACTCTTTAAAATTACATTTTATTTGGACAGACAAGGAACCAACCTACATTATGATTGATTATGATGTTGATGACATTTAAATTTAAGACATTTCTTCATTGTGTGTAGTAGAGTTTTACACGCACACTTTTCCAGTACTTTTATTTTTTATACTACTGTTTAAATCTCGATTTAAAGAACTGACATTTCGATTTCAATTTTTTTTAGTACAAAATATTATTTTGATAAAGTTCAAGCAGAAATAAGGAACGGTGTTGCAATGAAATCCTCATTCAGCTAATCCTACTTCTTCCATGAAACAGGAATTTGAATTATTTTACGAGGTTATCCGCGACAGATAATAATCGTAATGTGGGAGTTAGGTATAAAGACTTCCGCCGACTGACAGGGCGTTAACAGCGTAAAGTATGGAGATCGAGCACATCCTGATGATTACAAGGACGTAGCATGTCAGAACGATAACAATTTGTACATTCTATCTTTGAAGATTTTCATGGAAAACAAGAAATATACATAGAAATGCAAATTAAATAATAAAGATGGAGTTATTTCGTAAACTCTGTATCCGACTTATCTTGTATCGGACAGTAATAAATAAAAGTTTTACTATTTGTTAACAGATGGCGTGGCGTGGTACTATGCCGCATTTTTTCAGTTAGTAAAACTGAAAAAGTGCAGCATAGTACCACGCGGCAGTTATTTTTTTTTCATAGAAATGTTAAAAAATATAACATTTCTATGAAAAAAAATAAGCGAATTAATCTTGAATGAATGTTGTCAGATTACATCATAGAGTTAGATCTAATTACGGTTAGGTGAATTATACAGTCCAATCATTAATTAAATTTGATACGCCTGTTACAATGTCAGGAATTAAGAATTAGGGGTGCTACAGTTTGTGGATTTCAATTTTTTTAAGCAAAAAAAAGTATCATTCCTAAGAAAATAATGCTAGACTTTTGTACTATAATTCAAATTAAAGCCTAATGCCGTTCTTTTTTTCATGAATATTGAATATACACATATGTTTTTGTTGATACTTCGATTTTTTTTACTACTTTTGTGATGTTTTTTTGGATTGGTACTTACGTTTGAGATTGTGTTCGAAAGTGAAATAAGTGCTTATTATGATTTATCGTTACCATCTGTACCGTTACACACACAAAATCGTTTAAAAATTATGTTTCATTTAATAAACAATAAAATAAAACTTTAAAAAGTAAAAATAAGTAAAACAAGGTATTTTCACATACTATTCACGCTCTGGATAAATATAAAGTACGTTCGCTGAAAACAACGCACAAAACTTTAAAAAGTACAGTTGGCAACCCTATTAGAATTAGCCTTTCCGTTATTTCTGTTCTTATGTTTTTAAGAATTCACTTAAAATGTTATCATTAACAATACAAGTTGTAGTAGTGTTCAAGATATTATAGAATTGTACTTTATTCTAAAATGCATCAAAAATGGTTTATCAAATGATTGAAGAAATGTATGCAGTGTCATCCTTGTGCAGAAAATAAGCAATGAAGAGATACGCAGTATGACAGGATTGCACGACAGTATTTGTACGAGTGAAGAAAGGAATACTTAGATGGTTCGGGCACATAGAAAGCATGAGTGATGAAAGACTAACTAAGAAAATGTACAGAGCGAAAGTGAGTGGTAGCAGTAGTCAAAGAAGACCAAGGCTGACTTACGAAGATCAAATAGCCAGAGTGTTAGCTGACGGCAATGTCAAAAACATATCAAGGCGAAAATATGTGAGTAGAATGATCAGATTTGAGGAGGCAAAGAAAGAATGTAAGGACCGCGAAGCTTCGCGCACCGTCCTCTCTGAGTACCCCATAACACAGACTGATTAGATAAATGTGACCAATTTCTATTTATTGCTATTAAAATATTTTATAAATAGATAATTATACCTACGTAATATTTTAATTATTAACGACTTATTTAAATATGGTATAACGACACGATAACTTGTGTTTTATCTGCAGCTCAGTTTGAAACTATTTGGGGATCTATCTAACATTTTTTAATGATTAATAATAGAGCTAATTGGCTTTAAAGAAAATTTTAAAGAACGACACGAAGAAAAATTAAAGAATCGGAATAGCGTGCGTGTCCCGTGGAATGAAGGGTTCCGTAAACGGAACTTTTCATTGTGTGTAGTTCTACATGCACACTATTCCAGTACTTTTATTTTTTCTACTACTGTTTAAATCTCGATTTAAAGAACTGACATTTCGATTTTACTAGTAAAATTTACCAGTTTTTTTACAGATTTACTTGAATAAATAGTTGGTGCAAGCCAACCTTTAGCGAAGCAAAAATAAATGTATATTTTATTGCGTTTACTAGTGATATATTGTGAAAAGTAAAGTCACTTCTGCGATCGCTGAGCATGTAACCGAAAGTATCCCATATCTCAAAAACAACGTAACATATTTTATTTAAAGTCAAAGTTAAATCAATTAATTGGCGTAAATCCAATTTCAAGGTGTTTTTAAACAACAAATCTACTTTAGTTTGGTTCAAAGAGGAATCCTGAACACTGAAAAGAAACCACAAGAGACTCAGTCAGATATCATTTTTTCAACATCATTTTACAAAAGGTTTATTAAATTACAATATTCAGAAAGCCAGTAAATGCATGTGCAGAGAAATTATTTCCAGACTATTATTTTGACTTCAACAAACTCTTTTATTTTAATAGTATGATCACTAAGACTTCGTTTCGTGAATCAATGTACGTTCTATAATAAATCTAACGGTGGCTTGCACCAACCAATTTACATTATTATTACATTATATTTACAACGATTGATATTCGATTCAAGGATTTGACATCTCGCTTGCACCAATTATTTAATAGTTAATTATTTAATAGTTAATTATTTAATAGTATTAAATAATTGGTGCAAGTGAGATGTCAAATTCTTAATACAGTACAATATTCAGAAATCGAGTTTATTGAATAGTTGGTGCAAGACACGCTAAATCAAATTTATTTTAATTGAGTAACTTCCTGAGGAACTTTATTATAAGTCAAAGTCAAAGTCATATCAATTTATTCAAGTAAACCTAATTACAAGGTATTTTGGAACGTCAAATCTACTTTAGCTCAAAGAGAAAACCTGGACACTGAGAAGAACTGACAAGAAACTCAGGTATCATTTTTTTAACACCATTTTACAAAAGCTTTATTAAATTACAATATTCAGAAATACAATATTTATTTTAAATGATCGTCTAATCAATGTACGTTTTATAACTAATCTAAATCTATTTTTTGTTAGTTGAATGACTTCTTGAGGAACTTTATTATAAAAACGAATGCATTTACCCAAAAATGAAACATTTGACTTATGTAATTTAAATTTTGGAATAACCAATTTATCACGACCTCGGGATTCCATATCACCAATATCGCCTTTCTTTATAAACAGATCTATATTTTTTCTCGTATACATAATAATTTCAACGATATATAAGGACGGGAAGGTGATTACATCAACGTCTTTAAAACGAAGTCTTAGTGATTCTCGTGCATTCATACTTTAGATGGCACGTATCGCTCTTTTTTGGAAATAAAAATGGAGTTAATATGCGCCGCTGATCCCCACAGCAAAAGGCCATAGAACATTAGACTATGAAAATATGCAAAGTACACTAACCTAGCCGTATCCACATCCGTCAATTGCCTAATGCTTATAATGGCATATATCGCGGAACCGAGCTTACTAGCCAATACCCCGATATGGTCCGCCCACTGCAAATTATTATCAACCGTTAAACCAAGAAAACTGGCAGACTTAACTAATTCTAATTGTTTCCCACCCAGTTCTATTTAATTATGGATTCTGGGTACATAAGAAAGGGAAAATTTAATACATTTGGTTTTTTGTGCATTCAGTAGTAAATTATTAATAGCGAACCATCTCGAGACGTCTGTTAGGATCCTGTTCACCCAGATAATATCTAGGTCTTTTCTGTCTAGTTTATATAACAATGTAGTGTCATCAGCAAATAATACTATTTCGCATAAGTCGCTGAGCATAAATGGGAGATCATTAATGTAGACTAGAAACAGGAAGAAAAATAAACACGAATGTAGTTACCCAAGAATAAAACATTTGACTTAACTCTGTCAAGAAATTACCGGGAAAAGATCAATAATACACGAAATGTTAGTTATTCATCCAAATCTATTTTATCACCTTCAAAGTATGCTCTTTCAGAAACGATACACTTACGCCAACGAATAATCCAATCATCAAAACATTTTTTAAACGCTTTTTCCGGAATTGAGTTCAGTGCTCGCCGAGAATTCTCCTTTATGTCTTCTACCGAAATAAAACGGGTGCCACGAAGTGGTAATTTAAGTTTAGGAAAAAGAAAGAAGTCGGCTGGAGCCATATCTGGTGAGTAAGGTGGTTGCTCGATGGTATTTGTTGAGTTTTTGGTCAAAAATTCGTTCACAATGATGGCATTGTGCGAAGACGCATTATCGTGGTGCAAAATCCAAGAATTTTCTTACCACAAATCTGGCCTTTTTCGTCGAATTTGCTCTCTTAAACGCCGCATAATGCCCAAATAATATTCTTTATTTACCGTTTGACCTTTCGGCAAGAATTCCGAGTGCACAACACCGCGATAGTTAAAGAAAACAGTCAACATGACTTTGACTTTTGATCGACTTTGGCGTGGTTTTTTCGGTTCCGGTACAGTTGGAAGGCGCCACTCCGAAGCTTGTTGACTAGTTTGCATGTCAAACTCGTAAACCCATGTCTCGTCACCAGTAACAATGCGTTTCATGAATGTTGGATCGGAATTGACTCGTTCTAGCATGTCCTCAGCGACTCTTATGCGATTGAGTTTTTGGAGAAAATTCAGGTCTTTTGTGACTAGCCGAGCGGCAACATGTTTCATACCCAAGTGATAATTTAAAATGGTACGGATCGACTCGTGAGACACAGAAAGTTCGGCGGCTATCTCTCTCAAGCTTGAATGATGGATTTTCAGTCACTATTTCCTTCACTTTGGCGATGTTAACTTCAGTTGCAGACGTTGATGGCCTACCAGAGCGAGGCAAATCTTCCATCACATCTCGACCGCTTTTTTGAACGCTTTGTACCACTCATAAGCACGTGTTCTTGATAAAGTCGATTCACCGTAAGCCTTCTGTAACATTTTCAGTGACTCCGAACATGAAATTCCATTGGCGATGCAAAATTTAAGACAAACTCTTTGTTCGATGTTTTTGCCCATTATGAAATTCGCAATATACACTAGAATGATATAACTAAAAACAGCACTCTATTTAATCTAAATAACAGATGCAACTCAAACTCCGCGCCACAATGGAAAACAGTTGTGCCAATCTAACAACAACAAAAAAAAACAAAAAATTGAATTTGGAACCATAAATCATCCATTCCCGATACTTTCTTGACTGAATGTATAATATGTAATTTAAAGTTTGGAATTACCAATTTATCACGAACTGGGTTTTCCATACCATTATATCGCCTTTCTTTTTAAAGAGACCACAATAGACCAGTTTAAATCGATTTTTATTAAAAATGTTTTTTGAGTTCTACTAACTTAAATTTTTTCTGAATTTTTCTCATCGTAGTTCACAAGTTAGAGGGGGACACATTATTTACGACTTTAGAAGTTCATATCTCGGCAGCGAAAAATTCACTTTGAAACCTTTATATCGTTTTTAAAGACCTATCTAAAAAGATTCGCCATACCCTTATGTGTACTGAAATAGAGTTAAGATCTTAACAATTTGTTTATTTTTTATTCGTCAGTTATACGTATGAAGTGTGAATTATTTTCTACTACAATATTATGCAGCAGTTCATAGAATACACCTACCTTCAAAATTTCATCTAAATAGTAGCAATACCCAATAGTGTCCCGGTAAAATATCTGTGACATATGGACAGTCAGGACCAAATTACAGGAGTTTCATTTTTTCTTTCGGCTACGGAAACCTAAAAAACCAGTGCATTCATGCCATCAAAAATGTATAGTTTGATATGTTGGTTTTAGTAATATCTAACTTCCAAAAGAAAATTTTAAAGGATAAATACCTGTAGACGATACGAAGAAAAATATCTATCAAAAATCGACAGTTCCATAATTATGTTGGTTTTAACAGTACCCTTAATTTTGAACTTTAACACTAACAATATATTTGTTAAAGTCAAATCTTTGCCATTTTCAGATATCAGTGACGAACTTCTCAAACAACCCAAGACGAAATGCAATTCCATTCCATAAACACACAACTTATTAACATGATTGAGACTAGCGAGAGTAATGAGAAAAAAAAATCCTGACGGTTATGCAAATAGTACGGAAACATGGTCACAGAACAGTCGCCCGTTTTCGAAATGGAAATACGAGACGACAATGGGAAGGACACAGAAAAAGAAAAAGCAAAACCGGGGCTATCGACTGGGAAGATATTCTATAAGCCAGGTGTAATTGAAGAGGAGACTGACGAGACGAGCGCGTTCGACAGCTCTATGATGGAATCACCCATGCTGGCTGGATTTGATGGCAGTGGATTTTTGAGGCCTCCTATACAAATCTATCCATCTAGTAGTCTACATAGGATACCGACCTACAGCAGCTCGATTGGTCAAAGCACAATATACAGACAGGACACTTGCAGGTGAGAACCAAATTAGTATCTTTACTTTAAATTTTATATTTTCTCCAGAATTAGTTAGAAGTATTAATATGCTTATATTACGACATATATTTTTATATTAAATTATTGTCACCCGATCATTGCGACGTAAAGTGACCGACTTTGACGTCCCATGGAACACTCAACCTATAAAGACGAAAAATTTGGACTTGTAGATGGCTCCTAGACAATTTAACAAACTTTTTCTTCGATTTGATTCATTCATACTGTTAATATTTAGTAGTAGTTTATTGACTGTATACATTCAGCCATTAAAAGTGAAAGGATAATTTTTAACACACAAAAACCTTCGTTGAGAAATGTAGATTATAATTTAAAAACAGATAGTACATATAATCAATTAAACGAATTAAATTAAAAATACTGAAAATAGTACTTTGCACAAATAGGGAAAAAATAGACAAGTATCTACAAGGTAATAGTGTCCTGAAAATAAAATATAAACATTTGAATTTCTAGACACGACTGATAAATGTCACGTTAAGTATACAGGCCTCGATTTTGCGATGCGGTGATGACAAGCAATTAGCGAGCGAAACTAGCATAAAAGTTATAAATGTATCACAGATCTACCACTAGAAATATATGTTGTCATAACTACATTGAAATATAATGGCATGTCAATATGTTGATGAAAAAATGGTGTTATTTGCTAAAATGTTCTAAGACGTTATCAGAACACCTAGGGCAAAGTAAATGCTTTACCTGTTCGTGATTCATAATCTGTAAAGAATTGGTATATCTAATCAGTAAAATATATGTAACATGTATAGATAATGCAGGTATCATTATAACAAGTAAATCGTTTCAATGAAGTACGTTAACATTCGCAAACGTATTGACAATTAAGTGTTCGTGATTTGAGTCATGTTTGCAAAATTTCAGCATTGAATTAACGATTAAAAAAATCGATTGAAACCCAAAAAAATAATTGTATGCTGTTATTCATGTACAATTTCAGTCAAGAAATTGATAAATGGCATAAAAATGGTAAATAGATAATATTAAAAGTTGTAAATAGTGCCTGAAAATGCGTCGTAGACGTAAATAAGTGGACTGATAAAAGAGACATTATCGTTGTTGACCGAGTTTGTTCTACTTTTGTTTAAAATCATCAACAACGTGACAAAAGGTATGTGCAGTTCTTAATTTTTCCAGAAGGAAACTTATCGTTACAATTTTAAATACGAGAATAGTTCTACATATTAGATTTGTAGATTAATTGAAGTTACAATAAAGGATTTTGTGTTGTTAGTTAAACATCCAATTGACGAAGAAGCCGTGAATATAGAGTGAATTTCAATTTCAATTTTTATAACGTAATATTTATAATTAGAAATTTCCTCAATGTTTATAATATAATTGGGCAATTGCTTGTCTTTCCTCACAGGTCATAAAAATTAATCCAAGGATAAAACTAAAATAAGGAATATCATAATTAATAGGCGATGATGTAGTAACCTGTCAATCCTTTTTAAGGGGAATCCCAAGTACTTATTACTATAGAATAGTGCCAAGGAGTGATTTTGTTGTGCCTTAATGCTTCATCCACTTCGAAAAGAAAACGGTGTAGAAATATTATGTACATATATATGTATGCATGTATGTATAACTAGATAAATTTTATGTATATTATAAAAAATTTACAGTAATTATTATCATGTCATTTACTGTGTGATGTCATTGTAATATCCTATTTTAAACACTATTTTAGTTTTTAGCTGTGATTTGTGACTGCGATTTGTCATTATTTGGTTAAATTAATGTACTGACTAATTGATCAAATAAAAAATGGGTCTAGTGCGAACATGACTTGCAAACAGACGGTTCCGTACGATATTTATAAAATTGTAAATTTCTGAACCTAATTTGTAGAGCAATGTGTATATCGATATATTTTTTTATAATCTTTAGGTAAGGCTATAATATTCCCTAAGATTGTTAAAATTCAAGGTCTTTCAAAGATAAGAAAAGGACAGATAAGTCGAGTTCGAGTTTTTTGCCCCTTTTTTAATTCTCCCATAAATATTATATATATTTTAAAATATTTACTATATATGTGGATTAATAAGATATGCCTTATGCCAAATTTTAAGTTCGGGCTTCACATAGTTCCTGAGAAAATCGTTATGATCGCTGAACACACGAACGGACGGTTTTTTTGAGGGCTTCGTATTTCTGGTAGGTACGAAACCCTGAAAATAATTAGACTTCCACGAAAACCAATAATAATAATATCTAGAATATTCCAGTACACGTTTTTTTACTTTGTCATTATTACTGAGCAATACTCGTAATGATGATAAAACTATTCAAAAAATACTTAAACATCTTTTTTAACATTATTTAATTCACAGTACCGGGCCCACATATATTAAGGTAACAGAAGGAAATGGTGTCTAATATTATTATACATTACGTCAGTAATCGCAATAGATAAGTATGTATGACGTACTATGTTCCCTTTCATCTTATATGTTGTGCATGTATTCCGACAAGCTTTTCAATCTTAGTAAAGAAATAAAATGAATTAAAAATTTTAGCATTACTAAATTACTATTTAATTTAGTGACTACGTTCATGTGTCTTTTTAATACCTATGCAAAAGTTTTCTTTTCGTAAAAATAGTAATTACTAAAGATCATCTATGTGTAATTAAAAAAAACCTGCAGATACGTAGAGAGAATTTAACCCCTTTGGACTATATCAGTCGCTCTAACATTTAAACTAGTTTAACATTTCGGAGATTAGGCCAAACAAAGAGACGGTCAAACAAATATTTAAAAAATGTGGGTTTGAATATTAGAAACGTGCAAGTAACTATATAAGCGTATGGAAAACTGAGAAACACCGAGAAACAGACACTTTGAATTTATTTATTCATGTAGATAGAGATATACAGGGTTGAGCGTTTTTTTGGTAATCGTATGGATAACGTTTGGTTGAAAGAAAATTTTGGGAAAATCCACAGGAAAAGTCAGAAATTTGGATGGTATTGTTGCATGAAAATGTAAAGAAAAAAATGGTGTGTTGCAAACATTGAACATCCCACCCGGATGAAGCCGGGGCGGGCCGCTAGTTAAGACGACACATTGAAAATTTTGATGTCGGGGATTTCAATTTTTCTAAGCAATTACAAAACATATGAAAGTGATATTTGGTAACCATAATCTTTCATTCAATGACTTTATTTTGACAATAGCATTACACAGTTGGTTAACTTTTATAACATAAAAAAAATATTAAAGAAACCTCTTTTAAAACAGAGATTTGCTTTTTACGGACAAATAGGACCGATTAAAGCCTCTACATTTTTTATGTAGATGAATCTAAACACACACTTCGAAATGACAATATGATTTTTCTAAATTAATTATAGTTTGTAATTTAAACGAAAATAACTGTTTTTTCGTATTATTTGTAAGCTAGCGCGCGCACGTTTACATAGAACAGAAGGTCTAATTTACATTAAATTATTGTTTATCAATGCGTCGCCTTAAGTAATAAAATAATCGTTCTATTCGATAAGTCTTTTCCTACAAAGGGGCGCTCGAGAAGTAAACTAATTTATAATATTTCTTATTTTAATCAGTTAACCAAAAACTTCCGAAATTTGCTTTAATAACTTTTACAAAAATGCGTCATAGTCACATATTGGTTTTCACTTTAAACTGTGTCAAGCTTTAAGACACGCAAATAAAAGAGTAAACAGCCTGAAGCCGAGCAACATAATCTGGCCAAATCCACGACAATCCGCAAACACTGCCATAGCCGTCTAGATAGGTACTTAATCTTGATTAATGACACATGAAATGGCTGCGTTAATAAACTACATGTATGACTGCGTTAATAAAAAATTATTTGACAGTAATACCCAATGTCATTATGCGGTAATTGGAGTTGTTTATGCATTTTATTGAGGGTTTTTTAGTATTTGATATATAAAAACGTTATAAACATTTATTTATTTATGTATACAATAGATCAGCCATTCCCAAAGTGGGCGATAACGCCCCCTTGTGGGCGCTGCAGGCCTAAAGGGGGGCGGTAAGAGACACAGAAAAAAAATGGGGGCGTTGTGTAGAGGCCTGGGGGGTGATTTGTAATTTCATTTAGCTAGGAGGCATCTTAGACAACGATTGCATGAGCTCTCGACTCAGTAGACAAAATAAGTTTGGGAACCAGTGCAATAGATTATTATATTAAAATTTGTACAATACATTTATTAGACAGTGCCTGGTCTCAGGGTGGGAATACCGGAATTTTTCTGAATGAGCCAAATCATTCGATGAGGCATTTTTTAGTTATCTTTGAACGTGTATTGCCTGTACCTTGTTGAATGTACTAATAAAATAAGATGGCTTGTCATTTCTTCCCGGTAATTGTTTAGGTCCCAAATTGAGCCCGTTATTAGATATTTTCTTAATATGTATACCTACTAGCTTCTACCTGATGCTTTACTCTTCTAATCATCGTAATAAAAACATAAAAAAATATTAATAAAATACAAGATTTCATTGAATTTTCGGTGAATGAAGGCACCAGATATGTAATTTTAAAATAAGAAAAATATTTTTGTGTCTTTGTGTGTCACGACTCACGACAGTATTATTGTAAAAGTAAGGAAAGGAGTGCTTAGGTGGTTGGGGCACATAGAAAAAATGAGCGATGAAAGACTGAATGAGTGATTGATTGAATTGAAGGAAGACCAAGGATGACTTACGACTATTAAATAGCCAGTGTTAGCTGATGGAAATATTAAAAACAATCGTATAACTAGGTGAAAATGTGTGAGGAGAGTGATGAGATTTGAGGAGGCGAAAGAAGTATGTAAGGACCGCGATGCTGGGCGCTCGTCCTTTCTGACTACCCCTTTAGGGATATAACGTATCTCTGTATTTTTGTTTCTGTTTTTAATAAATAGGTATTAGTGGGGAAATAGACGTGGCAGGGAAGCAAGAATAGTAGGATTAGGGTAGTAGGGATCTCAAGCACTTACATACAAGTTTACAAACCGCACGCGTTTGTTATTACTTTCATTACTCTTTATTGTTTAGTTGAGTCCAGAGGAGGGTTTGAATATGATACCAATTTGACACGCGTTAACAAGATCCAAGTGCATGATTACTGGCTATGGTTAACTATCCAAGGAGTACGTATCTTTTTTTAGTACTTAAAATAAAAAAAAAAATTAATAATTAAATTAAAAAATGGGTAAAGTGTGAGCTCGACTGGCGTACAGAGGGTTCCGTGCGTTATTTATAAAATGGTAAATTTTCAAAATTAGTTTTTGTAAATCTAAAAACCTAAATCTGTCGTTATATTAGTTAGTTACATTTTTCCTGTAAAGTCTGTGTAAAGCTTCGTATTCCTCAATATTTTTATAACTCCAGTGGTATTGTAGATAAAAAACAGAGGAATAGTAGAGTCAGAGTATCCAAATTAACCCTTCTCTAATCCTTCTATGAATCACTTAAAATGTTACTTCTGTACTACAGAACATGTGGGATAACATGATTCCACTATCACACATTCCTTGTGGCAATTCCAAAAATCCATACACAGTGCTTTTTTTTTATAACAGATGTGGCAAATGAGCAAGCGTGTCTTTGGTTCCGTATTTATAATACGTACTGCCCAAAAATGGTACTGCCCAAAAATGGTCTTGCCCAAAAATGGTCTTCTGTGTTTCCTTAGAACTTTTATCTGGGCATCTTCAGGGCTAGAGTGAATAGCTTTTTTTCTAGATCGATAATTATATATATATATATATATATATATATATATATATATAGTATATATATATAGTATATATATATAGTATATATATATAGTATATATATATATATATATATATATATATATATATATATATATATATATATATATATATGTGTATATACATATATAAAAATACGATCATATTTCTATACTTATGTTTACCTTTTAATCAAATATATTTCAATTGCATATTATTACTAATCGAATGCTGATACTATCTAAATAACACCTTATTACTGAATTATAATATTAAGCCTTTACTTTAAGAGAATAATTGTATTGTTTGTTTCTTATTATGACTTCATCATTAAATATATATAAATATCATTTGCTTTATGACCGTTATTAAATATTAAAAGATCATTAAATTAAATAGATTTCTATATCTTAATTTATGAATTAGATAAATTGATTAATTTATTATATTGTACGATAAATAATAATTAATCCGATTTATATTTTCTTTTACAGCTTTTCTGTCAATGTCGCTGATACTTGTAGCTATCCGGCTTGACTTAATCTATACGCATTAATTCATTTTATCTTTATCTTCATTGCTATATTCATATCAACATAAATATTGAAACAAATTACTTAATTTTTTTAAATACCTTTTTCTTCCCATACTTTGGCAGTAATTTGTGCTAATTACCTAAACGTTTTGTAAATCAAATACGAAATTCTAAGTGTTAGAAATAGCATACGTTACCTAGTTTAATTTAAAATAATGTAAACAATGTTAATATTATATCATAATATATAAATATACCTATCTATTGTATTTACAACACAGAAAAATAAAGTTAAATAGGGGAGGCATTTGCTCAGCTGCGAAAGAAGAATATAATGGTCTGAAAAATATAATTTATCATGTGTACATTTATACCAATGTGAACTGCGATTTCATTTATTTATTTTTATTTATTTATTTAAACTTCATTGCACAAAAATGTACAAATGGCGGACTTAATGCCAAATGGCATTCTCTATCAGTCAACCATAACGCCAAACGGAGAAAATATTGGTAGTGCATACGTTTAAAAATGAGAATGCTCAATCAAGCAGAAATTATATAATAACGTAAAACATAAATATAATATAAGTACGTACATATATTAATAAACATGCATACATATCTTCACACTGTATCCCTAACGAGACGAGAGGACGGAGCGCCATGCGTCGCGATCCTTACATACTTTTTTCAAATAACTTTATATTTTAATAAACATAGTAATAAAATACTTCGGTGCATGTGGAATTAAAAATAGTAGCCATATCCTTCCCCAGGGCTCAATTCGGTCCAGCGGTTTATTTACTTATGTTTATCTTTTTTCCCAGTTTGTGTAACCTATACACATTACATAAATTGTCATCTTACCAAATTTAATGATCTTAGTTTTAGCAGCAAACATACGATATATTACAGATTAAGAAATATGTAATTTTAAGTCAAATTAATAAACACAATAATAACACACTTCGTTCGCTTGGAATTAAAGAGAATAGCCTAATGAAAAGTGTAATGTTCTTCCCCAAGGCTCGATTCGGTCCAGCGGCAGTGGTTTAGCCACGTAACTGACAAACATGTACTTTAGCATTTATAATATTACGATTTTTCCCTAAAATTGTTCCTTAGTGGGCCCCTA
This sequence comes from Zeuzera pyrina, assembly GCA_907165235.1. Taxonomy (NCBI): domain Eukaryota; kingdom Metazoa; phylum Arthropoda; class Insecta; order Lepidoptera; family Cossidae; genus Zeuzera; species Zeuzera pyrina. The sequence continues at coordinate 10,265,419 of OU015626.1, read as the reverse complement.
TTATTTCTGTACTTATGTTTCCTTTTTTTTTATCAAATTTCATTTACTGTTTTTTGACCAAATTTCATGATTCTAACTTTAGCAGTTACCTATAAACATACGATATATTACAGATTAAGAACCTATGTAGGTAGTTTTTTAGGTCAATTGAGTGTACTATAATGTTTCGATCTGATTGGATTTTTTGATTTGATTTGGATTACTTATGTACTATGTAAATAAATTAAAACGAACCAATAATGTTGTATAATGGAAAAAACATAACGAGGATCTAGGTATTTACTTTTCCTTGAATGATTATTACAGAAAACCAACTAAATTGATGTTTGAAAAGGTGCTTATTTAACAATCACGACTTTAATATGTCACTCTATTCATTATACGTTATTAAATAATAAGTCGTGTTTAAATATGTTTACACGGAGGCGTGCCACGTAAATCACTTCGCTAAAAATTAGTTATGAAATCTAAAATGAGATCTATTTTATACATTCTTTTTTTTGCATTTAGGATCGAAATGTTGAATGTTTTTCATTTTTATTGTGCATTTAACTTAATATTTTATTGATTCCATTCGCAGTAAACCATTAGGTTAGGAGCGTGACTTCTACATGTGCACAGATGGCTCCATGTGATAATTATAAAATCATAAATTTCTAAACTATGTTTTATCTTTAATATGTAGGACCATCTTCATATTATTCCTGTAAACTTCATGTAAAACCATCAATTTCCTGAAATTCTTATATTTGTATGAAATAGTCAATGGTCACCGAATTTTTTAAAATGTGAATGTATGACGTCAACATTGCTATTCCTCCCCACCTTATCTTCAAAAGCATAACGCAGAAAAATTTGGAAAAGTCACGAGTATAGAGAATAAGGCGCATATTCAAGGAAAATTAGCAGTATTGCATTATATGACATACATTTTTTACATACAAAGAAATTTTCACGACAAACTTTGTTTAGTAGTTGGCGGCTGGTAACAACTGACAGTACGAAATACTAATTGTGCTATAACTAATTAATCTGTGGTGCTAGTCTAAATCGCACTTAGCTGATTTTTTTACATAAAAAACTCATAGTGTAAACTAAACTAAACTTAATTGAACCAGAAAAGAAACGTATCCTTTTATGGATTATTTTCAGAGAGTTGTAGAAGTATTACAAAATATTCAAATAATGATAAAATTGTTCGCCGTACTGATTTCATAAAGAAAAAAAAGTTACATATTTTTTTTTAAATTATAAATGTTTTCAATAACTTTTCACTGCCTTCATGCCTATAACGTATTTTAACGACTGAAAAATTGAATTGTATCGTCTACTGACTGTATTGTAAAATACTGTGTGGCATGTAATGAAAGATGTATGTAATTCAGATCCTGACACGACCTTCAGTCGGAAAATATTCGAGAGCAACAAATTAGTAGCAAAGTAGATACATATTAGCAGATCAATTTGCACACTGTCAAATTAATTTTTTAATGAAAAGGCTAGGGTGGGCAGCCATCTTGTTTTTTCTTTACAGGCTGTACAAATGTAATAGGTACACAAATAGGTACTTTAGATGTTACTTTAAGAATTTTACTTTGAAAAACGTTTGTCTCATACAAAATAGATTCCATATATTCAGATTGTTCATGTATGGCACGTGTCTTAGTGAGAAAGTTATTAACTCAAAATCATATTAAATTGTTAATGTTCTCATGTTAAATTTATTAAAATTCAAATTATGACAAACAGCAGTAAATCACAGGTTAAAAACTTATTAGAATACTTCATTGGTTGACTTTAATTATAATATATGCACATTATATAGTTCCCACATAATTTTATCGCGTATTATTTGTTTAAATAAGAGACTTTGTCATACTTGTATGTAAATACAATCGTTTTACTACACCCTGTGTCATATACGACGTCAACGAAGGCACTAACTAAAATTTGTTTTCCGTGGCGAGCTGATAATTTTCGATATAGAATCTCGCGATACAATTACAAAACGTTTAGCGCGTCTTTGTGCCTTGTAGCACGAGAGGAACGGTCGTGACCGCGGCATTATCGCGCGCGATGCTTCAGGAGGCACGAGAGCACAAGGGGATGCTGCCGCAGACGATCCGCCGCGAGTGAGCCGCGCACACGCAACCATGCACGGCCACGGCGACCCCGAGTCACCCGCCTGCCGAGAGGAGACTCAGCTCCTGCCAGACGAATGGCTCAAAGTCAAGGCGGTGCCGGCAAATGGGAACCTCTCCCCTGGCGTTTACTACCCGACTGGCAGCAAGAGGTTCGTCGACGACCGCCAACCTGTGCCGTCTCCAACGCAATCGTACTGTTTCGCTTTTGTTCGTTTATTGTAAACAATTAATTGTGTGTTTGTTACATGTGGGAATAATGGGACATAATTTACATTAGAGAGCTATTATTTTCTATCATAAGTTCAACCGTACATATTATCGACATTAACATTTATGAAGGTTAGCGTCTGATTGACAATACGAGCGTGAACTAAACATTCACACTCAGAAGTCTATAGACTATAGATGTAAAACAAGGTGTAGAGATTTTAGTATATACATTGAGGTGCAACGTGAATAATATATTTGATATTTATTGCAGGAGTCGCTCGCATAGACATGGTGCTAATCGGAGGACAAGACGACGAGCAGTTCTCAAAAATGGGGACTGTAACATTCTCAAGTCACGAATATCTCAACGTAAATTACGATTTCTTCAGGACATGTTTACTACACTTGTGGACGCACAGTGGCGATGGACTCTGCTTGTGTTTACACTGTCATTCATCTTGTCCTGGTTGGGATTTGCACTTATTTGGTGGTTGATAGCATTCACGCATGGTGATTTGGAAGAAGACCATCTGCCTCCAATGCAGGAGTCATCAAACTGGAAACCTTGTGTTTTCAATATATACGACTTCACATCATGTTTTTTATTCAGTATTGAAACTCAACATACTATCGGTTATGGTTCACGAACGACAACAGAAGAGTGTCCAGAAGCAATATTCATAATGTGTTTGCAAAGTATTGTGGGTGTTATGATTCAAGCATTCATGGTGGGCATAGTTTTCGCTAAAATGACTAGACCGAAACATAGAACCCAGACCCTTCTTTTCTCTAAATACACTGTGATCTGTCAAAGGGACGGTGAACTCTGTCTAATGTTCCGAGTGGGTGACTTGAGGAAATCACATATCATAGGAGCCAGTGTGAGAGCGCAACTGATAAGGTCTAGGACAACAAAAGAAGGAGAGGTACTATCACACTATCAAACAGAATTAGAACTACATGCGGATGGTTGTGATAGCAACTTATTCTTTATCTGGCCGATAACTATGGTACACAGAATAAACGCCGAAAGTCCTTTTTATGCAGTTTCCGCAGCAGATGTCTTACAGGAAAGGTTCGAGATTGTCGTAATATTGGAAGGAACGATAGAGTCGACAGGTCAGACAACACAAGCGCGTTCCAGTTATACAACAAGTGAAATTATGTGGGGACATCGATTCTTGCCACTAGTGACTTATAATCGGGAACGTCAGGGGTATGAAGTGGACTATTCCAAATTTGACGAGACTACTCAAGTGGACACTCCGCTCTGTTCCGCGAAAGAACTGGACGAGTTCTACGGCAGTCAAACAGATCGTAGATCCATTGGTGAGTTTCTTTCTAAAGTTAGATCGGGTGGTGGTGGTGGTGGGGGTGGTTGCTTATGTGTGAAAAATGTTAACTAATTTTAATGCTCAATGGTAACGCTTTAATGTATGTTTTATATGTTAATGCTCTTATGACAGAAACTAATCTAAAAATCAAGATAATACATTTCATATTTCAAGCTCATGGTTTGTGTACCTAGTGTCAAGTACGTGACGTTAACTGTATAATAGTTATAGTAATATGTAGCATGCAATATTTCAAAGTTAGAAGCGGGGCTATTGCAAAAAAATGATTCAAACTATCTTTTTTATTCAATATTATTTATTAAAGGGTTAGGATATGAGTAATCACTCTGGTATGTCATACGGCGTAATAGCGACTAATTATTATATTTTTTAAGGGATTCATTGCAATCCCACGTTGTTGATATAATTTCATAAAAGAAAAAACATTTCAAGTAATTCACATATTCATCCAACAACATCATGAAGTTGATGTAACATTGCTATTGAAATGTAAATGTTAACGCACGAAATATAAATGTACTACATGTGTATTTAATTATAACAGAATACTCAGTCGATATTTTCAAAAGAACATGAAATTCTGCGACTGAAATACAAATCATGGACAAAATAATTTTATTGTAATGCTTTATAGTAAATTATACAAAATACATATGTTTATAAATATAGTGAGGTTCGAAATGCGCAGTTACCAGGAACAAACGTAGTGCGTATTGAATAGGACTTACAAAGATATTATTCATAACTTGTTAGTTAGTTAGTGCCTATGTACGTTGTACATGTTATAATGTTCACGTGATTCCTTATGAAGCATGTCGCATAATATTATGTATCACATACTTAAGTAATTTACGGTACAACGTACATGACAAAATTTACTTGCAATCGCATTAAAGAATGCATTTCGATCTTAATCAGTTATTTATCAGCATCATCTATGAGATAATACAATAACTTTAAATAAAGATAACATAATGTAAGATATAATTAATACATAACAAAGCTAATAAAGTATAGACCTGTAAATATTTATTTTAAGATTTTATTACTCTAAGATTTTTATTCTTATAAATTAAAAACGTGCTAATCACGACATTTTCACATTTTAGTTAGCAAAATTTAAACTAACAATGCAAGACAGATTTACTAAATTTACCTAGAAAATCACACATCTATAAAACCGAAACTAAATACGAACGAGTATTTAGGTAATTAAACAATACCAAAAAGCTATATTTCCCGTTTACAAAGAAATAACTAAGTAAGTTTCAAAAATGCAAACAGACACAGACGTCTAATATTTTAACACAATGACCTAGTCGTCTTATCATTCGTCTAATCATTTATTGTTATTATTTCCAATTTCACTATCAAATCCCGGCCGGATGTGGCGTTTTGCCAATTTATTTGAGTTATGGGCCTGCCGCATCTATTCCCCTTTTCGATGCAGGATACAAGTCATATTATTTCGCCGATGTTTCAAATCACTTACGTCAATAAATGGTCATTTCGTCACATACATCCGCTCAAATGTAAAATATTCAATGTTTTAATGTTAAGCAAACTACCGCACGACACTGATGGCTTGTCTTTATTTGTTAATTTTTCTTTTTGTTAACCAAACATATAACACTATAATCAACTAACTTTGTTCTGTAATTATACTAATAACATTGTTAGCGACAATGCAAGACTGAATTTCAAAATGGAGTGCATTGTATTTTCTGTTAAGATTCAGTTTGAGACGATTGCGTGATTTGTAAAGTCGATAACTATTTTATTAGTTTTTGCATGTGTTTGTACTGTAACACACACATACCATGTATATTGTATATGTAACTATCTAAAAACCTATTTTTACATTTAGTACTTAGGTAAGCCCATTTGTTTTAATAGCTGACTAATTATTATTATTTCTATTTCAGTTTCACACTTATATTTTAATTACAGCTATTATTAAACTTTTGTTATAGATATAACTTCATAAAGATACTCTTGTTTTATCATTAAGTACATGTATAACATGTCAGGATAATGATTGTGATGGATAGATTGTTCCTTTCTCTTATCGTAATGACCTTTGAGGATCGTTACCTATATTTCACAATGTATAAAATTATCATTAGAATTTTATTCAGAGGTCCTTTCAAGTATATTGTAATAGATAATATGTTCATGTATACTAATAATAATAAAAATAGGCTACTACTGTCGTAAAGATTAGAAAATTATCACATAAACTTCGAAATTTAGAATTATGAAGAACTTAATGTGAAATGAGCAAGCATTTAAAACGTAAAAGTCCTTTAGAAAGTACTTCGTATTGTAACTTCTATGTATCTGTGCTTTACGTATGTCTGTAACTGTGTATGTGTTTGTGATGTCATACAGAAAACACGGAACCGCCGCTGGTGCTGAAGATGCCAGAGCGTCAGAGCGGACAGCCTAAGGCGGAACAGAAAGACGGAGATTACACCGTTACTTTGTAGTGAAACTAGCTTTTTATAACATTTTTCGTATAGTGTAATGTTTGTGACGTGAAAATTTATAATTTATTCCGTAAATTTAGCAGTAAACACCTAATTATTATTTGCAACGAGGAGTTTGTGATTTTCGAACAATTTTAAATCGACTAATCGTCACAAGTATAAAATCATACCGCATAGGAACATAGTATTATTACAGTAGACAAGTATTGTGTCGCTTTATTGTAAGGTGTAAGATGAAAGTAAACTGAAAAACATTAATTTAACACCTATATGAGGTATCTCCTTTTGAAAAAAATACAGGAATAGAGGTAAAATGACAGAGATATTACAATTTACGATAGAGTAGGGGAGCTGAGTCAGATACTACCAGCCATAGGCGAGATAGAAAACAGATTCAGATTGTTTTTTTCGTTGTCTTGTCAAGTGTTTTAAAAAAACAAATGTACACGCTTGTATTCCACCAGTCATTGGTACCAAGTGCTTTTGAGTGGCTCTCTCAATACTTTATCATAACATCTGTGACTTCCACTACAATATCTAAATTGTATGACTAATTAAATCGAAACCAGACTTTAAAATGTAGCGTAGTTTTTAATACCGCTATCTAAATGAAATATAGGTACTGTCAACCGATAAACTTATTCCAATTTAAAGTTATAAAACATCACATTTTTAATCAATATTTTTAATCCTAGTAATATACATTTTTGTTACTCATAAAGATTATTATCAAATAAAAATATACGGAGCCCCATAGTCATCATTCATTACAATATGAAAAGGGAAAATAAATTACTGAACTATATTTGAATAAAATTTTCCGAATCTTTATGACGATTATACCTCTATAAAATAATAATGAAATTTCTCGTAAGCGCTCACTTTTGCTGTATTTTAAAAATATATAAAATTAAAATAGCAAAATTCGATTTCAGCACTAGTCATTTAGTTACTTTAGAATCTCATTTTACATAAAATCTAGAAAATTAAGTAGAAATTAGTCTTTCAAAAAGGTTGTATAAGACAATGTTCTCGAAAAATATTCCAATGTTCTCAATAATTGCAAAATATACCATTTCCTCATGAAATGTATGTTAAATTATATACTTGTAAGTTACTGTCTATATAATGTACATAATATTTGTAATGGCGTCTGTTATTTATTTTTAAAATTTCCAAGTTTCCATGTTTTGTAGTAAATACACTTAATTGTAATAGAAAGTCCAAAGATTATGTTTTGTAAATGAGTTGCATTTCTCAATTAGCATTCACAATGAGTTGTGTATAAAGTAATATACTAGGGAACTCGCATTCAAATTGTAATGAGATATTATGTTTATAATTCATCAATAAAAGCTAGAAAAAGTGCTTCATTGAATGATTTATTCAAAAATTATAAATAAAATAACTTAATTTTTAACTAACACGGAACATAATTTCAAAGATCAAACATCAAGTAGTGACTTCACTTCATCGCTCAGCCGTTCACAGTTATAGCCTTTCTAAGGTTGATGATTTTGTTAATGTGGACATAGTGAGGTGTTTTTTCCGGAAATACTCTGCTTTTTCGTTCGAGAGTTTGAGAGTCATCTCATGCATTCGTCATTTGTTTTATAAATTTATAATATTATAACTTATAACATATTTTGACTTCATCGTTTTTATTATGTTTACTTGGGCTTTCGATACACTGAAAAATAAATGCATGCAAGTTCCCTATTCGAATTTTAACCGCAATTTAAAAGACAATAGATACATTAATGTTTTATCCACTTAGCGTCATAGATAGCTAGCTAATACTAAAAAAAATTTTTTTTTTAATACATTACAAAAGTGTATCACAAAATTCAGATGCTTTTTTTCATATTTCACCGGTTCGATTCCCGACTCATACAGGTGATTTACTAAAAATCTTTGAATGCAGTTTTAGTTATTTTAGATAATAACGGAATGTGTCCTTTCAGTAAAATTTGGCATCATCAATATTTTGTGTACTTTCTCCCCAACCAAAGCCTTTATTTCCACCAGTGTAATTTTTCTTTTCGCCGTTACAGTTTCGCTCACAAATCGAAATTTATTTTTGTAATACATAATATGCATGTGATAATATTACAAGTCTGTGCACATAAAGATTATAATTTGACTTAGTGATTACATTGGGTATGTTATGTGTAAATATTGAATGAAAAAAAATATGTTTTCATGTTACCTAATTCGTGTTTTATTGGTACCTTGTGTATGTAATAAAATATACTGATGCTTGTTGTGTTTGTTACTGAATTGTTCATTTGTGGTTCGTTACCATTGTGAGTTTGTTATTTGGTGGTGTGGTAGTAACAGTAAAGTTTATTTTAATATTACGTAATGTTTAATGTCATGCCAGTTACGGTAAGTATTCTAATGCCTGTTTTCACTAACACAGGTGTAGGGAACTAAGTATAACTTAATGTTAGGTTATATCTTAACGATCGCGTTCATTTACTCTCTTAGGCGTTACCTAGAGGTTAGTGAAATAAAGTTTCGTTCTAGGCAGTTCCTAATTCATTAAGCATTTACTTCAGGCGACTGCTAAATTTAGTGAAAACGGGCATTATTCTAAAAAGCACTTCATTGTTATGACTGTTAAGTTCAGTCGAGATCAAAAGTAGTTAATCAAAATAAACTCCCAAAAGAGGTGAAAAGATTATGACAAGTTACTGCAATGCATATTTTTCTAAACATATAAGTTTCATGACGACAAAGTTTTAAATTTTACAATGTTTTGCCATAATTAGTCTGAAACATTTGAGACTTACAAGTTACTAGTGGCCCGCCTCGGCTGCGTCCACTGGACATACCTATGTATAAGTAATAAACTAAAACCACGCCGAAGAATCAAGTTATCCAAAAGTGGCCCATATACTGCAACGCCATCTGTTGATGACTTACAAGAAAGGGGTTAGCATAAAAACCTCCATGAAAAAATACATACACTCATCAAAAGTGTCTAGGGATCAAGTACGTTTTAGAGTATCGCCGCATTTGAGGATTATTGTTTTAACTTTTATGCATCGTTATTGATTCTTTTTAGTGATTTTCACTATTTGAATAAATAATTTTCTTTAAATTTTGATTAAAAATAGAAAATGAATTGTCAATCGGGATTCCTATAAAAATGTGTAATAGCGTTTTCACGAAACCATTACAATTTCTCCATCGGAACTGAAAAAAATTGCATCGATATGGAGCGTCGACATCATTTGACACGAGAAGAGATCAGCGGGATTATTCACAAACGTCGGAAACCTAACTTTCCGTATCCGACAGCAAACTTTTCGATGATTTTGTCCATACGCGATTCACAAATCCGAAATCGTATTACATTTACATATATATATATATATAATATTATATGTAGTCGTATTACAAATCCAAGCTGTCGGATTGAATTTAAGTTTTTCGACGATCGGCCTTTCCGTCAGGGAAAGTTTCCGACTTTTGTGAATAACCCCCCAGGAGAGCCGTCGGAATGTTGCAAGCTGGTTCCAGGCAACGTATTGTGGCTGTCGTTCTTGGCACTACAGAGACCGTCATAAGCCGTATCTGGACACGCTATCGTATCACATCGTAGCGACATAGAGGACGATCTCGCATCACCACTCGCAAACAGGACCGGTACATCCAAAATATTGCTCGACGGAATCGTACTATGACCGCCATGATGTTGGCTACGAGGTTTCACAGCTCTTTAGGCTTGCTGATAAGCGACCAAACCATCCGAAATCGATTACGTGAAGTGAGTCTGCGTTCCCGAAGGCCGCTGAGAATTCTGCCTATAGCACCCTGCAATCGTAGGGCCCGTTTACAATGGGCTCGCGAACACAGAAATTGGAAGGAAGAAGACTGGCGTTGTGTTTGCTTTTGTGAGGAATCTCGTTTCGGTATGAAGCCGGATACAAGACGTACTCGAGTTTGGAGGACCTCTGGACGTCAAGAACGTTTGAAATTTTATCAGGAAGTTCATTCATATGGAGAGGGAACAATAATGATTTGGGCCGGTATTTGGATCGGTGGAAGAACCAATCTCATTTGGATCAGGTGCAACCTCAGTGCTCAGATTTAAGCGGAGAGGATTGTTTCAGACGTGATCATCCCTCTGCGAAGCACTACTAATACTAATACTAATGCACGACAATGCACGTCCACACACGGCTAGAGTCGTAACACGCGCTCTTGCCGACGCTCGCATCAACGTTCTGCCGTGGCCTGCTCAATCGCCAGACCTCAACCCAATTGAGCATGCATGGGATATGCTTCAAAGAAGAGCTCTGCCGAGTAGCGATGCCGTGCATACCCCACAACAACTTTTTGACTTGTTTGAAAGAATGTGGGCGGCCATTCCTCAAAGTGATTTTGAAGAACTGATTTTAAGCATACCAAATCTCTGTGATTGTGTAATTCGTGTCAATGGTGAAAACACAGATTATTAATTTTTTTATCTTTACAATAAAAATTTAAAAAATCCTCATTTTTGCCTTTTTTTGCCATTTAATTGACGACATTAACTTAGGTTAATTTCTCATGATATGCAAAAATTTTAATTTTTCTTAATTTTTACAAAATATAGAGATATGTTGTTAACTTAAACATAGGAATTCAAGCAAGAAGCCAATCTGGAAGACTAGATTTGATAAATATTAATTGGATAATTTTTTATAGTTAAAAATGTACTTGATCCTAGACACTTTTGATGTGTGTATTTTATACATGCCAACTTTCATAGAGATTTTGGAATTTAGCGATTTCATATATACAAACACCTGTTTTTATATATACACAACTTCTTGTGGTATTTTTTCAAAAAATATGTTATTCAATAATTAATTGTTATCACATCTTATAACGTTATATTTTTTTGAGAGTTTATTTTATTTTATGTGATTGAAAGGGTTTTTGATTCTCATTAGAACAATTTTGAAAATAATTAAATTGACTATTAATGGTCATAATAAATTGGTTATTCCAAAATTCTAAATACATTAATTCAAATGTGTCATTTTTTGGGTTACTGCATTCGTTTTTATAATAAAGTTCTTAGGAGGTTGCTTAATTAGCAGAAAATAGATTTAGATTTATTACAATACTAACATTGAGTAGACAATCATACTATATAAATGATTTCGTTGACTACAAAGCAATAGTCAGGAAATGATTTTCTCTGCACATGCATTTACTGACTTTCTGAACATGGTAATTTAATAAACGTATTATACAATGATGTTGAAAAAGTGATACCTGACTGACTTTCTTGACGGTTCTTCTCGGTGTCCAGCGGAGTTATTCACAAGCGTCGGAAACTCAACTTTCCGTATCCGACAGAAAACTTTTTGATGATTTTGTCTATACGCGATTCACAAATCCGAAATCGTATTATGTTTAGTCGTAGTATAATATATAGTCGTACTCACAAATCCAAGCCGTCGGATTGAATTTATGCTTTTCGACGATCGGCCTTTCCGCCACGGAAAGATTCTGACGTTTGTGAATAACCTGCAGGTTTTCTTTTCGAACCGAACTAAAGCAGATTAGACGTTCAAAAACACCTAGTAATCGGGTTTACTTGAATATATTGATTTGATTGTCTCATTTTAAACATTTCGTAGTATTAAATTAGTCACAAGCTGATCACCATTGACGTTAAAAAACTTAGAATGGATAAGACAGAAATGGTTATTATAAATTACATGACATAATTTATAAAATTTCTTTGTGAAATTATTCAAAGTTGACATGTAATGCTACGGAACATCTATGTAAAACATAAGTACATAAAGTAGACTAGAATTAGTTCACATAAGTATGTACTAAAATTTACTTAAAACCTCATATTTCTTCATTTTTCAGGTTATATGTATACAAATTCACCTATAGCAGAAGAAGTAATATTCAGAAACTCTCTCAACACACCAACGCCAATCTCACCACTCGCTCGCATATCAGACCGACTGGTTGTAGACGCAATAAGAAGGGCCAGTTTAACTAAGAACCGATCGTCAATAGCTAAATACCCATCTGATTACTTTAATACCGCCGAAGAGCCTTCGTCGTCGAGTAGTGACGAAGAAACAGATATAAAGAAACGTGGTTTCCGAAAGAATAGTGACAAAAATGCATGACCAATTCCTAACCTAAATAGTCATAGATACAGAATTACAGACAGTTAATACAGAAAACATTTTTAATAGTATGCTTAATACGTAAATATTATTTAAAACTTGGCTTGGATAAACCATTAACTGCTGTCGACCACAGAGCTGAACATAACTGCGGGTTGTCAAAATCTAGTGGCAGTCAATGTTTACTTGCTTTAATTCGAAAAGACAATAATAAAATTAATGGTTACTTTCCAACTAAAATTACTGAAATGCGGCACTATAGAATAAATCATGCTTGTATGATATTGTATGAAGTTTAGCTATATTTTTCTTAAATGTGAGAGATTTGATACGAGTGTTTGTACAGACTATACGTTACAGAAATAGTCTATATATAGATTACAATTAGTATTTATAACGTACAGTAAGCATTTTATTTAGCTTGATGTTTCATGTACTGGTAGATTAAGTGTTACGTTAATCAATAACTTTATACTAACAATGTAACTACGTCAGTAATTAGGCTTAGGTATGGATAAAAGATTATGATATGAGTTGTTAAGAAATCGCAAAAACTACGTCTCCACGCAAGAAAGTGTCTTTTTTAATATAATAATATATCGTCAAGTGTTTTTATTGTATTTTATAAAGATAATAATAGATTTTTAGACTGCTACGCTACAAACTCTACTCTAAAAAAATAAACTAGTTAGGTACTTAAAACTGTCTATTGTCGTCGAATTTTGATAATTACATTATTAATATAATTTTTCTGACTAAATTTTCTAAGTCCCCAATCGTTAAAAACAAAAATAGTTCGAAAAATAAATGAAACCTAAATCAACGACATTTGCACTTTCTTAATAGAACTGTCACATTTGCACTGAAGATATATGTTTGGGTAAAGCTTATTTATAGTTATAATGTCATTATAATTTTTTTAAATTATACTGCAGATATGATTGGGCTGTGCTTATAGTTATCCTTATCTAAAAACTTGCTATAAAATAGCTATTGTAGTTATAATATAAGTTTAATGTTTATTCTTTAATTACTTTCCCAAAAAAAGTAGATTCAGAATACGAAACTTCTAACATCTTTGGGCCAATATGAAAGGTGCTTCATAGACGCAAATAAGTACTACTTTTTGTAAAGTAGGTATTGTATTAGCGAAAAACTCATGGCAATATAAGGAATCTGAAAAGACCTACGTCCAAGAAAAAAATAAACTTATTTTGGTAACGCAGGAGGAATCTGAACACAAGTACCAAACCTCCGGGGGAGAGACAGGGTTACATGAGACTCTTACCCACTGTAATTGCTGCGATGATAGGCGTCCTCGGTGCCTTATCGAGGGGCTCCGGGATCTCCTATATAACGTACCGGAACCCCTCTCACGCTGTGCCAAAAAACTTCTCGGTGGGGCAGTGGGGCACTGTATCCTCGTAGTGCACGACAGTGCCAATCACATGCGATGTCGTCCTACTTAGAGTAAGACAATTTTAGATCTTGCTCTCTACCAGTGAAGACCTCACGGTTATGCATTATATAAACTGTATATTTATAATATTATATTTATATAACCGCCATCTATCGTTAAGTAGCTGCAACCTTTAATTTTATAAGGTAAATATAAATATTAAAAGACCAAAACCTTGGTCTTTTAATATTTTTTTATTATATATGCATTGAGTGAGTCAACATTATGTATAACATAGGTACATATTTTTTTGTAGATGTAATACGTGATTGTAGAGGTATAATCGTAGAATTGGCCAGATCATAATGCGATTAGGCATTTTTGAAACACCACCATTTTGTAAAAAGATTAACTAATACCGTTTTACCATTCACCCGGCCATATTCGAGTATATTTATTCTGCATGGTGTTCCAAGTATTTACATAACGCTGTAAGAATGTGTAAAGTCCAGTTTACCTAGAAGAAGTCCATCTATTAGCTTGGAACGCACATGTACTAGTCTTTTAAGATAGCTATACAGGTTGTCCGCAGGGGTGGCTGCTTGAGGTGCAGACCCCCGAGGGGCACACTCACAGACTCCGTAAGGGGCTGGTTTTTATTTAAAGTTTAAATGTATTACTTAAATAAATTATTACATTCCAAAGGTATTATGTAACATAACATAACATAACTTCACGCTGTATCCCCAACGGGGTAGTCAGAGAGGACGGAGCGCCAGGAGTCGCGGTCCTTACACACCTCTTTCGCTTCCTCAAATCTCATCATACTCCTCACACATTTTCGCCTAGGTATGCGGGTGTTTTTGACATTTCCGTCTGCTAACACTGGCTATTTGATCTTCATAAGTCAGCCTTGGTCTTGCTTGGCTTCTTTTACCACTCAATTTTGCTCTGTATATTTTCTTCGTCAGTCTTTCATCACTCATTCTTTCCATGTGCCCGAACCATCTAACCATTAATCTAAGGTAATTAATCTAAGGTATTATGTGATTTCTCTTTATACAAAATAACTAAATACCTTCCACAATTTTCGGGAAGCGCTAAATTACATTCTTGCTCTAGCTCTAGGCGCTCATGACTTTAGCTACGACATTGAAATATTTACACTATTTACGTATCTCACTTAGATGTCTTTGAAAGAACCTCACTCGGATTATTGTAATTAAGTGAATTCGCACACAAAATCAAGTATAATTATAGAAGTTTAATAACAATCAGACTTTAACAAAAGTGGCTGTTAATCAGTACACATACGTCTCTCTATATATATAAGTTCACGCTGTATCCCTAACGGGGTAGTCAGAGAGGACGCATCCCCAAGCTCCGCGGTCCTTAAATACTTCTTTCGCCTCCTCGAATCTCATTATTCTTCTTACACATTTTCACAGAAACACTCCGGCTATTTCATCTTCCTAACTCAGCCTTGGTCTTCCTTGGCTTCTGCAACCACTCACTTTCGCTCTGTAAATTTTCTTCGTCAGTCTTTCGTCACTCATTCTTTCCATTTGTGAGATACTAATCTCTAAAACGCGGTCCATAATTCCTTCACGTTGCGTTTGCATTTTGTATGAGTTACATCCTAATGCTTTTATAGTTTCTGCTTACAGTTACATTAACTCCACTATTCTCATCAAGTATTCACTATTACGATTATTTTTTGATAAATCACTCGATTTGACTTGACGTGGCATGTTATATCCACATAAACCAATAAAAAGCGAGATAAGTCACTAGTGGCGTGAAATCCAACTGTTTTAAGTTGTTCCCAGCCAGATTGTGATGAATTTGCTTGAATTATCAACAAACGTATTTCTCATTGATCTGCCCGACTTTTCAGAAACAATTCGCGTTGAACGATATGATGGAGTGGCCGTTTCATGGAATGGTGGCGAATCACAAAATGCCCAGGCACATACATTATAATTTGCCCAATTCTACAGTTGTACAACGACATGTGTATTTGTTATGCTGAAACCTCAGACCATTACAACCACGAAGTATGGTTGCAATTTTGACATGTAAACATTCGTATTTTATAATATAGTTTATTGTATATAAAATCATGGTGAGCTAGGTACTTAGTTATTATGTTTCTAATCTGTCTAACTTGTTTAGTCAAGATATGTCTATTTCGTAATGGATTTAAAATGAAACTCCAGTGAAAAATTTAGAAATCTATTTAATATTTTTCTATTTTGAAATTAAAATCTATAAAGGAAATTACAAGCATACAATTGGACTAAGAAACGCGGCGCCCGCGCCGCTGGGGCCCCTGACCTTTACATAATATATTTTATAAACATGTCCAATGACAATGTAATAATATTACATTAATTCAGTTCACAATAAATTAAAATTTAAAACACGATTCGATTATATCTCTAAATTAATGTAATATCATTTCAAAATCCAGTCTACAAATCGGTTGCTCTATGTCAAAACCTAGTATAGGACATTTCTTGTTTTCGTTTTTCGTTTTTGCTTTACATAACTATAAAATAAAGAATGTATGGAATTATATACGCTATTATGTTTTGTGTTGATTCATAATAACATAAATTATTTTACACTGAAATTAGAACTTTATAAGGGCAGTCTTCATTTGTTTTTACGATCTCTTGTGAATTCTCTGAAGCCTTTGCTAGATTTTAATATGTAACAGCCGATATGTGTACAGGTACTATAATTTTAAGTAGGAGGTATAATTCACTAGGATCGTTGCAAGCATTAGTTTATCTAACACTTAACATATTTTTTTAAATAAAGGTTATATAGACGTTAACTAACCGGGTGTGCCTATATTTTGTAAGCTGATACAATTTTAAGTACATCATTATAATTGGCATATTTAGGTGCTTAGTAATAGTTATATGTACCTATATGTAAAAGAATATAAATCAAAATCCATCAAGCGTTATTAAGTTATTATTACAAATAATTTAGATATGATCTAAATAACATATTAACAATTATTATTTTATAAAAACAAAGCGAGGAACCGAAGTTTGTAATATATTAGTGTTTTTAAATATATATTTGTAAGTATGTACTCATACCTACACCAAATTCATTTTTATGTACTTATGAATATGGATTTTTATCAATATATTAGAATCACGATTGATAGATTTTCATTAATACTCTTAATATAATAAATAAAATAATATAACATATGGTTCGTGTGATATATTTGTCACATAACAATAACAATTTGATAAATTTGCTATAATTTTTTTTAAACACCTGCATTTATTTCTGTTCAATGATGAATACACTTCTACAATAAACGTAAATAAACAAGTTACGTATTTATCTCGAATCAGACTTCTCATTCAAATAAATAATTTGGATCATTTTCACGCTCGTACTTGGATTAAATCCAATAAAATACAACAACCGAATATGTTTGAAAGAAGTTACGACAAATATTTTAGAACTTTTAAAAACTTTTATAAAATAAAACAATTTTCTAAAAGTTACGTATTCTCTGAACAACATTCGATTATTGTATTAAAGTTAAATAAATATTCGATCTCATACAACCCCGTCTGAAACATCAATTTTAGTGCTTAAATGAAGTAGAAGTATTTAAATAGAGCCTTTTATACATTCGAATAAGCGTAGATAATGTTTTTCAAGTACATTTAATAATATCCTGCACTGAAATACGGGAATTATCACAATTTTTAATCCAATACGTCTAACTAGATGTTATAATTGTATAACTTAGTGAGGACATATAAGCCTTAAATGGGCACTTTTTCAATGATGTATTTATTACATTACAATCGAAATATTATATAAATTATGTCTTCACATGGTTACTTAATTTAAAAAATACTATTTTAAAGTCAATTGCACGCATAAAAACATAAAACGTTTACATCATAATTTCAAATTCAGTTATTTCACAGACACACTCTTCTACTCTACATTGTACTAAATATTTTATTCACAGTTCATTTTTGAAAGATATTTTAGGAATAAATAGCTTGAACGCTGATTGAAAGCAATTTATATACTGTTATTACATTCATTTTGTCTTGAGTGTAAAATATATGAAAATGTATATTCAGATTAGTTGTATGACGCATTAATTTTCAAGAAATTCGGACATTGCAGAGTTGTCATTAAAAAATTTAAGAGTTCAGCTAAAGTTATTGAAACATAACAAAATTCTAGGTATTTCTGCTTAAAATAATATTTCCGTTCCGGACCTTTACCTCATTCAAAAACAAATCTCTAAATATTGAACCGAATACACAATAATTATATTTTATATATTAATAAAATAAACATAATACTATATTTATATATAAATATAATTCTATACATTTATGCAATAATACAATACATTTGTATTGTATTTATTGTGTTGTATTTATTTATACATAATTATACCTACACGTAGAGCTCGTAGTACACTTTCTGATATTAAAGTTGTTACAATCAGATTATCAATTCAGACGGTTATTTTTAAGAAAAGGTTATTACTAGAAAGGAATCTGGCGTTGGTAAATATTAAAAATTATATTGTCTAATTATTGTATACATAGACAATTAGGCAGATGCGACATTATTTTCATAGATATGAAAGTTATTGCACAACTGTAAATCGATTATAATTCATACATATTATGTGGTCATTATTTATAAGTGATAAGTCATTTTATTTAATCAAAATAGAAATCTCATGCACACGGGAACGCTACAACAATAAGCAAAATCTTGAATTGATGTGTAATAATAAATAGATCTTTAAGGTTCTTCAAGGAACTCTCTATTTTTAATTTATTTACTTAGATCATGTCTAAATCTACCTGTGCCAACTTATACAGGATATAATTTGTGTCAAGACAAACATCGAATTTATTTTTACGTAATAAATATTATTTGCAGAATTAAAATAAATAGAGACCATGGAAGTACGTGTTAATCAAAATTTTATAATTTTTTTATAGTTTGGCACTTTTGTAAGGAATATTTGATTAAGATAAATTATTATTAGATATTAATTATTAGGGTATAGCATAAATGTAATTAATATAATAATATTTAAGTATGTAACTACATTGCATTTTTTGGAAGTTATAAGATTCTTTTTTGAAATATATTATATAATACTTTTAAGTGACAGTTTTAATCAATAATTTTGTTAGTCGTCATATCGAAGTTATACAACTGCATAATTTTTATTTTTACTAAATATTTTTATGCCAAAATCTCAGTTTAACAGAAAATAACTGAACAATTATAAATAATAGAATTGCAATATTGTTACATATTGTTTATTGCATACTGTACACCTTGAACTGTAATCCAACCCCTGCAAAGTAACGAGAAACCATCAGTTATTGTCGCTATCACTATAAAACACATTGAAATTCGATATAATAAAATTCGAAGGGCATAAGTAGATATAATCATACATTGGTCTAATGGGAGCGCGAATGCTCGCTCGACTCTTCTCTTTATCTCTCATCATCTACTTCTCATCCTCATGGATATGAGAACGAGAAAGGAGTAAGTAGATACTCACTCCTTCAGTATAAAACCTGAGACATTTCGACACTGAACGAGATACATGGTTATCAGAGAACAAACGAACAGATCGGTTCAAATCACAAACCTATGTTAACCGTGACCCCTCATTCCATCTAGCAGTTTCTTAGCGAAATAGGATAACACATAGCCGAGCAGTAAATAGCTGATGATGCGCTCAAACCAACGCGTCCAATCTACGCCTACGGTAGCAGCCACGTTGGCAATCAACTTGCGTGCAAAAGTCTCATATCAAGTAAGCGATCAGTTTGCTTCCAGCAAAACGTACGATTGCTACTTAATTTTGTAAAAATAGAAGATAGTAAAATCGAAGACGAGCAACAGTTACCGATTCTTAAGAAAAGAAAAAGAAGTACCGATACCTTAGTATACTTGAAACGAAGAATGTTTTAATTAATGACACAGACTTATTTATTGTTTCAAAAAAAAGACAAAGATTTGGGTATCTACATAGTATTAATAATACAAACGAAGAGTTAGACGGTGAATTTCGTACATTACAACTGAAACTACCTCAATATGAAGAACACTTTTACATGATTGTTTCACATAAAAGTATGACTATGGAATTATTTGTCATTGAGTCAACTTCTAAATGTGATTAAAAATGACATTACAAAAGCATGTAGTTCGTAGTTCAATTTCTGACCCATAGTCGCCCCTATTTCTCAAATGTTATCTTTTTTTGATTATTTTTGTAATATACATGTAACGTATTGTTAAAATATGCATTGCATTTGTTTACTTCAGTAGAAATTTCATTTAAATCGGAGTTCGTAGATACACACAAAATAATCGAAAATATTAGCATGCAGCGTTCAAATCGTGCCGATGATGAAATGATCACGGGCGTCCTATACGATTGATCGCGCGCGCGAACGCTGTACTGAATTACTGATTACTCATACTGAAATAGTGATTGCCCCGTCCAGCCAGCCGTGGGACACGTTTGGTCTGAACACGTCGCTATTAGTAAAACTGCAATAACTGATCATCACGCAAATTGCATACGACCGCGGCCGCAAGTTTGATGCGTTAATTTGACATTCGTTTTACACGATCGTTACTGAAGGGTCAAATCAACCTAGGAGCATTTATATTTTGGTTAGTGATTACTACGAATGTATTTTTACAAATCATTGATTAGCGAAAATGACAACTACGTACTCGCACTAAACGCTATTCGAAAGGTAAACAGAGCCCTACGTTCTATTCTACATCTCGTCTACTACAATAGTTACGTTCTCGATGTTGCAGGCGATGAAGTGCAGGGCGCGGGAGGGGGGCTCGGTGTAAAGGCGGGGCGGGGGCGGAGGGGTAGATGCGGGGCTGTTGCGTTCGGTGAGTAGCTGTCAAGCGGGCTCCGGATCGGCTGACGTCACCAGGATCGGTATCACTGGGCTCTTACCCTGTATGTGGTTTTCACTAGGTATTCTGTGAAGCAATACATTGTCATTTTACTTTTTGACCAGTCATGCAATTCTGTAAAAACTCGGATCGCCCAAGCGAGACTCGCTCGACAATTCACCCCACTTCGTGTTGGAATTCACTGGCAATACGAACTTAAATTGAATTCTCTATCTAAACCAAACATACTAGGGGCGAAGTGATGTGATCTTGGATGCGAGTTTGTTGGGGATTGCTTTAGGAGTAAACATCTCAATCGATATTTCGTCTTATTGTTAGTGTATTGTAACTTCTGAGATAACTACGTTAAATAAAACTTGTTTCATTTAGATTAGATTGTTATATTTAGCGAAATGTTAAAAAAATTAATTTATGATAGTACGACTAGCCGCCGCACTCATCGAGGCGGCGCTAATATCTCTGTTGAGTTTCACCTCACCAAATCTCACCGCGGATTCAGAAATGAATTCGACTAATTTGTGTTAGAGAACTGCACTGCAGCTCAGGGGTAGAGAAATAGATGTGTGAGAAGACAACATCAACGTATTTGAAATAAATAATTTCCCAAGAACATGTAGGCAATTTTTTTTTTTTTTTCCCAATAATTATTATATTATATACGTAGGATCTATAAAATGCGAGGATCATATGAGTGTAACATTAGACGGACCAAATAAATATGTTATGAAATTAAGAAAAGATATTGCTGGTCTGGAAGGAAGAGAGTAAAATAGAATGTGCTAGATGCTTATCTTCTCATGCAGGTTATAAAGGTCGATCAAGGGATTATAAGGAACTGGTATTGACGATGGTTAAGCACCTGTTATTCCATTTGACATCTAAAGCCTCAGTATTCATTTCTAGAGCTAGTAGTGATGTCAAGGTATGATTTAATTTCGTCTTGATGCTGCGTCCATCTCGAACAGAATTGAATTTTTTTTAACTATAATGGGCACACGTTTGAGAGTCTTGCCTGATGGAAAGCAAAGCGGAGGTCCAAAAATTAATCATGTTTACTTAGAATATACCTACTCTGTTCTATCTCTTGCCTTGAAAATGTCGAAGTTGTACAAATAAAGAAACCAGAGGAGGAAACACTATCTACGTCTTACGGAGAATGTTATATTGCTTTCATTGCTTGTATGCGTTAGGTTGGTATGGTACATGAAATGCTTCTTTATACTCCCAATATTTATGACATCCATCGTAAAAGCTTCTTAAATTTTATTACCTTACATTTTTGCAGTATAGTTACAGGGGGAAGGTTAGAAAGTTAAAAGGAGACACACACTTTTTACTACTTTAGAAGTGCAAATCTCTGACATGAAATTACTTAATATCTTGTTATAAATATATAAATAGATACTCACTTTTTTATTCTATTCTTATCATCCACTTTTTGTTCCTGACAATTGCCCGCGTGGCCAATTCCGTTAGGCGTCAAACCGTGAACCTTCTTCATACTAGCATGACTATGACATCTGTGCATGTTATAATCTTTAGGTTCTGAATTCCTGGTATCTAGTCCAGGATTTGGATTTGGATTACGATTACTGATTAACTGATGGCTCGAATCTACATTATGAAGAACTTTAGGTGTTTCTGAGCCATTTTCGACGGCCAAATGTGTATGGCTTGAGTTTCTAGATTTTTCGTTGATGTGTTGAATAAAGTTGTTTTGTGCCATCAGTCTATTTTCCCGGGCTCTGGCTTCTGGTATCTTTATTTCAATGTGTTCGTCCAGCGACATGGAATCAACTGAACTTAAATCAAGCGTGTCGTTGGAGAATGTCTTCGGTATGGTCCCTAGCATGCGATCTGAAAAATTAACAGTAACGCAACAATTTATTATAAAATGAAAGGTCGACGAGTGTTTAATGTGAAATGGAATAAGAAAGTACCTAGTTTTTGAGATGTGGATACAGTAGCACGTAATTCGTCAAGTTGTTTTGCGGAGCATAATGGCGTGTCTACTTCATACGTATTATTAAATCGTGTGTAGTCAACCTGGAAGAAAAACAGAAAATTTCGATTGTAAATATGTAAAACAAATGTATGCGTAAGACATAAAAAAAAACTCGGAGTCATTTATTTGTAATAAGCAATCAAAGTAAGTCACGGTAAGTAAATCAAAGTATAGAAATTCAAATGACCACCATTTCACTAGCATTATGTGATGAGTTCCTAAAATCTTTAACTATTTTCTACTAAAACTGAAAAAACTACAAATCGACATGTGTTTTTTAGCCTCTCAACGAAGCATCCTCAGGAAATTCTAGAGATCAGACTCGGTCAGCTAACCAGCACCGAATCACTATCATCACGAATCACGAATGCTATACAATATCACTGGCATAAATCACTCATGAATTTTATTTCTACCACACACAATAACACTTTACATTCAGTACGGTTTTCAGTGAAAAAAATACACGAGGACTTTTTTTAGTAGCAGTAAAAATTAGTTAAAATACAGAAGACAATAACTATTAGCATAAATATACATACCGACATACATAGTATCCAATAAGGTAACAATGCGTAAACATGTATATTCATCTAGATATTCATGTTGTTGTCAGCATTACTGATATTATATCTAAAGTGGAAACTTTTAAAAGAATTTAGTGAGGAAAATATAGAAAAATCGGCCAAGTGCGTCTCGCACCATGAATAATGAAGAGCTCGGGATGAACAATATTCATTTAATCGGCAGTAAAAATAAGTTTGTATTTGAAACCACTTCTTATTAGCCAAATTATTTATCAATAACTACACAACGTTTGATCTAAACAAATTTTTGTGAAAAATGCTTATTACCTTAAATTTTTTCAGAATTAGCCATCGCAGAGTTAGAGGAAGAAAATTAGAAGAGAACACACACTGTTTACGACTTAAATAAGAAAGTCACTTCGTAAGTCAGCTATCTAAACGTGCCCAGACGTACTATTTACTAGTATCTGGATTATGTTTTTGGATTCCTAAATTACATGTGTAGAGTGCTATTCCTATTTTTTTAATTTTATTACGCTTTAGCGGTTTATAGAATACCCCTATCTTCCGAATTTTACTTATAATAGTCTCCGAGGGAAGAGGCTATGACATAGATACAGACAGACTGACGGATAGACGGACAGGACGAAATTATAAGGGTCATTAGAGAAATAATAAGTCCATGTGGTAACGAAACCCTAAAAATGACTTCCTTATTTCATGGTAATCATAAACATAATTTATAATATCTACATTCTAATACGTCCTCGATTTACTATAAAAATTTTATCTCTATAATTACTACGGAACATTCATTATTCATAAGGCTAATTAAAAAAAAAATATTCAGTGTCTATAAGAGTATACATAGGGAATGCTCTAGTTTGAGACCAGATGATTCGTGTGTATTGTGTGGCACATTTATTTCTTATTATTTATTTATTGGTTATAAAGTTATACGTATGTATATCTTTAAAATATATCTCTGCGTTTAATGTATGCCTGTACTATGAGAACCAGACGACGAGTACTAGGGGCGTCTCCCAGTACACCCAGACGCGAGACAATCTAGAAAAGTTCGCTTCTTAACTTGACTCGAACGGATATCGACCCCGGAACCTTCCGCGCTTAGACGCAACACCACTTTGCCATCGAGGTCGTAAATGTATATAAATGTAAGTACATTACCAAGTGGTAAAAAATCCATAATTGTTCACACAGTTAAGAAATTTCATAGAAAATAATTGTAAGGACTTCGAAATACATACATACATACATACCTGTCTTCATGTTGTATCCTGAGGAGAATGATAAGATTTGAGGAAGCGAAAGAAGTATGTAAGGACGGCGACGCTTGGCGCTCTGTCCTCTCTGACTACCCCGTTATGGATACAGCGTGAAGATTTCGAAATATTTACTCTTTTCAAAAAAATATGTTACGTAACATAGTAATCATATTATAATATTTAATATATTACATTATTTAGAGCTATTTGGTAATGCGATGGTCTCGATACTTAAAGAAGCGTCAATAATAAAAAAACTTTAGAATAAAAAACACAAATGCCTTTTCGAATATTTAAAAAAGACACCTAACACTAATCTACCCCTTATTTAAACTAAAACCAAGGTCTAATGTAATCGCGAAACGTAACGAAGCGACTATACTTCAAACCTAACAGCCGGAAGTCGGCTTTGGGTAGAAACGAGTTCATGAAGTGAAATTTAATTTTGGAGCACGCATGGTGAATGTCTTCTATTATAAATAATATATTGTCGTACTATCAAATTGCAAATAATCTAAACATTGAACAATTAACTAACCACTAAAATACATTGTAAAATCAACAAAAAGGAAAATGAATGCATTTTCTGAGTATCTGTAACATAGGTATAAGTATGTAGCAAAGATTAACACTAACATTAGTGTTTGACAATTTTATAAGTGAATCACTTCAGCAATACATCTTTGAGTACATAGTAATACGTAACATAGATAATGTTTAGATAACATATTAAATTTCTAAAGTCAACATATTATATAATATAATTAACTAGTATATTTTCCATGACATTGAACTCGTTTGATTTATGACACGAATTGAATGTATTGTTTGTGATATAAATACGTATCCACTTGAAGCTATCAATTGCTATCATTTCAATTAATTTAGCGGTTACGTGCTATTTATGGGATTCGTTTCTGTCTAGGCTCCGTTAAGAGCAATTTTTGGCACTCAGTTTAATACTAGAATTTCTATATGATTAGAACAACAATAATTGTACTAAATTCTTAAACAAACATGTTCTTGACGGGGTAGTCAGAGAATGTGTAATGCCAAGCATCACGGTCCTTGCATTCTTCTTCTGCCTCCTCAAATCTCATCATTCTCCTCACACGCATTCACCTAGGTTTGCTAGTGCTTTTGACATTTCCGTCAGTTAACTCTCTGGTTATTTGATCTTTATAAATCAGCCCGTGTCTTCCTTAGTTTCCACTATCACTCTTCTATATTGTAGATTTTCTTCGTCAGTCGTTCATCGCTCTATATTTCTATGTGACCGAACCATCTTAGCATTTTTTCTTCATGTTTACAATGATACTGTCGTCTAGCCTTATCACACTGCGTATCTCTACATTGCTTATTTTGTCTGCAAGAGCGATACCGCACATATTTCTGAGAGATCGCATTTCTACGACATTATCTTACTTTCGATTGCACATGTAATATCTAGGTCAATACTGTACAATAAACTTTGCACCAACACCACATTGTGGATTGCCATTTTGACAATTTTAATGTATGTATTTACACTAACTACTAATGCGAACAGAGTACCGTTAGCTTTATTGACAGCTGCTACCCATCGCTCCACATCCAGCTCACATCATCTATCCAGGAAACGCACTCTCCAGATACAGAGTTTCATTCGCTAGTTCTAGACGTTTTCCATTACTCATATTTTACACTTTTTACTCATATTTTAAAACCTTTCCTGTTATAAAGTGGTGCTATGACTGCGGGGCGCCTGTCCTCTGGAACCTCTCACTCTCACAGCCTCTCACAGTCAAATTGATGCAAAGATAATTTACAAAAGATATTCAAGACTCTAAGACCAACATATTTGATCTTCTCAGCAGTGACCTCATAATTTCCCGCAGCCTTTGAACTTTTCGAATTTATTATCATTTTCTCGATCTCTTTCATAATAACGACTTACTCTAGTCCCTGATCCGAGTGAGCCAATTTACTGGAATCGCTCTCAGTATCAGAGACAGAGTCGCCACTCTCATACAGATGTCTATAATGTTCACTCCATCGCTGCAGAATGGCTATTTTATCTGTTATCAGATTGTATTCTTTCGAACACACTTTATTCATTCTGCAAGGTGTCGGGACCATTCGCCACTTACGTCCTTTTTTTCTAATATAATTTGGAGTTTGCCTCGAAGTTGTCTAATATCGTGTTATGGTTTAACGCTTTAAACTTGTCACGCTTCTCTTTCACCAGTGCTTTCGTTTCTGCTTTCTGCAACTTATAATCTCTCTCATCAAATCTTTAATTTCTCATGATGAGTTTTTCATATGGTATTTATTTTTTATTCCTTAGGTACCTCGATTTTAAATCAATGTTAACAAATCAAATTTAAAAACAACAATTGTTTATGTAAAAGGTACCTTTTCTTGTGTTTCTAAAAATCAAGCAGGTAAGTATTATTAGTTCATGGAAACATAATGATCATCTCATAATGCATTGAAGAATTCGTGGAAGTATTAATGCGTGAGCCAACACGGATAACACCTACGTTAGTAACACAGATATGCATATGTTATACATATATAAATATATTATCCTGTATACTTTGGCTAGGTCTGCTATGTATTGAGGAAAAATCCCAGTTCTTTATTTTTTTGTTCACAAAACTAATATGTACATAGGTTAATACACATTGTGTAAATGAACAGTAGTAAATATCGTCTCACTACTATTTACGAGTAGGTACAATAAAATATAAAGCGGGTTCTACACCTGCGCTGTGAATCGCGACGTGAATTTACGCCGATATTCACGCAAGAACAAGCGCAAAGACATAATTCATTCATTTAATTTAATCCACATCCACACAATTCATTTACACTCACAAAGTTTCGCAGTACACGCACTTCGCGCTTAACGAAAATGGTTTCTGATGTATCAATTGCTGCTGCCGTGACGCTTAATTAATAGCGTGCTGCTGCAAACACCACGACCGTGGATGTTTTCGCGTTCACATATAGCGAACAAAGCGCGAACCCGTTGTTGTCGGACTAAAAACCGATACAAATCAAGGAACGCCAAGAAGAGCAAACTTAAAGCCGCGAAAGCGTACACGGTTTTTTGTCGCGACTTTCGGGCTTTCGCGGCGCATGTGTAGAGCCCGTATATGACGAGGATAAGTTTGAGTAACACAGTAGACAGTAGTGAAATATTTCCTGAAACTATATTTATTACCCTATAGTTTCTGTCTTATGTTATTTACCTATAATTATTTTTTTAAACTTCAATTTCTCGTTTCCGTTATTTACTTTTTTAATAATGTAATCGTATTCGATAATTTGATATATAACACAATTGCATTATTGTGTCTTTGATAGATAATACAATTATTATCACATGCAGAGCCTGATAGAGCCATGTAATCATTTTCAGAATATTCACACAAAATGAATGGACGATTGCAATTTTTATATTTCATCTAATGATGAAATAAAAATTGCAATTCATCTACTGAATGAGCAAAAACCTCAAACCTCAAAGGTTTGCAATTCCAGTAAGTAACAAAAGAGTCTACGAGAGTATTTAGACAATATTGTAAATAAACTCAGGAACTCAGGAATGCTCAGACTCTTGATTTAACCAAGTGAGGCAACCGGCTAAATCAACGTTTCTACTAATGATGTTCAATGCTCTTAACTTTGTGTTTTATAGAATATAGCTAAAGATAGATATGTGTTTTATGGAATGAGATGGACATCTGCAAAGTCTTATTTCAATCAATATAATACATACATACATACATACCTTCACGTTGTATCCCTAACGGGGTAGTCAGAGACGACGGAGCGCCAAGCGGCGCGGTTCTTACATACTTTTTTCGCTTCCTCAAATCTCAATGTAATAAATACTATACATTTTTTCTAGAATTGTTACAAAAACCATTAGTCGAGAAGGTAAGAAATAAGCAATTTGCAATCAACATACCTCATATTCGCCAGTGTCTTTTCTAAATGACACCATTGATTCAAAGCGATGTCCCCAAAGTATTTCTGATGGCAAAAAGCTACTTCTTGCTTGTGTAGTCATTCCTGTTGACTCGATAACGCCCTCTGAAAAATTCAAAATGAAATTACTTTTTAAACCTATCCCGTTTCTCCGTGATTTCTCTTATATATGGCTCTCCTCTATAAGTTATAGATTAGGTTACGTTTGATTACTTATAATTTGTGTTTTCTGACATGTGTATCTTTATAATTTACATAACTACACTGGTATAAGTACATAATATATTACATAAATCAGTAATATCAAGTCTACGTATGAATGCAGTCAAAAGAATAAAAGATTTTATGATTTAGGTTTGAGAGTCAATTTCCTTTTCCTGCTGTGGTTATACCCGCAATTAAAGAATAAAACTTAAGAAAGGATATAATAATATTGAGATTAAATTATTTTCATTGACACTTTGGATTCAATCACAATATAACATAAGAGAAATTATTAGAAATAAATGACTACAATATATAATACATATTAGATTATATATTTTTTCGAGTATATAGACTCTATTATGTAATTTTAAACTAATATGTAAGAGATAGATAGTAATTTGTGAAGTAAGTATATATAGTTACTCCACAAATTATTATTTATAGCCTTAAATTGTTTTTTTATCAATATCGAATATTTATCACTGTATTTTTTGATGTTAAGTTCAGGGCAAACTACCAAAATATTGTCAAGGAAGTGCCAAGAGCGTTTGCTTGTAGTGTATAATCGGCTATATTTTGTTCTATCAATAGATAGCGATGTAACACCAAACAAACTCTTAAATCTTCGAAATCGATAAATCCAACACTTTTTATAGTGTTTGGATTGTAAACAACAGTGAATTAGAGAACTGCATAATTTAAACTCAAACAGAAAAGACTTTAAAACCTTTTTCCAACGTCAAACAAAATTTCGTTTCTATTTTAATAAATAATCAAGACATTTTTAAATTTGTTAGTTACGTCAAACTTTAAATAAAATTAGAAACAGTTGTCAAAATAACCTTACTAGTTTTTTCAACTTAACGATCTTTGTTATTTTAAAAGAATCGAATTTTCAATTTATTTTAACTAGTACATTTCAAATGAACTCATTTTCAATAAATTAACATTGTCTAATAATATTTGCTTTGAACATCATATGTTTCTCGTTATGTAACAAAAAAAATCTAAAATTCACATAGATACAATACAAAGTGAAACTAGCTGACGCTTTGTAACACAAAAAATGTTGTAGGTACGTTAATTTTAAACTATGTAGTTAGTCTGTGACATGACTACGCCCACGGTGCAACTAAAAACAACGTTCTTTATGAACTTATGCTTATAATACCGAAAACTGCATCAGAAGCTAAATCTGAAGCTTAGTGGAAAGGATGTGATAACAAATTAGCATTAGTTCGACACCAATATCAAGTCGTATCACAGAGAAAATTGTGTTTGCCCAGTGATTCCACAGTTCATTAAAAAAATTAAATACATTATATCTTTATATTATAACGCGTACTTGATAATCACTACAAACGACAGACGGACACCGAGGTCATTTGATTCCAATTTTAGAACGGTATAAGTACTAAAACCTTTTTATTTGCAGGCATCCGACATATTGAATTTATGAGGACCCATCCTACATTACCCATACCCACATTAACATCGTTAATATAGACAGGTCATCATAAATTGCGATAAATGACTAACGTTTTAGAGGAAGCGTGTCCTCGTTGCCACGAGTAGTATGTAGTTGTCACAATGTGTATATCTTTGTGTTGGTTTTTAGTTGATATACGGCTGTTCAAGTTTTTGAATACATTTCAACGTCGGAAAGTTCTCATTCTTTTCGATTATACAATTAACAGTAAAAAAATATGGTATGGTGAATAAATTTTACTTACAGTACAATTTTTTATTATTTATTAAGTCAGAGAGGATGGAGTACCAAGCATCGCGGTCCTTGCATATTTCTTTCACCAAACCTCGTCATTCTTCCACATTCTTTTGCTGAACTATTTGACATTTTCGTCAATTAATGCTCTAGTTAAGTATAAGTCAGCCTGGGTCTTCCTTGGCTGTTCGTCACTACCACTCACCACTGGTTACCACTCACTTTCGCTTTGTAGATTTTCGTCGTTAATTGCTCACCACTCATTCTTTCTATGTGACCGAAACATCTCAGCATTCCTTTCTTCACTTTTACAAAAACGCATATCTTTGTCTCACTACGTATTGCTTATTTTTTTCGCAGGAATGATATCGCACAAGACCATTTATAATTCTTACAATGATCGTATAAGTAATAGCTATTTGATGTCTATATTTACTGTACCAGTAGTACCAAATATTTTAGTTATTTTTTATTCATTTTTATTTTATTATGAGTAAAATATACGATTAAAATATTACAACTAGCAAAATTCTTTATGCTTCTTCTTTTTATGGTGGATATTGCATTTTTTGTGACAACTGTCACCTCACCCCTACTAAAAGCTATCATGGTTCCATACTTAGTTTATTCAAATCGGTTAAAGTGGTTAGCTTGTAGTCATATATGTATACTCGTACATACGTACATATTACTTTAACATCGTCGTATAGTCGGATTAAAGACTATTCAGTAGATACGAACGTAAGTAAACAGTCAAGTAGAAGAATATAACGCATTTTACCAATACACATAATAAACTGTAATAAATATTTATTATAATAAATTACTACTCACCTAACATTACAACAATTTCAAATCTTTCCCTAAGCATGTCGGAAGCGGATAGGTTGTACAATGGCGATTTTTCATTAATTTTATGAACAATAGTCATGGGCCATATGAACATCAGTCTGTCTTCTTCACCATCAGCTCCGACCTTCAACTCTTGTTGGTAGAACGGCAGTACTTCTCCTTCTCTAGTTATCTGCTTTATTTGAGAAAGATTTGTATTACAATATATTATTTACCGTATTATTTATTTTGATTACAATATCAGTTACCATAACTCATCAGATTTTACTTTCAGCATATAACATAAAATGTGAACTTTATAATTTCTAATAAAATTTGTAGTAATTTTATGTAGCGAAATAAAATCTGATATTCTTGACAGATGGAAAAGCTAAGCTAAATGATATCAATATCTATAGATTATTTTTTATGATACAAATGGAAAGCTCTAAGCGAAGCGTCACACTAATGTGCGTATTAGTATTTAGCAAAATTCTTATAACTCCAAAAATATTAAGTATTATATAGCTTTTATAAAATACAATTTGTATTAACAGGGTTTTATTGATGTGTTATATAAAATCTATACACATTACGTAGTGTAACATACAAGTAACTATTCTTTACTACTATATGTATGTTAAAACATATACCTACGTGTATATAGGAAATTAAAATTCTACGTTAACAGTTATACCTTACTAGAAAAATATTGAGCATTTGAATTTAACAACCAACATTTACTCTTATTATTAGAGTCTTAAAATGATTTGATTGGTTCCAGAACTCTACACAAACAATACAAAACAGGCAAGCAACTAGAACGAAAGCAAAATGCAAGTTGTTAGTAGACAAACAATAAAAAAGGCAAAATATTGCACAGGAAGAAACAAAAACATTATTATAAGCAGCGATTGGGTATAGTCCGTAAGTGGGTCTAAAATAAATTATAGCAAAATAAAACACGTTAAAGGCGCACATCTTTGTTATACATCGAATAAAAAAGATGATAAAACATCTAAAACTTCTATACAGTTTGAGAACACGATACCTTTTTGCGAATAATCTGAGCACGTATGTGCGCTTCTAGGATATGAGACTTCCGTATGTCTCCAACTCGGAATAGAAGGCAAAATTCCCCGTCTCTCAAACATATCACCGCATTCCTTGAGAACAAGAGTGTGGTATTGCGTTTTTTAGCCCTCGCCAGCTTCGCAAATATTAGACCCACCTATGGACAAGAAAAACGTTTTGAAATGCAAAATTTCAAAACTTCTGCTGTCGAAATCTGAATTGGATATTGGAAATAACTTACAAAGATCACCTTTGTAAACTACTTAATATATATTCAGAGTTCGACACCCATGTGTTAAGGAGTAGGAGTCAGTGTCAGTGCAAATCCAGTTAGACGCAGATATTAAGGCGTGCTGACTGAAATCCCCAATCACTAACCAGTCTCCGGTTTGTTGTAATAATATACCTTGCGGCGAATTATCTGGGCTCTAATATGAGCTTCAACAATATGAGATTTTCTCATATCACCGACACGGAACATCAGACAGAGTTGGCCATCTCGCAAACATATGACGGCATTTCTAGAGTAAAGCAGGGTCTGGGCTCGCTTTTTTGGTCTAGAGAGCTTTGCAAACACGATGCCGACCTAAAATTAGAGTAACCTTGTTGCATCTTTCTGTCACTCGACATGTTCCAGTTAAGTCATGGTCCAAAAACTGGCACTCTTAAAAAGTATTGCGTGTTCGTCCAGAAACTACTCTTTGAATAATTTATTTCAAAC
Organism: Zeuzera pyrina; assembly: GCA_907165235.1. Classification (NCBI taxonomy): domain Eukaryota; kingdom Metazoa; phylum Arthropoda; class Insecta; order Lepidoptera; family Cossidae; genus Zeuzera; species Zeuzera pyrina. The sequence continues at coordinate 10,232,325 of OU015626.1, read as the reverse complement.
ATTACCTACCAATGACACTACACATTAACCAAATCTGTGTCGTCCGTAAAATCAATAAGTAGAGAGGCGTCTTTGGATCAGTAATTATTTTTAAGAGAGCATCTGGATCTTAATATTTATGTAACGTTCAAACATTTTGGCTTACTTCCAAATTTATTTTAATAATAAATTAAATTATCATATTGGTTTTCAGGCAAAAAGATTTTTCAGAGATGTTATAATCTTATCTACCGATAACTCCATCATATTATTTTTGCTAATGTAGCTACGTAGTTGTCTACGACGGTTGTGTAGTTTCCTGGATGTTTTGTTTTCTGAGTGCTTGTAAATAGACTAGGTATTTTATATTGATATCTATCAATATCAAAACGGTTTAATATAGTTATATAATTATAGTTTTAAAATGATGTCGAACAAACAAAATCTTACCATGAAGGCCTGGATGAAGACTCCAACAATACTTTGTAAGCACATGACAAATATTGCTTCTGGGCATTCTTCGTTGGTAGTTCTTGACCCATAACCGATGGTATGCTGAGTTTCAACGGAGAAAAGAAAGCATCCGGTGAAGGAGTTGACATTGTTGAGACAGGGAATAAAGGTAGTATTTGTGTCAATCGGAGGGCTCAGGTCCCCATGGGTGAAAATAATTAGCCACCAAATGAGAGCGAAGAGTAACCAGGAAAGGATGAAGGAGAGGGCGAACACTAGCAGCGTCCAGCGCCACTGGGCGTCCACTAAGGTCGTGAAGATATCCTGAAGGTATCGGCGCCTGCGCTTGGCCACGTTCCATTGGACTACGTTGCAATCTCCATGTTTGAATATGACGCGCTTTCGAACACGTCTTGCTGCATATCGGGCTTGACGGTATCTGCAGATGAAGAAACAAAATTTATGTAAATAGTATAAAGAGTAAAGATAATGTCACTAGTATATTTCAAATTGAATTTTTTATGACAAATTAAGACCGATTTTATATAAGAGATTAGAGTATTGTGAATTAGTGAGAAATATTAATGACGCCTATGATTTTTAATAAGGTAATAGATGAGCCATCACGCGTAAACCATATTCTATATGATCTTACAAAATGTGAGCATCAGTATGCCCATGTCCCTGATTACTCTTTCCTATTTCTTAATTCAGTACTCGACAACAAAGTAACAAGATAGTACTTAGAAAAGTATACTTATTTCATTTTCTGGACATTATTCACATCACTGAAACGTTTATTTCATTTATTCATTCATGAAAACAGCCTAACATTGAAATTGATGCGGACCGTTTGACGTCAAATGAATTTAAAACAAATTGCATTATTGTGTTGCTCGATAACGTTGTATAAACGATATTAATCAATTGAAGTGGAATGTGTCATCAGGTATTCATTATAATATGCTTGTTCTTTTCTAAAATACAAGTAGAATAAAATATTATATTAATGCCGACGATTTGTATTTCGTTCAATTTCATGCTAAACTAAATATTATTTCATTTAGGTACCTAGGTACAAGTTATACGAGTTTCTTGTCCAGTAAAATATTTATAGTAAGATATTTCAAGCAAGTTATTATTGCAAATGTTATAAATCAATCCAATTACGCATAATATTTCCATTAGGTACACGTAACAAGTAATAAAATATTGATCAAGAAGCGTAAATAAATTGTAATATACCACGAGAGGAATCGCTTTATAGTTTGTGTAACCATTCTGAAACAATATTACTATTATACGTAGATATATTTCTATCACTATTGTAATCGTTGAAGACAAGATGAGACGCTGACATGTAGAAGACGTTTACAAGTCATATAGTTATCACAAAAATATGTAAAATGTAAACCAAGTAGTATACAATTGTTCAAAATTGTAACGTAATTGTTCAATACATACGAGTACCTATATAATTTTAAACCACTGCCTGTTTGGGGTGAATTCGGGGTATAAGGATGAACAGTATACAAGAGAACCAACGTAATTATTCTGAACATTATAGAATCTATTCACAGTTTCTTTTATAGATACAAAACAATTGATATGTATAAGTACATACTTAGGACATACACATAATGCAACTGTGTGTAAATAATATGTATGTTGGCAGATACATATTATACACCTAGTTATTTTATTAACTTATGAAGCTGACTAATGAAGATCAATTAGCCAGAGTGTTAGCCGACGGAAATGTCAAAAGCACTCATGGGAGTGGGTGTGAAAGTAAATGGTAACAGATGCCAAAGAAGACCACGGCCGACTTACGAAGATCAAATAGCCAGACTGTTAGCGGATGGAAATGACAAAATCACTCGCATAATATCTAGGGGAAAATGTGTCAGGAGAATGATGAGACTAGAGGATGCGAAAGAAATATGTAAGGAGCGCGAAGCTCAGCGCTCTGTCCTTACTGACTACCCCGTTAGGGGTACAGCGTGAAGATATGTATGTATGTGTGTATTTTATTAATCTGCAATGATAATAATGCTGAAAGACATATTTTTCCCCTAGAATTTAAACTAATATGTTTCCCAAAGCTCAAAGTTCTTTTGTATTTACGTAATGTGTATAATATAGATATTCTAGTACCTGGGCGACTGAGTTTTACTCGGTGTCTTACAAAGGAAATAACAAAAAAAAAGACTGACCATAGCGCAGGATTCTAACGCGCGTATTTCAGCTTGGTAGATCTACGCTCTAGCCACTATACTACTGAGAAGGTCAACTCTGTCGTGAAACATACAGAAAACACAAAGAAAACGAATTTTGTCAGAATTGGACCCCAGCTAGATCGATTTTTGGCCACCGTAAAGCTCTATATTGTAAATTTCATCAAAATCGTTTTCGAGAGCCGTTTTCGAGAACTCGATCATAAATATATAAATATTGGATGTATAATACTACTCTTTTAAATAACATTGTATCTTATAATAAGGAAAGTCTATGAAATTTAACATTAAATTCATTGTCCAGGAAAATAAATGACTTTTAGCCATAGACTTTAAAAATAACTCCAAAGCCAGACGCTGTGTCCGAACACCAACGGTGCGCTAAATCAGATAACCTGACTCACCTGTACATATGACACACATTAATTATCAGATAACTGATCGGTCGCCATTTCGTTAGAAAACAGCACCCACATATCTATATTTTGTCTGACGTTATTTGCCTCACTTCGTAGTACGAGACAGGGTGTTTGAAGTTACGAAGTTTATGCTTTTATCATAATTTTTTATTTCCTTTTTATAAGTACATTATTAAAGTAATATATGTTTTAATAGGTAGTTGTTGCAAACTGAACTTAGACATATTATTTTAACTTCTATAAAAAAAAACAATAAAGGTCCGACCACTTTGCAGGAATCGAACCTACGCACTTCGGCGTGGTAGACCTCACTCAGCCACTGTGCTATTGAGAAGGTAAACTCTGCTGCGAAATATAAAAAAGTTTAGAGTTTAGAAGTTTTAAGTGTGTGAAACACGGAAAAAACGATTTTTCCCAGAATTGAAACCAAGATCGATTTCTCGTCCTCCTCATCCCGTATATAGTAAATCTCATCGAAATCGCTACGCCGTTTTCGAGAAAGCGATATGAAATATATATTATATATACAAATATTGCACGTTTAATATAATAGAGGATGTGGATATATATTCTATGTGTTCTATTAGTGGTCGCTATGGAGATAGTTATCAATATTCACAATGATAACATAAAGAGATTACACTAGCGGCACGCTATGATGGCCGTTTTGACACATTGCAATAGTGACGTGAAATGTCAATTTATTATCGAAAAAAACATAATCGAACGCGAGTCGCATCTATAAGTTTTAGGATTTATATCTAGTATTGCAAGTAGTAGCTGATTAAAAAGTTTTAATAAAATAAAAATATAAATGTTTACTTAATATATTTATTTGTAACATTTACAAAGCATTCAATTAAAAAAATAAAATGAAAAACTATAATTAAATAATGTTAGTAAAATAACCTATTATTAAAAAGTACATACATATGTTAATATTTACAAACTTAAAACTACACATTATCTTAAATAATAAACTTCCTCAAAGTTGCCGCTTAGAAAGCTGTCATTGCTCAAGGTACCTAGCAGACTGGCAGCATTGCCTCTTTGAATAGCCAAACTGATTCGTTGGCGGAAGAAGCTGCCAGCCCGGCGGTCTCCCGAAGCCTCGACCAGTATCTTACAAATATCAGAAACCAGTCGATGGGCTTCGGGGCCCCAGGGACCCAAAGTTTCGACTGCAAAGGGCATAAATATGAAACTCTCAGAGAGAGTCGCATACTTACGCCGCTTCAAGTTCTCGGCAGTACTGGCCGCGGCACCTGCTGACTTGGAAGTCACCGGCACAATTGAATGCTTTGTAAATGTTTACTTAATATATTTGAATGAATTGAATATTGGAATGAAAACGAATATACATACTTTATTTGCACACAAGAAAAAAATTTATACAGAAAGAGACAGAAAAAAAGGTGCCACAGAAGGCCATATTTAATCAGATTCATCCGTACTGCTATTTTCACTGTCGTCGTAAGTTCATTTTCTAAAATGTTATCTATTTTCACATCTCTTTCATAATCTTCCCTTATTAATTTAACAGTTCTATTCACAACCTTTTCCCAGTCTCTCTCAGTCGCAACTAGATCAAAAAGCTTCATAATATTTAAAACAAGCGACCCGCCTCGACTTCATAATGGGTTGAAATATTTTTGAAAATAAAATAGAACCCATGTTACTCGCTGATAACGTACAGAGCTTTCTATAGGTGAGAGAATTTCGGTGGAGTAGTTTTTGAGTTTATCCATTACATACAAACAAACGTCTTTATAATATTAATAATAATAATATAGAAGTATAGAAGATCGGTTATAGATAAATAGCTATCGGCTATATCTATAGCCATAGACGTATGTATAGCTATAGTAAAATGTTAAGGGGTTAGTAAATACAACACTAGAGATAAGTTATCACACCCTAGTTAATTGGGACACCATAAACTAAACAGCACCGCTTCTATATTGCAAAAGCTTTTACGTGTAAACATCCTTATCTGCCCCCGCTTGTGCGTAAATCACTTAAATCGCTCTATTGCTATAGGTGCCCACTCAAATGTAGTTAAGTACCTACTCCTGTTAGCACTACGCAAATTCCAAAACTTCCATTCCAAAACAAAAGTGTGAGTGGTCGTAAGCCCTAAAATGAACGAACCTGGAATTGTTTACATACATTATATTCACGCTATATCGCTAACGAGATAGTCAGAGAGGATGGAGTGCCAAGCGTCGCGGTCCTTACATACTTCTTTCGCTTCCTTAAATTTCATCATGCTCCTCACACACATTCGTCTAGGTACGCGAGTGCTTTTTTTGACATTTCCGTCCACTAATACTCTGGCTATTTGATCTTCGTAAGTCAGTCTTGGTCTTCCTTGGCATCTGCTACCACCCACTTTCGCTCTGTAGATTTTCTTCGTCAGTTTTTCATCACTCATTCTTTCTATGTGCCCTAACTCCATCTAAGCATTCCTTTCTTCATTTTTACAATAACACTGGCAATAACACTTCATTGCTTATTTTGTCCACAAGAGTGATATATTTCTAAGAGATCGTATTTCTTCTTCATTTATCTTACTTTCACCTGATTTCGAGCATATCCAGGCTTCACTACCGTACAATAAATTTAACACCAATTAGATATATTTACACTGCCTACTGATGCGGCCAAAGCACCGTTTGCTTTATTGACAGCTGCTACCCGTCTCTTCACGTCCAACTCAAATCTTTAATTGTAACATCACTAAAGAACAAAACGTAAGATCTGTGTAACCCTGAACATTTGGAGCAGGAACTCGATTTTGTTCAGGAAGTACTGTCAAAAACTGGATATTAGGTGAACCGAGGAATGAGGCGCTCTAAAAATAGATATTTCCATATTTTGAAGTCAGAGACTCTACATTTAGAAATTACAGTTTGTGATATTATATGTACAATAAAGAAAGGATAGTGACAGGATTTTATGTGCATGTTTTAGCGAGCGTCGTAGAAGAAGTGATATAATACAAAATTCAATTAATTTCTTCATTTATTTACCGAAATTAGTTTTCCTAACCGAAACCTAGAAAAAATCATTTATTTAAATGGACCGTTAATTGGTAAAGATGCTTTTCCATTTTTATCTGTGAAAATCATGGGAAAACATAATCAATGCTGATAGTTTAGGGTATTTTTGTATTTATTGGAAAATAAACACATATACATTCCTCTAAATTGTCAACTTATTTAATACAATTAATAAATGAAATAGATTAACTCGTACATTGGCATTTGCAATTGATTATTTTTTTAAAGATATTATAGTAATTAACCCTTTTTAGCAATAAGAAAAAGTAATGGTAACACGCAACTAAAAAGTGTGACATTGACATTTTAACGTTTAGTTTTGATTTTGCACTGTTTTCTTTTCTGCATTTTGACTTATTTTTAATTTTTATTGATAATGCTTTAGGCGTACTTGAGGTTATTGCGCACATGTCGTGACGCTAGTATGGTATTTTGGATGGGTAAGGCATTGGAGTAATGTGTTTGTACTAGTCAATCAAAGTTGGCATAGTCCGTTGTAGTAAGAAATTATGATAAATAAATGCGCAATGTAGTACATCTGTGTTTTGTTTTATTAAAAATGGTATCTACTATTTTGACACTACAGACAACACAACGTGCGTATATCTAAGTAGCTCATAATACGTTATTGAGCTCCCATCATGTTCTGAGATTTTTTTATATTTCCTATACTTCCCTATTTATACTTTCAACTACACACATCAAAAGTGTCTAGGGATCAAATACATTTTTAACTATAAAAAATTATCCAATTAATATTTATCAAATCTCTTCTTCCAGACTGGCTTCTTACTTCCTATGTTTAAGTTAACAACGTATCCCTATATTTTGTAAAAATTAAGAAAAATAAAAATTTTTGCAAATTGTGGGAAATTAACCTAAGTTAATGTCCTCAATTAAATGGCAAAAAAAAGGCAAAAGTGAGGATTTTTTAAATTTTTATTGTAAACATAAATAAATTAATAATCTGTGTTTCCACCATTGACACGAATTACACAATCACAGCGATTTGGCATGCTTAAAATCAGTTCATCAAAATCACTCTGAGGAATGGCCGCCCACATTCTTTCAAACAAGTCAAAAAGTTGTTGTGGGGTATGCCCGGCATCGCTACTCGGCAGAGCTCTTCTTTGAACCATATCCCATGCATGCTCAATTGGGTTGAGGTCTGGCGATTGAGCAGGCCACGGCAGAACGATGATGCGAACGTCGGCAAGAGCGCGTGTTACGACTCTAGCCGTGTGTGAACGTGCATTGTCGTGCATTAGTCGAAACGAACGGCTTCGCAGAGGGATGATCACGTCTGAAACAATCCTCTCCGCATAAATCTGAGCATTGAGGTTGCCCCTGATCCAAATGAGATCGGTTCTTCCACCGATCCAAATACCGGTCCAAACCATTATTGTTCCCCCTACATATGAATGAACTTCCTGACAAAATTTCAAGCGTTCTTGATGTTCAGAGGTCCTCCAAACTCGACTACGTCTTGTATCCGGCCTCATACTGAAACGAGATTCATCGGAAAAGCAAACACAACACCAGTCTTCTTCCTCCAAATTTCTATATTCGCGAGCCCATTGTAAACGGGCCCTACGATTGCAGGGTGCTATAGGCAGAACTCTCAGCAGCCTTCGGGAACGCAGACTCACTTCACGTAAACGATTTCGGACGGTTTGGTCGCTTATCAGCAAGCCTAAAGAGCTGTGGAGCCTCGTAGTCAACATCATGGTCATAGTACGATTCCGTCGAGCTGTCTGCGAGTGGTGATGCGAGATCGTCCTCTATGTCGCTCGACCACGCTGCCCGTGATACGATAGCGTGTCCAGATACGGCTCATGATGCTCTGTGTAGTGCCATAGTACGTTGCCTGAAACCACCTTGCAACATTCCGACGGCTCTCATGATCTCTTCTCGTGTCAGATGATGTTGTCGCTCCTTATCGATGCAATTTTTTTTCAGTTCCGATGCAGAAATTGTAATGGTTTTGTAAAAACGCTGTTACACACTTTTATAGGAATCCCGATTGACAGTTCATTTTTTATTTTTAATCAAAATTTAAAGAAAATTCTTTATTCAAATAGTGAAAATCACTAAAAAGAATGAATATAACGATCCAAAAAAGTTAAAATAATAATCCTCAATTGCGGCGATACTCTAAAATGTACTTGATCCCTAGACACTTTTGATGAGTGTATTTTGCATAATGACATAACCTCAAAGTGTAAAATCGTTAACACCTTTTATTTGCGACCTTCTTATAAAATAAATGTCGCTGATTATGTTTAGGAAAAGCAGCCCCTGTCGATTTTTTTTTCATAACACGTGAGACGCCGTAAATCCATATCCGGTAAAACGTTGTATGGGAACTTGCCATTGTTCTGGATAAAATAAAAGTGCAAAAAGTGAAAGTGAGCCGATTCATTGGGGCGGGCGTCCCACAGGGCTCCGTTTTATTGCCCACTTTCTACTCGCTCTACACGAGCGACGTCCCCAAAATCCCCGGTGTAGAACTCGCCCTATTCACGGACGATACCGCACTTTTCACAACAGACCGTAATCGCCTCAGAGTCTCTCAACTTCTCCAAGTCGTTGTCACGAGCCTAGGCGAGTGATTTCGACTTTGGAGAATCGAGGTCAACTCCGAGAAAAGTGCCGCTGTGTATTCCTCGAGGGGTACGACGACCAGCCGCGCCCGCCGCGCTCACACTCTCCGCACGATTACTCTTTTCGTTCAGGATATCCCCAGCACTAGAAAAATCAAATACCGAGGAGACGCCCTTGACAGTGCCAGAACCTTCTGTCACTACATCAAAACGGTCTGCGATCGCGCCGCGTTCGTCCTCGGCCGTCTCAACGTGCTCATTTGTGTGAAGAGCAAAATGTCGCTCAGACACGAAGTAGCATTATACAAGACGTGCGTCAGGCCTACCATGACGTACGCCAGCGCCCACTAAAGGCGCAGTGTATGCCATATCAACTCCCTTCAATTAATTCAAAACAGATTCATGCGCAGGGCCACCGGCGCCCCTTCTTACGTGCGCAACGTAGATCTTCACTATGACTTAGAATCGCCCACAATAAGTTGGTATCTAAAAGAGGCGTCCCTACGCTTCTTTCACAGTTCCTCTCTACACCCTAACGCCCTAGTGGTCAGGGCGTCATCGTAAAGCCCCGAGCCCCACGTCCGCAAATCCTATGGAAGGTCTAGGCATGTGTTAGGCTACAGTGACGACGACATTACACGTTCGAACTCGAACATGCCCACTTACACATTACGTCCACACCGCCACTAACAGCAAAGAGGGGGGTTTTTTTAGTCGGTTCGAGTCCAACACTACTCAGTCGGCGTAGAGTCCGGCTGAGTGTTCGTGGGGATTTTTCCCCTTTCAGAAACAAAAAAGACCGATTCGTGGATGTTCAGCTAAAACCGCTGAATTTAGATACAATATTCGGGCTGTGTTTCATTTTGTTTATAGTGAGCACTAGGCATCCATTAGGAGAGGTTTTCAAACACATAATAATAATAGTTACCTATTTATTGTTTTATTTTTAACAGGTGACGTATCACGTATGTGTACATACATATGGTATAATATACATATTATACATGCATAAACATGTATACATGCTAAGATATTAAACAGTTATATAAACAAAAACAATATCGATTATCCAAAAAAGGGTATTCGATGCAATTTTTGATCAATATATGAAACAGTAAATATTTGGACTGATTTCATTTCTTTTGTTATGAAATTACTTAGAATTTGCTGTACGTGTAAAATTGTTTCGTGTTTGAATTCCATCAGATTGTTGATAAATCTTAGCAGGTGACTCATAAAACAGACGCCAACTTAACTGCAAAATATAGCGTGAAAAGGACTACTGAAAGTAACGGTTATTCGAAACCGATTTAAGTTATGTATTTTTTATTAAAACCATGATTAATTAAAATTGATTTCTGAAATGTTCTAATTTCTCCGAATTTACTATTAAAAATTTGTTAGGTAGATAATGTAATTATTATTCTGAAAATACTATGTAAAGAAATATCGTCTGATTTACGCCACATAATTTGTATAATAATACAATACCCTCTTTACACAACAGATGCCAGTCAATATTTGCCACAATTGCTGCTGCTGCCGGCGACTTTGTTCGCATGGTGGTTTTACTAATTCAGAAACCTTCTCCGGTGTGTGCACAATAACTCACCCAAGTTTCATCACAATCGGATAAATGGTATAGAAACGCATAGAGGACAAACATACAAAGAAACATTCATTTTTATATATATATAAATATGGATTATCTGTTTCAAAGTATTTTTATATCAAGTGTATTTGCATGAATTAATTTAAATCTAAAAGTGATTGATTTTTAAAAGATTTTCTAACAGTCACAGCTATATTTAGCTTAAATGATAGAAAAAAGAACGTATACAAAAAGTTATAGATGATGTAAGTAAAATATCAATCAGCCCCTCATTAGTCACAAAAGTCAGTTTAACATCGACATACACGATTCCAAGAACCCCAAGACAAGAAACATTTTTACTAAACGTACGTTGCCAAATATTTGCGTTGTCGAGGACATGAGATTTTCCTCTATAAGTATGGTTCTTTGTGACGCAATTAATGTTATCTGTGGAAATAAAAGAAATTATTTTAATCTTCCTTTTCGAGTAATATCGTTACTTACTTTTGCAGTTCTTCTCTCCAAGCAGACTCTGATGAATTGACAGGCTTTCCAGTCATAAACATTGATACTTGACTTAAACATCTTTTAAGTCCCGACATCGTACTCAACATTTAATAACGTCTAGTTTTAATACTGTTTGAACACAACTATTCTAATATTCAACGTAAACTATATACGTTTTTTAGATTTCTTAAAATTATTATAAACGCGTACAGGCAAGCAGTCTTTGTGAAATCTCTTATTATACTATAGAATATCACATGAAATGGCGAAACCAGCACCTATATTTAACGTTGAATTAACCTTAACGTAAGAATTATCACACAGCTAAATGATAAAGAGTTGCAAATAGTAAATCGGAGCTTCCGCTATCAGTTAAAGGTTCCACTCCACTCTGTCTTTCAACAACACATTAATGAGTGATTCACTGAACACTTCCTTGATATCAAATAATAACACTACAAATTTCCGCAACATCGTTGCAAAGATTTTCAACGAAAGTCAAAGGTAGTAAGGAAATATTAAAATGGCGCCAGAAAAATAATAGGTATATCGTTAAAAATGTGCTACCAACATTTCACTCACACCGATTGTGAAGCGAATTGATCCAACACTGAAACGTACGGACGTTTAATGAAACAGATGCAAAGACGTACACAAACAAACACTATATACGCATCCTGTGCCAACACCGTCAGTGGCGCCCTGAACGCGTCGCGACGTCGCCTAGTCTAAATTTGAATAGTAGAAATTCGTATACGTTCTTCTTCTACGAACATTTTTTCAGATATTTATTAAGATTTACAAGCGATCTTCTACAGATAAATATTTTGACGGCGTGTTGCCACTGAAGTGAATTAAACCATTTAAAAGTTGAGACACTGAATTATCTCTCTATCATATTTATAATAAATGTCTATCTAATTTGATTTTAATTAGTATGTTTGTACTGTACCATTATACAATATAAGATAATACTACTATACTTTTATACGCAGTTTATTGACTTGTTAAAACAAAATAAGATATCGAAAATATTAACATTAACAATGTCATTAAACCTGCCTAGTTAATTTAAAAAGCATAACTAGCGCATTGCATTCCTCGCTTCCCTGTTGGTTTGGGAAAGAAATGAAAACGAATGTATCTGCTGCTTTACTTCCCGCGTAGGTTGTAGAATCGGCGAAGAGAGAGCTTGTTATAAGGAACTCATTTAGGCGATGGAGTAACAAATCACCACTATTTTGTTCCAATTTGTGACGTAGATTTAAGACCCATGTAAGCCTCTACACTTGTTGCTAGAAGTAGCATCAACGCATGATTTTGTACTTTGATGTTCTGTCCACGCCGAACGGAAAATGGCGTGGAGTTATGTTATTTTATTAGCTTCACCTACAACTACGTAAAAAAATCTTGGAAGTTAAATATGAGCCATTTTTCGATTGGGGATGTCAATGCATGGTTAGATAAATGACGTCATTCTAAATCCAATATAGCAGACTGAAAGATGGTGGACTAGTTATTTTTTATACACTCCCTTGACATGGGTATCGAATGAAAGGATTTACTGAAAAAAATACGAAAAATTAAACGACGTCACACTAAATTAAATATGGCGGAATCCCCAAAATGGTGAACAAAGTTTTCTTAGCAACCATCATGATATGGGTATCAAATGAAAGGGTTTGTTGAGAAAAATACGAAAAACAAAATGACGTCACACTAAATTGTGTTGTGGAAATTGTGCAGCACGAATTGGGCCGGCTGACCCGGCGAAATACCACCCTCTCACAGAATATCGGCGTGAAATAACAGCATCTTTGCTATTGTGTTTCGTTCGTGAATGAGAGTGCTGGTGGCTCATCTTCCCCCTCCCCCTCCTTTCCTTCCTTTTCTCCTTAAAAGTCGGCAACGCACCCGTGATTCCCCCGATGTCCATGGACGGCAGTGTCCACTTTCCACCAGGTGACTCGCTTGCTCGTTTGCCCCTCTTTCATTAAAAAAAAATTCAATAACTTGGGACGCCCTAAGATGGTGGACAAAATTTTGTTATAGAATCTACCATCATGATATGGGTATCAAGTGAAAAGGTTTGCTGAGAAGAATACGAAAAATAAAATGACGTCACTCTAAATTCAATATGGCGGACTCCCAAAGATGGCAGACTAGCTAAGCAAACTTTAAATGTATTTTGAGTCATTTAAGATTGAAAAGTATAAAATAAATATTACAGTTTCATAATAACTGAAATACACGCTTGTCTCAAGCATTAAAAATTAAAAAAGAATTAATTTAAATAAACTTTGATTTGTTACGATATGTGCATGTTACCCTTGCCAATATTTTAACCTTATTATAGAGTAAAGGCAAACAAAATATAATGTTTTATCCGATACGTGACGGATGATAGACTTGCTAGGCAGTTATTAGTAAACTTATCACTTCTTTTATGTACTACAATGAATAATTCAAGAAGCGTGGAGCGGTTTTTGTTTATGTGTGCTTTTAATTAATTTAAACAAAGGGCTCCACACTTTTTAAATTAGTTATTGGACAAAAGAAGTGATAAATTTACTACTAACTACCCTAGCATATCTATCATTCGTCACGTATAGAATAAAAATATATACGTTTGCGTTTACTCTACAATGATGTTAAAATATTGGCTAGGACAATATGAATATATCGAAACAAATAAAAATTTATTTCATTTAATTATTTTTTAATTTTTAGTGCATGATAAAAACGTGTTTATTAGTTATTTTTAATTATTATTTTTTAAATGATAATTATAGCTGTAATATTACAATGTTCTATAAACATAGCATCGCAAGAGCAAAGGATGAATAAAACGAGGTGTTTTACATTAACATCGTACTCTTGTACCGTGTTTTACATCTCGCCTCATTTTATTCTTTATAACTCTATAAATTTTTATTTTTTTGGTAGTAGAGCCATGTTGCATTGCAGCACGAATAGGGCCGGCTCGGTCGGTGAAATACCACCCTCTCACAGAATATCGGCGTAAAATAACAATATCTATTGCTGTTGTGTTTCGTTCGGTGAGTGAAAGTGCCGGTGGCCCATCACTCCCCCCCCCCCCCCCCTCTCCTTTCTCTCCTTTCCCTGTTTCCCTAAAGGCCGGCAACGCGCCCGTGATTCTCCGGATGTTGCGGGTATCCATGGGCGGCGGTTCCCGCTTGCTCGTTTGCCCCCTCTTTTATTAAAAAAAAAACTCCCGATGGAAAGAAAGGAAGGAAGAATTAAGTTTGACACCGTTGTATGCCTGTCCATCTATCTGTCTGTGTATTTATCTATAGGACCATAGCCTGGGAATATGCATAAAAGAAGGCTAACTCCCGCCCAGACCGTGACTGAACTATTTCCAGCCGGATACGCAGGGTTGACAGATTGACTCTGTCCGCATCTTATTCAGTTTTTTATAGATGTAAGTGTATAATAGTAATAATAATAAATTTAGATACATTATATATGTTCATTTGCGACGATGAGTGGCGCAGCAGGGTACACATGTGCGTGACAGCGTGTCTAGTTACAGCTACGGTGCGGCCCTGGCTGGTTCAGTCATAATCATGCTAAATATTGTCGTTGTGTACGTGCTATGGCGCGTGCGTAGTAACGCGCACAAATATAAACCGCGTTAGGTAATGTTCTAAGAAGTCATCATACTATTACATTAGTACTATGTCGTAGGTCCAAAACAAAACAACCGATTTACATAAGCTTTTTGTTATTTGTATGCTACAGTTTTCAAGAATGTGGAAATCATGGCGGTGATTATTTGTGTCAAGGATTTGTAATCGTTCATTCACCTTACGTAATCATTTACATCAGTTTGAGATAAGAGGTAAGCTGTAGGTAAGGCATGTATCCTAGGAATATTAGAAAAAATTTGATCGAAATCATTACTCACACTGTTTGAAATTATTTCAAGCAGATTGATGAGAAACAAACTCCTTTATAATCTCGTCCAATCATATAACTATATAATTCCTTACTCGTCTATAAGGATCCAATCTAAATCTTTTAAGCTAGAGACGGTTTCGTAGGTAGGTATATTATCTTGTCTTTATTACTTAAATACGTAAAAAGGTAGAATACCTAAAAGAGGTAGAAATGTTATAAAATTATATCTCCAAAAGTTAAACTCCAAATTTTAAGGACATATAATTTAATTTCTTAAAGACGAATACAGAGAAAATGCTGTTTGCACGAAATATTATAATTTTTTGCTGTTAATAAAGCAATATATTTAAAGAAAATCCTTGTAACATCTGAAAAATGATTATTTATTTGAGACACGATGACAATGAATTTCCAAAGCTCTACAATTTATGTTGCACTAATATTTTATCACTTTACAAACACTATAATTTTTTTGGTACATATCTATGTAATAAAGACAAGATAATATATTTACTTACATACATATCTCTTAACTTAAAAGTATATAATATTGGAATATGCTTCATTATTTGTCGTACCTACGCAACAGGAGAGTTGTAACATTTTATATTTCTCAATGGGCTCTCATATATGAAACGAATAAACACGGAAACTTCTATTCGCTTTTAACCGAATCTTTACAAATAACAGAATGGTTATATTATGAAATACAATAACAAAATGTATTTTGGTCATCTGTGACGTGAATAAAACTGATTTATTCTCATTTAGCATTCACTTCGCAACCATGTTGTATTATAGTCCAGTTATATTCTCGTAAAATCGCCCGGATATTTGTGTCATGACCTTAGTTATACTACGCGATTGCGATATCATTACACGGGACGCGCCGTCAGCCGCCCTTTCAAGTTTTGAAACTGAAGAGAAACAGGTGACGCTATTATGCACTTTAAACGTCGTGTTCATCATGTCAGCTGACAAGGAGTTCTTTGTAATTTTCGAGGTCATCATTGTTTTTGTGAAGACTAACGACTTCACGTGCCATACCTTTTGATAGAAAAAACGTAAAAAAGTTCCTAAGGTCAGACAAAGATATTAAAAAAAGATTCGTCCATTGCAGAATATTCAAAACTAAGCCATGTAACCATCTGTTCCTATCATACAAATTTGAAAAATATAAAGAAATTGAATTGCATACATATGATATAAAGTAAGGACATACCTACTGCATGTCCTTACTTTATTTCATATGTATGGAATTCAATTTCTTTTTATTTTTCAAATATCAATTTAAATGTATGTAAAGAAGTAGAACGAAAAGGTTGGAAAAAGGAAGAAGAAAAAAAGGAAAAATAACATTTATTCATCTATACTATCTATACTAATATTATAAAAAGAAAAATTTGATTGTTTGTTTGTAATGGATAAACTCAAAAACTATTCAACTAATTCCAAAAATTCTTTCACCTATAGTCATACTTTAAAAAAAATCTAGTTCTATTCTAGTTGTTATAATATATGTATGTGACTGCAAGAAAAATTAAATCATTATTTCAAAAAATAAATTATCACATTATTATGCGGCATAACTCTAAAATATCGAACGCAATATTCTCCTTATTGCGCTTTACAATGGATCCACGAATAGTTAGTTCTACGATAGAGTAAAGAAATTAATGTTTATGAAATTAGATATTTACTTGGATGCAAACGTAAATCGCGTCATCTCTATAACAGCTCTGCCAAAACTAATTGAAACAAAGTCCATAAATTGTACGATTTTGGGGATTCTTCTGGGAAGTGTAGAAGTGAGAGTGAGGAAATTTATTGTCTTTCTCCTAATATTATTTAGTATATATTTACCTTGTGTACTGTCTTTTGTTATTTTTATTTTAACTATGCTACAGAAGTTATGACGGCGAGTCTCTGTTACATAATTTTTTTTCTCTAAATTATTTATAATCATCGCTCATTTTAAAATTACCTCTGACTATACATTTTCTAATTACTTCATAAGTAAAGGATATTATGTATATCCATATGTAGAAACATTAATTTTAATGAATAAGTACATGCATATCTTAGTTAATATTTACAAATTTAAAACTATTAACGTTTAATTTTAATTATTATTTTATTTATTCATTCATGAAGTCTGCTCTACCTTTTTATATAAGTAGTTTACAGTTTCTATGAGTATCGAAATTGAATTCACCTTATATTGTGTATTTTAATTATATCGGTTGGATCATTCACAATTTTATCAGGAAATGGTGAAACCGTACATTAACTTTATTTTTTAACTACAATTAATTTGAAGGCTGAAATGGTTAATAAAAAATAACATTTAAAAGTGGGATGAACTTCGTTCTCAACGAAATACGGACACGTTGCTTGTTGCCAAGTGGTCTTGGTGACACGTGAGATGGATTAAAATAGCTATTCGTAGTACATGGTCGCGTTTATTTTCAGGAAATATATTGATATCGCTACTCTCCGGTAGATGGCGTCAATGCAATTTGTCGTGATAATAAATAACTATAATCGCATGATTAAAATTCTTTATCGCAATTAAAACTACGTCCATTCTGTAGAATCATTTACAGAACAAGAACAATTAGAATACAATTATTGCGAAATTATCGAAATATTTACTTCAAAATTATAACAACAAATACATAATATCCATATCGCATTTTTAATTTTTATTGCGTCTTTAAGTATAACCATTACACATTCATAACTTTTCTTACATGTAGACTAAACTAAAACGTTTTTCCTAAATTAAGAAAACTAAAAAAAATATTTTCAAAGTTCTAAAGTTCAAATGGGTCAACGGCTCCAAATAGATTGGCTATGATGACTCATAATTTGTTCAAAGTAATAAACTATCTGCTTATTATATTGAATTCGAACACAAAAACTATTGATACAAAAAAGTTCAACGGAAGCAACAAATATTATACACCTAAATATGTACCGACGTTGAAGTCGAGGTAAAGTCAGATCGGTTTTTTATAACGATGACACACCACGTCTTTGTGAAAATAATACGAAAACTTAATCAAAACGAAGTATTCAGAAAAAATATTTCAGTCTATCCTCTCCACAGATTCGTCATACTTATAGATACGTAAGCACCTAGATGGTTCAATGCGAGTCACACTCGCTCATCAATTTTACATAGGAAGAATTAAATATTAAAGAATTAAGTACATTAGACGATACTAGTCTACCCTCTTTACTTAAGAATTTAGCCGATTTTTGTTTTTACTGCTCTCAAAAAAAATTGCTTACGATTATATCACTATACCAAATTTTTTATTATTAAATAAGAAATGAAACCTATTTCATTGTATTTAATAAGGTGCAATAGGATAAATCTGACGCAGAGTCGTGGAATTCAATTATATTATACCTACCTAACCATTACAGGGAGCTGTAAAGCATTTCGAACTAAGTTTAATAAATATTATATTATATTTCATTTATTCAATCCTATAAAATAAATTCATTTCCAAAAAATGAACGTGAATCACAGTTAATTTATAAAACCTATTCATATTTAAGTGAGTATATAACAAATATTAAAGATAATTATATGGAATAAGCTTCTGTCGCCTATCCGACATATAATAAGTTACATAAGTCTTGGAGTACTAATCCAATGTTCTAAGAAGGTTCTAAGGTACAATAAGTATTAATTTGCGAAATTCTCAGGAACCAGTTTATCCAGAAAGATTTTTGAAATTTTTATTTTTATACAAAATCGCTTTATTTCGTTCGTGTATAACATCACATGAGCTACCATAGCTACTATTAATTTATATAATATGCGTTACATCTAATAAGAACAAAACATGTGCCTATTAATAAAATGCGTGTAAATGTAGTCAAAGAGGGCTCAATAGTGACTCAGACCTTACATAAGAATTAGCAACCGTTACTACCTCGAAACTAGCCTCGATTATTAAGATACTACTCGTATTAGTTCGAAAGACAAATACTTATTCATCGATTCACGTTAAGTCTATGAAGATTTATCAATTTTTTTATGCGTGTGATTCATAAACTCATCAATGGTACAGTGAAAAATCACTAATTTTACCGTCATCAGTCATCACCATGAAAACAGATACAAATAAATAAATTAAGCTTACGTATAAAACATATTAATTTCAACTACTAATTTCGATGTTTTTGTTAAATCATTTAGTAGCATGAGAAGTATAGTTCCTGACGCTAATCTATTTGCCGGTCTGCCACGACAGCCTTAATTTTTAAGAGCCATTGATAGGATTTGGATGCAGTTTTCACTATTATACACAATAACGGAGATACGTATGTTTGTAATGTGTACGTAAGAACAGCATCAATTAAAAACATGCTTCTTTAGAGAAAAATTAGATCTATTCTTAACTTCATTTAAACGAGGTAACTGTTTAACTTCATTTGAATAAGTTAATTATATGAAGAATAATTTTAAATATAATTTAACAATTTCGTTCTCTTGTAAACTTTTTTTTATCAAAATGTACGTACGTTGAACATTGAGGTTCAAAATTGTCGTATAAAGATATAATAGGAAAATCTTTTTAAATTATCTACCGCCAGATTTTATTTACAAAATCCTCTGTACATAAAATATTTTGATAGTATTACGCAGAATTCTGTTTAAGGTAAACAAACACATCTTGTTTACCGTGATCATTACTGACTTGGTATTTCCAATAGATATACTAATTTATGCACCTGTGTAGTTCTTGAGCATGTTTGATGTAACGAAGTCATGTCATATTTTATCCTACTTACTATGCAAAAATTAGTAAATGATAATAAAAATATGTGTATATCCATATATATGTATATGTGAATTAAACAATGATGGAACAGCGGAATGTATTTCCCCTATGGATACCTGTATCATAATTATTATATTATATTACGTTTTTCATACCATTTTGTACAAGCTGATTTTGAGGTCTTTTGAGAATCATTTAGAGCTAATAATTGTGAAATTCCAGTAGTAACCGCTACATAACAACTAACAATTGTAGGATACAATTGGTTTACGCACTAATTATTGAATACGGCTTTACTCACGTATAATCGGTATAGGTACCGACTAGTTTCGGACCTATTGGAGGTCCATCATCAGGGTGAGTGGGATGAGTTCGCGGCCGCGCCCCGTCTCGCACTCGAAACTAGTCGGTACCTATACCGATTATACGTGAGTAAAGCCGTATTCAATAATTAGTGCGTTAATAATGTCTCACGAAAGTTTTAACAATTGATTTAGAAATCTTGACACGGTCTCAATGGTTCGCATTTTCTTTGAACGAAAATATATATCTCTTATAATTAATATTTAACGAAAAATTGTTGCCATTTGACAATTTACATTACGTAATATATTTAATGTTAAAACTATTTAAGTTTCTGATTATATTAATAAAATGTTAGTATCTATTAATATCTTTAGTATCTTGTAAACACAGATTCTAATTCTTATTTAGCTAATCATTTTATTTACTATATGATGATAATAGTCATTGTTCTTGGAAACAGTAGTATGAATGACTTGTTTTTGCATAGTTACCGATTGGTTCTCTTTTACCTTGTTTTCACAGGTGACACTTTGCGATACGTCAACCTTTCGTAACGGTTTCACAAGGTTTCACGTCACTATTACTGTTTTATTTTTAAGATTTTCTACCAATATCTTTCATATCACAAAACGTATTAATGAAAACATTAATACATATGTATGTGTGTATTATGTAGGTGTGTTCTAAAAAGCAAGTAGTGTAATTTACAACGGCTACAAATTTAAGATAACACAACATGAAACGGAAATGGAAAATCAGTTTCTACTGTGCAATCAAATTTTCTTCATAAATATAAAGAACATAGGCAGTTAAGCAGAGAGTACAGACCACCTACAGACTATCACACACATATGTACACTATTTACGTAGATATATGCTTTTATTATTACCTACTTGAACGACTTAAATATCTAAATCAATTCATTAATCAATATTTATAGTACACTCTTTAATTAGATCCAATTCGTACAGCATTTACTTATTTGCATACTGAATAAGAGTTCAGATATTTTTCAACTTGAAACTACAAAAGCGGTAGGACATGCCACGAAACAGAATCAGGTAATATATTAACATCGATTTCAAACATTTGCGTTAGCGCACCGTCATTTACACCAACCATTCACATAAACACACAAGCACACATGTATGGATATGATAGGTACAATATATAACACTATATATAAAGCGAATAGGGCATCAGGTAGGTACGGATGGAGTGAATGGCCTCGTGGTGTTCTTGGAAGTACGTCCGTGCTAAGAATCTGTATACTAATTTATTGAGCTTAAGGTGCTAACAGACTAGTCCTTTCTAAAAACTAATAATTCTCTAATATCTCTGGATGTCATAGATAAGTTTACTTAACAAATTAAAGGTCGCAATGACCAACAAAATAGTAAGTAACTAGATCCAGAGTACAGACGATGATATTATAATGTTGTGTAACACTTATTCATACTAACAACATCAAACTTTGATATGAAACCCTCTTTATACGCCTTTTCAATTTTTGTGCATAAGTATGGTTAGTATATGTGTAATCAGAATATATGTATAAAGTATATACATTACATAACATTTCTTAAAATAATATGTTTTTATTTGTTTGAATCTAAAGGAAACTTGTCGAATGTTAATATTGGAGTTGCTGTAAAAAATCTTAAATGTTGTAAAAAAACGTCATCAGATAGGTGTTGACCTCTAAAATGCTTACTTAATTAACATGGTAGACTATCTGTTTTTGTAACTGCAAAAACAAAGCGCTAAAGTAGGCTGTGACTAGTGATGGGTTGTACTGTAGTATTTACTGAGGCCTGAGTAAATATCCAGTAGAAGCAGTTTAATGCACTGTTTTCTTACCTGTTACTGAGTATTAATATGCGTTAAAAAATTAATTATATAATAATTGATTTTTATAATAATCGATCTATGAACCACTTTTACACTATATTTACAACAAAATTAGACGAATTATTTTTTCCTTATGGTTTAATGTAATCTTTCTTTTTATAGACTTTTGTACATGTATGTATGTATGTTGTGGTGTACTTTTATATTTATATGTTATTCATTTAAACACTTATATTGTATTCCATTAGTAATTCCTTAATTTTTATTAGTACAAATTATATTACGTTCGATTTTAGAAGCTTAAGACTTTTCGTTGTTTATCCTATACATTATTCACACCACTATCCAGTTATCTGGAAAAATCTCTTATACAGATATGCTCGCCTTAGTAGATACGGCATAGAATTTTACTATTGTAACTTTTGTGTATAATTAACTGCATAATATAAAATTAACTTTCTATTATACACTATTAATATGGTAACAAATTACAACATCTAGCATTTTGTTATGGTCAATAACATACTACAATTAAAAACATATATGTAATTAGGTAATTATATATTTGAATCATAGCAGATTACACATGTTAGTCTGCGAATGAGGATTTTCTGACTCGATTGGCAGTATAGCAAATGACACAATCGATCAGCTTCGAAAGAATTACGTATAATGCAGAAGAATAAAAGAAAAATTGAAAATGAGTACCTAAGTGTTTTATTTTGCTTAACATTAGAAATTAAAGAGAAGAAATTGATATTATTCCGATCTGCTGTGACACCTATGATCCTATGTTGATCCAGATATGATGCAATATTCGCTAACGACGCTTTCACTGTCTAAAACTCTTAAATTGTTACCCGGGCATATCGAGCATCGATCGGTCAAACCCGACACCTCGACCCAAGAAGTTTGTATAATAGATAGATAAAGATAGGTTTTCCGTGCTATAGGCTGAAAAAAGAAAAGCTGACAGCGATGCACTCAAGACTACCACGTATGCTTAGACTTCCATAAAGATGTGAAGTGAAGGTTCCAGGATTCTAGATCCTGTCATCGACAAAGAAACAATTAGACATTTTGGTTAATGTATTTTTGAGATTGTCGTTTCCAAATTTTACGTTACAAATTTAAAAACTGAGAACAGTGAAGAGCACTTAAATTTTGGAACGAAAAAACAAAAATAGACAATAAGGAGAATCACATGGGAACAGATTTTGAAAAATTTGTCTGAGGACTAGCTAAATGTTTGTATCTGATCATTACGATAAAGTAGGGTACGAAGTCATCTTAAACGGGAGCACATAGAAGATACAACGATTCCTTGAACAGAATCGGAAGCAAGAACTTTACATTTAGAAAAATTTAATTCTATGTTAATATCTTTAAACTTTTCAATGAGGGTGTTGACGTTATCTAAAACAGCAATTGCTTTATTTCCTATTATTTTGACATCAAGATGAGTACCAAACATTAAACTTGAAATTAAGATTACAAATGGCAGAATGAATAGCCAGACATAACTTGCAATTTATACACATCAACAAAGTCTGAAACTCAAGCACACTTTTGATGCCTACTTAAAATTTTGCGACTTTTTAAATGAACATTGTTATATGATTTAAAGCGTAATTTTAAAATACATATCTTCACACTGTATCCCCAACGGCGTGGAGGGAGTGGAGGGAGGAGTGTAGAGACTTGAAACCGATCTCCTGTAACCTCCTCCTTGCAGTTTGGGTACTGATAACCACCTGGTATTCAGATCACGGCTTTTCTACGAGTTACTGAGCCGTAGTCTTAGGCTCTCTTCTGGCTATGTTTTGTATAAAACGGTCTTGTCGCCGAGTTGTCACTCGATGTCTACTAGGATGCCGTTCAGCTGTGCCTTCGGTAACCCGATAGTATTCCCATAATCTTCGAATAACCGATATATTTAAATTAACAGCTGCAGCTACTTGACGTTCTGCACGCCCGGCTTCGAGCATACCCACAGCACGTAATATTTCTTCTCTCATTAAAAAGCGGCACATTATGCTTAGTACTCGAATCTTTCTTCCTATAATTGTTTTTTCCAATTATAAACGAAAATTATCGGTTTATTTTCAAAAAAGGTAGCTTTAATAAAATCATAAAACCCGATGCAATGTTTTAGCGCCAATTTACGCAAATAAGTAGACATAAGTTTCATAAATTTTGAATTTGGAACATTATTTTTATCATGTACTTACTTACTTTTAAAGTTTATAAGTAGCCAATACATTCTTTCGATTCATTTTATACGTAAAAGTTTCTATTATTGACTGAGGCTTAGACATTGTTGATGTGTGTATTACAAATATTAAACTTAGAATTAAAATTACAAATGGCAAGATGGATGGAGTCCAAGAAGATCACCTTGTTGACTATCAACTTAGGAATGCAGTAAATGATATTTATATATTAATTTTAAAGGACTGCTGTAACATTGACAAAGGTAGGGATATATGCTCTATTTGACGACCTCCGTGTCGCAACGGTTAAGCGCGTCGGAAAGTAAACGGGGGTTGCGGGTTCAATTCCCGCCCCGAGTCTGGGTGTTTATGTATAATATGTATGTATTTACAAAAGAAAAGTATATAAGTAGTATATCAGTTGTCTAGTACCCATAACACAAGCGCTGTGCTGCTTAGTATGGGACTAGATGGCGCTGTGTGAAATGTCTGAGTACATTAGATGCCTAAATATTTGTTATTTATGTTGCTAAAATGTAACTTAGTTTGTTATTTATTAACTTATTTATCTCTGCCGACAAGGTGGATTTATTGACAGATTTAAAAGCGTTTTTTAAAATCAAGATTAAAATATTTTTAATTTTATAATGCTATACTAAAAGCATAACCTTACTATTCTCGTCTTAGCTAGCTTCAAATGTAAGATGAATAAATGAAATAAAATGTTAACCGTAAATACTCACACAATTAAATAAATGCTCAGTATCTACTAAATCAGCACTTAATTCTACTCAGTATACTGTTTACCCATCACTAGCTGTGACACAATTTAAAACAAAGAAAGTGCTTATTGATAGCAGCTTTGAAAACACAAAACACATAATTAATACATATTTTTCAAATTGTTCTAAACCTTTTTATAATGCAAACTGAAATAAATTCTGGTTTTTATTAAAATCAAAACGAGATCAAATTGTTCATTACTGACTACTACGTTTAAGTAATTAATGTAGAAGATATTCAAAGAAAAACGAATAATTTAAATCATTTATATAAAGAACACGACAAATATTTGTCTCATAACTTGAAACTGATAGGAAATTCTTGGGAAAACATGTTAGTTGTACTATATCCTTATGTGTACGGTAAATAAAATACTTCGAAACAATTCTTGAATTAGATAGCATGGTTTAAGGTCACATTATATGACTCTTCTATTCATCACAAATCGTCAGAGAAGCATTGGCTGGTGTTTGCGCCGTATTTCCTGCAAATCATTACGATTCCTATTTTAAACAAGGACATCCGTTTCCTTTGCGCAAAATGTTTGCATATCATATGTAACGAGAAAGTTATAGGAAACCTTTTGTTAGGAGTTATTTATAAGCGGAAACAATTAAATTATTACTGTGATGTCAAACCATCAGATTTGATGATTAACCCCATTATTCATAAACGCTTAATAAACTTACAATAGCTAAAATAAGCTTTGTCTTTTTTATTTCAATACATAAATCAGTATGAAAATAAAAATATTTTACCTTAATAAAGGATTTATACTTTTATGTATGAGGACTTTAATGCATAATTAGTAGTTTATAAGTATAATAGACAGCGATTGCTTGCTAATTTCATTGATTGTAGATGAGGACAATCCACAATTAATTAATCAATGGCCTAACAACGTGAAACCCTATGCATTTCAAACCGCGAAGGTTGCAAATAAATGCGAAGGCTGTTCAGCTAGACAGTAATTACGAGCTGGGTCGATGAAGAAGTAATAAACCGTGGCGACCCAGACGAAGCCATGTGGGCGCCATTGTTCTTGACCTCTAATATCTTTACCAACAAGAATTCCACAGTGAAATTGTCACGCGTGACCTAATAGAAAAGAAATATGCACAAGTAGTCTATTATAATAATTGCGATTCTTGCATTATTTAATATTTATTATCAGATTCACCAAGCTTTCTGTTATTAATTTCGATTAGTAAAAGTACGATTTAACTTACCTAAGAAGGAGGTTGAGGGAACTGTCATTTCTTGTCGTTGGTACATCCTTGACGCTAGAAGGTTCGCTACGCACACCGCGAAGGGACAATCTCAGTTGCCGAGGAATCGAACTGAGGAAACCGTTGCTGCTATTTCTTCTTTGGTTAAGACTCTTCGAACGGGTCAACTTATTCGCTTCGAGATCAGCTCGAGGATGCGTAGACACTTCCTCGCCGCTTCTGGATATTGTTGTACTCGATGCATTCGTCTTTATGATCGTAGGGACAGCAGTCTTCACTTCGCCCAAGAGCTTCTCCCATGGTGATGCGAGATCCTCTTCCGAAATAGTCTCGAAACTCCTAGGACCCACCGACGACGAGGTCTTGTCAGACATCTTGATTAACACTATTCTGGTAATACGTTGAAACGGAACGCAGCACTATCAGACACCTACAGGGCACTTCGTCACTTCGGATTTTTAGTTTCTTGACAACACTTCACTCTTATCATAATATCCATTTGTAAATCATAATGTTTGGGGTAGAAATGTTGCCACTGAAACAAAAGAATACATCTATTAATAAAAAAATAAGTAGTTATTATTTTATGGGTATATTATAAAATAGTATTACGAAAAATACTTATTCGTACTGTGTACTGGACACACAGTTAAATTCATGTAATTTCTAAGTGTAAAATTTAAATGCAAAACCACACAATTAGAAAGTAAATTACTTAGGTAGATGAAATGTTCACTTTTACTTTTCTGAATTTTCTTATACTCGTAATAGGATCGTACGCACTTCTTTGGATATTCGAAGTTACATTATAGATGTCGTTTTAAGTGACTTGTAATTTCAGAAAGTTTTAAATGACACAAATAATAGTTGACAACCTATAATTGCCTGTTGGAAAACGAGAGCCTTTCTAATGCTCTTTTCAAATAAAACATTCTTTAGTGTAAAGAGAAAGGTGTATGAAAACCAGACACTAGAAAACAAACAATTTTTGAGCTAAGCTTAATTAGCAGACGCACAACGTTTAATGTCTACTATCTAACAATTAGACCGTGTTCGTAATTTAATCAGCAATTAGAAATCTGTTTAAATTTGAATGACGTATAGCGACATAGATTTGTAGTACCGATTTTACACTAGCTCTTACATTTAAGTACGTACACAAGCAATATCAATATTTTAATCATATAATAAATTTTTACGTGCATTCATCGTAAATCCTAAAAATTTTATTTGAAACCATTGCAAAAGTGAAATTTTCGTGTTACTACGCAAGCTAAATTACGTATTAAAGGTAACTATATCTAGGTATTCGTGTCATCATAAATCAAGCATAGATTACATCTGTATTAAATAGTGAGAAATATTTATATAATATCATTTATATATTATTTATGTGTATTAATGAATAATGTTGATTTAGTAATTTTAGACAGCTTTTGTCTTATTTTTACAAGTAAACCTTGTCTTTTCTTTGCATTTTGAAGTAGATGTAGTCTACTTACTGATTTTCGAGAAAATGGAATCTAAATGCATGCAGTATATTATGATGAAAGTACAAAGAAACACAAAAATTTGTTACCTAATACCAAATTACCGAATGTATTGTCTATTCTGTCCTCCAAGACATAAAGCTGTCTCTCTAAATTATCTACATTAATAATAGTGATTTGTTGGTAATTTTCAACGCATTATTAGTTTTTCAAAGAACATTGAATACATGATTGTTTTCTCGAATACATTGTAGAATATGAAAAAGAATATTATGTATAAAATGTATAAAAGAACATTACGGTATTACCATGAAAAATGAGTATTTGTCTAAAGTTGACTGTCGATCTAAACGATTTCATTATTTCTTTATTTTTTTTAAATATATTTTAAACGTTTTTTTAAATATTAAATATATTAATGACTTCATTCTATTAAAATAATAATTATTTATTTGTCAAAGACCGCTTTACAGACAAACTGTTCAGCAGAGATCTTCTGACTGTTAGATATTAAGTAATTATTATTTAGATATTTTCATGGCACAATCGTTATAAAAAAGCGAGTCATGATTATAGGAGGCTTTTAATCGATTTTAACCGTCTGCACATGCGACGTGACCGTTACAAAATACAATTGACAATTCATGTAAAGTAGGTAGTCATGTGGCGACCGGAAAACGTTTCAGAATTAGAGAAACATTATACATTGGCGTGGGTCGGAACGAATTCTCGTCGAGCGGCTCGGTCGTATTTTAGAAGCGTGTGTCTGCCAAATGTCCCACAGAGTACAAATGTGGGTCAATGCTCCAGAGACGAATTCTGATTCATGGATCAGTGGACTCTGACTTCGATGCAGTGATACTGGGTACCTTACGCACATTCTTTTATCGTAAAAATTATCTATCAGACAGAACCATATGTAAGTATACGTATATATTATACATATTTAGTTATCATATTTAAACATACACACGTAATATTCGAGTTGTAATTTATATTACTTTATAGTATTATCTTCATCGCATTTTAATTCAAAATATATACAATTACAAAAAATACATAAAAAATACTACAATATCCTATTGATCTATTCGTTCTTGTTAGAAATTATTTGTAGTTCAATCTATATTTTTAGTGAGATGAGTGCTAAACTAAAATTGAACGATTATGTTGTGTGAGTTCCCTACCCATAAAAATTATAATTTGTTAACTATGTTTGTACCTATTATAAGATTGATATATTTATTTATTTATTTAAACTTTATCGCACAAAATAATGTATAAATAGCAGATTTTATGCTAAGTGTATCCTCTAAAAATCAACCATAGTATAAAATATACTATACTATGTACACCTACGTACATAACATGTTAAAAAATAGTTTAATTACACATAAAAGTAAAAATTCTTTAATTATTAGTTATACTTTGAACTAAAGCCCCAGAATTTTAAACAGATAACATCCTATATTGGCAATGTTGTCACGGCCTCGTTACGTCTTTTTGTTGGAAGCTCTACATCGAAATTTTCAAGACATGTGCCATATATTTACACTGGCATTTCCGTTTCTAAAAGTGTACATAAAAAGGTTTATACGATTTATATTTTGAATTCATAACCGCATTGGAGATATAAAATTCGAAATGAACGTGATAAGACTAAAAACTTATTATTCGTTACAATAAAGCACTCAGTGTAATTTAATATTAACGCACTCACATTTCACTATCCTAAGTGAAACTTAAAATAACGCGATACTGTTACATAAACATTTTAGATTTTTATATGAATCTATGTCTATCTACATTCATATATTCCATTTATTTCTTCATGGTGTGGCGCACAGATTAGCGCATTTGCCAATGTCACGTATTGTATTAATAAGTAGAATCGTTATCGTTATCCGTAAAACTCCTCCAGTAAAGTGATAGTAGACTTTACTAAAGTTTTATAGAACTTCTTGGAAGAGCGCGAGAATTGTTTATTTAGACCTACTCCATTATTTTCACTTACACAGAACTTTAAAACACAACATACTATCCACTTTTGTACTTTAAAACTCCCAAAAATGTAAAAAATAGAAAATCTAAACAAAACGACAACCTCACTTCTCCCGTTCCCTCCAAAAAGTCCATTCACATATTCACGCTAACCTAACCTAACCTAACCTAACAGGGTAGTAACAAGGACATCTATCTCTTTATTAATAAATTATTAAAACGTGAAATGCCCTTGATTAAATGCTAGGTATTGTTAAGAACTACCATAATATATATTACATGGGAGTATATGGAAATTTTTAAGTAATTTCTAACAAAATTGTTACCAAACATACTCTAAACAATAATATCACCTATTTGCAGTAGCGCTTTTTATAGCTGCTAAGAGAGTTCTGAAAGAATACATTCACCTTGCATGCACTGAGGTCAACGGGCCCTAGTAACGCTTTATTGAAAAACATTTTTCAATACTAGAGTCAGGTGAATCACTTACTTAGTAATTAGTAGGCACGGAGGCACCTAACACAATGTGAATTGTTGTATTCTGTGCTACGAAATAGCTATTTTTTTAATATTTCATACGAAATGATTAAATAAAATATTAATTTAAATATTATTAGTATTACGTTTACCTCGGTACCTGAGTTGTTGTATAATTTTTCTTGCAATATTTCACGTGAATTAAACTTAAGAAAAACATTTCAGGTATATTTATTAATTTGGGTCAGTATGAGCATTCTGCGTGTTTAAATTGACTTAACTGATTTATTGTAGCTAATAGGTACATCATATAAAAATAATTGAATATAATTGAGCAAATAATTCGTTCAATTATCCATTCAAGTACAAAACATAAACAAACAAAACAACTCGTGACAATAAAGTAACCGAGGATATTTATATCAGTATGTACTAGAATTACAAAAGAAACACGAGGATATAATTATAAACGACCATCGTAGCATTTACATCCATAATTATCTTTTTACCCAACTGTTGAAGAAGGAGGGTAATGTGTTTGGGATGTATGTATGCATGTATGTACGTATGTCTGTTTATTTATGACTTCCTGCAGACTAAACAGTTTGATGCATTTTGACGTGCAAGGTATCGTTGGATTCGTCTTAATCCAAGGATTGTCATAGGTCAAAGGCTATGTTTTAACCTGTGATCTTCGAATTTTGAAAACTAAAATTTTTGAAATAAAAAAGCTAATGTAAAAATAAAAAAACCGGACTGTAAAAACTGTAACAAACTGA
Organism: Zeuzera pyrina; assembly: GCA_907165235.1. Classification (NCBI taxonomy): domain Eukaryota; kingdom Metazoa; phylum Arthropoda; class Insecta; order Lepidoptera; family Cossidae; genus Zeuzera; species Zeuzera pyrina. The sequence continues at coordinate 10,201,612 of OU015626.1, read as the reverse complement.
AAAGACGTCAATAAAATTTTAAAAATTCATACTTACTACTTATTTTTATACCTCAAGGAGTACTTGACGGCTTTAAAAAATTCATGCTATGCTTTTAGTCACTTTATGAATTAGGTACCTACATACTTAGATAGCCTCCAACTGCGTGTTAAGATTTTTCGAAAGCCTACGTAGATTTCTCTACTACTCTTTGAGGTATGAAAATTAATAAATTTTAAATTTTTTGTATAAATTCGCCTTTTTAACATCTATGTAGTTCGTTACAGTTTTGTAAGATAATATTCAGGTTGAATAGCTCAATACGATGGTAAAAAACGGTAAAAAAGAGAAACTACAAATATGATTCTACATCTACACTTACTTCTAAAAATCTAAAATGAGTAATAGAAATGAAACTACTATGAAGTAATAACTGAACATTCAAACTGTTTTCTAGAATTCTTGTTCATAATGATAAATGAACATCCAATAAATTATACGTGATATGTTTTATTGGGTCGTTGTTTACATAAATTAACAATGGGATTGTCGGTACCTATTCTGTAGTTATAATTTGCATTACAAATACTTATATATTTATCCACGCATATATATGGATAATTTTTAAATAATACATACATACATATCCTCACGCTGTATCACTAACGGGGTAGTCAGAGAGGACGGAGCGCCAAGCGTCGCGGTTCTTACATACTTCTTTCGCTTCCTCAAATCTTATCATTCTCCTGAAATATTTTCGCCTATTTAAATGTAATACCGACCTAAATAAACTAACAAGCGTCGAACAACTACATTTTGTAGGTGTTTATGTAAAAACTTGGAAGTATACTGACATAACTAAAACAGGGGCTAATTGTGTAACTCCCATTGATTATAAATAAATTAGACTTAAAGTTTTTGGGGTCCGTAACAAATTTTGTCTTTCAATGATTTTATGAAATATTGGCTGTGCCTCGCGGCTTCACTCGCGTTAAATGTCGTATTTTTCTAGTACAAAAAGTAGATTACATTACTCTCTGAAAAGTCCTCTAGAAATCGGTGTAGCCATTTTGGAGATTAACCCGGATAAACAAACAAACAGACAGTCCGTTTTAAAAGAACAGTCAACAACTAAATTATTTTTACAAAAGCGAAGTTTATTTGATAATTTATTAAAAATATTTTTTTACCTTCAAAGTCTTTTCAAAGTATTCAATGTGATACGATGTAACGGAAGACAAGACGTGATTCTATTTCGGAATTTCAACCAACGAGGACGACGATAGTTTTTTATTTGCAAATGAAATTTTTATGAAAAGCACTTGACACGATTCGAGTTCAGATTTAAATTTTAAATCGATTTTTATTAACAATCGAGATGAAAGGAAACTATAATAAATGCGTTTAACTATTTTGCGCATGAACGTAGATAATGAACGAGGTTTGAAAACAAAGTGTGTTAATAAAGACGTTCGAGGATGAATTATTGCATATTTATTGCCCATAAAAGGAGCTTTAAACTGAAATAAAAAATACAAAGAAATGTAAATGATATGTATACATCTATAAATTATATAACATGGTTTATACAGTATTTATAACGCTTGCAACTATTTAAAAAAGTATCTTCTTACACAACGCTAATAAAAATATTATGATATGACTGTCGAGATAAAATTTGTATTTTATGGCGATGTAAAAGGATAACTTTATAGACATATAGATAATAATTGTGTATATCGGGATCATGGACCGTGACAAAATTTAATGTGGAAACACGGAAGCCAACGAACCAAACACACATTATTTATTTAGGTATAAAGCAAAACGTAGGTGTAACGTTGTATTCTTGTATGAATTTAAGGTTATTTCCGTGAGTTTGTGGAATTATATCGCGAAATTTAAGTCAGAACGTTGGCCCAGCGTTCGTTCACCGCTTTAAGATAAAATGACATAGCGGATTTTCATTTATGACCTACTCTTTAAGTCGGAACTAAAATAGTCTTTTGTTTATTACAAGAAAAAACAATTGTACCTATTGCTTCAAGGACGTTTTAACATTTTCCTTTATATTATTACGTTATCGGTTTCATTGCCCTCTTCCAAAAGTTTTTTTAGAGTTCCTTAGCTAAATTACAAAAAAACGTAGCCGCTAGTCGGAGAATTGTGCGGAGAAATACTATGAAATACAAACTTATGTTCGCTACAGATAAAATAATAGAAGACTAAATTATTATTAAATATTAATTTTAACCGATAATGTTCATCCTGACTACGGAACTCTTCATTGTACGTGGTCCGAGAGGCATTTGCCGGTTTGTTTAACAAAATGTGATTGATGGCACAGGTACAATCGATATGTCATGATTCATGAATCATGACAGTTTATTTCGATATCTGTAAAAGTTACGTATTATTTGAAGAAGGTAATTCATAAATTAGACGTAAAAAAATCCACGAGAATGACTCATGAACAAACCCTAATCTACTATGCATTCAAGTAAATTAATTAAGTACATATATTATTTAACTTTAACTAGTTTACTAGTTATATATATATTGGATAGTATATTACCTACTCGGTTTCGCATAACCATTATGTTATCAGTAGATAGAATATTTGATATATATACATGAAGATAAAATTATACCTACGTACTCGCATGTAACAAGTATTATGTAGTTCATGTATATTCAATGATTTCAAGGTGTTATATTAGCTAATAATATAATATAACATAGAATTAGATACCAGAGGATAAGTGTGGACTTGTTAGATGGAGTCCTTTGAGAACCTTAATAAGAAAAAGACCTTTCATTATGTAAATTTTTGTTTTAAATTAGGAATATCTTTCTACTACCTAGGTAATATCTACATATTCGTAATTGTTTACTATATGTGCACTATATATGTCGTAGATATGAAAGAAATTTAAACTTTTATGACTCCTTGTTTTATCTTATGTATAAAGAAGCTAATTTTACCGTTTCTAAGAAAAATACATATTTTTTATAATTATTTTTAACAAATACACTTTCGCCACATTTTCGTCTAATTTTCACAAAAATAAGCATTAGTTATAAGCTGCATTCAGAATGTAGTTTACACATCCACAGTACAAACAATGCAAGAGAAATGTGTTCCGCCACCGATTTTGAAAGGTAAATCTACTGACTTTCGACCAAGTAGTTCGAATTAGAGTGTTTTAAAGTAATTTTGTACCATTATAAGTATTGTATCCAATGACATCTCATTACTCAATAGGATGAGTGTAACCTTGGTAGGTATAAATAAGAAAGGTAGAAATAACACCTGTATTTTTCACTCTATATTGTTTTCAGGTCATCAACTTAAGTTTCAAGTAATTTAGAAAACATGTCTTCTAAATTACTTGAAACGCAATTAGGAAACAGTTTATTTTATGTTAACTTAGTTTTACTTTACCAAAAAGAAACCTCATTTTTATGATGAATGAAATGTAACAAGTAGTTTTTAATATTGTAAACAAAAAAAAAATTTTATATATCGTTATACTTTTAAATGATTTACACCAAGCATTAATTTTAAAAGATATTCACACATTCCTCACGGAGAATGATGAGATTTGAGGAAACGAAAGAAGTATGTAAGTCCCGTGATTCTTGGCGCTCCGTCCATTCTGACTACCCCTTCAGGGATACAGCGCGAATGTATGTGTATGTATGCATTAATTTTAAAGAAAATTTATTAAATATTAGGTTAGTACTCAGACATGACTCAGACAAGTATTATAATACCTACGCATTACAACATTTTTAAATGATATTACTATGCTTTAAACTACATTTTAATAGCCTTTAAACTATCGTACGCAAATGTAACAAAAAGAATGTTTATCGTGAATCGTTTTCTACACGATAAAATATGTTGAGGACTCTTCACACGACAAGATTTTAATTTATGTCATATTTTGTATAGGTCTTTGAAAATGGTATTTACTAAACTGTTTTTAATTACTGTTCTACAAACACTTGTTCGCATTTACCATTGTTTAACTAGTTCTAGGATTATAATATAAGCAAATATAAGTAATTTTTTCAAATTACTGCAAGATTAAGTAATCGGAACTATTGTGACGTTAGTAGAGTAATAAAGATAATGACAATATTATAATGAAGACAATGAAATCTTTGTTTAACTTACAACTTATAAGTTTATAACATATGTGTACGTAGTTCACTATTTCATTGAAGTGTACTATAATTAGTTATATTAGCTTTAGAAATTAAAGGTTTTTTAAAGTTCCTTTTACATAATATAATTATGAGTGCTTTTTCATTTTACAATATCCATTTTAATTATATAGTGTTAGAAAAGTGTAAATTATGCTCTATGTATCATAGCTAATAATTTAAATCCAGTCTTAAATACTGGAAAGGAACCGTTAACCTTCCCACTCCTACCTTGAATAGGAGCTACTACTGGTAGGTATATGTTATGAATTGTATATTACGTAAATGATTAAAGGTTTGTTTTGGTACATTGTACATAGGTACATGTATATACATATGTTGAAAATTTACATATAAAGCATTTACCGCATTTCCAGATGAAATACTAACCAAAGTATTATTCAAATACAAATAAGTACATAATTTTATCTTCTAATGATTGTATGTATTTTCAATAAATACATTTAAAAGATATTTTAAGAACCAAAACGCATATAACAGAAAATTTACAATCTATATAATTTAACAGCCAGTGCATTACTAATCACTACGACATACTTCGTCACGTGTGGCGAACCTTCACGAACTGTTTTAGCAACTATAATGTAAACACTGATGGCCTGTTTTAATGACGTATTTCACAGCTTCACAAGAGGATTCACGCGGGCTTTGTTACTGTTGTTAATTCTATCGCCGGTAATGGTGACATGAAACAATAGGGACACTATGATAAGCTCTGGCCTTGACGCGTTTACCACGTACTATGCTGTAATGGTACTGAACGTGACATACCTACATACTGCTGCTCACAGAAGTGAGAGATGCTGCCTTTTTATTTACAATTAATCATTTTTTGCTTGTGACACACAGTTATGACACAATTTTCTAAAATAATTTTGAGATACGTTTTAGTGCTACTGCTCTAACAGCTCTACATTAAATATTTAGAGGAAAACTACCACCAGTGAAAATATACATATTGTTTCGAATTAAATAAATATAATTGACTCTTATTCATATGCCGTTTATAGTGAGAGTGAGAGTTTAGACTGGAATATAAAAATGGATCGTGTTTGTTAATGATTATAATCGACGTTATTGTGACATTATGTTTACAATAATTATGTGTATATTTTCGTTCGTATCACACTCATAAATTATAAGTGCATATAATACATAAAACAGACACTAAAGTACATACAAGTTTAAACCTCAAGTATGATTCGCTATAAATAGAAAAAATTTTCAAGACGGCCAATGTTGTTGAACATTATTCATTCATAGGGTTTACCTTATCCGAAGTGAGTGGCAGTGGCTATATTTATTAGCTCGTTACGTCAGTAGTAGTGGGGCGCCATAGTTAAACGTTACTCACATTTTAGATAAACTTTACTCTTGTGCTCGCACTATCCAATTAAGATGTCTGAAGTATTTTTAAACACGATCTGATCGATTATAAATTAAATAATAAATAAACAAGATATGAATGGAAAAAAAATAACTTTTCTGTTATTTTCCGTACAGAACACTTGAATTCATAAAACAACGGTCCATGATGTATTTCTGTCTGATAAGTTTCTTCTCTATTTTTTACATATTGTTATCAATTAATACCTAACTGTCCCTATGTAATTTCATTGATAATTATTTACATTTACATTACATTCCAGAAATTCATAAGATAGAACTCAAGAAAAAACAATGAATAACTTAAAAAAAAACTTTGAAGAAAATAGAATACTCGTATCTATTTTACATTCAACTTAAAGATAATGCTTTTAATATTTCATAATAATATTTTCATATAATTTACACGTGTACATTTATTTACTTACGAACAAAATAATACACCCACTCCGAAGCTGTAGGTATAGAAGTCCGTCGATATTAACTAGAAGTGCGATTTGAACTACGATTTGAACTGTCTGTTGTGTACTGTATCTTAAATTCTACAACACATTTTATTTATATTTTAGTTGTCGTCATACAACCATAAAATTGGTAGGACAACGATGTGCCTGAGTATTAAGTGAAACGCAACGTTTTCATCAAATAACCGACTAATAACTGTTATATCGTTCTAAGCATTTGCTTGCTAAGCACTTGACGTTTGATGATTCCATTGATTACATAGGGTGTTCAAAATAATAAATAGTCAATGATTATTGACTATGATTGTGTGACTTGCATGTAACTGTTGTAACTCATTTTATTGAAATGCGTTTTTCTCGTGAATCGGTTTATTATTACAATTTTTTTTCAAAATATACTATTTGTTTCAATGCAGCCTTTATTTTTTATGTTCGGTCAGATCATGAAGTGGCAAAGCATTAGTTTGAAATATCGACAAACGTATTAGTCTCAATAGTAGCAAAGGAATAGAATGATGAGATTTAAAGAAGCGAAAGATAAGTATGTAAGGACTACGACGCTTAGCGCTCCGTCCTCTCTGACTATACCATTAATAGGGATACAGCGTGAAGATATGTACGTATGTATTACTCTCATCGATACGCCCAACTTTCATGGCATGGTTCAACTTTAAATGGCGGCCCAAGTACATAACGATATGTCGAATTCTACGAATTGGCGATGAAGATAGCGTCAGAGTTATGTGCAGAAGTTTCGATAAAAAAAACAATTAGAAACTCATTATGACTTCCTCATGAAACGGAGTTAGTTAACTTAATAATTATTTGAAGTAAATATTTTTTACTCGGTAAATACTCAAACCAACCTCTCACTCTTCTAATCGCAACTCGTTAATTTTTCACAAGTCGTTTCTGTCTTCTATAGTTTAAATCTTTCTCTAAAATCTTAAACGGCGGAATGTTGTCTACTTCGAAGTTGAATATTTACTTATTATGGGCACGTTTGCATCAGGTACGATTCGGGGCGGTCTCTTTGACTAAGGCTACGGCTATGATTAAAAATAAATTGACGACTTCACAATTTTTACTTATTTAAAAAGTATAGAAGTAAGTTAAATACATACCCATTAATAATATTACCTACTGATAAGTGGGCCGATTTTTCTGCTCGCAGGGTATATTCCAGATAGTAGAGAGTTTTAATAATCTATATCTATAACAATACTTTGCTGGTATATAAACTAAATATATAAATACCTATAGTAATATAATGTAAGCATGAATACTGAATGACATCTCCAATATCCCAATATTACAAGTCACTTCACATCAACCTCACTGAAGCGTTAAATGCTTTGCTACCATAACGGGGAAATTTTTAAGCAGCCTTTGACGTCCCAAATTTTAGTGTTTCAATAACGTTATTCGTTTTCCTGTTACCTTATATATAGACAGTAAATAGACGTTAAAAGTTGTCCACTATAAAAAAGTCTGCATACACAATGGACTATTATAAATAACCTACTCTACTATTTCAAAAAAATACAACAAAACTAGTAAGAAATAAAGACGTGTTATGTTGACATTAGAAATCAATTTAAACTAAATATTTTATCTACAAAATCAATTGAACTTGTAATGTATTTTTAAATCACAGGTACACTCAATACTATGTGTGAACATAGAATAAATGAAGTATAATTAACTAGTACGATTTAGATTTTACAAGGATATATTTTATGAACAATACTGTCGCCGAAGCCCGATAATAAGGCTAAGTCATGTTCTTTTAAGGGGGCCCTGTTGTAAGGGGCGACTAAAAGAGCCTTCGGGGTTGCGGCCGATCAGAGTGGGGGTGCGATCGTTCTTTCACGCGATCCCGAGCAGGGTGACAGCGCGTGTGATCCGCGCTATTGTAGCACTGCGAGGATACACGAGGTGGCTTTGTAACTGCCTCCTCCGAGAGAACAGTGCTTCGGAACAGCCGCTCCTCTCCGCCCCTCAAAGGGGCTCCAGTAGCGTTCCGTACAAGATCCCGGAGTCGCTCGTCTACGCGCTGACAACGACCCCCGTCATGTTTTATTGAGTATGCTTAGTATATAGGAGTCACATACCATCCCAGTATGGTCCCAGTACGACAGGGTTGCATAAAAAATTCCAGACGTAAAAAAATATACTATCAAAGCACTCTAGCGGTAAACTCTTTGCTCTTTTGCTCTTTGCTTTGCAGATGCACTGATGCCGTTAATCAGCTCTTATATCTTAGTGAAAGAAAAAAAGGAAACTCTTAATACACATAAATCACCTGTGAGAATTGTAGATCATTAGAATGAAAACCACATTCAATTTCAATTATTGATTCTTAAGATTAGCGCAGTTATTAGATAAACAGACTTTGAAGATTTTTTTGTACGATTTACTGTTATTTCATTTCTTATACGCCGCTCAGTTATACATCTAAATTGTAATATCTAGTTTGTAAATGGATTAAAGTTTTCAAAGCAGAATACAATAAATACTAAATATATATTGTATGTATGTGTACATAATATGCACGTATTATATGTATATTACTTGACAAGTTTAATTTACTTTCGAAAGGAAATATTTATAAAAAATGCTCTAAAACTTGAATTGCCTTTTGCTAAACATGATGTCGAAAATGCTAGCGTGAACTTGAGAACAAAAAAAAATTTAACCTGCATGATATTATACATTTAAAAAACGCAACATAGATTCATATTGGTAAAATTTCCGATAGGTTTATGTAATTATAATAAAAAAATCGAAAATCGTTCCCAAAGATCTTTGATTAAATTTTTGTATGATATTATAATATTAATCCTTTAACAAACATCGCTGTTCACATTTACAAAATGTACGTAAATTTTTTGCAAATACCTGTCGACATATTTAAAGTTAATTCTAGAAAATAGATTATTTACCTATTCATCTATTAAGTTATTTACGGGTTGTTTGAAATTAGTATCAATAGATAATCTTACTGACATTTTCCTGTTTATCTAGTTACTTTATATAATTTATATTTTAACGTATGATTTTTATATTACAGTTAATCTAGTCTACGTTATTAATTATATCCGAAATGCTCAGTTTAGAATTGCACATCATATGTTATTTGTTGTTCACAAAATTATTTTTTAGTCCTAATTCATTAACGCCCCCTTGTGGGCTCTGCAGGCCTAAAGGGGCGCCCCCCCTTAGGCCTGCAGCGCCCAAGTGCAAAGCGCAAAGCAAGTGCGCCCTTTCCCAAAGTGGGCGATAACGCCCCCTTGTGGGCGCTGCAGGCCTAAAGGGGAGCGGTAAGAGACCCAGAAAAAAAATGGGGGCATTGTGTAGAGGCCTGGGGGGTGATTTGTAATTTCATTTAGCTAGGAGGCATCTTAGACAACGACTGCATGAGCTCTCGACTCTCAACTACAACTTGTGAACATCAACTAATATTAATTAAAAGATTGCTCAAACTCGGTTCGATATTTCTCTCCGCGTAGTTCATATATCTGTCCTGTTTTATTGAATATACAAAATAAAAATCATGTCAATCGGTCGTTCCGTTTCGAAATGAAAGTAGACACAAACAAACAAATAAAAAGGCAACAGACACACTTTCGCATTTTAATAGTTATTAGTACTCCCAGATAGGTTATTTCCGTAGATAATAGACCGCGGGCAATCATGTTTTAACAAGTTTTTGTTAAATAACCCGAATTGTGCATTCCTGTATCAATCGGCTGGTTCATAGAATACTTGTTCTGACTTGTTGAGTACGATTGAGCGTCGAATGAGATAAACGAGTTTATGCATGTTTGTTTTATTCCTGTCGGTGCGTGCTGCTTATGCAACCCTATATAAACAACGTAATATTTATTTTATTTTCATTTGCGGTTTCGCGCGCAATAGATGAGCAGTACTTAAGTTCAACACTTACTTACGTATTTCTCAAAACAAAACAATGTCGGAAGTAAAAAAGAAGAGACGGCAATACTGTGCGGAATATATTAAATTCGGATTCATTGAAAATCCGACAAACTCATCGTCGCCTTTGTGTCTTCTATGTCTAAAAACATTTTCGAATGAAGCTATGAAGCCTTCAAGACTGCAAGATCATTTGAATAAAATGCATCCAGATAAGAAAGACAAGAATGTAGCATATTTTCAAGACCTAGAGAAGAAGCATAATACTCAGCCAAGTGTAGCAAAACTATTTTCGGCGGCTGCTAAGCAAGATGACGACGGACTTCGAGCTTCGTACAATATCTCTTTGTTAATTGCTCAAAAAGGCAAACCACATAACATCGGAGAAGAGTTAATTTTGCCAGCAATAAAGGAAGTAATAACTACTGTGCTTCATAAACCAGCCGCAGATATTATCCGAAAAATTCCTTTGAGTAATAATTCTGTGCAAAGACGAATTGATGAAATGGCTGAAAACATTGAAGGATTGTGTGATCACCTGAGGACAAGTAAATTCTCAATTCAGCTCGATGAGTCCACTTTACCAACTAATGAAGCATTGTTGCTGTCTTACGTGAGGTTTATTAAAGATGAGAAAATATGTGAAGAACTATTCTTTGCTAGAAATTTAGACACCGATACAAAAGGCGAAACCATATTCAATACATTGGAAAAGTTTTGTGATGAGAAAGAGATTCCCTTGAAAAATATTGTATCAGTTGCTACGGATGGCGCTCCGGCTATGACAGGGTGCCATAAAGGCTTCATAGCGTACTTAAAAAATAAAATTCCAGATGTCCTTGCTGTACATTGCATTATTCATAGACAACATTTGGTTGCTAGAAACTTAAGTGAACGACTATTTCAATCACTGCAATAGTCATCAAAGCAGTCAATAAAATCCGCAACAGCTCTTTGAATGATAGATTATTTCATCAGCTTTGTGTTACTAATGACGAGGATTTCAACCGTTTGTTGTTTCATACTGAAGTTCGTTGGCTATCAAGAGGCAATTGTCTGACTCGATTTTACAACCTGTTTGACTCTGTTATAGAGTTCTTGGAAACTATAGATACAGAATTGCACAACAAGCTCATTACATCAAAGAATGATATAGCTTACATGACAGACCTGTATAAATTGTTCAACGACATGAATCTCCAACTGCAAGGCGATAAACTAAATTTAATTAAAACAAAAAACGTCGTTGCTGCTTTCGCAGCCAAACTGCTTCTACACAAAAAGAATATGGGCAGACGTGAGTTTCACAATTTTCCGAATTTATTAGTATCATGCAGTAACGACGAATTGTTTGCCTACTGCCAACATTTGGAAAACCTCCACATTGACTTCACCGAACGATACCAGGACATTTTGAACTTGGAAATACCAGACTGGGTGTTGGATCCGTTTTCAAATGTCAACACAGCAATGTCACCTCAGCTGGAAGAAGAACTTATAGAATTGACAACAAACGAGGAAATAAAAATCAAGTTCAAAAATGGTTACCAAGAATTTTGGCTACAAAAACCGATCCCGCAATTGTACCCTGGATTGTGGTCAATCGTATATTTGTATATTTGTGTGAACGTGGATTTAGTGCTGTGGCAACACTGCTTACTAAAAAGAGAAATCGTTTACATGTTACCAAACGTGGCGACTTGCGACTGTTCTTGAGTTAATTGGAACCTGATATCAACAAACTTATTAAACAGCATCAAATTCATCCTTCACATTAGTTTTTATATAAGGATCGATTATATTTGTTTTATTTTGAATAAAATATACTCTGTTTGAATACTATAAAGTTGCGTTTCAATAATCATTCTCATTGGCAGGTGTAGCCCTTAAGAGTTAACTTGAGACCTGAGCGCCGTTGTGTATTACCTACTGCGCTCAGGTTTCAAGTTAACTCTTGCGGGTTATAGTAAAAGTCTCGTTTGGAATTAATGTTTAATCTCCGCTAATATAGCTCACAATAATTAATTAATTTAATTTGAAGTTATAGTGGTTTTTCAGTAGGTGAAAAAATGGGGGCGCTGAAAAATAATTTATTCTCAAAGTGGGCAGTAGAGAAAATAAGTTTGGGAACCCCTGCTCTAAGGACATTATAATATGTTTGTTTATGCGATTTATAAATGTCTGTACTTGCTACGATGAGAGGAATTAATTAAAGACAAACTGAAGCGGTTGCATGTTTACGTAGCGTGCGACCCTGATTGGCGCTCCTATAATTACCCAATTTCACCAAAAATATTGCCATTGTGTGCGTGACACGGCGCGTGCGTATTATCGTGCACACATACAAACCGCGTACGTTAGGTTTCTAGGAAGTCATCCTACTGTTATGTTTATACTGTGCAGTAACACCCAGATTTAAAACCAATTTAGAAAAATTACCTTTTGCGTCAGCATCAATATTAATCTGTAAACCTGATAGGGGATCAAAACCGGGGTCTTAGCTTGGAACTATAGAAGTAATCTTATCATTACTTATAGTTTACTTCAGAGCTTGGAACGCTGTCTGGCATCGCCAACGGGCCAGTTAATATGAATAACAGGTAAAAAAAAACAATCAAGTGTGTATCGAACCGGACATGCATTAACTTCACATTAAATAATTAATTAAATGTCAATAAGTTCATTCAACTTCCAGTTGTTATTTAAACAAGATTAAAAAAATTGCCCAAAATATCCATTATTTAATTTTTTTAATCTCGTTTCCGGACGGTGTACCTACTACCTAAATATTATACAAAATTAATTGGAAACTTCAGAGATTATAAGTATTGATTGCAACATATGGACAGGCAAATCCGATGTACTATAGAAGCGTTCCATTTTTTAATTCGAAGTACGGAGCCCTGTATTTTATACAATCTGCGAAAATTATTATTTGTGTCACGACTTCATATGTATAGTGAGCACTATAAAGACCTATTACACTGATTCGAAATTGATTACATGGGTAAAGAAATTCTATAAATCATTTAGCCTTTATTTGTCTTATAATGCCAACTAATTTCATATAAAGCATAAAAAAGACATCCAATGCAATTACAAAGTAAACAGAGTATTTGTAAAAGAAATTAGTTAAATACATAGATAGATTTTGAAAGCGAAAAGTTTGTACGTTTCGAAGTAAAGAGACAAAATGCAAAAAAATGTTGATTAAATTCATTTATAAAATGCAGTTACTAATAATTTTGATCTGGCAAATCTACGAACATCATTCTTTTTCTTTAAATAGAATAATCATAAAATCATTTAAAGTACTTACAAATCTATATAAACATATCTATCTTATTTAGTAATACTGAAAGTTGAAACAAATTTAATTGAAAACTCTTCAGACATGATGTCACAATAAACATAACACTACCGAAAAAGAATAATAAAACACGTGGGCGCTATGGCCATAGCGAGATGACTATTATTTGCTCAATGGGCGGACATAACCAATCATATTGTCTACCTTTATGTTCAAATTACTGTGTTATTTCAAAGCAAAATACACAGATGTATAACTATCCCGTGATTATGTCATTATTCATTAATGATCAGCTGATTCAGCTGTTCATCCATGCAGGACCAAGCAGCATGCCAATCGTAATTAAAATGTTTTTAATTCAATGTAATAAGCACCCGGTAACTATACCCATGAACGTTTTGTCAAAGTTTTTATACAGAAAATTGTAATTTTTTTTCTGTTTAGCAAAGTACATGTAACACGCGAAATATGACAAATAAGTATATAAGAAAATTACAGCGCATTATTGATGCGCACATTAAAGTGTCTATTCAAAATAGTAATTTCATCCAACCGCTTAAATAAAAGTTAATAAAAAAAACACGCAGAAAGAGGGAAAGTTAACCGTTGGCATTCTCTTAATCTGAGAAATAAAGATAAGCTACGCCTTATGTCGCAAAACGCATCATAAGATTAAAAAAAAGTACAAGTAACAAGAACATCTTGAGAATCAAGAATCTTCTTGACAATAAAGAAACACTTTTCATAAATATATTTTCTACCAAACAATATTATGGAAACAGGGCATATAAAAGCATCGAAATATTTCAACAGTAATGATTTTCGATTGTGACAGAGTTTCATGTCGATTAAATACAGTACGAAAACTGGTGATCTAGTAGAGCGAAAAAAAACGACGTTATTAATTACAATAAGGAACATAGAAAATAAGCTTTTCACGAATTTCATTATATTGTACGGTAATGAAACTTGGATAAGTCCGAAATTGAGTGAAATAAAATAAATGCAGTAGAAATCCAATCTCTTAGAAAGTGCGGAGTCACCTACTGGGATAAAATAAGCAGTGCAGAGGTACGTTGTATGAAAAGAGTGGACAACAATGTTATTGTAAAAATAGAAGAAAAGAATGCTTAGATGGTTCAGTCACAGACTAACGAAGAAAGGCTACAGAGCAAGAGTATTAAGTGGTAGCAGATGCCAAGGAAGACCAAGGCTGACTTGCGAAGATCAAATAGCCAGATTGTTAGCTGACGGAAATGTTAAAATCATTCGCGTCCATAGGCGAAAGAGTGTGAGGAGAATGACGAGATTTGAGGAGACGAAAGAAGTATGTAAGGACCGCGATGCTAGGCTCTCCGTCCTCTCTAAATACCCCGTTAAGGATACAGCGCGAAGATGTGTTGTTATTTATTATTATTAAGGCGCTTCCCTTAGTCAAATACTGTTTTTTTGCTAGTTTTAGAGGTTATCTTCTCCTTATTTGGAAATATATAAAAAGTAATAAAAATATTGTAATAACCTTCGACATTTTAACAACACCTTTGCCGTCTCATATGTTTTAGTTATATATAAAATACATATAAAAATTGTATTCAAAAGAAAGCCTAAAAATTAGAAATATGTGCATCTCCTTCATAAACAAAGGTTATATTTACTTGGGTTATACACTAATGTATAGATAATTTAATGATATAAAACTTGACCATTTTAATTTTTTCTAAAGACCCTTTTTTTATAAGTAAAATCAATAATTATTAGATTACATGAAGAATTTTACGAATTTTAGTATGAGGTGCTCTATAACGTTTGCCTGTTTGCCTGGGGGAGCGCCTTAAATGAATAATAAATAAAATATTAATTAATATTTTTCTTTGTAAAAAATACATATATGCATGTATTATAAATACAAGATATATAACTTTGTGACATTTTTCTAACCAATATATAGATGCATAAAAGCTTTTGCAAATAAATTAGGTACCTAATAAAAGTTGTATAGCGTGGTTGTTGTGATAAAAGTGTTAATGGTACCACTTTAAATTTGACCCATGACCTAGAGATTGCGAATCGAATTGTTCTAACATAATTTATAATACTATCATCACTATAACACGATAAACTCTAAATAATACCAATGTTTTCGTTATAATCGACCATAACTGTGTAAATTACTATCTACATATTTCGTGGTATAAAAATCGCAAGCCATGTGTAGAATGATGCAATGAAATCACTTAGTAATTTACATAAAAACAACGGTTATACCGAACTACAAGATGTCGATGACTCATTCATTATAATTTAAAAACTAGTTTCACTTTCAGATAATATGAGCACGTGTGGTCCAAGTTACACATTACACACGCCACAAATGGTGAGCGATTTGGTTTTATTGCTCTCGACTCTCGAGTATAACTAATACATTTATTTTATTTCGATAAATAAATACATAACTGCTTGTGTGCGTACACTCATAAAATGACATCATGAAATCTGACGATTTCAGATGTCCGAAGTTCACATCTAAACGCATGCATGCTCTTTTAAACTTGAAATGAAATAACAACTAAAATCAACAATATTGAATAATATTTTAATAGTTAACTCTTAGTTGTTTTATCGTCTGTAGACACTGTTATAATTTTAAAATATTATACGTGTCTATGAATTTATGACCTGCCATAAAAACTGCTTACGAATATTTGAGAAAAAGAACTATAAACTATGGTTTTCATTTCGGAAATGTACATCGTATTATGTACGTTGTACAATGTACATATGTTTGCTTTCTTATATTTATTCAAGGTTTCATCGAATCTATTTGAAAATATAGTAAACGATATTTTCATTGATTCATTTTCGTTGAAGCGCTGTAACTGTAATTTTTCCTTACATCCTCGACTTTTGAGCTATAGAAGTATACGAATTTCAGCTTTAGCCAAAGTTAAGAAAGTGGTAGTTGGTAAAGGTATACTAACAATCTTAAAAACATCAAGAATGTGTTACATTCACGTCTGTATTCGTATTGGTGAAGAAATTACAAATACATGTAGGTGAGTTATAACTCACCTACATGTATTTGTAGCTTTTGGAATTAATAGAATTATAAAATGAAAATAATTTTAATTGGTAATGAACAAATGTCGTGAAATTATTATGAATACAAAGTATTTAGATAACTGTAAGTAACTCTCATTATAATTTAGGTTAAATTAAGACATAATATCGTTGATCTACTCACCTTCATATATGGACCTATCATAAAGAACTTTTAATTAACGTTTCGCGAAATTTAATTTCACGAAACTAAGCAATACTCTGATAAAGTTTAATCACACACGATTAAGTACAAACGTTTCACAGCTAAATATTATCACAGAATTTTTCGCAAGTACGGCACAGTCAATATGTAATAAAAAATGTCATTAACACAATTCCACAATTTAACACAACATGTTCAAAATTATTTTTAATAAACATTAATATGTACCACAATTTTCTATTGTAAAATTATTTCTTTTTAGGCATATTTGGAATTCATATAACGATACCTAACTTTGTTTAAATTTAGAACGTTCGTTTTTGAATTCGCGGCGGGAAAGTGATCGTGCGCGCGACACGAATGTAGTCAGTGCGTTGTCCAAATGGCGACTGGCTGAATGCTGCTAAATCCTATACTTGTATATTCGCAGCCGTTAAAAAATAAATACGTCGAGATATGATGTGGAAGGCCCGCCTCACGATTCAAAGGAACTGTTATTTAACGTGCATTTCCAATATATGCCTGCGGCTATATCAAAAGGCGCCAAACGTTTCCTTTCACGTACTCGGTTTTTTTGTCTGTGACATTTGCAGTCACTTGCTAACACAAGCTACTTGCTAAAGACACTAGTAGATATATTGGAATTAATTTGAAATGATTGGTGGATTCTTTAACGACAATGGCAGGGAAACCCGTGTAGAATTAGCCCTTTGACCTATTTCATAGAAAAGAATTGAAAGAATTAGTGAGATTTTTACTAATAGACCATCGTTTTATTTTAGTAACACATTATTTTCCTTATAATTGATTATTTATTCTGTAACTTCCGTTTGACATTCGTTTAACAAGTAGATTAATATGTTAGTTTCATACATATTTAGCAAAATTATATTTTTGAAGACTTTATTTATTTATATGTAAGTATGTTTGTACTTTGTTGAAATAGTAAATAGGTACGTACTGCTAATTTCAATATTTAGATACCGGTTTATTGGTCTAATGTTATTGTTAATGCACATGTGACTAAATATGCAAATAACCAGGTATCTTATCTACCACACCGTTATAAACATTTCAACCTTGTTCAATATAAAATGTTTACTTCATACTAGTTTACAAATGATGGCGTGCTACATTGGGTTCAAATGTATAATAGTATAATTTCTACAGAGGAATATGGGGAGAACCGTAACCTTAGTGACATACACTCGCTTATGCGACTATTTCAGTGTGCGTGATTTTATTTTGTTATTCCATTCCATAAAAAAACGTAATAAGTCTATGTTTATCCCCTGTATCCAGTCAATGTTATTAGATTACTGTTCAAATCGTGTCGTGTGTATTATTCTTGTTGTGTTACTTATTAGTAATTTTGATTAACATAACATTTTATTGAAATAATTTTATTTTTACAATGTCATTTAATTTGAAAAATAATCATATGGGATATTTTAGTAGTCCGACTAACTTAGCCGCAGTAATAACTCGACCCAAACTCTCAAACACCCACTCACACTCTCATAACCACTTTAAGCAACTAACGCAACAAAAGGAAAAGAATTAAGAGTAGAAAACTTAAGAAAAGTTGAGAAAACACAAGAGTATCTCAAATATGTATACATAAGTATGTATGTATGTAGTATAGAATTTCAACGGTTGGATTTATTATCCCATGTCCCGAGTTACGTCACCGTAAGAACAAGCAGGCGTTGTTCTAACACCTGAAGAGTGGACGTGTGTAACTATGCCGGCCGGTATTCGAGATGTATTATTATTCGGATAGCGATGAGGTGTGTCTAAGAAGTAATTTTAATTTAGAATAAGACCTTTATATACCTACTATTGTAATTATAACAAACTTTGATATAAAAATATAAAGAAAGCAAAATGAATCAGTTCATCTCCAGCTTCGCACAAACAAAATAGTCTTTTTAAAACCCCCTCACCTGCGCTGCCGCCGCCGACGTAACTCCCGTTAGTATCGAAATAATTGCAGATTTTCTTTATTTTTTTAAGACTGATTTCCCTCTGCGCTCCTACTTTAATTCGATTGCCTTTTCAACCGACTTCCAAAAAAGGAGGAGGTTCTCAATTCAGTTGTATTATTTTTTTTTTTATGTTTGTTACCACCTCATAACTCCGTCATTTATGATCCGATTTGGAAAATTCTTTTTTTGTTTGAAAGGGTACACTTCCAGATTGGTCCCATTGAAATTCCATTGATTTTGAAGCGTTGGTTTTGAAGATACACCAAATGACGCGACCTGGTTATAACCTTTATTCGTTTATATTGATGATTCTTTTGTATGTCGTTTGTTAACTATCGTTGTCCCCACGTGGTATAATGGTAGTAGGGAGAAGATATAAATTGCCTGTGATATAATAAATTCAGTCAGTAGAGTCAGTCTTGTGGCGGACAGAGAATATGGCTGGTGGCTGTCCTCTTGAGATTGTAAGAATACTGCTAGGGTGTAATTATGATGCAACCTTTACACTGTGCTTTTATAACTGATTGATATTGATATGATATTGATTATGGCCATAATGGGCAATAATATTCCATGTTCGATCTGTTCGCATCTTTTATTGTAAAAGCCCATGTTTTATACTCTTCAATAGAATGGAAGTTAACACATTGCGCTCCAGAATTAGAAAACAAACTAATTGTAGACCTGCCCTAGATATTTATTTAGGACAAGGTCACTCAAAAGGGCAAAATAAAAAAAAATTATTAAAAAAATTAAACTGACTTCAAAAAAGAACACTGAAAAGAATGAAATAACTATCATTTACTAATCAAAACTTAAGTACAAAAATAACTTTATAAATACGATACAAATACCCATATCATTAAATTTGACAGTTATAGAAGTCGGTGCCAAGCCTTCTAAATTAATAGACTTTCTGTTCTCGGACATTTTGAAGTCGGTTTAATTTTTTTAATAAAAATTTTTTTTTGATAATACAGGAAGCTTATTATTTTTTTATGCGAAAATTGCGGAACCCGTGCTAACTAAACCTACCATCCATCCATCTTCAAAAGAACACAGAATAGCTATTAAATCGCCAGCATCGTTTAAAAAATCAATGCTTATTAGAGACGTATAATATCAAGAGAATACAAAAAGTCAATACAAATACATACAGATGTAGGTGACGCTGTTCTGTCCACATCTCATCATGTCAATTTTGTTATTCATCAAAAAATAACTTGAAATTACAAAATGAATTATAGTACCGTCGCAATTTATTTAATAATAAAGTGTTAAAGAAAAACTATTTTTTTAAATTGCACTGGTTTTGGTACTACTCATAAACATAGTTACTTAGTATTTTTGGTATACTTTAAAGAGCTGTAACAATTTTTAAACAATACAAAGAAATAAAATTAAATATTAATAAAATCGTTACAATCTCGAAAGACCTCTAACACGAGACAATTGAAATAAAAAAGTCTCCGGACTTCGCGCTGATACCGGGGCCCAAACCCTACCTTCAATATTGTTAGCAATATGTGATCAAAATCATTTCATAAAATGAGTTGTTTCAAAAGAGGCTATTTTCGTTTGGCGTAGTAAAACGTACATACCGACGTGCAGCAAATTTAAGTTCAGTGTAAATATTTTGATTCGAAAATATGCAAGTCGTGTCATTTCTCGAAATACCGTCGGTTCTCAAAATACATACGCGTACATATACATATCCTCGCACTGCATCCCCTAACATTGTCGTTGAGGAGGACGTAGTGCCAAGCTTAGCGGTCCTCCCATACTTCTTTCGCCTCCTCAAATCTCGTCATTTCAGCTAACACACTGGCTATTCGATATTCGTAAGTTAGCCTCGGTCTTGCTTGACTTTTACTACCACTCAATTTCATTTTTCTTTTTTTTTCTTCGTCGATTTTTCGTCATTCATACTTTAATGTACCTGAACCATGTAAGCGTTCCTTTCTTCATTTTACAATTACACTTCAACCTTGTCATACTGCATATCTCTTAACTTCTAATCTCGTCCACGATGGTGACACTGCACATATTTTTCAAAGATCGCATTTTCACTGCATTTATCTTACTTTCACTCACTTTCGGGCATATCCAGGCTTCACTATCCTACGATAAAGTCGGTATCAACATCGCATTATGAAAGATCTATGCTAATGCGGCTAGAGGTACCTTGACTTTATTGCCATCTGCTACCTGTTTGTCTTGTTCTCCACATCGAACTGACATTGTTCAGACTAGTCTGCAGTTCTGCTACTGACATAAACAGAGTTACTGAGACATATAAAACAGTTTACTACCGTGCTGTCACACAACACACCATTCATACCATCTTTTAAGGATACAACACCAATAGCCAGTTAGACACACATAGCCTTGTCTAACGCCAGAATAAATGAACCAGGGTGATGACGTGTATAATACTATAATAAAGACCACACAGCCTGCAGTACGAGGCCCGTCACGCCATATTGA
Organism: Zeuzera pyrina; assembly: GCA_907165235.1. NCBI lineage: Eukaryota > Metazoa > Arthropoda > Insecta > Lepidoptera > Cossidae > Zeuzera > Zeuzera pyrina. The sequence goes on along the minus strand of OU015626.1, from coordinate 10,180,567 downwards.
AGCAATGTATTATTTGTTGTATATATTCGTTCTCAAAATATATGTATTCGTTTTAAAAATATTTGAAAAAATCTGAAATTTTTTATACACGAGTACATTAATTAATAAACTTCAACGTCCTCTGTCTTTAAAACGTAATGGAATCTCTTGTAATGAACTTATAACAATAGAGTACTTATTTAAAAAATATCTTTACCTATTATGTGTCGCAGGTCACAGGTCGCTCTGTGGTTGAAATTCGACGGTAAATATAAGCTTATAAACTTTGGCGACAATATACTCTGCGCGACTGTTTGATCCGAGGAGGTTACGTGGAGGCACGTGGTGGCATTACATATGATCACTGTGATGATCAGAAACTATTATGAGTTTGACATTGGCAGTATGAACGTAAACAATTAACGTTTTATTTAATTTAATATACTTATTTGTAACTATATTACATAAAAATTTTAGCTTTCTCTAGTCCTTTAAAGTGTACTAAATTTCACGCTCCTCCGTTCGCGCAATTTTCTTAAAAAGGAGTACAAATTTTCTCTTCACGTATCAATAAATATATAGATATCTATATAAGTGAAATACAACTCACTGACTGACTTATCACGAGATATCCGAAACTATAGGTCCGATTGACTTGACATTTAGAATAGTTACTCCTTTCGCGGTGTAGACGCTTACTAAGAACAATTTTACGATTTGGCTCTGCTAACCGTGCGTTCATATTATTTTTCATAAACTTCCTCTTTTTGAAATATATGATATACCTCTAATATATTATATGAAATATATGTATAATGTCGAAAGAGAATAACGCACAAGAATGTCTAATTGATGCAAAATAAAATGTATGATTTTTAAATAATAAATAAAATATATTATATTATATATCACAAAATATATGTATAACGTCTAGAGTATAAGGCACAACGATGTCTTTAAGGCGACGCATTCGAAATTTTGACAGCAATCTCAATAAAGTGACTACAAAACATATGAAAGTGACATTCTATTCTGCTAGCGTTTACTGTAATTGGGCCACTTGTCGAAGCCCCCAGATTCTTCATTTCATTGACTTTATTTTGTCAGTTGCGATACACGATTGGTTACCTTTTGAAACACACAAAAAAGTAATAAAGAAACCTCTTTTAAAACAGAGATTTGCATTTTTCGGAGCAACGGGAACAACGGGAACGATTTATGTTTTTAAATTTTCTGTATAGTTTAATCTAAACATATTCTTCAAAATGCCGGTTGGATTTTTAAAGTTTTTAAAATATATACATTTATTAATAACAAAAAAGTACATACATATGTTAATATTTACAAATGTTTTTAAAATAAAAGTAAATAACTATTTTTCGTAAGCTTGCGCGGGCACGTATGCATAGAGCAGAAGGTCTATTTTGCTTTAAATTATTGTTTATCAATGCGTCGCCTTGGTACGCAAAATAGAATATTCCCGTACCGGGAATCGAACCCGAGCCTCCTGGGTGAAAGCCAGGTATCCTAGCCACTAGACCATACGGGAGATACTATACTCAATAAATTTTTGAATTATAAAGTACGTTACCAGTTAAATGCAAAATATTATTTTCAGATGTGTATATAATTTTATTTTTTCATTGATTATATTTTTCGTATTTCGAATTTAAATTGTTTACGTATATTTCATCAACATATTATTCAACATTATCGCATTCATTTATTTCACAATAAACATATTGGTAACGCCATCTATTGACTAGTAGTTATAAATTTTAATCCACAATGTTTACATCAATTTTAGAAACTATTATTTAATTGATAAGGAGCTTGTTAGATGTCATTTTAATAAGTTCACATATTCAAAAATAATATTGCTGCAAGCATTACAATTTTTCTTGTATCTCTATGTACTGCATACTATTATATCTTTATATACATGTAATCGTTACCAGTACATTTGTTATTTATCGTGTAAGTTCTGAACGACCTGACCGATCGAGGTCATATTCCCAAATCGCATATAAGGTTGCTGCATGCTTGATTTTTCTTTGATTGTAAATTGCTGAGACAAACATGACAGCACAGGTGTTTACATTTAATGATTATAAGCTGCTATATCAAATATAACAACAGGGTTAGGGGTTATTCACAAACGTCGGAAACTCGACTTTCCGTATCCGACAGGAAACTTTTCGATGATTATGTCTAAACGCTATTCACAAATCCGAAACCTTTCCGAATTGAAATGATTTGACAGTTCATTTCGGGACGAAACGTTCGGTTGCTTCCGATGAGTTTTTAGTGTCGAAAACGTTTCCGACACAACTAAATTAATAATTTTGTCAAACAATTATTGTTGATTACTACTTGGATTACGTTTAAATCATAAGGAAAGGATAACGCTAATAATTTATACCGTGTTGGGGCCCTGGCGTCACCAAGACGTCGGTTCTCATATATGTATACAGTGGATAAACAAAAATCTAAACAAATTGCGTGCGATTTCTTGCCCTTTTTAAATACGTGCTTAAGGATTAACTTGCCTTATATTCATAGCTAAACATTGTTTAAGGTTAGTAATACCTATAACTTGTTTAAACATTTTATGAATAGAGTGAATAAACATCAATAGATAGAGTAAATAAATAATAAAGTTTTATAAATAGGTGTTTTGATCAATTTATAAGACTGTATGAATTGTTAGGTAAAATTAACTATCCTGTTTATTTTCTTTCATTTATGCACAGACATTTATGTAATGCTCATATATACAGTTGTTTTAAAATGTTACACAACTTTTTTACTGGACAGATGGAGTTTTTAATGGTTAGATCCAGAAATCGACGTGCCTATGCTGAAAACAAGCGACGGCAAACCTTGAGACTCCATCGTGCAATAAGGGATACTAGTAATCCCTTTAATGACCCGAGGTTTAAGGCAATATATCGCCTTACTCCAGATATGGCCCTTAGCCTTGTAGATGAATTAAGACCATTTTTTCATTGCAATAAAACTTCAGTTGCAATAGCAGTTGAACTCAAAGTAAGTACCTACATACCAACTTTAGATATTTAGACTTATAAGATTTAACAAGGTCTACTCCTTTTTAAAAAATAAATACAGATATAGGAACATAGGAAGGGTCAACATTCCCAGACTTGGTGATCACTTACCATCAACGGCTGATGTTAAGGGCTCGCATAGGTAAAGGATAGGATTAGCCAGAGAAATAATGGGAACTAAGGCATTCGAACTTCCTTTGATACGTTTTATGTCCAAGACATGGATTGGTGATTATTGACTTTAAAATATGAAGTAGTAGTAGAGTGTAACACTTGACCAATAATAAATTAAACTATATTTTTAGGTTCTAGCTGCCCTACATTTTTATGGCCAGGGTAGTTACCAGAAAACGAACGGACGGGATGCTGGTGTTAGTTAGCCTAAGCCAGGCTTCTATATCAAGAGCCATAAGCCAAAGTACATCAGCTTTGAACATACCAAACATACTTTGCAAGTGGATAAAATTCCCTAGTCAAGTAAATGAAAGGCAGACAAATATTAACAAGTAATTTATCAAACTTTTATTTAAATTATCAACTTACAAATATAATCACTTCACTAAAGTATACTTACTTAAATTATCAACTTACAAATATAATCACTTAACTAAAGTATACTTACTGTGACAACTATTGTGATTTTGGATTAAACCATTTCAACTAATTTATGAAATCACAGGAATCACAGCCTTAATAATTATAATTTTAGTATATGCTTATTAGATTACAGCAATCACAGCTTTAATAACTATAATTTTAGTATAATTACTATTATATTAATGAGATCACAACAATCACAGCTTCAACATCAACAATGATCATTTTGTATCAATCTACATCTAAATTATTTTGTAACATTCCAGAAATTATTTAAGATTTGGAATCCCTGGTGTGTTAGGTTATATGGATGGTACTCACATATTGATAAAAAAGCCTGTGCTGCATGAAGATCTTTATGTCAACAGAAAGGGTCAACATTCCTTAAATGTGCAAGTGGTAATTGATATTATTACATTGTTTTTTATATGACAACTTATGTAGTTACGTAAAATTTATGTAAAAATTTTTTTTTCAGGTATGTGACAGTGACCTATATATACTTAATATGGTGGCCAAATATCCAGGCAGCACTCACGATGCCTACATTTGGAAGAGTAGTCTTTTAAGAGATATGATGGCCCAGTTAGATGACTCTTCATGCTGGCTTCTTGGTAAGTAACTGTAACAAAATAAGTATAGTATGTATAAATATTTTTGTAAATTAATATTAAATATATTTTTTAAATTTCTTTCAGGTGATTCAGGTTATCCATTGGAGCCATGGCTCCTTACTCCAATATTGAATGCTGAGCCAAATAGTCCAGAAGCTCATTACACTGAGCTTCATATAAGGTCTAGAAATTGTATAGAAAGGTGCTTTGAAGTACTGAAGGAACGCTTTAGGTGCTTACATAAACATCGCATCCTGGAATATACTCCAACAAAAGCAGGACGTATTTTTAATGCCTGCGCTGTTCTACACAATATGTGCCTTTCAGGTGGCTTGACAGCAGATGATGTGGAGATGGTTGAAATAGAAAATGATGTGCAAACGGAACCATCTCATTCGGAATATGAAAATGTGCTTTACACCAGGGGGGTTCAAGTGCGAAACAATTTAATTCATAGATTAAATTAAAAAAAATCTAATTCATAAAAAGCATTATTATATAATTATACACATAATTCATAAAAAGCAGTATTATTTACCTTATTTTTGATGTGAACATTGACAGTGTGCAGAAATTGCTCTTGCAATTTCACGTAATCCAGCAGCCACATCTTGTATTGCTGCTACTTGGCGTTCTAATATATCCTGAAGAGGATCCTCTATAATAAAATGTTTTTCAAAGTTAATAACATACTTTTATTTTACTCTACATCATAATTAAACCAGTCTGTTATTTATGCATTTTAACATGTAGTAGAGTCCCATATTAAGGACTAAGGGCTCGCTTTGGTCAGTACTTTAGTCCTAATTCACCCATCATAATAACTATGTGTAAGAGTAGTTGTGTTCTGAGTGAAGGTTGTGAAATGAATTCAACTTATCACATTCTAACTTAGGCCTGAGGTTGGTAATGCATCAGCAGCAGTCAGGAATGGACTGCTGACAATGGGCAATGGTTTCTACTTTTCATCAAGTGAATTATCTGCTTATTTACTGCACCTAGTAGCATTAATGATCATAATAATGAAACTTAAGGAGGCAAAAGAAGTATGTAAGGAGCCCGATATTTGGCGCTCCTTCCTCTCTGACTATAATGTTAGAGATACAGCGTGAGATAAATAAGCAGTATTAAAAAAATACATGTACTTGTTAATAAAAATGACTAGGATGCCATAGACATCAGAGACTAACGCTTTTCCCTTTTTTCCTGGCTTTCTATAATGGGAACGACCACCTCCATGAACTCGTCATCTATGTTGTCTGCTTGTAGAACAGTCTCTGCAACCTATTTAAAGAAATAATAAACAACGAATAAAAATGTACTTTATATATTAATCTATTTCATTACGATGTAAACTCTAAAATATTGCTAACCTCCAGCGGATCTGGTACTCCTGCCACACCCTCCACCATCTCTACTCCAAAAAACCGGAGGAGGTTTTCTTCTAAAGAAGAAAGTGGTAGTGGACATGGTCCACCACCTGTGGCAGCACGTGACCTTTTTATTTTTAATGCTTTAGATTTCACATCTGACTTCCAATCTTGCCAGCACTGAAAGAAAATCAAGTAGGATTACTTCATAAGATATTAGTATTCTCATTTATAATAAGCTAAATAATATTATTATTCAACCATTAATTTAAGTTTAACTGACATTGTTGAGATCATTTAGCATGGTTTGTAATTGTGCTGATGTTTCATAAAACAGTACAATGTCATCAGCAAATCTGTGATCGTTGAGATAGTTTCGTTTATAAAGATTGCCTTTTTAGTCCATTGTTAAGTTTTTCATGATGTATTGAAGAATAGTAATAAAGAATCTGTGTAACAGCCCTGTCTCACGCCTCTGCATATAATTATTTCTGGATCTTTTCTGTCTAGTCTGACTGATTATAGTTAGCTAAATAATAGATTTAGACCTTTAAGCCATTTATCGGGACTCTTGGTAGTCCCGGACCCCATGGAATTCAGCTCATCCGCTAATTTTAATAATAAATGTTTTTTTAAGACGAGCTGCATCGGGGCCTAACACATGGCCTCTGGCGAGGTCCTCATGGGCTTCCATGAAAGCAAAAAGTCTTAGTCTTTGGTCATATGATACTCTTTTCTGTAAATTTTCAAGAAAAGTTTGTGAAATATGGAACTAGATGATCCATTAACAAACTTTGAATATGTGATAAAGTATATATAAAATAAGTTGTGGTTATACCATTAAAATAAGCTTCCCTATAAAAGTAATATTAAATCACTTTATTGTTAATTATTTATATTAAACCATCGACCTACAAAATGTGGCAATGTAGAACTAAAAATTTGTCACCTAAAGAGTACCTAAATAGTCAATTGGTTACAACTCATTAGTCGAACGCATGCAACTATGGGAACAGTTGTTTGATTTGTGAGCTAAATATTTGAACACTTCATTAAAAACGCGTTAATTATTAAATTGCTTATTAGTTATATCACAGATTAATTAGTTATCAACGTAAAGTTATATCATGCAATATTTATATGCTTTATTTCAAGTATGATAAATAACTTGTGATGTCTAATGTGTGACAAAGTTTTCGTTTGCAAATACTTGTGTAGGTCGATGCATTAAACTATCTTTCAAAAATCCTTTCAACTTGTTACTTTTCCATCGTTTTCATCTCTACCACCTAGCAATTTGAATTTATATCGCCACAAGTAGTAAGTATATAGGTACTTACACTCATTTTTAGAAACACAATAATTCGAAATAAAACGCTTTTGTACTATTTGGAAGTCTAAACAACGAATCACTTCACGAATTTAAAAAAGTGAAAACGAATAATTTGTACAAACTATGAACTTGAATGCACAAACCATAAGCACTGAAAGTATGATTCGTATTTACAGGGCTCGTTTAGTTCTTCGGATGTAAGTAAAATAATTTACAAAAAATGTTTAATCTTAAAAAAGATTTAAGTAATTTCTCTTTCAAAGTTATTTTTTATGATATTTTACCGAATACATTGTGATTGTAAAGATATCATATATTTAAACCACACTAATATTTTCTACCAAAACTAACACAATTTCTACCATTTATGACATGGTTCATAAATGCATTTTGTTTCGGATTCGTAAAATGCTTTCCGATGTGATTCCGATAGAGTTTGTGAATAGCATTTTCCAATCCGTCGGATTGAATTTATGCCACGGAAAGTTTTCGAAGCGTTGTGAATAAGGGGGCTCTGATTGTTCTTTGTAGGATCAAATTTTTATTTTTTATTATTTTTAATACACAAACGTAGGTAACGTTTGAATACTACTGTTTCGTACTTGAATATTTCCAGCACCAAACCCTCTGTTTGTTATGTCAACCTTGTATCTGCTGCGTGGTAACTATGTCGTCTAATTTAAACTTGCTTCAAGTTTGTGCAATCGCACAGTAAGCTTGAAGCACGCATGGATCAAGTTTAAATTGTTATCTGGGTTCCAACAATAAACGGGCATCAGTCTATTCCAGGGGGATATTTTTACATTATACGTACTTGCTTATATAAGAACCATAAACCTTGTCTCTAATAATCCTTAAATTCAAGGTCGAAAACTGTGGTCGCTATTTACCTAACTGAACACTTTTGCACAGTATCTAGGTATATCTAATTATATAAAAAGTAAAGAAAAAGGGTACAGAAAGACTTAAAGAAACGAAAAATTCGATGAAGTAGGTACGAAACGAGCTTACATTCATCCAAATTGAAAGTTGTAATATGTAGTTACGAGCATCGCAAAGACAAAAAAACAACGTGGGACTCTTTCCCGTGGGCCAAAAACCTAAAAATCATAGTTGGCGATGACTGAATTAGAAAATCTGAGATGAAGTGACGAGCTCCGGGAGGACCTTTATTGCATAGATGTAATAATATATTGGATCGATACAGGGAGCTATTTACGTACTTAATGAAATTATTTAACTATTTTACAGTAATTTTCAGTGACAATAATGTATTACGTACCTATATTAGGTACACTACAAAATGGACATTAAGTATTCAGTTGTAAATACGCGGAAAATGATAATAGGAAAAAAATTACCGCGTTCATGATCTCATACCTACTCGATCAACGAAGACAAAGAATAATTTAATGTTTATTTGTTATAATCTGCTAGTAGTGTTGATATTTTTAATTAACTCGGTACTTGTGCGCCGATCGACGCGGCGAGGGCAGTTGATTTTAGTTTTAGTCACTACGCCGCGCGCCACTCGACGACGCCACTGAGTTTTGGATCGGTGTGAATTCGGCGCCAAAATTTGGTATAAATGAATGCCGGAAGTACTATAGAGGATGTCATTCCAAGAATTTGGCCAACAGAAACTTACTCCGTTATTGGCAAGGAAATAAAAATAGTTAACTTTGACTGTTCAGATTTCATTGAGTTACAATAAGCATTCCTGCCTGATTATTGTCAGTCGCGGGACTTGCCATCAAAGCAAAAAGTCAAGGTTAAGTCGAACACCAGTGCATAAAATAATTTGAAAGGAAAACAGAACTCTTATAACATCACTGACTCAGGTACCCGCCAGTCTGTCACAGTTCATTTTCTCAAAGACTGTGTGCATACACTTAATTTGGCATAGCTAATGATATGAAATCCCCATATTGCACTAGCCTTTAATATTTTAAAACATTTATAGAAGAAACAAAGAAGAGGGTTCACTCAAACGCAATTTGATCATTTTCCCCTTATTTTCAAAACACTACAACTAGAATTTCTAAAATTTCGGGGAATATAAAACCTTACCTAAAATTTACTGGAAATTAAGAAAAATACAATTTTATACATATAGTACGAAATCCTTTGAGTGCGAGTCGAATTCCCACTGATTAATGTTCATTCAGGACAAATATTTTTGGGCGTACGTTCCACCCTCTTGCCTGATGGAAAGCCAAGACGAGGTCTAACAATTAATCAAACTTGCACAGGACGTATCTATTCATTCTTGCTTTGACGATTGTGGTGGAATCTTGCGGCGTGTGTTCCACCGGAACAGTGGACTGTATAATTTTCTTTTTTGTTAGGTCTCAGCGGCGTGTTGTTTGAGGAAGACGTGACGTGTTGAGGGTTGTTTATAAAGAAACAATAAGTAAGTCGGAGTGAGCGCTTCGTACGGTCTCTCCTAATATCGCCTTCTCGCTCCTCCGGTCGATTGTTTTCAGGAGCCGTGTGGCGTGTACGAGAGAACATCGGGCGCGACCGGGTAGTGCCAGGCTCGAACCGGCTAAAACTACCCTCCACCGCCACTTGACCCTACAGGCCGTCGTAGCGAGCCGGACGCGTAGCGGGGAAGCGCGGAGGGCGCTCCCCCGAGAGAGGTCGACAGAGCCTGAGGGCCCCTACGTCCGGGGGGTACCCGGGACGGAGGACGGAACCTCGGTTCAGGTTGTCGACGGGAAAATATGCACCTGCGAGCCATCAAGAAACCTATACTGGTGAGGGCCGGTCCCAGAGTGGTTTTAACCGGCCGGCGTACAATCGGCTGAAGGCCCGAAATGGTGGGTGCCTAACGTGTGACTCAGCGCGGGCGGAAGGCCCGCGCTCAAGTGAGGCCCTATCTGAGTATGTGTGATGTGATCGTCGGAGAGAACCTACATGAGAGGCCGTAGTGTTAGCGCGCAAGACGTCGACGCCCCCTTCGAAAGGGGCGGTGTGATGTCGCAGCGTTGTTTGTATTGTTTAACAGGGCGTCGTTCGCCACTGTTATGAGGTCGTCCGGGTCAGTCAAAATGTCCCTAGGACGTCTACAATGGGGTCGTGCGTGCAGCGAGCTTTCTCGCTCTGTTTTTATACCCGTGAGTTAGACCATACATAGAGGCGTCTGAAGCGCGCTCAATTTATTGGCAAATTTTCACTATAAATGGTATTACAATTTAATTCCTTAATTCCTTTAATTCCTAATGCCTATCAGGGAAATAATAACACCAATAGATAAATCTTTTATTGTTTTACCTATGTACAAAACTGTTAATGTCTTATAATAAACGGCGTACTTTAGTGAAAATTATTATAAATTTCTAAACGATTATGCAATTACTGTGTATACTACTCTGTCAAGAAAGTACCGGGAAAAGATCAATTATACACGAAATGTTAGTTATTCATCCAAATTTATTTTATTACCTTCAAAGTATGTTCCTTCAGAAACGATACACTTACGCCAACGAATAATCCAATCATCAAAAAATTTTTTAAATGCTTTTTCCGGAATTGAGTTCAGTGCTCGCTGCGAATTCTCCTTTATGTCTTCTACCGAATGAAAACGGGTGCCACGAAGTGGTAATTTGAGTTTAGGAAAAAGAAAGAAGTCGGCTGGAGCTATATCTGGTGAATAAGGTGGTTGCTCGATGGTATTTGTTGAGTTTTTGGTCAAAAATTCATTCACAATGATGGTCTTGTGCGAAGGCGCATTATCGTGGTGCAAAATCCAAGAATTTTCTATCCACAAATCTGACCTTGTTCGTCGAATTTGCGATCTTAAACGCCGCATAACGCCCAAATAATATTCTTTGTTTACCGTTTGACCTTCCGGCAAGAATTCCGAGTGCACAACACCGCGATAGTTAAAGAAAACAGTCAACATGACTTTGACTTTTAATCGACTTTGGCGTGGTTTTTTCGGTTCCGGTTCGGTTGGAAGGCGCCACTCCGAAGCTTGTTGACTAGTTTGCATGTCAAACTCGTAAACCCACGTCTCGTCACCAGTAACAATGCGTTTCATGAATGTTGTATCGGAATTGACTCGTTCTAGCATGTCCTCAGCGACTCTTATGAGATTGAGTTTTTGGAGAAAATTCAAGTCTTTTGAGACTAGCCGAGTGGCAACATGTTTCATACCCAAGTGGTTATTTAAAATGGTACGGATCGACTCGTGAGACACAGAAAGTTCAGCGCCTATCTCTCTCAAACTTGAATGAGGATTTTCAGTCACTATTTCCTTCACTTTCGCGATGTTAACTTCAGTTGCAGACGTTGATGGCCTACCAGAGCGAGACAAATCTTCCATCACATCTCGATTACTTTTTTTAACGCTTTGTACCACTCATAAGCACGTGTTTTTGATAAATTCGATTCACCGTAAGCCTTCTGTAACATTTTCAGTGACTCCGAACACGAAATTCCATTGGCGCTGCAAAATTTAAGACAAACTCTTTGTTCGTTGTATTTGTCCATTATGAAATTCGCAATATACACTAGAATGATATAACTAAAAACAGCACTGTATTTAATGTAAATAACAGATGCAACTTCAGATGATGATGCAACAACAGATGAAATCTAAACATTAGTACAAATTATGACTACATATAACTATTATTTACAGTACAATCACTCCGTCGTCAACAACGATACTGGGTCAATAATACCAAACATCGGAAATATCGTCACTGGGGTGTTTGTTATAGATATTAGCAGTATGCATTTTAATAAAAGACGAAGTAAATCGGGTCCGTCATACAATAAGAGTTAAATGTTAATTTTTAATAACATATTGTGGAGTGACCAAAGCAATATGTAGTGCACTCCGGAGAAGTATTGATAAACTAAATTTCATATACTTAATTACCATCAGATTTAATACCTGCTTGGTCTGGTTAATCTTTTTAATTTTCTTTTCTTTAATCTTTTATGTTAAAAGAAGACCTACTAGGAAAAACTAATTAAGTTGTTACCCAGCACTATGACAGCTTAAGCTATTTAAGATATGTCTATATACGTATCTCAGTATTGGGAATTACATTTAATTTTTAATTTGTCTTCAGAATAAAGAAAACATATTTACAACACCTGAAAACATGTATCTTAAAGCCAAAATAAAAAGAACTGCCACATCTACACATGATTTGCAGATTTTAGAAAAGGATCCATTACATTTCAATGCACTAACTGTGGAGCAAGTAAGTTCCATAGTATATAAGAAACAATTCAAATTTGAATAAGTTTCTACTACAGACCTATCCAAAGAAATCCTCATAAAAAAAACGAGCAGAGACCATCTTGGTTTGCTTTAAATACGAAACGAAGAAATATAGAATATCCAATTCAAGGCTGTATTTGTCATTGGCTAAGCAGAGCATTATTTATTACTTCAATTAATATATTAAGTAGTCGTTTAGTTGTAATAATTTTAAAATAAATTCCGCTTTGCTAGCAGCAGCAACTGAGAATTTTATAATTTTCGAGTTTCAAATGAATTCAATTTAATCTTCCTCTACAAAAGAAAATTACTAAAGAGAAGGGACCTACAACTTCCACTGTGATTAACCCAGATGGTCGTTTATAGAGTCACACTGCATTTGCCATTTCACTGCTAAATTCTATGCTCTCAATCTCATATCTTAAAGTTAAAATCTCACTTTTGTATTATATTGTATACATCCATTTATTTATGTGTGATTACCTGATTAATTCTAATGTACAGTCAATGGCACATCAAGTGTAACAATCTTTTGCTATAATGTTATCAGAATAGGTACTTTATTTTAATAAAAACGCTATGGTTGATGTACTGTTGACTGTACATAATATATCAGAATTATATTTTGTGAGCTACTTTCTCTATGTATTTATATGTTTAATTTCCTTTCTTATTTTTAATTATGAACATATTATGTTATTAATTTTTTCAGCACGCCGAAAATGCTCCTAGGCCATCGCATAGAACTAATGTTGCTTCAAAAGTTAGCTTTATTCTGTTAATTGTTATGTTTTATAATATTAGTAAGATTAAAACCTATTAATATTATGATAGTGGAATGTTTATGATTCAATCACATCAAAATCGCTGGACGAAAATTGGCACGGAGATAGCTTAGGAACTGGAATCACATATAGGCTACTTTTCTAAAATTCAGTTCAGTTTACTATTTCCAAAATTCAGTCGAAGTCGCGGGTAAAGGCTAGTGCTTTATATAATTATTATCTTATGATGATTGTTTTCATATTTTATGCAATACTTAATAATACAAATGTCCTCGAAATGAGTATTTTTGTCAGACTATTAATTTTTATTAATTAATATAATTTCAAACAATTAGTTTTTGAGATACTTACTCTACTGTTGCCGACTGACATTTATATCATGGGGATTAAACAAGTATTTTCTTTTTTTTTCAGTTTTAATTTTTGTTTCAGGTTCGAAAAACATTGAGCCCAAATCTATATCTAAAAGTAGCTAGCATAAATCAGTGTACAAAACTGTTTAACTCATGAATGTAAGTTTCTCTGATTAGTAAATCGCATAGAAGACAATTTAATAGATCAGTTTACTAAACTCATTGGATTTTTGGTTGTTCTCTCACCAAGTAGGTATATAGGTATAAATATATAGGTATCTACTTATTATTTTTGCCGCATATTTTATTTACAATCGTTCGTTATGAAGATTTTAAACAGCTAAACCGGCGCCATAAAAGACAAATTCACAAAAAGTTGAGTTGAGTTGATTTGAGTTGAGTAGTTTTTGAGTTTATCCTTTACATACAAACAAAGTTTACCTCTTTATAATATTAGTATTGAAAAATTCTGAAGTCCTACGCACTCCACTGATACATAAATAACTTGTTTTAATTTGCAGTTGTTTAATTTTTTTCACAAAGTACCCTAATACATCCCTGATAATGTATTGGTGTGAGAGCATTTTTTATGTGTGCGAAGCTGCCATGCATTTTGAGCAGCAATGTTCAGTCCGCTAGTTTATAGGACGTCTGTGTTTTAATTACATTTTTTGTTCTTCTATTATTTTGTTGTCAAAAAGTTTGTTTTGCTTTTAAAGTTTAGTTTAATAAAGAAACGTGTCGCATGGATTTTTTAAATTATAGGATGTTATGTTAACTGAAATTATTCTGTTTTGTTATTTTAAATTCAAACTGGCAGGAATACCGTTATTGTATTCAAAAGAATAAATAAATGTGTTTTGATTACATTGTTTCTTTTGTTTCACCATCTATGCCGAATACTCCGATGTCGCCACCGTCGCCGACAAATTATTAAAAGTCGTCGGTCGCCGCGAAGTCGCCCCCGCCGATCAAAAAGGCATCGGCGCACATCTCTAATAGCTACATGTAAACATTAGTGTTGCTGTGTTATTGATATTAAATTTGTATATCATAATTTTTATATTACTTTAAAAAATTAACAACCCACTTATTCTTCCAAATAGGTAGGTACCTGCTTTCCTGTATTTTTTTATTATTGTTTCATAAATTCGAACAAATTTTCCCGAAAATGGTATTATTACATGCCTTACGAATGATAAAATACTTATAGAAAAGAATGTATATACATATTAATACGTGAAGAAAAAACTTTGGTTCCCTTTTTAAGAAAATTGCCCGGACGGAGGAGTGTGAAATTTGGTACACTTAAAGTTTACATGAAGAAGGACTGCTAAAGCTAATATTTTTATATTATATGCATTAAATACATTAAATAAATCGCTCATTGTTTACGTTCATACTGCCAATGTCTAAGACTGTCAATTTCAAACTCATAATATGTAGTTTGTGAATCGCATATATACGTAACCTCCTTGGATCAAACAGTCCAAATAGTAGAGATTGTCGCCAACGAGTTTATATTAAATTTATACTTACGGTCGAATTTCGACCACAGGGCGACCTCTAGTCACTTATAATTGCGCGTCATTTTTCACGCATGTAATTGAAGTTTAATTAACAATACCTATTTGTACAGATGATGATCGATTGTATAAATGTATTTAATTGGTTCCTATTTTAGTAATTACATTTTTATAAACGTAATAAGTATATAAACCTCAAGAAATCTAGATTTCAAAGTAGAGAATGAAATTACGGACCATTCCTACTTTCGCAAACATCGCGTGTATGAAAATGATTCATATTAAGGAAATACTTAGAAAAGAAATCGCTTCCTTTGACCATTTACTACTAATGCTTACAGTATGCATCATTATACACCACTACATGTTATAAATTACTGTTCTTCGCCGCATCTGTCTGTCTGTGCGAGCTAATCTCAGAAAATACTGTAGGCATTTTTATTTTTTATGAGTTCTGAAAAAGAGAACTCGTTAGGAAATTTTCTCCTCTTTAAGAATCTTTATTTTGAATTTATTAATTTTATTTTAATAAAAAATTTAATTTTAGTATTTGAATTATAGACGAAAAACTAAATACCTTTTTTTTCATCTTGATTTTAACAAATTAAGAATAAAATTGCAAAAAAGTTTTTATGTGCTGTAAAATCCTTAAAACATAACTTTCTAGATGTCATTCCGAATCCGATGAAATAGCTCATTGGATATTTGTAGGACCTTTATCAAGAATTATTAACAGCATTTGAACTTGTGGAACAGACTAGTAAACACATGTTTAAACCGTAGCGACTCGTTTATTTATACTATAATATATTTTTAATTCTAGAAGTTCATTATGAAAGTTAACAAGCGAATACATAACTGTTTATTTTTTTTTATAAAATAGAAAATATAATTTCAAAATGTCCTACAAGAACCATGCAGATGCAGTAGTTCATCTGTTCCTGACTTAGCTAATAATTTCAAAGTAGCTAAAGCACGTATTGATGTCATTAGATATACTAATCGCGTGCACGGAAGATCCTTATACCGACCGAGGACTTCAGCTCCTTGGGCACATTATACACCATAACTCTTATTACATTGTAATAGAGATTACATTGGACTTATAAATTAATTACAGTAAAACTCATTACGGTGAGGTGCAATATTTTAATATCTAGAGGTCACATATGAATGTCAAATGTAGGCTTCGACCAATCTCTATCATCTTCGTTATAACAGATTATTATTTTTAACTGTGACTCACTATTTGTAACTGTATATGTACACCACAGGTGACTTCATTGAAAACAATTATACAAGCAAGTATAATATCAGTATTGGATTTGCCACCTATCACGAATTAATCCTAATACATTGACGTTGTTTAATCAGGTACACAAAACATGTAGTATTCTACTGATCCGATACAATTCGCATACGTATAACACAAGTGGTCAATTATTACGTTGATTCTATTGTAGGTAAGTATATTTTATCTCTACATACTACATTGGTATTTGTTGAATGAAAAATGTAGTCGTTTTAGAATTTTTCTTACTGCAATTGTTTTACTTATGTACACGTATTATCCACATATTACAAATATCCCTACGTAAGTGTCATTGTCATTTATTTTTTGTTGCTACTGATCTCTATCAATGTCAAACGATTCTAAACAGGCATCTACTTATTTTCTTTGTGTAAGTATGTAAGATATTAATCTTGAAGTCGTTCATCAAATGGAAAACCACTTAACGAACAATTTGTACGTAGATACATCAGTCACGGATCCAGCTCTCGGAAAACAGGGTGGCAAAGCATCCTACTAAAAAACCTATAGATCAGAACGAAAAGAGTGAAGCGCACCAATTTACGATAGGTACATATCAAAATAAAAATTCCTTTTTTTACTTCAAACCTACATTTTCGGACGGAATTACCATTTTCAAATTTTATAACATTATAAAAAGATTTATTTCATAGCCATGAATGTATGTAAATCATTCTATCAGTATAGCATGTTTTCAACGTCATAAACCTGAAAAAAACATTTTGAAATTATAATCAAAATTAAAATTCAACTCGGGCATGAACCAATAAAACGTACAAAAAAACGTAAAAATGTTTTGACTACCCCCCTGAATCCGCGCCTGTGACGGGTACATAGTATGTATGTACGTATTATATTATAGCACTATACTACTTTGCCTTGTGAAATAGGTATTTAAGGTAACAAATGACAAAAAAGTATATTATGTGTTTATTAATATTTTGATGTAATATAATATATTTCAAATAAAATTCTCAAAATATTTAACTCGGAACTGTTCGTTATTTATTTTTATCATTATTGTATTACATTATAGTATTTACTTGATATAAAAAGTATTAAAAAGTTACTAATTTACCTAACAGTAATGAATTACATACCTACTTACATAGTTTTCCACAATAAAATAAAAATATTTACTATCTATCATATATGAATTACCCAACGAATTCATTATGTACACGTAATATGTATGCAATCTATTAAGGCGACGCATTGGAAATTTTGACGGCAGGGATCTCCATTTTTCGAACTCACTACAAACCGTATGACAATGATATTTGGTAACCTAATTTTTAATTTCATTGGCTTCATTTTGCCAGGAACCTCTTTTAAAACGGAGATTTACATTTATCGGAGTAACAGGGCCGATTTATGTTTCTAAATGTTTTGTATAACACACTTCAAAATTCCAGTTGGATTTGTTAAATTTAATTATAGTTTTTAAAACAAACGTAAATAACTGTTTTTTCGTATTTTTCGTAAGCTAGCGCGCGCATGTTAGCATAGAGCAGGTCTATTTGAGATTAAATTATAGTTTATCACTGCGTCGCCTTAAACAAATAAATTCAGAAATTTATATTCACAAATTACATCAAATTAATAAAATATTTCTGTGATGTAATCTGTGAATATATATGGTAGGTAATCCTAACTTTTTTATTGCCTAGAACACAAAAATCGAATACACATATGTCAACAGTGATTGACGATGAGTCATAATAAAAAAAAACAGGATCCTGATGACATGGTCCTGAGTCACCAACGGCGTGTGAATAACAGGTTCAATATTCACGAAACATTACGTAGCTTACAACTGCATATTAAGTTAAGTTATGAGGCCACTAAAACCGGGAAAACCCTCGATATTAGAAGCTTAATCACAGTTACTTATAAACTGTATTATACGTACTTATATTATTTTAACTATACACATTTAAAATTTTGAAAGAAATGGTCGATAACAATCAACCCTTACAGTTCACTAATATTGATTCTCTAGCGCGGCTAGTCCCCTACAAATAGCAAACAGACGTCGCGTCACGCCGGACCCTCTGTCTAGCTTGGGGTGAGATTTACGACCTTGGAACACCCTTATCCGGTAACATTCGTTATTTATGTTAATCTCGACGACAGCCCATTTAACATCGTTTTAAACTTATTATCTTGAACAAATTGTTAATTTTTAAGGCACCTACCGACGTAAACATTGGTGCTGTTATGAATAATTTATATTTCAAACATCGTCTTTATTAGAAACAAAAATTAAGTCAGACGAACACAGGGTCCGTTTGTTTTGTTTGTGTCGGCTGCAATGACGTAGCATTGTGGTCACGCGCCAAGCGCTGCGACGACTCTTCACTGTGGAGAGCCGTAGCAAGTTGCTCCGGCGTCAGTCCCATCGCCCGCGCCGACCGCGCTACACGCCGCTACCGCCGGCCTTCGTCGCGACCTAACGCACCATGCAGTTGTTAGTACTTTTCGCTGCCGTCGTCGCTGCGGCCCTCGCGCAGAACGAAACTAACGCACCGCGTCCGCCGCCTCCGCGCCGCGAACAATTCCGTGTTATCTACGAATGGAACGCCATCGATTTCGAGTGGGCCTCCTCGGCCGATCGCGAGGCCTACCTGAATACCAGCCGATACATTCCCCAAAATGTACTAATTTCTGGCATAAACTTCTACGGAGAAAATCTCTTCCTGACGGTTCCGAGGATGCTGGACGGAGTGCCGGCGACTCTAGCCACGATTCCGGTGCAACAATCCGATACAGCACCGAAACTACGACCGTTTCCTAGTTGGAGTGACAACGCTATCGGTAACTGCTCTGCTCTTCAATTCGTTCAGAACATCGAAATTGACAAAAATGGTATTTTGTGGATATTAGATAATGGACGAGTGGGTACTCTTACTCAGAATCCCAATACGAAATGCCCACCCTCCATCGTTCTGATAGACCTCAAAACTGGCAAAAACGAAATGGAACGCGTACCATTACCAGCAGAAACGGTGAATTCGAATACGACGTACTTAAACGACCTCGTAGTGGACACAAGAGTAGACGATGACTACGCCTATATCACGGACAACAGCGCTGTTGATCCAGGTATCATAATTTTCCGTCGTAGTGACAAAAAAGTTTGGAAAGTTCGTGATACAAAGTCAATGTCGTCTGCTTCTGAAGCAACGTCATTCCGCATTAATGGTACATCCGTCAATCTTCCAGTGAACATTGATGGAATTGCTCTAGGGCCGCAGATTACAAATGAAAATGGAAAAATCGATAGAACTGTTTACTATTGTCCACTGTCCAGTTTTCATCTCTATGCTATTAACGCATCAGTTTTACGTAACGAATCAATAAGTCAAAATGACGGTGCGCTGCGTCCTTACGTTGTAGATCTGGGCACTAAAGCTTCTCAAACCGACGGCATGAAAATGGACTCAACGGGTGTACTTTTCTTTGGTCTGATTGGTAATTCGACCATTGCAGAATGGAATACAACAATTGATTTCCATCTTGGCCAACGTACTATCGCACGTGATCCTAATTATATCCAATGGATTGATCGTTTTACATTTGACGATAACGGTAACATCTACGTAGTAATAAACAGACTGTACAACTTCGTGAAAAACCAGGTCAATCCTAATGAAGTTAACTACAGGATTTTGAAGTCACATACGGGATCAAGAAGCTACGTATTTTCGGAGGACTTATCGTCAATGACATCAACACAGCACGACGCAGCCACCGCGCCGACACTTGGTGCTTCACTTTTGCTAATAGCGCTCGCACACCTGCTCGCCTAGTCTTCGAGAGCTCTCTCTCTCGGTCGTGTTTTGATCACGACCCTGACCCTGAAATCCAGTGTTGATTATGCGACAGTTGGACTGATGCGTAACATTACCAAATATTAAAAGTTACCTTGACCTAACGGTCCTCAGTGATAATAATGCGCATGTAGATAGCTTTGTATATTTTATTTAATAAGTAAGACTTGTATATTTAAGATATTACGATACGACCTCTGACCGAGAAGTCAGAGGCTGTAGGCGTGTTAAGGATGAGCAATATGGTTGTAGGCATGCATTAAAAGGTCGGGGACGTATTGCCAAATGCTGCGATGCTTAAACAATGAACATTCCAGCTCCTTCTATTTAATAGTTGAGTTCGCCAATGATCACTTAACCATTTCCATTACTTGCGATAGCATAAAAGTTGTAATAAACGTCTCGTATTTCTGAAATGATACAACTCGGTCCAAGCATTTAAGTACCTATTCGTTATAAAAAGCGAGGCGTTTTTAGACTTAGATACATATCTATGTAAATGTATAATTTAACTATATAATGAATGTAGATTAGTCTGTAATGTAATTTGTATATTGGTGTAAGAATTTATTTGAAATCGTGTAAGTGTGGTGTGAACGTGATCTGTATGTTTGACAAATAAACGTGTTTAACACATTATCGTAATTATTTCAAAATATTTATTCATCTGCGAAGTGTAAACTTGAAGAATATTTGTTAATTTGATATTGCTATTGAACAACAATAGCCTAAACATTTTTTCAAAAATAGATTGATGTAATATTATGTTGACTGTAATGTTAAAATATAAATCGAATGTAATATTTATTAACCTATGTAATATGTTATATGTCTATCGAGTTTAATTCGTCTTTAATTTCAGGTCGTAAAAATCAAAATTATTTTAGGACAGTTTATCAGTTGAAAATAAAAAATTACAAACATTGAACGTATAATTTATTTTATTTTTAGTTTTTTTACCCTAAAATTTATATGGCTATCGAGTATGGTAACTGTGATGAGAAATAATAAACACAAGATTATACACATGTATAATGTATAATACCTGTAGGTATTTGTACATACATACACAGATAACTATAAATATTGATAGATGGACATCACACATATTGTGTACACTAAATAATGTAGGTGTGTTTCTGTTTTGCTAAAGCAATTTTAATGAGTCTCCCACGTTTCAAACAATGTTGATAGGTTACCATAACATGACTGAACGTATTTATTTAAACGAGTTATTGTTTTCACCTATTATTATTAACTTTATAAAAGCAGAGCTACGAATATACGTAATAAATAAATTCTAAAATGAAATCAATATCTACTGAATTAATTCATATTGCCATGTTATACGTTTGTACTTACGTTACTTCTACTCAATTTTAGCATGAATTAATACTTTAAAAAAGCTAAAAAAAATACTTTTATAATTGCTGTACTGAAAAGCAAAAAATAATCATCGGACCATAGTTTTTTCTGTCTAACCCCTTAGCATTTTAAGTGTAATGGCGTGGGGCACTTTTTCTTCAATAAACGATTTTTTCTCATAGGTCCATCATCAGATCCTCGTTATCAGGTGAATTAAAAAAAGACAAAAATGAGCCCAAACTCGATAGGTTTACGACTAGCAATTGAAGGGTTCTCTTATCATATTACTGTATTGTCATCAAAACTACACATAGGTAAGTGCCAAGTTCCATAATGATATAATAAGTAATTATAAGTGGGTGAAATTAAATTCCTGTAATTTCATTACATATTAAGGTCGACTTAATAAAAACACAAAAAACACAAAAAATTGGTGAAGTGTGCAAACAAGAAGGTTTTGTAGTCATACTTACTAAGATTCTTCAACTTTGTTCGTTCTGTTAAAAACAGTGCATCCAATTTTTCACTCTTTGTTGCAGTCCTTTATTACGGCAATGAGGCGTTGAGATATAAACTCTCCTCGACAATGAGGAGATTGATTAGCGGAATGTCGCAAAACTAACTAAACTAAGGAGCGATTTTTCAGTTTCAGTTTATATTTATATTATTATATTTTCTTACATTTTAAAGCCTGGATTTCCAGTCTTTTCTGAATCATCGCCCCCTTTAGAAGAGAACAAAAGTTTTAACGCCCCAAGTTCCTAATCCATAATAGTTTATTTTACATAAAATATTAAAACATTGTTTATAGGTGAAATCTTGTAATTGGCCTTGATTTAAACTTGTATGTAAATTATCTTTAGTTGTTTTAGGCTGTAAGGTTTCCTGAAGAAATAAAAATAAAAAAAAATAAAAAAATATTATCTGTACCTTTTTTTTAACGTCAGGAAATGCATTACGCATCCAGTCCCTTGCACGGGGTGGCGGGAGGGTATGTGACACTCCTCGGCTAAAGGATGCTAGGCCGAGTTTACTTACTAAAACCTGACGGTGTTCTTCCTCGAGGGCCAATGTGCTGGAATAACGGGAAGCACTTTCGCATTGGTCCGTCGCCCCAGCGGCGTACGGGTAGGTTACTACCCTACCCTTTTGGTGGGCGCACGGGAACACCGCTCACACCATCCCGATTCCTTTGGCATGGGATGCGTTTCCCCGAAGGACACCCCAGGCCTAAAATTGGCGGCATCTGCACCCCGCCTATACCATATCATCTGTACCTAATTTAACTGTTTATTATCTATTAATAATCATAAAGCAGAAATTAATGAAACGATAACCAAATGTTTATAAATAAAATTGTTTATTAAAATGTTAAAAATGAACACAGAATCAATAAAATATAAAAGAATCTTTATTTATTTGACCACCCCTCTTGACCACCTCAATACCCCTATTTGCCTCTGGATCCGCTACTTGTACTTCAACGTCTATGGGGGCCCATGAAAGACTCCGGCGCCAATTGGGGG
Source organism: Zeuzera pyrina (assembly GCA_907165235.1). Classification (NCBI taxonomy): domain Eukaryota; kingdom Metazoa; phylum Arthropoda; class Insecta; order Lepidoptera; family Cossidae; genus Zeuzera; species Zeuzera pyrina. Next base: position 10,157,664 of record OU015626.1, on the reverse strand, counting down.
ACGGTATCGCTCCCGTTCTGTGTCTCTATCTAATCTATGTTTATGACGGGCAACTATTTTTCTCAGGAAATCCACTTCTCGACTAGACTATAAAACATGGTTAAAACTAATGTAACAATAGTCTCATTATAAAAGACCTAACTAACGGCAATATTTTAATAATTGGATTTTCCTACCAATTATCTTAAAGTACCTTAAAGTTTGTCAGAATTTTTTACCCCATAGCTAAAAAGTTAGCGTAGGAGGGGACACTTTTTACGACTTTAGCGCATGTCTCACTGACTTAAACAAAAATAGTCATTTTGAAACCTCAATATAATTTTTGAAGACCTAAAGATACCCCGCACGCGTATAGTGGAATTTTTTTCGTCCCTCGGTTACGGTTATGCCTGGAGTGCTACCCCTAATTGTATGTATTTCGTAATTTCACTACTTATACCATTGTATAGCGATTTATATGATAGAATACATCTTCTAAACAACAACAAACTCCGAGTAAAATTGATGTCACCTAAGGACAAACCGACGGGCAGACGGTCAGGACTAAATTATAATGGTCCTGTTTTAAGCCATTTAGTTACAGAACCCTGACAGCGAGGCTGTAGAAAAACCATATCTTCGTATATATGTATAAATGACTACCTGAACAGACAGACAAACCGAGTTCTTAATTGTCTACGGAATCGGAAATGTTGTTAATTTGAGTGTTAATTTATTGTAAAAGAACAGTCAGACAACCTCAGTTCTCAGTTGTCTACTCGTACATACGGAATCCGAAAAAGACGTACATTAATGAGCGACAAACAGTAAAAACAATGAAATCAAAAACTAGTATGTTTAGATTTCTCCGATGTTAATTTGGTGATAATGAGTACCGTTAAGTAGGTAGAGTTTGACATCTGTCGCTAATAAACCGGTCGTAATTATTTATACTGATCCGTACATCCGGAACTGATTGGCCAGTTTTCATCAAACACTTTTTGTTCGTGTATAATATTATTGATGATAATGTATGTAGGTAGCGTTGGATAGAAAGTAAACGCATGTCTTGAATGAAAGTTGCAATAAAATTTTTTTGGAATCGCAACGTTAATTTGTTATTTTATTTGCTGAACGCTTTTAAAATACGAAATATCATTCAAACGTCATAGCATTCTTAATCCTCTATGATATGACTAATGAGATCATCTATGAATCGGTTGTTGATCAATACAGACAATAAATAATTAAATCTAACGAGTTAGCCATATACGTATGTAGATACAATATGATATTGCATCTACAATTAAGCAAAAAAGTGATTCATTTTCAGCACCTACGTAAAGCCGTGCGTTTTACGGGCGTTAAACCCAAAACTGGGCTATTGGGCTGCAGTCAATTATGTAATTTCCGAGCTGTTAGACCCCATTGCAGTGTTAACGTAATGAATATAACAAGCACATGTTAACGTAGGAATCTTTTTCACTACTCCTCACCTAAATTAGACTGAATAATACGCTCTAGTCTATCAGACCTGTTCAGTCCGAAAAAATCACCTGCCCTTCGATATACGCTTATAAGTTTTGATACAACAACACTCATAAGATTTGAACTCATCTGAATCCACTTTAATAAAGTAAAGTAGAAGTAAAAGCTCAAAGGATACACTTTTATTTATTAACCGTGACACAATGTTTTAACCAATCCTTCAGGCACGGTTTTTTTCATGTTATGCTTGCTTATCTTCTCGCGCAAGTTAATCGCCGGCCAAGATATAGAACTTACTATATATAAAGATATAGAGTATTATAATATAGTATCATAATATGGACCAGTAACCAATCACTATACTAATCTGGTGTAAGAAAAGTAACTAAAAGTAGTGTCAAGGATATTAACTTTAGGTATACTTAATTGTATTGTGCCTCGATGTTATGTCTATAATGTACATAATTACTATTCATAAATAGTTACTCCTTATTTATCTATTCGTCGCAAAAACTTGGCTTTCATGGCCAGTATTTTGATGTCACAGACCATAAATGATAAATACCTATATAAACGGTTTCTCTGTTTAACTTGTTAGTGCCATTCAATTGTATTAAATATTTACATTACATGGTAACAATGTTGTTTTTAATCAGCTATATTTGTCACAGTACTATTAAATTGTATATATTTAATCTCTGTAACAAAAGCAAAGCTGCTTAAAAATTCAGTCACTAGGTCAATTTCCATTGGGACATGTTAAAAACAATCTCTACAATAAAACTTTCTCAAACGGATTACCCGCTGTGATATTGTGAAGCTACCAATAACCGAATCATGCGTACACGGATATTCTATTACGTGTATAATATAATATTACATTTTTGTAATATTTTTTCATTTTATTGCGTGTATATTATGAAGAATGAAGAAGTATTACTTATATAATTTCCTATATTTCATTTTGGAATTAGTTATAAATAACACAATATCTGACAACCTCTAAACCTCTATAACCTCTAAATAAGAAACTAATAAAAAAAACTTACTAAAAACCTAATAAGTGCTATCTACACAAGGATTATTGGGCTCGACCCGGAGAAGTCAACTTTGAAAACTTTTTTCTTTATTTTATCTCAACTTCGAATATATGTATTGTTTTATTGACCAACATTGAAGGAAGGTTATCTTTACTCCGGGTACATCTGTCTCTTGCCTGTGGGTTGCTGACTTCGACTTGAACAAGTCGACATAAAGTTATTTTTATACTCTGTCTCGACCCTGAATATATTTTAAACTGATTGACCGACGCTGAATTGAGAGTCTTTCTTCACCTTCACACGTGTCTTTCACTACAAAGCAACTACGTCGCGTGAATGTAGCGGAAGTAGTGCTCTATTGCAATCCTTACATCTTTGAGATAATAATTATGGCGTAACAATATACATGTAATCCATAGGTTTATGTATAAATGTATATCCTCACGCTTTATCCCTAATGGGGTAGTCAGAGAGGATAGAATGCCAAACACCGCGATTCTTACTTCTCTCGGCTCCTCAAACCTTATTTCATAGCAAAATAATAACCATTATCAAATCATTATACTATAAAAAACTGTACAACACGAAAGATCATTTATATTCACCAATTTAATTCACTGCTACTATTACTGTATCTTATTATTACATTCAAAATAAAAGTAACGCCTATGAACATACGAAGACTAGATATAACTTTCATCCGCGGCGTCGCTCACTTATCGATGGCATTAGACAGCCTATAATTTTGTTGAAATTTGAGATTGTCGATTCCGTAATTTTCGCCTGAAAGCAAAACAAAATGCAACGTTTCGTTTTTGTAATGTTATAGAAATTTTCTTTGCTAACTGTCCTTAATGTAAAACAATTGTGCTATCAAGGTGCAACCACAATTTATTACATATGTATTATGTATATTACATTATGTATATAGGCAGTATATAATGAATACTAAATGGTAACCAGTTGTATTTACATTATTGAATAATATTATCTCTGATACATCATAACTATAAATATAAATTAAAACAATACAAAATATGAGAAGAGATGCACAGTACTGTACAGGTACAAAAGGCAGTACGGATACAGCGATGCCACCAAAGAAAAATACAATTTATATAAAAAATACAGCGTACCTATACATATCTGTTTATTCATAGGTATATATAAACACGTATATACATACATAATATACAATAATGATACTAAATATAACGATTATAGACACATGAAATGTCATTAATTACACACCCATCTCATATTATGTTCAAGGAAAATTAATTTAAAAAGTTACTGCATTAAGCCTGCTAAAAGTCGGAATACACCTGGCGAACTCCTGTAGAGCGTACTACAAACAAATATCTCGAAAAGAGAAAGAATTTAAATAGAAATTGGAAATGTGAGTAGTTATATTAAGGGTGAGAGATCAGAAAAAACGTTAAAAAAAACGAGGAAATCCGAATCCATAGGAGATACAGAAAAACCGTCTTAGGAACTATTGGGTCTTTTTTATAAAAACCATTTTGGTATTATAAACTTTTTGGTCAAGCGTGAGACATCCATGAAAATTGTAAAAATAGTAAAAAAATTTTTAATGCAGATCTAAAACTAACTAAAGAAAAAACTACCCAAAAGGTGCCAGCGGAATCCAATTACTAAGCGCCTACGCCATTTGTCCGTTCATCCGTCTGTCTGAATCTTTGAACTTTTGAATAGGTAGCCGATTGAATATTTTCACAGAATAGATGTTATTATGGAGGATATCCTAACGAATAATTAATAAAAATAAAAAGCAGATAATCAAAGGGGTCCCATACAAGAAACGTGATATTTCAACGTCTTTTTTTGTTTTTGCTCTGTCGTAAAAACAGTAATACATACATACAAGCATCAAACTTCGTGTGATTATTAACGTATGTGATATTTATAGTGCAACCTCTAAAGTAAAACTACATATATGAAAAAAGCCCGTCTGTGTCGGGATCACGCTAAAAGATCACGAAGTTAATGAAAGAAAACACGTTTTTTATATAGAACGACGCCCTTTGTGTGCAATGATAGCTAAACGGATGCATATCATTCGAAATTTTTCGTAATCATGATAGAGCACAAGCAACGCAACTCTATTAAAATAAGCAAATGAGTTTATTTACTTGATTTGTTATCACAATGACAATTCAGTCAGCGGTCAGCAGTCAGGTGACGACTCCTCAAGCGTGAAGGTCGAGAGGTTCTGTCCGAATCGATAACTGCTTGTCGATCGGCGATACACAATAAAGTCATTGACATACAAATTCTAGTCTGTAATTATATCTAGTCTGTTGTTATATAGGTAAAAATTTTATCGAACAATTATTTTTCAAGTCTAGTAATTAATCATTTATGTATATTAAGCCCTAGAAAAATACTAAAACTATTTTTATATAACATTTTTCGTTTGTATTGTAAAATCTATCATCATCGTCTTATCTCTCTTTTTGAGCTCCTAGACTAACACCAAAACTAAACCTCTTATTAATTACTATAACTCGTTTAGGTGTCAGCTGTTTGTGTCAAAATACTCTGAGAAAAACAACAGTGCCAGACACAAAGTGCCAGACGAGGCAGCTCTATTAATATTTCGTTTCAGAATACTAAGGAGGAAATTGAGTTAAAAAAGTATTGTGCGTATTGAGGAGCCAAAAGAATCAAGAATTTCGTGCAGATCACAGAACTTAGTACTGAATATTGATAAAAACATAACAATTTGTGCGTGAAGTAACATATTATGCATGTTTGTAGGTACTAAACCGAAGACATCGTAAAAAAGTGATTTTTCGTATATCTAATATAATCCGGTCAGTTACGTAAATTGTTGTTGTGGGTAATTGTGATCAAACAATTCACTGGGTTCTCTATTTAATTTTTAATTTACACTTTACGTCTGCGTAATACGGACTAATTTTATCGAGTAAGTGCGAAATAACAAAATGGTTTCCTTTAATTGTGCCAAACGTTTATTGCTAAAAAGTATTTCGTGTTTTGGTGTGTCCAATGCGATTGAGGAAATAAAAATCTTAACAGTTTTTACTTTTCAATGGCTGCGCCCGGAAAACATTATTTTGTTCCGATTTTCGAGTCTACATTTTGATATTTTCAGTTTTAGTATTATAATATCAACCGTTGTAATTATCGTGAACTGCATCCAATAAGGTATACATGTAGGTAAAAGATGCACTGGTCTTCTTTACTACGTTGTTTCATGATTAAAACACCAATTTTGATTGAGGTTTTGTGTCACGTACAAACTTTAAAAGGCATTGCGCTTCTTTGGACGCTTTTAATTATTATTAGGAATTACTTTCGAAATAAAGTCTGTTCAAAATGTGTATCAACATCTGAAATTTAAATGAAATGCAGCCTCGCAAGACAAGACAACAGTTTACTACGTTTTAACATGAAAATAAAGAAGATAGATATATTATAATGTATTCTGTTTATTTTGACTCCTCTTTTACACTAAAAAGGGGATTAGTTAAACTGACCTGATTAATGTTATCGTTGGTGGGTACGTCACAAGTATGACGCAATTTCCTACGTCAAAGGTCATTTGAAAACTTTGTTTAAGTTACATGGTATTACATAATTTATCTGTGTTATTACCTTACACAATACCTACTTTATAATCAAATATTTACTTAGCCTTTATGTTTTCAATTAGTTAACTTATACATTAAACTTAAGAAAAATCCTTTTCTTTGCTTCAAGTACATATCAACGTAAGTAATGGACCATCACGAACATAGTATACTTATGTTAATTATACTTTATATATTTAAGCTTTTAGGTATATAAAGTAATCTACGGCAGTATATAACTTGATTAGATTTGAACTTAAATCTCTTTTCAACCGATTTCCAAAAAAGGAGGAGGTTCTCAATTCGGTTGTATGATTTTTTTTTTATGTTTGTTACCTCATAACTCCGTCATTTATGAACCGATTTGGAAAATTTTTTTACGTTTGGTAGGTAATACTTCAGAGGTGGTTCCATTTAATTTCACAAATATTGGAGCTTGATACACTACATAACACGACCTGGTTATAACCTTTATTTATATTAATGATTCTCTTGTATATCGTTGCGCTCCGGAATTAGAATGAAGTTAATTGCAGACCTGCCCTAGATATGTATTTAGGTCAAGATCACTCAAAAGGATGAAATAAAAAATTTTTATTAAAAAAAATTAAACCGCCTTCAAAAAAGCACTGAAAAGTATGAAATAACTATCCCTTACGGATCGAAACTTAAGTACAAAAATAACTTTATAAAAATACGATACAAATACCCATATAATTAAATTTGACAGTTATTGAAGTCGGTGCCAAATCAATGTTGGATAACGGAAAGTCTATTAGTTTAGTAGGCTTGTCACCGACTTCAGTAACTGTCAAATTTAATTATATGGGTATTTGTATCGTATTTTTATAAAGTTATTTTTGTACTTAAGTTTCGATCCGTAAGGGATAGTTATTTCATACTTTTCAGTGTTCTTTTTCGAAGTCGGTTTAATTTTTTTATAAAAGTTTTTTTTTTGTAACATCTTCAAGTATGCGCGTATGTTTACGAGTTTTGGACATAGGCACCTGTCCAACTATATATAGGCTACACGGTGTAGCCTATACCTAATATTTTTGGTGTAGCCTACACCGAAAATATTATTTACTTTTCTTGTGGCTTTAAGTTGATACGTTCCTGAAATTAATTAGTTAATTACATCTGATGTGAAAATGTATAAATTGAAACATGATGTGGTGATGTGTAGGTAGGTACATTGTACATTGACCCGTCATTGTTGTAAATTGGAAAATCAACGGTGCGACAACCTGCCTAAATAAAAAGATATAATTATAGAGTTTTTGCTCATTCAGAGATTGGTCATAGCGAAGGAGGTCATTGCTGGTCATAAATAGACCTTCCTAATTAAATCTACAAGACGTCGGATAAAATTATTTTATAAATCTAATTATCAGCGCAGTAATCCGCGAATATATTCATGGAATGTCATGGAATAATCGTCACAAAAAAAGGCAGGCCTGTGAAAACCAATGCCATTGTTTCGATTCATGGTCAAGTATTATATTAACGACAACTATTGTTGTTTTTGCTGCGACAGATTATTATTGATGCTTCTGTCATAGTATCCATGAAATTATCGTTTTACTACAATAGGAAATTATTTACACGCTATAAAGCAAGACCAAGGTTTATTAAAAAACGAAAACGAACACTGAAACGAATCTCGTAATTTTGTCTGTAAGGTATGGACTAAAACTTCTTGTATAAAAATTAAACCATTGTGTTAACAATTGTGTGTTTACAGCTGCAGTATAAGAATTTAAATTACTTTTTGATAAAAAGTTTGTGATCAGACGTAGTCCGTCTTTATTAATGTGTTTTTATGTATATATTATATGTTAACAGTTTATGTCGACTGTATATTATGTAATTAGACAGAAGTATACGATATATTTTTATATGTATGCATATGTTCATAATTTATTAATAATGTTTTTAAACTTTCACGGCTTGTACATATATACTACATTACAATTATAAATAAATGGCTCTATATCGTATTAAAGCGACGCATTGATAAACAATAATTTAATCCAAAATAGACCTTCTGGTCTATGTAAAGTGCGCGCGCTAGCTTACGAAAAATACGAAAAAGTAGTTATTTTCATTTATTTTAAAAACTATAACTAATTTTAAAAAATCCAACTGTCATTTTGAAAAATATGTTTAGATTAAAACTATACAGAAAATGTAGAAACATAAATCGGTCCCGTTACTTCTAAAATGTAAATCTCTGTTTTAAAAGAGGTTTCTTTGATTTTTTTTGTGTTACAAAAGTTAACCAATCGTGTATCGCAACTGTCAAAATAAAGTCAATGAAATAAAAAATCAGGTTACCAAATATCACTTTCATACGTTCTGAAGGCAATTAGAAAAATTGAGATCCCCACCATCAAAATTTGTAATGCGTCGCCTTAAAAGTATACTGTTTTTAAGGTTCCATACCTCAAAACGGTAAAGCAGAACCCTCGTAGGATTACTTTTTCGTCCGTCCGTGTGTCCATCCGACCAGTCAAGACCCTTTATCTCAGGAACACCGATCTTTATAATTCTTTCGAAATGTAAAAAATTCAAGCTTCTAAGTTAATGCAATCAAAAGATACGGCCATTTATGAATCAAAACGGAAACCTGTAGAGTACTTCCCGTTGATATAGAATCATGAAATTTGGCTAGAAGTATAATCGGCAAGAATTGTTGGCTCTAACTAAACATTCACAAGCCGAGTGGCCTGACGGCATAATTACAGCAGCAGCAGGAGGGTGCTGAATGAATGTGCTCCTGAGTTGTGTCCCGTACTGACGCGTCTTTTCACACTTTCTAAATCTACGATGGAATTCTTACTTACGATGGGAGCAGTCCTATATTCGCGGAAGATGGCCCATGTACATCCTATATGAAAGAAGAGGGCGATGGATCAAACCTGTTAAATTTTAGGCCGATTGCTATAACCTCCCTTCTCCCTAAGGCCATGGAGCGTATGATAAACACGCAGCTCTTATAGTATCTAGAAGAGCATGACGTAATCAGCGACCGACAATACGGCTTTCATCATCATCGCTCTACAAGTCAACTTGTAGTATACTTCACGTACCGATGGGCTATTGCCGTTGCCAGCAAGGGTGAGGCGTTAGCAGTCAGCTTAGACATGGCGAAGGCCCTCGATCTGGTCTGGCATCGGAGTCTTCTTTCGAAGTTGCCATCATATGGACTACCAAAGGGTTTTTTTTAACATAACCGGGCGCGAACATTTCAATTTCACTTGCGAGAGTGAAATCCCTGCCGGTGGCAAAGGGTATGATGGTAGAAGATGGCCGTGGGCACCATATCGAAAAATTTCTCTGAACACAGTCCATTATACAAGCGATATAACATACACGCGGAGGCGAAATCACACCTCAAATTTAAATGTTCGAGACCGCTTGTAAGCCTGGGAACGTCGACAAGTCCCACAACTCGCCTTTCAACTGAGTCAAAAGGAGCAAGCTGGTATGTAGATGCTTCCGACCATAGGTGACAGCAGTACTTCATATGGGGCTGAACTTGCGACTTATACAATAGTAGTCTCTGTCCTGAAGTGAAATACCGCTTAGCCCCGGAGAGCACACCGAGCTTTTTGAACGGCAGCCTGACCTTGTCTTCCAAATGACTTCGGAATTTAAGGTCGCGAGAGATGACCCAATACTCTCAGATCCCAATACTCTCAAACGTGGTAAGTGTTTTGGAACTGTAGAATCAAAGCAAATGGTTTTTTTTTTTATGGTGAATGGACAAACTTGTGTCTTAGTGGGGTTAAACTGAACTAAGTTCCGTCGTCCCCAATCGGAGACTCTAACCAGAGTGTTTTCGATTTTAGACATAAGTTCGTCGCGCCTTACATTCACTACGGATTGAGGGATATTTGCTCTACCTGTGCAATAAGCATCGCCGTTGATGTCACCCGCAAAGCAATGTACCTATAGGTATACCGTTAATACATGACATCATTGATATGCAGTAGAATCAGCGTCAGGGACAGCACAGAACTTTGTGGCACCTTTAATATTCCTGTTATCAGAGCAACTACTGTTCTAATGCATCTGTCAGACAAAAAACTGGCTATTATAACAAATTTTTCACGGATGTATAGAAGGTCTCGAACGCCAAAGTAATACTAGAGACAATGAACACGTGAAAACCCGATTACTTTGGATATATTTTATCATGAGAAATAAGAAGTACTCCAACTTGTTATGCAGGGAAATACTATAGAAAGACGAAGACAAGGAAAATCGATCCTGGATAAGGAGCCTTCGAGAATGGTTTGATCTGAGTACTAAGTCTGTCTCGGACAGGGGGTACAAAAATAAAAATCGCCATGACGGTAACCAACCCCCGATAGGAGAAGGCACGTTAAGCAGAATAAGGATCTCGTATCTATAATATACTCGTACCTTAGTGCGATAAACTAACAACCTGTCGCTGTGGGATTCCATTTTGTTATCTTTACTAAAAATGGCGTTATGATGAGTTTTTGTCGCACACTCTGGCCACTGCGAAAGAGAAATATCCAAACATTGTTTGTTCTAAAATGCTGTTTTATTATTATCATGTAAAGCAAAATTAAAAATAAGCGAGTATAAAATAAATAATAAAAAACATATTAAAATATTTTGGAAAAATATCATTACTTGTCGCAATATGGTAATAATAAGGTTCTAAAAACACACTGAGTGCGCCGATACTTAGAGTATATTTCAGTGTCCGACCGAACCAGGATTTTCAGCCGAAACCGCGAATATTTGGCCTCGATCTCGGTTTCAGCCGAAACCGAAACTTATTTAGACATGTTAAGATTTACATTTATCACGTTTTACACGTACACAGACAGTTAACTCATGTTAAATGAAATAAAAAACAATATTTGAAGTATGTAACAAAAAATATAACAGAATTGCTCAACAGAAAGCGATTAAAATTACGTAAATTCAACTCAATTCAATCGCGCCGACCGGTGAACTCAATTGGCGACAACACGAGCCATGAACTCACCCGAAGTTAGCCGAACGACGTGCGACAATTCACGAACACTTAGTTTCGAAGCGGCCGAAATTTCGGTTTATTTTTGGCCGAAACCGAAGCTATGGCGGAAACAACATTATTTGGTCAAAGGTGACCGAAGCGGAATCTTCGGTCGGTCTATAATATTTTTGGGACCTTACTGGCTCACAAACATAAAATAGTGTACAAAATAAATCATAGATACTTACTACTATGTACTCTCAGGTTGATTATGTCTTCTACCGCGTCGGAAAGTAAAACGGGGGTTGCGGGTTCGATTCCCGCCCCGAGTCTGGGTGTTTATGTATTATATCTATTTATTTACAAAAGAAAAAGTATATAAGTAGTATATCAGTATATCAGTTGTCTAGTACCCACAACACAAGCGCTGTGCTGCTTACTTTGGGACTAGATGGCGCTATGTGAAATGTCTGAAAATATAATTATTATTCTTATAGAGTAGCCTCGTGACAAAGGTTAGAATTCTCAAACAGTTGTCTCGCTTCGTAGTTTAGTCGATTATTACATAAAATCAACGTAAAGTTGGAAATAGTTCATTGCTAAACAATTGCATGATCACTGAACCATGTCTGTCTGCTGCTCTGAGATTGATATTTATTTTTAAAATAAGACTAATGTAAGTATATAGCACATAATTACGTAAATTATGACAGAAATATACGAATTCTAATACTTAGAATTTTTCTAATACTTACGCAAGCTTACAAGAATTTTTTTGTTACATTGCCCAAATCGAATACATTTTATAGGGATTATTTATACTGGATTTAATCAAGTACCTAATCGTTTCTCTTGAGTCGTTAAACAACTTCTAAAACTATTTTTTTTTATAAATGTGTATCTCATTGTAGTATGAAACATTTACACTTTACGCACATGACTTTCTTATTGATCCCACGGTAGTTTGATGAAGAAATAACAGGGCGCGCCTACTACTACTTGAATTAAGAGAAAAGCTCTCAATCATCAATTAATATGTATAGTATCAATATCAAGTAATATGGGCCGGCGTCATGTCGAGACGAAACAACCCAAAACTGTACAAATGACGCCGTCTCTCGCTTTTGTAGTTGACATATAGGTAACACAACGTATTAATGTAAGAGTATGACTAGTGTTTCTGATGTATTTTTGGCTCATGTTTAGAGTACACACTAACATGTAATTTCTGGCCTTTTATTTTTCGTTCATATCTTTCAATGCCCATCGTTCGATGGCTAGAGTTGAGCCTCGGGGTTATTACCTAAAAATTTGCAAACAGCGACGGCCACGCGATCACTACGCGGCATGTGATAATTGTAATAAAAAATTGGTATCGTATATGACGATGGCATATCTATTATTCTATGACCATAAATGCACTTTTCACGGATGATTTAGCGCCACTATACAAATTACATTACACAAATTCTCGTTTTGACAGCAGATATCGCCGCGATATTGGCTGTCGCATGCTGTCTGCGAGTTACGTAATAAGCGTGCCTATCGGTTTCATGGATGTTCAAAATATTAGTACCTAATAAACAAAAATAAAATACAGTTGTGTCACTTCCATGAAACTTGTAATTTTGGCTCGTAGCTTCATTGAAATGTACTTTTCTGATCGAATTACTTTATTACTATTTACTATCATTTTCTTAATACACTATTAAATTTGTTTTTATGCAGCGATTTTGCGCGTTCGGAGAGCGCAAAGACAGTGCCACTTGTAGCGCGAAATACCTATATCTCTTTTACGTTGTGCGCAACCAGATCAATGATGTGGCGAAGCATTTTCCTTGGAATATAATAGTTATTTATGATACTAGTGCGATAAGTTGGTTTTTATAAACGAGTAGAAGAACCATAGTCACGAGTTTGTAAATACCATTTTGCGCACGTGTGTTATATACAACATTTTTCAATACATTTGCGAGAAAACAGTACAATAGGTAAAGAAACAAAATTTTTCATTAGACTATATTTAATAGCAAATAAGAAGTTATAAGTCCCTACTCTGGGAAATTAATTGTAAAATTTGAACAATTATTGAAATTCAGTGAAATTTGCTGCTTTGGAAGCTTAACTGACTGATTGACATTATTACTTTCACACGTACTAGTATTATGTTGAATGAGAGAACGTGGCATAAACGTCGGTTACGACGGCGGTGGCGGCGGATCTTGCAGCGGCAGCGACGGCACCTAGCTGGACGTTTTCGCGTAAGCAGAAGAGCGCGGTTCCACAGCATTATTTATATTTATACGTTGTCGCCTATTTCAATTTAGAGCGCCATCCTCCGTGGCGTTTCATGTAATGATATCGGCTCCGGAATTCGCTAGTAATATTGCAGAGGTTCCTCTGAAGCTGTGACCGGTATAACTAGCCGGATTTTCCAATTTCAAGAACATGGCTATTTCTTTTGGTACACTACCAATTTTGTTAACGCCAACAACTTGCCGCATGCATTTACTGTTTTGGTACTTCTGAAAGAATCTGTTACTATTTGCGTTTTTAAATTATTAGAGCTTGATACTTTTTGACAATTGCGTAAAACTCACCATGTATGGTGAATGTACGAGGGATTTTGGTTTTTGTGTCAGGTATGTCAGGTATCAGGATGAGTGGTATGATGTGTGATGACACAGTGGTAAACTGCCTATTGTACGCTGACGATGCTGTGCTTATAGCACCATCAGAAGCAGAGTTGCAGACACTATTAGTCACGTGCATGAAAAAAGAATGTGAAGTGAAAGGATTGAATATGAATGTGAACAAAACTAAGGTTCTGGTGTTTGAAAGGGTAGCGATACAGACGAAATGTGAGATTTGGGTACATGGAAAATGTCTAGAACAAGTGAATGAAATTGTGTATCTGGGGAGTGCGTTTTTGAGGAATGGAAGATGTGAGTTGGATGTGGAGAGACGGGTAGCAGTTGGGAATAAAATGAACTGTGCTCTGTCCGCATTAGTAAGCAGTGTGAATATATCTAACACTGCTAAAATGGCCATCAACAATGCAGTGTTGGTGCCACCTTCCGTACGGTAGTGAGGCCTGGATATGCCCGAAATTGAGTGAAAGTATGATAAATGCGGTAGAAATGCGATCTCTCAGAAATATGTGCGGTGTCACTCTTGCGGACAGGATAAACAATGAAGGAATGCTTAGATTCCTTAGATGGTTCGGGCACTTAGAAAGAATGAGTGATGAAAGACTGACGAAGAAAATCTACAGAGCGAAAGTGAGAGGTAAAAGAAGCCAAGGAAGATCAAAGCTGACTCATGAAGATCAAATAGCCAGAGTGTTAGCAGACGGAAATGTCAAAAGCACTCGCATACCTAGGCGAAAATGTGTGAGGAGAATGATGAGATTTAAGGAAGCGAAAGGGGTATGTAAGGACCGCGACGCGATGTGTGTGCGTGTGTGTGTGGGTGTGGATGTTAGTGGGTGTAGGTGTGGGTGTGGGTCTGGGTGGGTATAGGCGTGGGGGTGTGTGGGTGTGAGTGTGAGTGGGTGTGTGTGTGTGTGTGTGTGTGTGCATCGCTCACATTTATGTTGGCTAATTCTTGTCGTTGCACGCCCCAGACATACCAAATATTAATATAGCAAATAAGTATGTAAGTGTCTACAAACAGGCTTAAAGTAAAGTTTTAAAAATGTACCTTAGTTACTAAATATTTTTCATCGTTATAATAGCCTACGTTAGCTGTGAATACTTTTCATTTCTTGCTTGTATAGCCATCTGACTGTCGTGTCGTTTCAAAAATATATGTAATTTTATGTATTTTATTAAATCGATGTCATCATTGGTTTTTAGAGCTTTTTAACATCGAATATATTTGACCACATTGAGGACGGCTTATACTTCACACGTAATTCATTGAAATAAGTCATCAAAACATTTTCAGAGAATGATTGAGTATTCTTTCGAGTCTTCCATGGTACAAAATTATTGTAAATCATTAAATATCTGACTCGCGATTTTGGCGACAAGAGAACATTTTCCACAATTTGTGCCTCATTCAAGATATCAGCGGGTTATTCACAAACGTCGGAAACTCACGTTTTGTCTATACGCGATTCACAAATCCGAAATTGTATTATATTTATATTATATTATATATCATATTATATATAGTCGTATTCACAAATCCAAGCCGTCGGATTGAATTTATGCTTTCCGACGATCGGCCTTTCCGCCACGGAAAGTTTCCGATGTTTATGAATAACCCCCCAGGTGGAGTAGATTCCATATTAATATCGGTTTCCTCGCTTGAACTCATATTATTATTCTGTTTATAAATATCAGTCGGAAAGTCGCAACAACCTTTGACGTTTCTAATATGAAAATGGCGCGCATTTGCAATGGCGCCACGCGCGCGTGATGAAAATTAGAACTACATCTTTCGTCTCATTTTCTCTTTAGTATTAAAGTGAGACAAACGTAATGAGCAAAAACGCTTCCAAGGAATTTCGATCAGTCAGCCTATTTATTCTCGTAATGTGAAACTCCTTGGTGGAATTCTTATATATTTTAATGGAAATTGAAAAAAAAGCCGTAAAGGATACGCACGGCACACTCACGGCGCTATACAACGGAGTATGCGGTAAAACAGGTACTTAGGTAAGAGTATCTATTTTACCACTGATTCCGTTGTATGGTGCGTAATTTTTAACTTTCGAACAATGTATACAGACTTAGTAAATTCTTCTTTTAAGCAAATGTGTTGAAAACAAATATGTCTCGTCGATCCGCCCGACTTGTCATTATGTAATTCGTTGGGCATATCATAATATTATTTGACCGCTAGTTAATAAGTAATTTCATGAAACGGTGGCGCTTCACGACTACACCTTGATTTGTTCAATTCCACCATTATACCAAGACATATACGTACATACGAAGGCTATTATGTATAGGCTATACGAAGCTTAACAAATTACTAATGAATTTTTGAATTCTCAATTTGTTCTCTATTTCAGTGTTTATAGAGATCAAATATGCTTTAAGTTTTCATTGTGATGAAATTATTGAACTTAGCGTTCTTAGCGCTTTTGAAAAACAGATCTGATACGTCATTGATGTAACACCATTGTATCACAAAATTTACTATTTTTTATTTCATTCATTTCAAAAGACCAGTTTTTTATATGTGGCCAGTTTTGTTTTTTTTATATGTGGCCAGTTTTGTTTTTTTATATGTGGCCAGTTTTGTTTATTTATATATGTGGCCAGTTTTGCTTAAAAACGTCAAAGGAGTATAATTTCTTATGTACGTACATTAGTACAAATGCTTTTTTTTGTTCCTCGATGCCTGATGTACTATTTCAGTAGTTTATCATGATATCATTATTATTACATCAAATGAACAAAAGTGTGTTGTTCGAAATTAAAACAATTTCCTCATGGTTCGTAACTGTCCGCTACAGATTATATCTACATATCGTTTTACTACACGTTGCGTGACCAGCCTAACCACGTCGTATGCAGTGTAATATTGTGTAGCTAGTAATAATTCACTGTTTTGTATTTTTTAAATTTCTCTAAGATTAACTTGGGCCTTTTTATAATAGAAATTATAGAGTAATTTGACCAAATGGTTTACAATCTTCTATACAAAGTATTATTTAAATCTACTATATTTTCAAAAAGTCAACAATATTATCACTTTATGTTTTTTATAGACTACATTGTACAAGAGTTTATTGTAGAGATATTAAAATAGTTTAAATAGTCTCAGCCTTTGACAGATAACAGGATAAGATATTTTGAACCAAATATTCAATGCAATCTCTGTACACAATGAATAAAATCAGTAAAACACGGTGCAAGGCTCGATTCCCAAGTGAGTCAATTTACAAAATTTTTTTTTTAAATAGCCATTTATTTAACCTTGAGTACAGACTTTCCCTAAATCGGCACCAACAAGTGATTACTTATATTGTCGATAAATTAAGAATAGATTAATGATTAGGAAAAGTGTTTGGACCAAACCACTCCCTTGTAAGCTAGGGTAATAATATTTCATAAAACAACAAGATGATAATCCAAAATTATTTAATGTTATTATAACTTTACAAAACAGAAAATGGAATTCCATATTGAAATCTACTAACATCAGACCACGTGGTCACTATAAACCAGTGTAAAACACGCTATTTTTAAGAAAATCAATACAAACTACGTCTGACGTAAAAAATAATAGAGCACTAACTTGATTCGTTACCAGACGTTCAATGAAAAGTTAATTTCTAATTCACGCTGTGTTTTTCGAAGGTCGACACATTTTCAGCACTGTTAGTGCTGTGCTAACAAAATGACGAGACGAATTGCTCAAAACGGAAGGTAACAATAGAGACAAAATAAAGCGACTTTTTATCTTATTATAAAAAGTGTTGTTCACCTTATCTATTTGCTCTCCTAAATTAGAGATTTGCTTATTTCACGTATTGAAATAAAAATGAAATGAGAATAAGAGAGGTGATATTTAGTTTTGGTGCTTCCTTCTAGTTCAAAGCCTATTGATTCCAATATACAAGTGTATTCAATACACTGTGTATTCAATAAACATATTAAACGCAAACATAATATTTAAGTTATATTTACACATCTACTGAATAATTATTGTGTATATGTAACAATGTTTAAGTAATGAAGTAACTATTACATGCATACACCTTTGCCTTCCAAGTCTTTAACTCATTCATGACAAGGAACGTGTATTTTGTCTAATAATGGTTCCCTTGATGTATGTAGGGTTTGTAGAATTTTTACTTTCGATTGATCATCGGTTCAAAAGAAAGTTATTTTACACGAGTTGTTTATTGAGATTTTCTTCTTAGTTGTACTATTGTTTCATTTTAATTCAAAATATAATGAAAATAAAGTACGAAACATGTCGTATTTTTTTTTGTATCATAGGTAAGTATTTATTTCATTGACATAAAAAAATTAAGGTTTAGATATATAGATAGATAGATAGCTCTTTATTGCCAACACATCAGGTTAGAAACAAAATCAACATTAACGTTTATAAAAATAAAAGTGTAACAATAGACAGACCGTCTATTGTTACACTTTTATTTATATTTTAATATTTATTATTAATTTTATTATTATTTTATTGCTAGAGCGATCTCTTCCAGACAACCATACGGTGTATAGTAGCATTGAAAACTGAACTGGTTTTTGAGTTCTTACAATTTCAAAGACGGGTAGAACACTATTTTATGATTTCCGTTTTAATAAAATAGCTTTACTGTAGATAGGAATATTGATCGTGTAATAGAAGTCTCCCCTATTATAACATATTTAGACAAGAAAAAGACAAACACATAACCAATTCAATTGGACATTGAATGTACGAATATATTTATATAATATATACCTACCCGAGTCGTTCACAAAGACGTTTAATACAAAAGACAAGTTTGATAAAATTTTTTTGTTTCAACGGTATTCTTCTTCTTGTGCTGTTGCTATGTGACATTACCTGTAATAACATTTTATGGCTTTAAAACGAAAGAAAAGGGATCTAACACTATTTGTTTTTTTATTAAAAGCTTAAACATAAAGTGAAAAATATAGTATATAAGATTTCTTAATTTCTTGTTTGAGTGGAACACGAGCAATTCAATTTCAAGTACATACTGATGATCGCCTACTTACCTACTTGTTCTTATTTATTATTGCTTCCAGGTTAGTTCTAGCAAAGTTGTAGTCAGGGGAAGAAAGAAAATACGTTGGTTGGTTGGCTGGTTATGCTCCAGCGCAGGAGGCCTTAAACATGTAATCAACAGAGATTATTTTAAGGAAGGTGCATATGTAAATAGGCGATATGGTATAGCAAACGGTCAATATTTAGTTTTTCTTTAGGTATCTACCATACGATAGGTAAACCCGCATACTCATTGCAAGAAGTATTGTCAAGGAGTGACTTTGTTGCACCTTAGGGCTCTGTCCACCCCCAATGAGAAATGCTGCGGAGATATATAGGTGTGTATGTATTGTAAAAGATAAACATTAAATTACAACATTATTAGATACTAACAGATCACAGAAGTGACTACATAATTACGTTAAAAACATGCGAATCGTCGTCACCATATTATCATAAACAAGGCTAGCGAGTACGTGAGCAGAAGATCAGGCATTTTAAGTGTACATACCTGTTAAGGAAGTTTCCACAGGACAAGTAAATAAATTAAATAATACGCAATATTTTTACAAACCACTATAACCATTGCTGCCTTTGTATGTATGTCAAAGACATAGTGTACTTATTACAACGAACTTATTACGTTGTTTTTTAACTTGTTATTGCAGAATTGGTAGTTATGATATATAAACATAAAGTCGTTTCTACACAATGCAACAATCCGTGTAGTACTGAGGTCCACTCAACTGAGGTTCGAGAACCACATCTATCTCACATGCACTTTTACGCAGTAAACAACGTAGCGTTTTTCACTTAATTTCGTACTTACAACGATTAATCAATAAGCAATTGAATGATTTTACACTTCCTTGTGTAATGTTTTTATAATTAATAATAAAGAAAATTAACAAGTACTCAATTTAATACTAGATTGCGTCAATAGTCAATACACAAAATTAAAACGTCGTGTGCAAGACCGTTCTCACACATTGAAATGGACTTGCCCATTCTGAGCGACAAAACAACAGCACCGTCTCATTTTTACTTACAACTAAGAAGAAGAGATGAATCTACTTCCCTCGTCATACTCCCCGTGGCGCCACGATCATTGTTTTAATTTACCATTCCAGTGTACCTACATGAATTATTCAACAATTTACTGCGTATATATAAAGTGTGATGATGATGAATGATGAGATTTAAGGAGGTGGAAGAAGTCTGTAAGAACCGCGATGCTTGGCGCTTCATCCTCTCCGTCTACCCCATTATAGGAATACATCGTGAAGATGTCTGCGCATGTTTTTGTGCGTGCGTGTGTGTACCTATATATACAGATACCTACATATGTAGTCGTAGAGTGCTCATGATTCGAGCTTAAGGGCATGCATTAGGTTACCCGGTCTAGACAATAAATAAAACGGTATGGTATCCACCGCCTGTAATAAAAGCCTCCAGGAGGCTACTAAGCTGCCTTTATGGGTCGCGATCGGACCGGAATCAAAGTGGGACTCCGGTCATCCACCTATGTGACCCCGAAGAAGACGACAGTAAAGTCCGCGCTGTACTGCACTGCAAGGGACTTGGGGGCGGTTTTCGAAGTTGAAATTGGAAAAGCTCCAATCTTTTCCTAAAAGCTCTTGGGCGTACCTATTTTATACAGATACTTATTATAACTATTTTATTTTAAAATATTCTTTTCCTAATAGCTTTAGGGTCTACCTATTCTATATACAGTAAGACCCCGCTTAACGCTGTTTCATTTAGCGCTGTTTCGGTTTAACGCTCTTTTATTTGAATTGCCAGATTCTCCGAAATTGCACGCAGCGTTAGACTTCCCGATATTCGAAGCAGTTTATCTGTGTTTCTTCTTTCCTGCGGTGTTATACGAACATATTTTTATCGTTTCAAACATTGATTGACGTTATCGTAAGTATAAATTTATATAATATAACGATTGATATAGTGACAAATATTATGATTTTTAGTTTTTATCATGGGTGATAATAAAAACACGAAAATAAACAACAAGAGAAAGCATTTCACTCAAAACTAAAATGCAAGTGATTAGAAGATGAGATACTGGTGAACGTCAATCTCGAATTGGTGCTGCATTGAATTTGGCAACTGAATGACTGAATGATCTGAAATGTAATAGAATTTTATTTATTTTTATATGTATATTCGTTTATTATGTTTCTATATTTGCAAGAAATAAATTTTTGTTTTATTGTTATAAAAAACAGAATTAATAAATTTAATGGTAAAATACCTGTCCAATTTTCTACCCATCTTCCCCTAACCCCATTAATAACATGATGGGATAACCTCGTTTAACGCTGTTTCATATTACACTCTACTTTGATGGAACGTATACCCCGCGTTAAGCGGGGCTTACTGTACTATTATAGCTGCATCGATTTAAAATATTCATTGTTTTGTAATATTTTAGGAAAAGTTAGGAGCTTTTCGAAATTAAATTACAAAGCTCCTATCTTTTCCTAAAAGCTCTAGAGCCTACCTATTGTTTATACTATTGTACCTACTTTGTTTTAAAATATTCATCTTATTTCTTGTAACCGTAATTTATAGAGGAAAACATGGAAATTTTCCAGTAAGTATTGTATGCCCGAAATAATGTCTGAGCTGTTGATTCTTTTTTATTCTCGTTATTAGTCATTAAGTCATTATACATATATAAATCATTATATTTTGTCATCGGTATGTGAGTCAACTTCATTATTACTTATGTTAATCAGTTGGTGTCTTCTTCATATTAGCACAGATGTTTTACATTTACCAATTATTTAGACCTTTAAAAAGTAATTTTATTTCGCCTTTTTGACTTATAACACTTATATAGAGGGAGGCAAGGCAGACCATTTAATACTTGACGAACAGAGTTTTGAATACCCCTGACACTGTTTGTTATTGAATGGAAAATTCTGAAAAATTGCAATGATACATACAGTACACTGATTAACAAATGACATGCAGTTTATAATATTATTATGTACCGGTTCTATCTTCAATACAAGTAATGTATTTTCAACTGACAGATTTATTTTCAACTGAACTGAAACTTTTCGATGATTTTGTCTAAACGCAATTCACAAATCCGAAATGATATGATTTGACAGTTCATTTCGGGACGAAACCTTCGGATGCTTCCGACGACTTTTTAGTGTCGAAAACGTTTCCGAGAAGAGTAAATTAATGTAATATGTATATAATCGACGACTTTTGTCGTCAAAAATCTAGAAAAATTGCGTGCGCGTATGTAATCTACACTTCTAGACAAATTCGTGCCCTTTTTAAATACATGGCTAAGGATTAATTTGCCTTATATTTTTATAACATATTTTATTAGTTGCGCAATCAATAGCTAAACATTGTTTGTGGTGTTTGAGGTATTTTTAGAAACAACAAGGATCAAAAATAAAAACATGCATTTTTCAAATACCTCAAAAAATGTTTAGCTATTGATTGCGTCACTAATAAAATATATTATAAAAATATAAGGCAAATTAATCCTTAGGTATGTATTTCAAAAGGGTATGTATTTAAAATTTGTCTAGAAGTCTAGATTACATACGCGCACGCAATTTGTCTAGATTTTTGACGACAGGCGTCATCGATTATACACATATTACATTAATTTACTCGTCTCGGAAACGTTTTCGACACTAAAAAGTCGTCGGAAGCATCCGAAGATTTCGTCCCGAAATGAACTGTCAAATCATGTCGTTTCGGAAAGGTTTCGGATTTGTGAATTGCGTTTAGACAAAATCATCGAAAAATTTCCTGTCGGATACGGAAAGTCGAGTTTCCGACGTTTGTGAATAACCCCGCTGCTTTAGATATTTATTTAGGCCAAGGTCACTCAAAAGGGAGAACTAAAAAAACTTTTATAAAAAAATTAAACCGACTTCAAAAAAGAACACTGAAAAGTATGAAATAACTATCCCTTACGGATCGAAACTTAAGTACAAAAATAACTATAAAAATACGATAATTCTCGGGAGCGCGAAAAAGGCTTTTTAAAAACTAAAAATATCGAGATTATTATATCAATTTATTTAAAGTAAATTACCACAATTTCTTATATACGAGTGAGTCCGAGTAGATGATATACTAGACTGGTCATTCTACCAAGCTAATTTAAAAACAAGATTAACTCTAACTTATTCTACAAACGCTGACCACGCCATCACGCCATCCTGCATGTGCCATGTCAGCGCTTCTTAGTGGGAGCCGAGATATAACTCCTCCATCCTCAGATGAGAGTTACTGAAAAAGGTTTTTTCAGTTAGCTACTATAACATCAGTATAACATTGGCGTGAAGAATTACATTAATTTCTCAACAATATCATGGGTATCTCATAAACACGGCTCTCACGAGAAGTTGAAGGATTCTTTGTTTCAGCGTGATTTGACTGAAGCTGAGAATCCCTTCTTTACATTTTACAAAAATTACAGATTTAAATTTAAACACAACAAAGGCTATGATTAGCATAAAAGATATTACATATAATGATATACTAATTGGAACACTGACACTTCCTATCGCACTAAATTTACTCATCCGTAATAGGTAGTTTAGGTGTTGTACGTTATCCTGGTTAACCTTTCTTAGGTTTACAGGCTCTAAGTCTACAGCGGCAGAGTTCCTCTGGTCTACCTTGAAATCTGGCAAGTTTATTACAGGAAGTGGTTTATGTTTTGGTAATAAGGAGTAATAACGTCTTCCTCGAATTTCAACTCAATCTATAGAAACTTCACACTCCTCTGTTACAGTCAATATATTACTTCCTAGAAGTTGTTCGGGCGTAATTTCGCCTTCACAGGTTTGTAGTAGAGTTTTGTTATTTCTAAGGTAAACTATCCAATCGTTCGGACCAATCTTTTGCAATTTCAGACTTCCAACGTCTACATGAAGTAAAGAACACAGTGACAGACTTGTATGGTACGCCATGAACTGTTCAACACAAGTTTCTTTAGCATATGGGATAAGATCTTCTTCAGAGCATAGATATTCCTCTTCCGTTACTTATTTACATTGGCAAGTAATCGGGCGGTATTTCGTTCCTCCTACTAGTAGATAAGGAAAATCGGGGATAATGACAAATGTTTGGTTATTGGTAATTTATAATAACTAATTATAAGTAATATTATTAACCAAGGGAACATCTACAATAAATCTAATTGTATTAGCCTTAATGTAAGTTTTAACAGAGAATGTCTCTTCTAAATTTAAAAGATTTTGCTCATTTACAAAATACATTAAGTGATCATGTTTCCCAATTTCTAAGAGTAGTCATAATGATTTCTTAGAATTTATTATAGACTTATGAAAAATAGACACACCTGGCTAAGTGCTAGAGCCGTCTCTATTTCATTTAGCTTTATGTGAATGGTTTTAAAATTTACAATGAACATATTCAGCATGGCAATGAGATAAGTTGTGTAAGTTACTTGGTTTTCCTTTTTTGATCATTCCTTAGTGTTCGCTTTAATTCGCTAAGACGTTCATCCATAATTTCCGTGTTTTCATTTATAATTTTAGTGGTATTTAGAAAATCATCTAACATTTCAGATACTATTGTCATTTTATTAAAAAATTTCTGATCTCGCGTTTTTATCTCCGAAATTAATTGATCGTAACGAATAGCGTCATCATGATCCAAATTGCCCGTAATAACCTTTATGGATGAACCTAATGGATGAATGAGACCGCGTTTGTATCTTTTAGACGGAATCAACTGTTGGAGTTCTTCAATGGTTTCATCATGTAAATATTGCAGTTGGTTGTTTAATTCTACGACATCGAATTTATTTAAACCGTTTCCCTCATGACGCTTAGTAATCCGACATAATTTCACGTATTTCTTAACATTAAAGAAAAGATCACCTTCAATACCCTTAAGATCTACAGTTTTAATAATTGACCACTGATCTGATTTAGATTAATATAAAAGCCAAAAAGTGGCTGAAATTTTAAACGTTAAAGAAGAAAAGTACTGATTTATGTTACCTTAAAGAATAGTTTGATTTATTTTAAGTCAAGATAGACAGAGAAGTTTATATCATTGTTAATTTAGCTGGCTTACATTTGGTTTTTTTTTTTCTCATTTTGGGTTTTGGCGTAGGCCAAAACTGTATTGTATAAAAAATTGTAGAATTTACATCTCTGTACGAACAGTTCAATAGGTACAAAAATCGGACTACAGATAACTAAGATACAAACGGACGAGCAGATTTATCTGCAAAGTTACCGACAGAGGACCAGACGTATCGAAACTATGGCATTCAGTTTTTGCCATTTTGAGTACAGAACCTGTGCGTATCCATTCAATAAAAATACAAATATCCGTTAACCTGTAGGATATAATAATTTTCTTAGTATTAAAAATACACTTATTCCACAGATTATTCACTTACTTACAGACATTACCTACTAGGTATGTGACATTTTATATTATGCGAACTTCCAAAACCTTCAACTTTTTAAAGGTCTATCAATTTGCTTGCACGTTTTATTAAACCCGTAGTCGGATTTACATTTTGTGACTATTGTGTACCTATTTTCAATTTCGATATTTTTGGTTTTTAGAAGAATGTATAATTCACTATTAATAGTCAAGAAAAGAATCCATTTTTGTATTCTACTTGTCAATCTCTTCATATTATGATACTATAGGGTACGGATATGCCGTATCAAGGGTGGTGATAAAGATATGAATGGTTTGCTTTGATAATCTGGATTAATGATGACATACCCTGGGGGTTATTCACAAACGTCGGAAACTTTCCGTGGCGTAAAGGCCGATCGTCGGAAAGCATAAATTCAATCCGACGGCTTGGATTTGCGAATACGACTACATATAATATGATATACTTATATAATATAAAATAATACAATTTCGGATTTGTGGATCGCATATAGACAAAATCATCGAAAAGTTTCCTGTCGGATACGGAAAGTTGAGTTTCCGACGTTTGTGAATAACCCGCTGCATACTCTACACTATGCATCAATCTATTATGGGTCTAATAAATCTCGGCAAATTCTATGTTCACATATAAAGACTTCATACTGTGATTATAAATTCAACGAAAGTTATAGTTCGTCTGACAATTCATTTTAATTTACCAAATCTATTGTTTAAGATAATGTTTAGTTTTAAGTTTGTAAGTATGAACGTTAAGATATTATAGTTGCCAAAGAGGTAAATACAATTTAATGCTTAACTTTTTAATAAGTACATAATTTATGATAATTTTTGAAATAAATCAGTTATCATAAAGACGTTTTGTAATAAATTAATATTATATTGCATATAACATTGCCCTTTAACAAGCGATTTATCCAAAAGGACTCAAAAATATTGTTTACCATTTTGGCAATTGAATCGTAACGAACTTTACCTAAGTTATTTTTATTCCTATATGCGATCCACATCCGATCCCTGTGAATATAAGTACCTACAAAATTTGTGAGTTTTTTTATCAAACGTTTAATACGAATTTTATTCGATTTGAATGAATTGAATGTCCTTGTTATAGGCACTTACTAACAGCAGTGCCGGATTAACCACGTAGCAAGAGTGGCAATTGCTATATGGGCCCCGCACAAAAGGGGGCCCCGCGTATCCAAGCCGGCCCATCTCCGCCTGAACGTAATTTTTTGAGTTAAACTTATTAAAACGTGTAAAAATTACGAGTGTAAAAATTACACTCATCAAAAGTGTCTAGGGATCAAGTACGTTTTAGAGTATCGCCACAATTGAGGATTATTATTTTAACTTTTCTTGTTCGTTATTGATTCGTTATTGATTGTTTTTAGTGATTTTCACTATTTGAATGAAGAATTTTCTTTAAATTTTGATTGAAAATAGAAAATCAACTGTCAATCAGAATTCCTATAAAAGTGTGTAATAGCGTTTTTACAAAACCATTACAATTTCTGCATCGGAACTGAAAAAAATTGCATTGATATGGAGCGACGACATCATTTGACACGAGAAGACATCATGAGAGCCGTCAGAATATTGTAAGCTGGTTCCAGGCAATGTACTCGTACTGTGGCTGTCGCTCTTGGCACTACACAGAGCGTCATAAGCCCTCTCTGGACACGCTATCGTATCACGGGCAGCGTGGCCGAGCGACATGGAGGACGATCTCGCATCACCACTCGCAGACAGGATCGGTACATCCAAAATACTGCTCGACGGAATCGTACCATGAGCGCCATGATGTTGGCTACGAGGCCCCATAGCTCTTCAGGCTTGCTGATAAGCGACCAAACCATCCGAAATCGTTTATGTGAAGTGGGTCTGCGTTCCCGAAGGCCGCTGAGAGATCCGCCTATAGCACCCTGCATTCGTAGGGCCCGTTTACAATGTACTCGCGAACACAGAAATTATGAGGAAGAAGACTGGCGTTGTGTTTGCTTTTCCGATGAATCTCGTTTCGGTATGAGGCCGGATACAAGACGTACTCGAGTTTGGAGGACCTCTGGACGTCAAGAACGTTTGAAATTTTGTCAGGAAGTTCATTCATATGGAGGGGGAACAATAATATTTTGGGCCGGTATTTGTATCGGTGGAAGAACCGATCTCATTTGGATCAAGTGCAATCTCAATGCTCAGATTTATGCGGAGAGGATTGTTTCAAACGTGATCATCCCTTTGCAAAGCCGGTTGGATGATTCGTTTCGACTAATGCACGACAATGCACGTCCACACACGGCTAGAGTCGTAACACACACTTGCCGATGCTCGCATCAACGTACTGCCGTGGCCTACTTAATTGCCAGACATCAACCCAATTGAGCACGCATGGGATATGCTCCAAAGAAGAGCTCTGCCGAGTATGGATGCCGTGCATACCCCACAACAACTTTTTGACTTGTTAGAAAGAACGTGGGCGGCCATTCCTCAAAGCGATTTTGATGAACTGATTTTAAGCATGCCAAATCGCTGTGATTGTGTGATTCGTGTCAATGGTGGAAACACAGATTATTAATTTTTTTATCTTTACAATAAAAAATTTAAAAATCCTCATTTTTGCCCATTTTTTACAATTTAGTTGACGAGGTTAGTTTAATTTTCCCACAATTTGCAAAAATTGTAATTTTTCTTAATTTTTACAAAATATAGGGATACGTTGTTAACTTAAACATAGGAATCAAAGTAAGGAGCCAGTCTGGAAGACTAAATTTGATAAATATTAATTGGATAATTTTTTATAGTTAAAAATGTACTTGATCCCTAGACATTTTTGATGTGTGTATTTAATATACTTGATGTCACAAAAACGTGAAACATAACACCTATTGGATCAAATTATTTGCGAAATTAAGAGATCCAAGTATTATCCAGTGTCATTGGATTCTACTCCAGATATATCGCATGTAGATCAACTAACTCTGATAGTGCGCTATGTTCTACCATCTGGGCCAGTTGAGAGATTTCTTAAGTTCTTAGATATGGAAGGCCATACTGCTGAACAATTCGCCCAAACTTTACTAGATTTCTTAAGTAAGAATGGCATTAATATCAAAGATTGTCGTGGACATAGCTATGATAATGCGGAAAATACAGCGGCCTGCAAGCACGAATTAAAGAAATGCAGAATACATAGGGGGTCAACTGAGGAAGCGTGCTCGTCGCGACCCCTGCCAGCCCTTTTCAGGGCTGCAATTCCTCTTCTGTGCATACCATGCGGGACAACGGCAATTATAATGTTAGGGCGTCCCCCGGAAGCGACGTACACCGGTCTGTCCCCGCTGGGGTGTGCAGACTGCAGTTCGGCGTTGGGGACCGCCACCCAACACGCTGTGCACCTAGCGGCGGGAAGTGGAGGGAGGAGTGCAGAGTAGCTGCGTGGAATGTGAGAGGTGGGATTGAGGAGAAGATGAATGAAGTGATTGATATTATGGAAGAGAAAAGATTGGATGTGCTATGTTTGAGTGAAACCAAGCGAGGCGGCAGTGAACTTGCCGACTTGCCCGGAGGAGGCATCGCTTTGTGGTCAGGGGTACCACAAGGAGATAGGGGATGTCAAGGGGTAGGCGTTTTACTGTCCTCTCGTATGGTTAATTGTATGACTGAGTATGAATGTATAAATCCCAGACTGCTCTGGGTACGCCTTAAGATTGGGTTGACAAGAATTTTTGTTTTGGCAGTATATGCCCCAGTGTCCTCTGTCGGTTTGGCTGAACTAGAGCAGTTCTGGGAAAATGTTAGAGAGTTCTAGCGACGGTTGAAGAGAACGAAAGAATTGTTGTGTGTGGAGACATGAATGGATGGGTCGGGACAGCTCGAACAGGATTTGAGTCTGTCCTAGGCAAATATGGAGATAAGAGAGTAAATGATGCTGGTAAGATTGTGCTAGGACTGTGTATGGAAAAGGATCTTTTTGTGGCTAATACCATGTTTGGGCACAAAAGGATCCATCAGTACACGTGGGAAAGAAAGGGTGCGAGAAGTATGATTGATTTATTCCTGGTGGATAGCAGACTTAAGAAGCAGGTAATGGACACAAGAGCGTATAGAGGAGCCGATCTCGGGACAGACCACTTTCTGGTGATAACCAGAATAAGGGGTCTGTTCGCAGCATGGCGACATCGCGTAGTGTCCAAACCTGCAGCGGTTAGCCGCATTAAAAGCTGGAAACTGCAGGATGCGACCACCAGGAATGAATATGAAAGGGTATTATCCAGTAAGCTTGATGATAGATTGAAAGTGTTGAGCGAGGATGTTGAAGAATGCTGGCAGAACCTTAGAGATAGTATGGTTGAGGCTGCGAAAGAAGTGTGTGGAATGAATAAGATTGGGAACGGCAAAAAGCGTGATGTGTGGTGGGATGATGAGGTGAAAGTGGCTGTGTATAAGAAAAAGAAAGCATGGCGAGACTACCTTGCTACTAATGACTGTGGTATGAAAAATTTGATGAAAGACAGGTATAAGCTGCAGAAAGCAGAAACGAAGGCACTAGTGAAAGAGAAGCGTGAAAGGTGTAGGGTGTTAGATGAAAACAAGATGTCGGACAACTTCGAGGAAAATTCCAAATTATTTTGGAAAGAAGTACGTAAAATCCGAAGTGGTCCGGCACCTTGCAGAATGAATAAAGTGCGTTCGAAAGAAAACAACCTGCTTACAAATAAAAAGGATGTTCTGCAGCGATGGAGTGAATACTATGGAGAACTGTATGAGAGTGGCGACTCCGTCTCTGATACTGAGAGCGATTCTAATGAATTGCCACACTCGGGCCAGGGACTGGAGGATGCCATTAGTATGAAAGAGATTGAGAAAGTGATAAGAAGTTTGAAATGTGGAAAGGCTGCGGGAATTGATGAGGTGACTGCTGAGATGATCAAGTATGGTGGTCCTAGGGTCTGGGATGCCTTCTGTACACTCTGCAACCTTTGTTGGCAGAAGGGGGAGGTTCCAGAGGACTGGCGCACGGCAGTCATAGTACCTCTATATAAAGGGAAAGGTTCCTACCTAGACTGTGCGTGCTATAGGGCCATCAGCTTGGTCAGCTTAGCGAGTAAAGTCTATACTAAAATATTGACTGAACGTATGAAAGGCGTTTCAGAAAGATATTTGTGGGAGGCGCAAGGTGGATTCAGGAACGGTAGGGGTTGTATGGATCAGATTTTCTCGCTTCGCGTTATCGTGGGAAGGTTTCTGGCTTTAGGTCAGAAAGTTTTCTGCGCTTTCGTGGATCTAGAGAAAGCATTCGATAGAGTAGTGCGGAAGAAATTGTGGAGTCTTCTGCCTGAATATGGCGTGGAGGGCTCCTTACTGCAGGCTGTGAGGTCATTATATCGAGACCACAGAGCCTGTGTAAGGATAGACGGTGACATGTCGCCCTGGTTTGAAGTCTGTTCTGGTGTCAGACAGGGCTGCGTGATGTCTGCCTGGCTATTCGTGCTGTATTTGGACAGTTGCCTCCAGAGATTGAAAGGTAATATGAGTGGTATGGGATGTGGTGACACAATGGTAAACTGCCTATTGTACGCTGACGATGCTGTGCTAATCGCACCATCAGAAGCAAAGTTGCAGACACTAGTCACGTGTATGAAAGAAGATTGTGAAGTAAAAGGATTGAAAATGAATGTGAACAAAACTAAGGTTCTGGTGTTTGAAAGAGAAGCGGTACAAACGAAATGTGTGATTAGTGTAAATGGAAAATGTCTAGAACAGGTGAATGAAATTGTGTACCTGGGGAGTGCGTTTTCGAGGGATGGAAGATGTGAGTTGGATGTGGAGAGACGGGTAGCAGCTGGCAATAAAGTGAACGGTGCTCTGTCCGCATTAGTGGGTAGTGTGAATATATCTAACACTGCTAAAATGGCCATCCACAATGCGGTGTTGGTGCCAACTTTGTTGTACGGCAGTGAGGCCTGGATATGCCCGAAATCGAGTGAAAGTATGATAAATGCTGTGGAGATGCGGTCTCTCAGAAATATGTGCGGTGTCACGCTCGCGGACAGGATAAGCAATGACGAGATACGCAGTATGACAGGGTTGCACAACAGTGTTATTGTAAAAATGAAGAAAGGAATGCTTAGATGGTTCGGGCACATGGAAAGAATGAGTGATGAAATACTGACGAAGAAAATATACAGAGCGAAAGTGAGTGGTAAAAGAAGCCAAGGAAGACCAAGGCTGACTTATGAAGATCAAATAGCCAGAGTGTTAGCAGACGGAAATGTCAAAAGCACTCGCATACCTAGGCGAAAATGTGTGAGGAGAATGATGAGATTTGAGGAAGCGAAAGAGGTGTGTAAGGACCGCGACTCCTGGCGCTCCGTCCTCTCTGGCTACCCCGTTGGGGATACAGCGTGAAGTTATGTTATGTTTATGTTTTTTGTTGCAGAATACATTCCCTGTCTTGCACACTCATTAAATTTAGTTGCTAAGTGCGCTGCAGACTGTTTTACAGAAGCATTTTTTTCGATTTTAATGAAAATCTTTATAGTTTTTTTCCGCTTCTACACGTTGCTGAGGTCTTCTTACGAAAGCTCTTACTTTGAAAATTCCGATTTTGAAAAGGTTGTCGGATACTAGGCGGTCAGCCAGAGCTGATGCTACGAAGGGACTTTTATGTGGTTTTACTACTAACAGACTAGTTTTGGATAATATTTACAATAATATAGATCGAAAGGCAGTGTCGTAATCCAGTTTTACGGACTAGTTTCAAAGATGAATACGTTGTAAACGGGAATAATGACAATTACGTGGAATTTCATCCTAGAACGCATGCAAGCGAGTAATGCGTCACTGCAATCGTCTAATATAGACCTTAATACGGCATACACCCTTTATGAATCATTATATGGATATGTCCAAACAATGCGATCCACATTTTCAGATATTTAAGCAAAAGCCAAAGATCAGCCACAGACTTCAAGCCGGCCAAAGCGAAACACAAAGTACAACCATTTTAGCAGTTCTAGTACACTTGACCAATTCGTGGAAAATGAAACACCTGGTTTTAAAATTGAGGCGTTTCTTGTCATTATTGATAACATACTATCTATTTTAGATAAACGCATGAAAGCATGTCAAAAACTAACTAGTGTTTTTGGAATATTTCAATAGTTAAAATCTTTAACAGCAGAAGAGATTTTGAATAAAACTCCAATTATGGTCCAGTGCTTATGCAAATGATTTGGAAGACAGCCTAGACGACGAATTAGGGCAGATTGCCGAGCTACTGAAAGCGGATGTGGCTGGTGCGATTGCTAAACACTGCTGTGCTGCTGTGGCTGATGCTAAAAACAAAGCTCTGGAAATTCAATATTATAAATTCCTAATGGATAATTCATTAGAATCATGTTTCCCAAATTTAGAAATTGCTTTGCGCATTTATTTGTCTCTCATGATCACTAACTGCAGTGGCGAACGTTCATTTTCGACTTTGAAATGTATAAAAAATGAATTGAGAAACACAATGAGTCTTTATAATTTTTTTCATTATTATCGTCAGTTTTAAATTGTTAGTTTCTTATCAAAATTATTATAAATTGTCAAGGCAACCTCATCTCTGGCTTTTTGTACTTTTCAGCGCCCAACAGGGCCTATAGTAATCTACTGCACTATTAAACGCCAACAAAATTGTAACCTATAGATGGCGAATAAACGTATTGAGTATTCAATTTTTTTTACCACTTTATAGTTAAGAATCCGTAGAAAATCACGGGCCTCTCGATAGAATTTGCTACGGGCCCCGCGCTTCCTTAATCCGGCACTGCTAACAAGATGTATTGAATATCAGATTGAACAAAAGCTTTAAGTAGTATTTACATTTGCTAATATTATATTATATTTACGGTATTAGCCATAAACGTAAGTATGATTATTTTACTTTGTCCACAAGTTTAAAACAAATGTTTATTTCATATAGTACCTCTTGATAAAATGAACACTTTGCGCGATGATATCACTAATGGACCTATTGTTCTGAAAGTTATTATCGCTTTCGTATCAAATGCACATAAAACGCGAATGAAGCAATTATTTATTGATTTCTTTTTCAATCTCGACTGCGAAAACTAAGAGCTGGCGCACACTGATGATATGTTTCACGGTACAAAATATCATCCTACTATGAAAACAACAACAAAAAATCAATGAAAGGCTATGAAGACAAACGAAACTGAGCTCACTGGGTACATTAAGTGACGCGACAAGAAGTTCCGCTGGCCCGCGACATCGCGGTGATATTTTGTTACTTTTGTGTCACCTTCTGTTTCTTTAATGCATGCATGCATGCAGAATGCACACTAACTGTGAAAACTTATTCTCCTTTATGTGTCCTACTTTATAAATAAATAAGTAATACTTACACAATATATAGTTTCTAAAAATACCCACGGAATCCTAACAGAATAGTAAAGATGCAGAGAACACGAAAAAGGATTTCGTTGCCTTAAAATATCTAATGTTAAATGTGGGTCATGTGGGCCATATGACGATGTGGGCTAGTTTAGTGTGGGAATAGCCCACACTTAGCCCACACTGGCAATAGCTGAATTTTCGTTAATTTGTTACGGTCATTTTATATGCCGTTTACGAAATAAGTATTAGACTTTATAGTTCGTTCGTTATATTTTATTAGCGGCACGTCCCCACTTCACCCGAGTTGAATACATAATGGATATTATATTATAATATGTAACCTATGTCCATCTGGAATAATGTATCTTTGAAATGGTGAAAGAATTTTTCAAATAGGTGCAATGGTTCGCGAAATTACCCTCCACATATCAACAAACTTACAAAATCCACTCTCTCTCTCCTTATAACATTAGTATCTATTAGTATAGATTAAAGACTCGTGCATGAGATAAGAATAAGTAATTAAAATAATGTTATTGAAGTTAGATATGTAACTGAAAATAAATAATAATTACATACGATGTATAGTACAGCTGTATAGTAAATAATAATTACATACGATGTTGAAAAAACAATGCAACATAGGTATATTTATTGCAAACAAAAACTCTCATGCAATTGCTTCAGCCATTGTTAGCGACGTCACAGAAACCGCAATTTAATTCCATGTTCCCCTCATATTATAGGTAAACTGTATCATCCTAAAAAAAATGAAACCGACTTCAAAAAAGAACACTGAAAAGTATGAAATAACTATCCCTTACGGATCGAAACTTAAGTACAGAAATAACTTTATAAATACGATACAAATACCCACATAATTAAATTTGACAGTTACTGAAGTCGGTGCCAAGCCTACTAAAGTAATAGACTTCCCGTTGTCGAACATTGATTTGGCACCGACTTCAATAACTGTCAAATTTAATTATATGGGTATTTGTATCGTATTTATAAAGTTATTTTTGTACTTAAGTTTCGATCCGTAAGGGATAGTTATTTCATACTTTTCAGTGTTCTTTTGAAGTAGGTTTCATTTTTTTATAAAAGTTTTTTATTTCTCCCTTTTGAGTGACCTTGGCCTAAATAAATATCTAGAGCAGGTCTACAATTAGTTTATTTTCTAATTCTGAAGCGCAATGTGTTAACTTCCATTCCATTGAGGAGCACAAACCGTGGGCTTTCACAATAAAGAATGCGAACAGATCGAACATGGGATATTATTGCCCATTATGGCCATTATCAATATCATCAATATAATATCATATCAATATCAATCAGTTATAAAAGAACAGTGTAAAGGTTGCATCATAATTACACCCTAGCAGTATTCTTACAATTCGAAGTCGACAGCCACCAGCCGTATTCTCTGTCCGCCACAAGACTGATTCTACTGACTGAATTTATTATATCACAGCCAATTTATATCTTCTCCCTACTTTACCATTATGATACTACCATTATACCATGTGGGAACAACGATAGTTAACAAATGACATACAAGAGAATCGTCAATATAAATAACCAGGTCGTGTTATTTGATGTATCTTCGAAACCAAAGCTTCAATACCAGTGAAATTTCAATGGGACCAATCTGGAAGTGTATCCTTTCGAACAAAAAAAGATTTTTCCAAATCTGTTCATAAATGAGGGTTATGAGGTAACAAACATAAAAAAAACATACAACCTACTCCTTTTTTGGAAGTCGGTTGAAAAGAAAAAAAAAGCAGACATTATGCAAAAAAGAACAAAAAAGTGTGGTACGTGGGGTACGTGACGCTTCAATATTAAAATTGTCATAGGGATGCGAAACACCGCGAGAATAGGTAACCTAATCTGTGAATAGGACAATGGGAAATCTTACCGCGAATTTTCGCCGCTAGTCTTTCTTTCGATAACAAAATAATGTTTTATTTTAATATAAATATATTTGATTGACAAGTCCATCTTTATTGAAGCTCTAATTTATGACTGAACTAGTACGCACATAACATAAATTACATGCACACACTACAGTACCTACACGTGGTGTAGTACAACATACGCAATGTAGCCTGTGGCAGTCGTACATTCATACAGTAAATTATGTGGAAAAACTGTTGAATGAGAATTAGAAACCTTTTACGTTACAGACGTAATTATCATTTACATTCGTAATGGAAATACATGAATACAGTTCTATCATTATTTGATGAGAATAAGCCCTAAATAAATAATAAAGTATTTTCTTATTTTTAAATTCAAATCTGGGGGGTTATTCATAAACGTCGGAAACTTTCCGTGGCGAAAAGGCCGATCGTCGAAAAGAATAAATTCAATCCGACAGCTTGGATTTGTTAATACGACTATATATAATATGATATATATATGTCGGTGGAAATAATAAAAGGCACTTATTTGACTATACTATGGCAAAGCGCGACTGCCGATGACGCGCTAACAGAACGTCGGGGCCGGCGCTGTGAGCATAGATAATACAGCTGTGAGTCTGTTAGACTACGGCGGCCGGTGCGATAGCATTTCTCCGACGGATCGTTTGCCATTATTAAATTTCCAATTCCCTACGTAATAATTGTTACAAAGAGTTTTCTGTCGTTTGCTCTTGTAAGATTAGGTACCTATTTCTCATGGCTGAGTTGCAAAAGCACGAGTTGCCCCGTGTCTTTTCCGACATATATATAATATAAATATAATACGATTTCAGATTTGTGAATTGCGTATGGGCAAAATCATCGAAAAGTTTTCTGTCGGATACGGAAAGTTGAGTTTCCGACGTTTGTGAATAACCCGCTGAAATCAAATAAAATGTCAGAACAATCTTTCATTCACATTTGATCTGAAATCAACCAAGGTATTTATGAGATCAACCCTTACGGGGCTAAAATGAGGTTTTAGTTAAG
Source organism: Zeuzera pyrina (assembly GCA_907165235.1). Lineage (NCBI taxonomy): Eukaryota > Metazoa > Arthropoda > Insecta > Lepidoptera > Cossidae > Zeuzera > Zeuzera pyrina. Next base: position 10,121,033 of record OU015626.1, on the reverse strand, counting down.
CTTTGTATCGTGCAAACATACTTTTGACTGTAGCAAAGTTCAGAATACTATTTACCCCATATTTACTCAAATGATACCCATTACCTGTGCTAGGGCGGGTCGTTATTCAATCGTTACCTATTTAATGGGTATATTCGTAAAGAACCAGAACACAACCAGAAGTAAATATATTGCGTAGTAGATGTTTAATACTAGTGCATAATAATTGAAGATTTGCAATACTTTGCGCAATCACGTTTCACCGACATCGGAAAAGGAAACGTTACGGTTGGACGGATTCAATGTTCAGGAAAAAATCTATGTTACTGGTTCTTTCAGGTACTGAGCATCGTTCAATTTATTTTTGGGATACTTATATATAATGGAGCTATAGAATTATCAATTTTATCTACAAATGTCAATATTTAAAACTGATGGTTTTCTCTATAAATTTGCTACTTTTGATATAAATCACATATTCCTTAAAATTGCTACATTGCTAAATTGCTACAAAAAAATAATAAGCTTCAACAGTTTTCACAATAAAATTCGATCTTCAAACTTCAATCACTGAAACTTTAATGTGGTGTAATGGTATGGATTATTAATGCTTGGGAGGAAATCGTGAGGACAAAAATGCAGACTAAGGTTTAGATTGTTTCACGTAGGGTAAAATTTTGCAATGTTTTTTGTAATTTTATACAAACAGGACCATTTATAACACTTTTTTTGGTTAGGTTAGGTCTTTTTACCACAACGCGCAAGCCGAGCGAGTGAAGCGAGCAGGCCGCGGCAGAGGCCGGCGAAGCGCCAGATCGGAATCCGCTTTATACATGAAGCAGTTTTGAAACAGGAGTCCGTGAAGAGATAGTTAAAGTAGAGAAATTTAATCTCGAAACATGTCTCTAATCCTCCATCTCTTTTCATCTTTTGCTGTTGGTATATATCTATATACAGCAATGTTATACATTTGTGCATATCACATTGCTGTATACCTATAGATGTGGTGTATTTCTGACTTATTTCCAAGTGCAGTATTGAAACATGAGTCCGCACTCTAAAGAGATAGTTGTAGTCGAGTAATTTAATCTCGAAACGTCTCTACAATACTCCATCTCTTTTCATATTTTGCTGACGGTATATCAATATATATAGCAATCTTATATCTACTAGTAGGTGTATTTCCGAGTTATTTCCAGGAGTTAGGAAGAGACGTTATGCAATTGCACCAACTCCATTAAGAAATATAATACTCCTCCACACCTCTAACTCCAATCACTGCGCCGGATGTACCGGCGTTGTCAGGATGACAGCTTGTCAAGTTTATTTAGTTCACAGAAAATGTTATTTTACACAGCACAATTTATTATTATAAATGATTGCTAAATTACATATATTTATTAACAAGCCGCTTCCCGACTGCTTAGCTGGGCAAAAAAAAAAAGTTCAAAAAATAAGTAGCCTAAAACCATCTACAACAAATTCCGCGTCGAATGGTCTTGGTCCCATGCCGATCGGTCCAGTAGTTTTCAAGTTTATCGCGGTCAAAGAAAAAAACTTTCATTATATATATAGAGATAGATAACAAAAAAGTACATACGCTAATATTTACAAAATGATTGCTCATTTTTTTTATTGACAATAATTATTTTAATCTTAAATTTTTTTGAAGCTAGGAGTAACATTTTAATGTATGACATATTTTTTATTAGCAATTCATAGCAATTTTGTCTATATTTTCAGGAATTTTGAAGTGCCGTTATATGCATCCCTTAACGAAGTAGTATAACGATACTAATTTATAAGTTACAGTTAGTGTATCCTTAGTTTAAAAACTATATAAGCAATTTTCGAAAATTATATCTTTTTCAGAATTACATTTATTTCTTAGCTTCAAAAAAAATTAAAACATAAATTGGTCACTGTTTTATTGTCAATTGTATCGCTTAATATTTAGCCGCCTAAATGACCGATATAAAAATAAAATTAAAGTTACTGAATGTTTATCAGCAGGAAGGCAGGGAGCGTTACTTTTCAGACATATTATGGGCTATAGCTTTTGAAACTTTAAATATCTACACATATAATAACTAGTTTAATTTCCTAAACTTCCTTGATAGTCCCAAAGAAAAAGAATAAAAGAATTGTATCAGCTATTTTTCTTTCAAAAGGTGTATTGTAAGGACCTGATATAAGCGATGGATTCTCCGTGATTTGATTTTGTTGTACTTTGTTACTCTTGTTTACTACTGAGTTTCTTGTCGGTTCTTCGATGGACTCTTCGCATGAAGTAAAGGGCGAAGAAGAGCTGCTGTAACGAATTTTCCCCATGTTCTTCGCAATATACAGGTTTTCTTTAGATTTGACGTTCCGATAAATAAAGACCTTGCAATCGGGTTTACTTGAATACATTGATTTGGCTTAGACTTTATATGAAACTCTTGCAATTTCTATTTATAGCTTCCTTGAAATGTACTTTCCTGATCAAATTACTTTATTACTATTTACAACCATTTTTAATGCAAAATTAAAATTGTTTTTTTTTTTGTTCTGAGGGTGAGTTATACAATGTACGTTTTTAAGCAGGAGAAAAAAAAACAACCAATAAAACAAAGATACTTTACGTATATTTTTCTCTTATAAAATTATTTACAACACCATTATTATGCACATCTCGGTTGTCATATAAAATATTAAAAATGAGATAAATTAAAATTTCGAGGCTAATGTACAGCTTATTTAAAATATTATTTAATACTATTCTAATTACAGATCGATAACTTGAGGCACCACCCCAAAAACACGAATATTATAAAACATAGACAGTTCTCAATTTGGTGAATTGAAAATGATAAGTCAATGTCGATGAATATTTAAACAAGCAAGGTGCATGTCATACATAACAAGTAGAAAAAATAAATGTAGGACATATATATTCAAACGAGTTTCATGGTTTTTGTAGATAATATCCATAGAGAAGATTTGCATAAACTACAATCAGATCGAAAACATAAAATTTCAAAATGATAATAAGATACATAAGTATGAAATAAATTTGAACACATAAAAAATAAAATTAGTTAAATAGTACCATGCACCTTTAAAAACACTCACAGAATGATTAACGAATATCTTCTCGGCCACAATAGCGAATGCTTGACATGAATTACATTTAATTCACATACGAGTGGTGCCAGAGACAAACGCACGTGATATTTTGTTCGAGACATTTAGAATAAAATTACAAGGAATGTAAACCAAAATGATGGATAAAACAAATTGTACATTAAACAATAGGAAATTACATACAAGCCGTATTTACATACCTATCAAAATAAAGGCCATGGCGACACAATATACATATATTAAGATTATCCTATTTATACATATAAAATTTACATAAGGGTCGTATGTTATATCCAACAGTAATACTTTCGTTTAATACATTTGACCTACAGTGTCAATATTAACGGTGTAAACTAGTCAATCTAAATGTTAATGCGACTCTTAGCGCATCAATCTCTTTCACTCTTCAAATAATGGGTCTAATGAGTGACAGAGAAAGAATTGAAGAAATAATCACAACAACCTATTAGACTAACTGTAGTGTATTGGCCAGATATTCGACAGCTTCGAATAACATTATTGTCAAGGTGTTGTCAAGGCATTGAGAAGTATCATTCGATCATTAATAACATAAAAAAAATGGTAGAACATCAGTACTAAAATATATTGGAATATGCATCATGCGATTGATTGCATCAAAATTTGATTTTGTATTGACTTACAAAATTAAACTGATATACTGCAGTGGTACAAATTACTAGTACTAGATCCAATACATAATCAATAAAATTCTTGAATTGTGAAATAAATAAAAACAACAGCTTTTTACTTACTGATAAAAAATGACTCTCAAGTCGAAAAACGTGTGTATAAAACACAATGTTCATTTTCAGTCTTACATTCGTTATTTACATAGACAACACACAAAGAGCCGCGAACGTATTAAATATATAATATCTACAAAATCTGTGTCGGGACAGGACAGTTTCACAATTCTTATAAGAGTTCATACAATACACAGCATCCCCTTTGGCCATGTCACAACACAGATAAATAAAAGGGAGTCATTTACCGGCATACGACACGTCTCATACTCAATAAATATATCTTGTCACAATATTCATGTCGCTCAGACACAGCGGTGCGATGCGGTGACTTCTATTATGTCGATTTATCACTACGCAGTGTAAGTGAGATACCAATATTTCTGTAATTAATTTCATTTATACTCGCTAGCGACTACGGCAAATGAATTTTTATGATAAATCGTACAAATTTATTCGATCATAGTGCGCGAACTTAAGGAAGAGATATCGATCATGTATTCGCATTGCTGATGCGTCTTCTTCCAGAAATAGTTTAAAAAAAATGAGACATCAAATTATGACTTTGTCTCCATTGTTATGCAGACAACACTATACTTTTAATCATCAAATATAAGAAAAACATAACCTTTTTTAAAATATTTTAGTTCTATAATAATAGCTATAATATATATCCCAACTTTACCAACTCATAAGGTGTAAAATATATAATAAATATCCTCTACATTCTCAGTGACAAGATATACCTACTTGCCAAGCAAAATTTTTCACTATATCGTTCGCTATCATGATAGCAAATATCACAATTTCTTTGAATTCTGAAACTCGATTTACTACTAATTACACATATCAAGACAAAAAATTCTCGTTTGTTAAGATGGACGTATATTGCTTAAAAACCTTGAGGGCTTCTAAAGTTTTATTGGTGTTATTTAAAAATGGATTATTTTCCTATCTGTCTTCATGATTAAGTCGATTTAAATATCACACTATTAAACTTATATTATTCCAATTCATTGATTATTTCCATTATTTGTAGCCATATTCATATTAATTATATTTCACGATTGAGGTCAACTCATTCTACGTCATTATAACATGACGAATATATTTGAAGAGCTGTTATCTATTTTTAGTCGAGGTTAAAGCTCTTAGTCAAACATAAGTAAACTACGCGAAGCGTTTTAAGACGGTTTTTTAACTTAACTAAAGATGGAATTCTTCAAAACATGGTACAAGCCTGTTTGGGTTAATTAATATCACCGTCAAAAGCACCCAAAAACACCGACGTCGTAACATCGCATAGATATAGCAGAACTGTCCTGTTTAATTCCAGTATAACTGTGTTTATTTGTCTAAGGTCGCTTGCACTGGTATTATACTAGTGCGAACTAGAATGTACACTGTGTTGCGCTTTCTTCTTGCGTTGTGCAAGCATGTCGTAGAAGGGGTTATGGCTTATCGAGCGACGTAGACACTCGATCCATTCATCTCGCTCTTCCATCGTTGCTGCCGACATTCTGTAAGCACAATACACATTGTAATTTAGTCCAATCATAATTCTCGAACCATCATTTTTAACAAAGGAATGTCATACGTTTCCCCTATGGCACGTCTACTGAGTCGAGAGCTCATGCAGTCGTCTAAGATGCCTCCTAGCTAAATGAAATTACAAATCACCCCCCAGGCCTCTACACAACGCCCCCATTTTTTTTCTGGGTCTTTTACCGCCCCCCTTTAGGCTTGCAGCGCCCACAAGGGGGCGTTATCGCCCACTTTGGTAATGGCTGCCCTATGGTTTGCAAATTAGTGTCATAACTTCATGTAAGTTAAGCTTTTTATAGCACACTAGCGTTCCGCCCGACTTCGCCTGGGTTGAATACATAATATTATGTAGCCTATGTCCATCAGGAATAACGTAAATTTCAAATGGTCAAACAATTTTTCAGATAGGTGCAGTGGTTCCAGAGATCACCTTCCACATATAAACAAACTTGCAAAATCCACACTTTCCCTCCTTATAATATTAGTATAGACCTATAGATAGTATACGGTAGATTGTATTATATGTACAAATTCACATGTTAGTATTTCATTATTTTAAAATGATCAATACAGTGTACAGAAAATCAAAATTACACTATGTTTATTACTCACATAATGTATAATGACATCAATAGGTTACATACAGGGAGTGTGTTTTTACCTGTATACAGTATGTTTTCCTTCTACAACTTTTCCTTCCGAGTCCGTTTTACAAGCTTTTATGAGTTCGGCGCCGCCGCTAGCATACAATTCTAAACAATGAGGCCGCTGTCGATCACTCGCCGGACGAACCTGAAAAATAGCATTAAATACATTGATTAGCTATTTGACTTCTGTCATTCATTCGTGTTGAGAAAATGGTATAACTTGATTCCAATACATAAGATCCAACATAACAATCTACCTCGTAATCAGGACATATTCTTTACATTCTAAACAGACTAGTTAATTGTAGTGATGTATGAATATTCACATTCGCATTCGGTAATATTCGTATATTTTTGACAATTACATTCGTAAAGGTTTATGGATATTTTTCGAATATGATTGTCAAAAATACTTCATATTTTGTTCATAGAAATTGTGAAAGAATATGAAATAAAACAAAAAAATCTTATTTTATGATCAATTTCGATTATAACAATCGGTTTTTTTTTTCATAAAATATTCTCCTTTTCATAAAAAATAATTAATTCCATCTCGATGCAATTACCATGCAATTATATCCTGACATTTTTTATCGGTCTTTATTTAAAATACATTCAGTCAAGAAAGTAACGGGAATGGATGATTTGTTTATGGTTCTAAATTCAATTTTTTGTTTGTTTTGCTGTTGTTAGATTGGCACAACTGTTTTCTATTTTGGCGCGGAGTTTGAGTTGCATCTGTTATTTAGATTAAATACAGTGCTGTTTTTAGTTATATCATTCTAGTGTATATTGCGAATTTCATAATGGACAAAAATATCGAACAAAGAGTTTGTCTTAAATTTTGCATCGCCAATGGAATTTCGTGTTCAGAGTCACTGAAAATGTTACAGAAGGCTTACGGTGAATCGACTTTATCAAAAACACGTGCTTATGAGTGGTACAAAGCGTTCAAAAGCGGTCGAGATGTGATGGAAGATTTGCCTCGCTCTGATAGGCCATCAACGTCTGCAACTGAAGTTAACATCGCAAAAGTGAAGGAAATAGTGACTGAAAATGCTCATTCAAGTTTGAGAGAGATAGCCGCCGAACTTTCTGTGTCTCACGGATCCGTACTATTTTAAATAATCACTTGGGTATGAAACATGTTGCCGCTCGGCTAGTCCCAAAAGACCTGAATTTACTTCAAGAACACAATCGCATAAGAGTCGCTGAGGACATGCTAGAACGAGTCAATTCCGACCCAACATTCATGAAACGCATTGTTACTGGTGACGAGACGTGGGTTTACGAGTTTGACATGCAGACTAGTCAACAAGCTTCGGAGTGGCGCCTTCCAACTGAACCGAAACCGAAAAAACCACGCCAAAGTCGATTAAAAGTCAAAGTCATGTTGACTGTTTTCTTTAACTATCGCGGTGTTGTGCACTCGGAATTCTTGCCGGAAGGTCAAACGGTAAATAAAGAATATTATTTGGGCGTTATGCGGCGTTTAAGAGAGCAAATTCGACGAAAAAGGTCAGATTTGTGGAAAGAAAATTCTTGGATTTTGCACCACGATAATGCGTCTTCGCACAAGCCCATCATTGTGAAAGAATTTTTGACCAAAAACTCTACAAATACCATCGAGCAACCACCTTATTCACCAGATATGGCTCCAGCCGACTTCTTTCTTTTTCCTAAACTCAAATTACCACTTCGTGGCACCCGTTTTCATTCGGTAGAAGACATAAAGGCGAATTCGCGGCGAGCACTGAACTCAATTTCGGAAAAAGCGTTTAAAAAATGTTTTGATGATTGAATTATTCGTTGGCGTAAGTGTATCGTTTGTGAAGGAACATACTTTGCATTAAATAAATATAATTGAATATTGAATAAATAATAAATAAATTTGGATGAAAAACTAACATTTCGTGTATTATTAATCTTTTCCCGGTACTTTCTTGACAGAGTAGTATAAGGTAGAAAAACATTTCGCTTTCTCCCATCTTTCTGGCAGCATATGAATTCCATGTAGGAAAAACGATACGTCTTTCGAAACTATCAAAGAATCGACCTATTTTTTGGTATTTTCATAAGAATTGAAGCGCTGCTCAGCCAGTCCATGTGCTATCGAACGGAACAAGCGATAATCGAAAAGAGGTTATGTCCGGTGAATACGGCAGGTGGGGTAGAACTTCCCATTTAAGCGTTTCCAATTAGGTTTTCACTGGTTTTGCAACATATGGCCGAGCGTTGTCATAATAAATTATTCCCTGCTGACCCCACCAAATGCAGAGGAGAAGCTTCGAATTATGGATATTATGTTTCTGCGTACGATGTTGATGCATGGCCGGGCTCACCCCACGATCTTCTACGCTTTGAATTATAGTACTGTTTTCATTTTTCATCGCGATTATCGCGTTAAGATACAGTGCAAAAAACCTTTCTTTTCTGCTGTTGAAACAATAGTTCACACGTGAGAAAAGGCCGTCCGACGTCTCTCGGCTTCAACTCATACGATATCCAATGTCCTTGCTTTTGGATCATTCCTAACGCTTTAAAATGTTTCGAAACTGTTCACTCATCAAGTTGCAATGATTTTCCAAGTTCGGCTAGCGTCTGACATGGGTCTTGATCAAGTAATTCCTCCAATTTTTTGTCTTCAAACTTTTTCGGTGTGCCAGAACGTTCTTTGTCCTAAAGTTCAAAACCATTATTTTTGAAGCCTCGAAATCAGTCTCTGCATGGCGTTTCCGACAGAACATTCTCACCGTAAGTCTCAACAAAAGTTCTGTGTGCTTCAGCTGCAGATTTATTTTGAATAAAATAGTACAATAAAATTCCCTGCAAATACACTTTATTTGCACAAAACTCGACATTTTTAGAACACAAAAAACTTGTTTACACTGTGGCGCACATAGTCCTGTTAACGCCATATTTTAGAAAACAGCGAGAACTAATTCATATTTTAACAACTTCTTGTTACAAAACAACATTGTAGTTCTTCCTTGCGCGAATAATATTTATTATTACACAGTATTAGTAAGTGTAAAATAAGTCCATGTTTCACTAGGTTTACTCATCTTATCAAAACAATTCACTAACAATTCACAACACAGATTCTACCTCAAAATTAACTTGTTTTTGATATCAAACAAACAATCGACTTACTTCGGATTAACTCAGCAATTTCCGAAATAATGGGGTTTCTTACATGTAATGAGTACAGAATGGCGTAGTGAAATTGATAATTTTTAGCAATAGAAAAACGGAATCAGATTTAAAATAATTAATATTCGCATTCCCATCCGCATTCGCAAATATCGCTGACACATATTCGTATTGATAATCGCAATCGGGAATAATAAAAATTGACATTTATTACAATCGTAATTGTTTTTGAAAGTGGTATGTCTTAAACATTAAAGTAAATAAAAACCACGAAAACAGCTGTATAAAAACATTCGGAATTTTTTGAAATATAAAGTTATTCGCTTTTAAAATCCAGCAGTGGAGACGGAGTGGAGCTAAGCTAGAGGGGCTACCTGTGACGTCACAAACTCACCAATGTTTAGCGCTAGGAGTTTAAAAGTTACTAGTAATTACTGGAGAGTTTAAAAGTCAATAATTCCCAAACTTGAATAAATTTCAAATATTTTTTTCAATTGTGTTCCTGATTAATAAGTCAAACGGCCTAAGTTATATATTTTTTGATAATTATTAAAACTCGCAAACTTTGTCAACTTTCATGACAGGATTAATGTTTCCAGGTACAAATTTAACGTGGTACTTCAACTTTTTACATAAGTACATACATAATAACATGTGCATACGTACATATCTTCCCTCTTTGTAAAACCTAATCATTCTCCTCCGATCACATCATCATTTGGCGTATAGTAATTCTTTTGTAATTACATACATGTTTTTCAAAGCTGTAACATCTAAGTTTATAACACAATATAAATTAATACCACTAACATGGAAAGATAATTGTTTCGTTTTAAAAATATACTATAGACCAGAACATGACAATCTTGGTGGCAATCATGCTTTTTGCCACCCCATTCCGTAGTAACGAGAAAAGTATGTCCACAGACTTAGATATTAACTAGAGAGAGATACTAACAGAGTAGGCGATTAAAAGCCTAACCCATGAGTATGTTTCGTCGAAAGAGCGAGATAGTGAAAAAAAAACACCTTTAGCATCTGTCTCTCAGCTGTATGGTGATTGGTTGCAGTTGGAAATAGGTATGTGGTGTACCTATAGACAGGGAGGATCATTTCATTTGCTCTCTTTCTATCAACAAGCATATCAGTCGTCTCCCCTACTCTATTAGTAATGTCTCCAAACCTACACCACTATCATGCCTCTCACTCGCCCGGTGCTGCTTGACAGAGGTCATCAAGAGATATTTTTATATTTCGCATTTACATGATAGCTATTTTCACACTTACAGATATGTTTTCTAATGGAATGATGCCTCTAGGTTCCTTGTCCGTCGTGTATTCGAAGTAATACAGGCAGTTGTCATTCAGTATGAACCACCGTCTCTTCCACGACTTGTATCTGTAATTAATAAATAAAAATACAATTATATAATATATTATTATAATATATAATATACCTTAACAAAGTAATCAAAAACCTTAAACATTGTATGATTGAGTAGAAATTAAGATCAAATGTTACGCTACGGTAAACTCTACATTTCCCTAAAGTTTGTCCCAAGTGATGTGTTAAAACAGTTTTCACATTTAACAAACACATATTTTTAATTTACAAACAGACATTTACAATTTATTGTACACACAGTAATGTGTTGAAAGAAAATAATATCGTTTGTCACTTTTTTAACGTTGCATATGGGTAAATTAGTGTCTTTCTTGTGTGAATGGGGTGGAATATATGGTTTAGTCTATAGGTTTCTCTGTCTACGACAGAGAGATCATTTCATTGGCTCTCTTTCTATCCACAGGCTTTAGTTTTCTTCCCTAAACTATTAATAATATTTCAACGGTGTCTAAGCGTGACAGACAAACACAAAACACACACATTATTGGTATACATGTACGTTATTTTACTTCAAAGATAAATTTATTTGCATAGGTCTAGTTGTTTCCAGTAGTAACAAAAAAATTTGGGCTAGTTAGAGCATTATATATAAAAAAATGTCTGATCAAAATAAATAAATGACGTTTAAATACTCAATTATACTTTTTATATTTCGTACCTCCCGCCTTGTTTCCAAAGCCATCCCTCTTTATCTGGGTTGAAGAAAGTATGCATGAGATCGTTTCCGTCGTCCTCTGGTATTTTAAATGGCTCCGTCTTTATAGATTCATATAAGGACTGAAAAGAGAATACAACTAACTGAATATAATACGAAAAAATACATGATTATTTCGACTCTAAAATATACATATAAAAATATATTACAGAACAACAGTAAATGGCGATAAGTATGCCGTTACAAAAAACAAACACAAAAATAATGTAAACAACTAGAATTTTTATTTATTATCAATAAAAATTACAAAATAATATTTTAATTACTTTTCAAAACGACAATTCTAGATGCTTTTTATTATCTCTGTACAATATTATAATCGCAATTATAAAATGTAACATCGCAACACAAACTTGAAATACTACTGTGCAAGTAACACATTGAACCATCATAACTAAATGAAGTTCAAACAAATGTCACATATGATATCGCGCCCGCATACTACTCGATAGATAAGACAATGTGAACAGCGAATATTGTAACCACTTGCGTCAATAAATACAGGAAAATAACGTTTTATGCTGTGCAAGTTCCAAGCTATAATTTAAATTAAAAATGCAATATGCATATCGAGGTTAATAATGCAAATGGCATAACATTAGAACAGAAAATAATGTGACATTGTTGCTAATTTAATCACAATAAACCTAAGGACTGAATCACTAAAGTGTATTGGGATATTACGCTGTATGACTCAACATTTAATGTCAAATAGCTTTTAGGCATATAATATATACAGCGTACATTTTATAAGGATACGTACAATTATCGCTCTTATGTTTAATAAAAACTAAATTAAAATATTGAATTTGCTTAAACACATTATAATATGGTAATGTTTACCGTTAACGTAAAATTCTAGTTATAATGGTAAGTATTAAATGCGCATATTTTTAAACTCATTAGTAATCTGTTTTACGATCATTGCTTTGCTATTTCCACAACAAAGTAACTACATAGTAGTTCTACTTGGTTGCGTGCCAATCGCAAACTACTACTAGAGAATACCGGTAAATAATATAAGATGGCTCGCTTTTTGCACGTATATTACATCGTATGATCGTGTATTTCAAATAATATATCTTGGCGCTGTATCCCTAATGATGTAGTCAGAGAGGACGTAGAGCCAAGCGTCGTTGTCCTTACATACTTCATTCGCCTCCTCAAATCTCATCATTTTCCTCACACACGTTCGCTTAGGTATGCGAGTGCTTTTGACATTTTAATCAGCTAACACTTTGGCTATATGATTTCAAATAGATCCTTATACCCTTGATCTTGATTTATGATCTTTATAATTACTGAAATTGATTACGAAGAATAGCAATGTTTTAATGTCACCTTTTTTTTGGTAACACAGGAGAAACCTGAACTCAGGTACTCAGCCCCCTGAGGTGAGCCAGGGTTATGTGGGGCCACTACCCACCCACTATAACTCTTCGTTATCAGTCGACCACTATAACTCTTTCTCGAGGCATCGTCGAGGGGCTCTGGGGTCTCGTCCGGAACGCACCGGAGCCCCTCTCGCGCTGTACCAAAGCACTTCTAGGAGAGGCAGCAGTAGAGCCCTCCCCTACTCTCTCACAGTGTCACGATAGTGCAGAATATACGCGCTGTCGTCCTCCTCGGGGTCGCATATTATACGGTGGAATGGATTCCCAATACGATCGGCCCTTAAGTAGCCTCCTACGGCAGGCGAGAAACATCTTATCCTTATTCTTTAACCCGGGCTACTGAAGTCATCTACACCAACTGCCAATAAAATTATCTGCAGATAGTACTTAAGAATGACAAAATCAACAACTTATTGGTATTCATGATAATTTATCAAATGAGCGAATTCCTAGCTGCTGCGACTCATTACCGAACGTCAGTTGTTAGTGGCGTTGAGAAGGGACCAGTTTTTACATAATTAAGTAGGTACCATGTATGTAATCGTAGTAGCTTTTAGCCTAATGTGAATAGAGGAAGGTCTTACCAAGAGCAACTCCTGAGGTAGATCACCACCATTGTTGATGCCCCTGTTCATAGCCACAAACTGTTCTGGCGTCGGCTTATCTTTAACGCTCGGATTGTGTAGAGAGGTATTGAGCATTATTATTGCAAAACTGAGGACGTAACACGTGTCGGCATTAGTGAATATGTCGGGATTTAGTTGGCAGTACCGCTGAGCGAAGCACTCCATCATACGGTCGATTTTCTGCGCTTCGCCTGGGAGACGGAAGCTCCAAAGGAATTGTCTGTAATGAATACAATATTTAAATTTTCTTACTTACCTTTTACTTACTTGATAATAATAATTATTTTTTATGTACGATTCTGACTAAAACTGACTTTAAAGTAATGAATATTTAAGCATAAATATAAGTATGTACTGATGCACCTATACTAGATAAAAATACATAAATAACATACACACATATCCTCACGCGATATACCTAACGGGTTAATCAGAAAGGATGAGATGCCAAGCATCGCGGTCGCCCTTTTACATAAGTACTTCTTTTAGTTCCTCAAATCTCATCATTCTCCTCGCACACTTTTTTCACACTTCTCTTTCACTAGTACTTTCGTTTCTGCTTTGTGCAACTCTTTCATCAAATCTTTTATACCCTTTTATACTTGTAGTATGAGTCTTTCCATACTTTTTTTATTTAGAATAGTGGGAAAGGCATTGTATATCGTGAAGTTGCAGCCACATTGCAATTCAAACGTCACTTTGTGATTGATGGTTAGTCGACACATGACCTTCACTCATTTTACTCGCTGCCAAAACGTCTGTTTATGCGCAACGAGTAATAATACTTAAATCTGCAAATTAGTTAAAATTTTTGCAGATATTCATTTTAAGTTCATTGTGTGTCTTGATACCGTGTTACTGGTGATAATACATTAATATTTGCAGTTGAACATAATGGATTCTACTTTGTAAGTAATTAAGTTTTATTTGTAAACAAAGGTAAGATAGCAGCGTCCGTATTTTAATACCTATTTAGCTTGGGGCAAAATGGGGTCTCATGGATGGGGCATAATGGGGTTTAAGCATTTTGTACCCCACTTTACCCCATACTATATCTGGTATTACTTAAGTAACCATACATGTGTAAATGTTGTGAATTGGTTTAGCTAAAATGGTTCGTACATACAAAAGAAAAGAAAATCAATATTCCTGGTCACTTGAAAGCTATGGAAAAACGGTCATTCTACAAAAATGAATTCGTTGCTTAAATAGATGCAAGCAAAGCAAAAAACGAACTTAAAAGGCAGATGGACCAAGTGTCTATTGAATTTGATTTTAAGGAGAAAAAAAAAAACAAAAATCAAAGAAAAAATCACAGAAAAATTTACAAAACACTTCTTCGATAATAATGTGATGAAGATGCCGAATTTGTAGTTATTTATGGTCCTAATCAACTGAGGAGTGGACAAAATGAATAAATCACACTCATTGGGCACGTAATTCAAATTATATCCATAATGTATAATATAATATTAATCATATTGAAATTAAATTAAATTAAAGAGTCTTTAATTTGTAATAGCTGCCGTTTTAGTTTCCAAAAAATACACCGCAATAAATACTCCTCATGGTACCCCACTTTACCCCAGTATATGGGGCAAAGTGTGGCAAACGTGTCTACCAATATATGTTTTGCTAAAGCCAATGTAATAAAATAATAATAAAAATTGTTGTACCAAATCTTGCATCATATATCGAACTGCCAATTATGGTTCAAACAATAAAGAAAATATATTTCTTATTCGAACTAAAATATTTAAAACCTTAGATACCCCACTATGCCCCCCTCTCCCCCTACTACTTAACTACAATGTTAGCAACAAAAAGGTCTTTTTCTATAGACACACTCCTGGTACAATCCTACTAGCATCATTCGTTCTTGTTTCCATACTTGCCTAGGACGGACACAAATCCTGTTCGAATTGTCCCGACCCATCCATTCATATCTCCACACACTATAATTCTTTCATTCTCTTCAACCGTCACTATAACTTCTGTAACATTCTCCCAAAACTGCTCTAGTTAACCCCAACTGAGAGAGGACACCGTATACCATCAAATGGAAAATACTCGTCAACCCCGTTTTAAAATGCGCCCAGACCAGTCTCGGGTTTATACTCTTATACTCAGTTACGCAATTAACCAAACGAGACAATAAAATGTCTTCCGCCTTGGCGTACCTTGTCTTCTAATGGTAGACCTGATCACATTGCGATGCCTCCACCGGGCAAGTTCACTGTTCTTTCGTTTGGTTTCACTCAAATACACATCCAATCTACTGTCTTCCATAACATAAATCCATTCATCTTCTCTTCAATCCCACCTCTCGCATTCCACGCAGCTACTCTACACTTCCTGCCGCAAGATGCACAGCGGGTTGGATGGCGGTCCCCAACGCCGAACAGCACACTGCTTGTACCAGCGCGAGCGACCAATGTATGTCTCTTTTAACGCACGCCCTAACAATATGTTCAGTTCTGTCCCGCATCGTGTGCACAGACAAGGAATTGTAGCCCTGAAAAGAGCTAGCAGGGGTCGCTATGAGCACGTTTCTTCAATTGATCTCCCTAAATAAATAATAGTCAAATACGATCATAGTTTTAGTTTAATTGTCTAGGTATGCACTTATACTTTAAAACAAAAATATTATTTGGCAGTTTTAAGTTTTGGCATCTAAATAATATCTGAGAAATGTATATCATTTTAATAAGTAAACGAGCAAAGTTACTAGTAAAAGCTAATACACGTCTATTAAACTAAATAAACTAACCTGAGTCAACATCACAAGAGAAATATGTATTCTCATCACAAGTTTGCAACATTATTAATTCTTGGAATAATCAAGATACGACACATTATTTTAATTAAAAAGATTACAGAAATTATTTTTGTTTCCGAACATAAATTCATTTAGTACTCTTGTATTTCTCCTGTATTTTTATTTTTTTTGAAATCCAAATGATATGAATATTCAGGCAATTCACTAGAAATCTAGTAGCTGACGATATTTTTAAAGTAGATAAAACATTTGTTATCTTATCTTAAACTTCGTGTTATAACTGTGTTGAACTAACACAAAGTATGAAAAAGATTTTGTGGCAAAAGAAACGACAAGTATTGTAGGGAAAGATCCGCTGAGTCATATGTCAGTGTAGCAAAAAAACAGTAGAAAAAATGTCGAGTCTGTGAAGATTAATTTCCTTGAAGGTTACGCGTTTCGTCAGAGCCATTTACTGACGAGCACCGAAGCAACGCAAATAATTACAAAGATCATGTTTACTTAGGTATTTCCAAAAATATATTTGGCGCGAACCTTAGGTGAAAACAGCAGATTTTTATGCTTCTACTACATACTGAGGCAGAACACAAAAATATCGAGAACATATAGAAACTTACATTCATGTGAATATACTTGTAAATGAGGCAAATTCGAAACAGTAAAAAGCCGTAAAAAAGACATAATGAACTAAAATTTACGATACCTACATTTATAAAGAAATTGTATCGAAACTGAAAATTGTAATTTCGATTTCAGTATTAATTATTCACGTTAAACTTAAGAAGACACCTCCGACTGCTAGTATTGTTTACAGAAGTTGTAAGAGGTTGTCACTCTTACATCAAATTTTTCTGAAACAATCAACCACGGACCTCGGCTTGAGTGTACTCGCGGACTTAAGTTTGCTTTTTAAGAAGTCGCGTTTTTGATTTTTTTAAATTTTATAATATAAAATATCTCAATTAAACCAGCGACATTTTAAAGTACGGACAAATTTTTGAAATATGAAAAATGAAAAAATTATGCAAATGCCTGTTGCACGACTAAAAAAATATTTTTTGTAACACAACATAATCTCTTATGATATGTATAAAAAATAAGGCACTAAATATTACATTCAATTAATTTTTATTTAAATTGCAAAGTATATTTACGAAAACTAAAATTATGTCAATGTCAACATCTTTTGTGCAGTTGACCTAAATGTAAGTAAAGTTTAAGGATAAGTGGTCAATGGAGAATTTTATCTCAACTTTTAGATCTTACAATATCTTACGCAATTTAAAAAATACATGTAGGTTAGTATATTAATCATAATAATCTACAGGATAAAACAATAAACACCAACACATACATACATTCCTAAAACCTGTAACCATTATATACAAGCCAATTATGTTCCAGAATTAGAAGTAGTAATGCGAAACACAGCTAACATTTTCATTTTATTTCTGTTTTCTCACAATTAGTAGACTCACCTGAGCGCCTGCACTAATATCAAGTCTGTAAAGTCATGCAGTTCGACGAAAGCCCGCAACACTGCCTCGTTGAAATCCGAACGTTCACCAAGATAATCACCAATCGCCGTTTTACTGAGACCTTCTCCTTTATGTAGAAATTGCGCCACATCCTCTGGTGTCCTTTGAAGCAATCCATTTTCGTATAGGTATTCGATACCTGGAACAATAACAATATACGTATTATACTAATTACAGGGGTGGAAACTGATTCCATAACATAAAATACTGATTTTACTGACTGTAATACTCTAAAACACTGACCATTTACTGACCTACTCTCTATAACCCTACCCTTCCTCGGTCAATTTAACGTCGAAAAATGCTTGTTAGTGTTATTACTGTTACTTAAGTACTAACATATTGTTAGGAAAAACATATCTATGTGCTCGGTCTCCACCATCCCCTAATCAGCTAATCTGCACTACCCTTTATTAACTTATTAAAATAGCACCTTGAACAACAATCTATTATATTTTATTAAAGAAAGAAGTTATTCATTCATTTATTTTTTGTGTCGACGCATTTTTGTATATTTTTTGCTTCTTTAAATTTATTTTCTTCCTCTTGTCTCTCTTTCGTTAATGTACACATATCAAACATGTCGTTATCCTTTAGGCCTTTCGGTAAAAATAATTTAATTATACAAAAATGCTTTGATTAGACAAGTAAATAATCAAAGACAAAAATGGTTGTATGTTCAGAAATATACACATGTATCGAAGCATTAAAAATTTTAATTTAAGTCAAGACAGAGTCAGGCGTTGAGATTATTTTACGAAACCTACTCCTTTTCTTGTCATCACTTTGTCATTAAACAATCAATAACGCTAGTGAAAACAAGGGCAGAGATTGTAGGTAGTGACCATGGCCATAAAAAGTAAAAATGAAATGGGATTTCGCTAATTTTAATCTACAATAATGAGGTTACATCTCATTACAATATAAGGAATTAAAAGGAAAAATATTAGTGTATTCTCAAATTCAAAACTACAATTTGAGAATGACACAAATTGAGATTTTTGTAATTGCGAATTACAAAAATACTACGTGACAACAAAACCTGTAAAAAATATTATTGATTAAAATTATGCTTGAATAAAAGTACAAAAATTTGGCCTAGATTCTCCAAAAAATTCGTTATGAAGAGCATAAATGGTTGATATGTGGAGATTTTAAAATTTTAACAATGCTATTGGGTCAAAAATCCGGTTTTTCGAAATATCCCTGCTTCCTCTACTTGTGGGATAGCAGGGCTAGAGATCTGCACTGGGAAAAAAGGGACTGGCCAGTTCGAGAAAGTTTAAGACCAGGCGAGTTCTTCAAGAGAGCTAGGTACCTTGTGATAAAGTTTTATTACCACCACTGCGCATCAAGTTGGGTCTCATCAAACAATCATTAAGTGTTTTCCCAAAGATGGCGCGTGTTTCCATCACCTTTGCTCAAAGTTTCCACGCCTGTCAGAAGCTTGACTAAAGGAAGGGGTGTTTGTTGCCCCTGATATAAGAAACTTATTGCACACACTTCATTCACTGAAACAATGTCTAGTGGTCCTGAAGATTCATGTCATGAGTATAAAATTCTCTTGTTTTCTCATCCTACAATTCCATTCGAAAAGAATCCGTGAGATTTTTGGCATTTTAAAAGTGGTCCGCGAGTACAAAAATGTTAAGAAACCCTGATCTATTGCATCATTTTTTTTTGCTGTCGCGATATAAAGTGTGGTATAATACATAAAAACTATTGTGACACGTGAACAGATAGTGTCTGTGTGTGCACCTAGTCTATTTTAGAGTACCTATACGATATTCTGGCATGCCACATTTATAAAAATAAAATGTTATAATAATGAAATTAGTCCCGAGGAAGAAAATTAACAATTACATTTTTTTAGATAGTAAACACTATGAGTCACTATGTAGGTAAATATGCGACCACTAGTAACAAAAAGTGACCTCCTTCGACCACAAGAAATGACTGACCACCAATAAAACCTGTCGACGGAGAGCTCAGCTCAACCCATTTACATACTATTGTAAAAGCGAACGACGACCGTTTGCTGCAATCATTTCCGCTGTAATCACAATGCAATCAAACGCAAAATCCATTGGAACAACGCAGTTTACATTTTTTAAATGGTACCGTCAATGCAAGGCTTTTAGTAAAAATCTATTCTACTACTTTCCATTTATGGTTTTCTTTCTATTATCTATTATATTATTATACACATGGTTTATAATCACGTTCATATTAAATGTTCATAATTTGTTTCATACTGTAGTTAAATAAGTAAAAAATAAATAATCACATGTCGAATCCATTAGATATAACATAATTATATTAGTTGGGTATGTCTAATACATATACGTACAAAATATTTTTATGCATAGATGTATTCCATTCTTCAGCGATGACGTCAAATCGTTATGACTTAACGCTGATGGCATGACAGAATACTTATAAGCACATCTCTATCGATTAAATTATTATTTAGGTCCTCAATAGACCCCGAAAATAGCACTTTTATATCAATGTTTCAATTGCGTAATTTACAAGTGAAGTTATCAAAAATTTTATGTTACAGTTAATTAGTTACGCCTAGCTAACAGACAATATGACATAAAAAACGTGGATTGGATGGATTGAATTCCAACATGAGGTTCTCATTTTGATATTCAAGCTACTTATATACGAATTTAATGAAATTTTAACAGGGTCAACAACAACAAATATATATAACTCCCACACATTGCGTCTCCTTAAATGTGACGTCACACTACCCCCGCTATTCTGTCTGTATAAAAGGAGCATAAGCGTGGGCTGCCTAACAATATTTGATATAGCTAAAGTCTATTTCTTGCATCAAAAATTCCACTGCGAGTATTCTGATTTCATATTATTAACTACGAAACACAAGTTAGTACAAATTTAGATTTTATTTTTGATTGGTAAAATCTACAAATACGCTATGTAAAAAAAATACATTCACTTTTTATACCTCTGCGAGAATAATATGCGCAGTCATTATCCTTGATATCATTTGAGGAGGATGTTGTATGGATATATTTTCAACGGGAAAGAAATACGAAGATAACATGTTTATAAAAACGTATACGTCATATAGAATACAGGTCTAATGGCATGTAAACTTGAGATGGCAGCATGACGGATTAGGTTAGCCTAAGTAAACGAGTTGTGTCGGGGCAAACGAGTCACGCTGGTGTCAAAGACTAGTTTTGTTAGTGCTTTAGCCATTCTTCTACATACAAAAGAGCAAACTGTAAAATTAATATGGTAAACAAGATTTAGCCAAGTAATAAATAATAATATATCTCAATCATCCAAGCACCACAAAATCTCATTTTCACGCCATTTTTGGCAATATACTTTATAATATTATGTTAGTATTAGGGCTTACAGATTGCAAAGCCTATAAATAATTTCCCCGTACATACATATCTTACGCTTTATCCCTAACGTGGTAGTCAGCTAGGACGGAGCGCCAAGTATCGCGGTTCTTACATACTTCTTTGCCTCTTCAATCCTCATCATTCTTCTTACACTCTTTCGCCTAGGTTTGCGAGTGCAAGCTAAAACCTTCGATCACGATTTCTTTGTGACCGAAGACTAACACTGGCTATTTGATCTTCATAATTTTTTCAACAATTTCCTTATAACATGCCTTATCTCGTCTTTTATACCTGTGCATGAAGGTAATTTTTTTCTCTCCCCAGACAAGTATAACTATAAAGGAAGTAATAATACAACAAACATAAACGAAATAATTACAAATCAAACACCGTGGTCAATTGTGTTACAATTGAATTATAAACACAATACAGTTTCCTCATTTCAGCACTAAATAAACAGGAAACTGTGTTGAAACCGTAAATAACATTTTATTTAGTTACTAAAAATACCATCACCGTTACCCTAAAATCATATCCCAGGGGAAGAAGCCAGTCACGTGCTCCACAACGTATTACTTGAATTATTCATGATGATCGCATATGCAAAAATAAAGGGTATCATTATTACAAACGGGATATTCTCATAATAACAGTGACAAACCAAGATATAAAACATCAGAACAATAGAAAAAAATCATCAGTATAAGTGATGTGCATACATCTGAGTGTTTCATTTAAAATGCAATTTAGGCAAATGAAGTCTATTATTACGTTCGTAATTAGTAGCTTTAGAATAAATGCCAAACGTTATACTGCAAATATAATTAGATGAGCTTTGAAATATCTAAAAAATAAATTATCATGTTAATTTTAACAGTATGGAAAAAAAAATTCATCGTACCGATTGCGTTGCTCAAAATGTTATAGTTTGTTTCAGGTTGTCTACGTCATTAACATAACCTATGTATGCCCTACTATGCCTCAAAATATATGATTAGGAAACTAAATCTAACTATGCCTCAAGTTTGCTTTAGGAAATTGTCGCTACCGAGACTATATGGTAATTTAAACCTTGTTCGGAACGAGTGCTTGAGTGTGAACTAGGCATTAGAATGTGTATTCAAAAGTTGTAGTTACTTGTTTGCGTTTGCTTTGAGCTAGAAAAAAGATGTCTGACGACGTGATTTAATTTAAGAATTATATAGATACATTAGATAGGTTTAAACAAATTAATTAGAGAAGAAAATTCTGACATTTAGTATAAATACGACAGAGAGAAGAGTTCATTTCATTACACTATAAAAACCCCATGCTTATATTATATGCAAGTATAGCTTTAGCGTCTTTATAAAATAATTCATATTCATATTATTATGTTAACTAAGTTATATTATATTATACAATCTAAACACGACTCGTTAACGACATCGAAAGCAGATATTAAGGTGACGCATTGATGAACAATAATTTAATCTAAAATAGACCTTATATGCTCTACGCAAACGTGCGTACGCCAGGCTTTGAATAATACGAAAAACAGTTATTTCCGTTTATTTTAAAAATTATAATTAATTTTTAAAAATCCAACTGGCATTTTGAAAAATATGTTTAGATTAAACTATACAGAAAATTTAGAAACATAAATCGGTCCCGTTATTCCGAAAAATGTACATCTCTGTTTTAAAAGAGGTTTATTTGATGTTTTTTTTGTGTTACAAAAGTTAATGTTACGTGTATCGTAACTGGCAAAAGGATGTCAATGAAATGAAGGATCAGGTTACCAAATATCACCAAACATACCTTTTGTAGTCGATTAGAAAAATTGAGATCCCTGCAAAATTGTAATTGAAGGTATATGGAAGCTACAAACGAATTATTTAACATTATTATTGTGTATTGCGATTTGTGAGCTCTATTCTCTGACCACCGTATTAGGGATACAGCGTAAAGATTACAAATTAATTCGTCTACCCCGTTAATATCAATACTTAAGCCTGCTTGTTGATCATACGATATTTATACTATTTAATGTTGCCACACGCAATCATTACTAAAATATTTGGCCTTACCTTTTTCTAGCTGTTCAATGACCTAACATTTGTACCCATGCTTATGTCAAGTTTATTCCCAGTATAGTTTGAAAGGAGGGCTTTTCAAACTATACCACTCACTTTCTTTTCAAATCCCTTTCATTAATTCTCTTTTTTACCCGACTACGTAGAAACAAAAAGGACAGTTATGATTTTAGGAGTTTGTAATTTGTAAGTAAGAGTTGAAATCATTTAACTGATTTCAACGTATGAGGGTATCATCAAATTTGTCGCAATTAAGCGCTATATTGTGTGAAGTGATGGCTATATTGTAATTTTTTTTTTTGGAAAATTCAATATAGTGTCAATAGTATGACATAAATTCAAGAATTAAAAAAAAACAAAAGACTGCATGATGATAATATTGGGTCCTTACATATGAAATTGGCGTTTTGTACGGGAGGAAGATAAAGTCAATTTTTTTTGTAAAATATATTTAATTAATCAAAGTATGCACCGTTGTTATCTATGCACTTTTGCCATCTCATAGGTAGTTCATTGATCCCTTTACTAAAAAAACCATGGGGGCGAGAATCAATAAACTCTTTGAAGGCGGTTTGGACTGCCGCATCGGAGTTGAATTTTTTTCCTTGTAAGAAGTTGTCCAAATTCCGGAAAAAATGGTAATCTGTTGGAGTAAGGTCCGGGGAGTACGGTGGATGTCGCAGACATTCCAATTGTAGCTCATCTAACTTAGTAGTTGTTTGTTGTGCAGTGTGCGGTCTTGCGTTGTCGTGAAGCAGCAGTGGCCTAGAGCGATTGACCAATCTCGGTTGTTTAGCAGCTAGTTCTTCCTTCATGGTTTGCAGTTGCTGACAATAGATATCTGTCGTGATCGTTTGGCCAGATTTTAGAAAGCTGTAGTGAACGACACCGGCGCTAGTCCACCAAGCACTCACAAGTAACTTTTTCTGAGTCAATTTTCGTTTAGGGCAGGATTTGGCTGGGTCTCCAGGGCTCAGCCATTGCGACCAGCGCTTCCGATTATCGTACAGTATCCACTTTTCATCACAAGTAATGATTCGATTTAAAATCCCTTCATTATTGTGTCGGTTGAGCAAAGTAACACAGCAGTCGACGCGTGTTTGCAAGTTCGATTCACTCAATTCATGAGGTACCCATCGTTCAAGTTTTTTTACTTTCCCGATTTGCTTCAAATAGATTAATACAGTTTTGTCACTTACACCGAAGCCTGCAGCTATCTCTGAAGTGCTTTGTGATGGATTCGCTTCCACAATAGCCTTTAATTATTTCATATGTAAGGACCCAATATTATCAAATTCAAAAGCTTGCAGCTATTTCGAAAACATGTATAAACATCCAATCCAATCTACGGATTCACTATGTTAATTTCCAGACAAATGAGGGCAAGAAAACAAATACGATCATGTAGAACAATAAATTTTAAGTGAGATAGATAGGCGTTTTTTCTGGATTTTCAGTGGCGAACCTAACCTAAAAAATTCGCGAAAGTTAAAAAAACGCTTTTTCGCTAATAAAACAAAAAGTTGAACTTGCATCCAAAACAGTTAAACTGGAAAGTTGTGATTGGTGATAAATTTTTCTTTTAATTGATAGCCTGTGCAATATCGATTTTTGCCTTACATGAAAGAAAGCAAATAGAGAAAAATGCAAAAAACTGTTAAAAATCGCGTTTCTTTATTTAATAATAACTTTTCATCAAAGCAACTTAGAAATTTATTACTTGGTGAAAATGTTGGTTTTGGCTATTAAAAACTGGTTTTTTTTTTGGCGCGAAATTTTGAACATTGATATCGTACAGCGTTATTTCGGAACTTTATTTCTTCTTTAGGAGTTGTACTGTTATGTGCAATTGTTTAGAATTTGATTTTTTAAATTAAGTACAAAGAAATATCAATATTTGGAGGTAAGGTTTTTCGCTCTAATTTTTCAATTCAATATTTATCAAAAACAAACTACCATTTAATGAAAGTTTATATTTGTAACGCATTTCAAAAATAATTATTACTATACAACCATCTGCAGCTGAGAATTTTTTTTTCTAAAAATTCCTGAGCCTTTTCCCTTTATTGAACGCCTACGAAAATGAGACAAATTGTCGCTAAACTTACTGTCTCATAAAAAAAATGTTTTTGACCTTTAGACAAAACAGATCATGTGCTCACCGTGCTTTTTGGACTAAGCCAACAGATAATTACCACGTGTTTGCACACAGGAGGTCTGAGGAACTGAGGAAGCGTGCTCGTCGTGACCCCTGTTAGCTCTTTTCAGGGCTGCAATTCCTCTACTATCCATACGATGCGATTCCATGCGGTTATGATATAATTAGGGCGTCCCCCGAAAGCGACGTACACCGGTCTGTCCTCGCTGGTGTGTGAAGACTGCAGTTCGGCGTTGGGGACCTTCACCCAACGGGCTGTGCATCCTGCGGCGGGAAGTGGAGGGAGAAGTGCCAAATAGCTGCGTGGATTGTGAGAGGTGGGATTGAAGAGAAGATGAATGAAGTGATTGATATTATGGAAGAGAAAAGATTGGATGTGTGATGTTTGAGTGAAATCGAACGAAAGGGCAGTGAACTTCCGACTTGCCCGGAGAGGGCATCGCTTTGTGGTCAGGGGTACCACATGAAGACAGGGAATGCCAAGGCGTAGGCGTTTTACTGTCCTCTCGTTGTTGAATTGAAAAAATTACAGCGAAAAATCTAACCTCCAGATTTAGACATCTTTGTGAAGCATTTCTTAGTACTTAAAATTAAAAAAATCAAATTTTAATTGCACATAATAGTACAACTCTTAACGAAGAAATAAAGCTCCAAAAAAATGCTGTACGATGTCGGAGAGCTGTACACGAACAGTTTTACGAAAACGCTTTTTTTCACAAAAATAAAATTTTCTTAAACAATCTTCATCAATCTAGCACCATGCAGCCAGCCTAGTAGTACTGTGTTGAGATTTGTCTTAATCATTATAGTATGTATTACAGACATATTATATCAAATGTAATAAACTATAGGACAAGTTATCTCCCGCTGAATGTGAACCACAAATATTCGTAACTAATAACGTTACTCACTGATAACGAATGCAAAGTAATTACAGCGTTCCCTAGCTATCAAGATAACGCAAGTAATTAAGACTGGCAGTGTCGGAGTTTTAATACGTCATTAATAAAAGTATCCTTAATGATAACGTAATTAACTAAAATCGTGTTTGTGGTGAAAAGAATTTATGACGGAATTCCTAGTAGTGTTCATTGCACGAATAAAGGTGCAGGAATAAAATAATTTTCCGAGTATGTCACCTAACCAGTCACCGTGGGAGCGCTCCACCTGCCACTTTGAATGCCATTGCTATATGAGACCAGTCGACATTTTTATATCAATTACATATTTTTTAAATCGTTTAGATATTTTTTCACAAAAGAAATATAATAATATATTTTGGCAAAACTTTCGAGTAAGAAAATACAATAAAAAAATTTTCGACAGATATTTGCGAGTCGACAGATCATAAATCTTTTGGTTAATCGACATTTCAGAAAGCTATTAAAATTCAAATTTTAGGTCAAATACATTACTTGAAATATATTATAAAGACGCTAAATATAAAAGTGATCTCACCCTTTTTAGGATCCATGTTGAATTTTTTCCGACCTATACTCATCTGCTTGGCTTTACTATTCTGCTTGCATTCCTCCTGCCCGTCCAAGGCGTCCAGCTCGGCGACAACTTCACCCAGTTCATCTTTAAGTTGCTAAAATTAAAGGAAAAAAATAAATTTAGTATTTTAAAATTTACTGCTACTTGCTTCTTTAAAAACTACTTCTTTTGCAAGTACAATAGTGATTTGAATGTGGGTTAAATAAATTCTATTATACTTTGAAACGTATTAATTTTCCTGAAATTACGACCAGATCAACAAATAGGATATTCATTCCCTCATAAACTTGTTTCGTTAGTTATAGTAGCACGTGCCTACTGTAGGTAATAGGTTTTCAGTGTTAAAAACAATATTGGAATTCCCAATGTTGGTTAAATCGTTTGTTACTTATTAATTTATTACGCAACACAAATATTACCGTCAAAATTATACAGGAAAAGAAAAAATAACTCAATGAAGACATGCTGTTGTTGCAATAGTAAACAATTTGTTAGTTTGGAAAAATAAGGGGCTAATGGAATCAGGTTACCTACTAATTTTTATAGTCAATTTATTTGCAACAAGTAGTGGCCTAAATACAGGCGTAAATTTGAAAAATTTAAATTCGATTGTGTTTTGTGGTTAACGTCACAAAAAACATGTGATGTGATGTCATTGTGAAAGTTTTATAAATCAAATTAGAGTTTTACATATCACTAATTCAAATGTTTATAAAACGTTCGTGTTCTTTTTTTAACACTTTCAAAAACTCAAAACCTAATCTCCAAAATCGACCGTTAAGAAAATTCTTTATATAAAAATGAACATTGAGAATAAAGAAACCATCATGAACCATTGAGAATGAGAAAGAAATTGAAGAAAAATTATCAGAATTACATTACGTTAAATACATTTACTGCGTAAAAAAAAAGCTCTACAATAAATTTTGTTTTGTGGTTGAAAAAATAACTACTTAATTACTAATGTGTTTTTATTTATTGGTATATCTCTAACCTACCTTTTTCGATTCGAAAATTATATCAGAATGTCGTAACATAATTCTTAAGATCAACAACAACGTTAAGATTAGTTCCCTTATATACACGTTATATAGGTAGGTACATACATGTAGTAATTGATCTTATTGTTTTACATATTCATACACATAATTTTTTTTCTTTTCCCTATATTACCAATTTACTTTTATAAACTAGAACAGCTGTTTAAAATGAGAATCGTATATATTTTATAACTTAAAATATCATTCATACACCGTGACACACCTTTGAAATGGAAATCACAATGCTGAAACTACAAACAGTGACTTTATGTAAGACGAGTGAGTGTTTTCGTTATTTCTTCACGAAGCGCAACGTTCACGTCTTTGACTGTGGGAACGGTTTCAGTTCGTAACACAAAGCTTAGGACGCACTAGCAGACATTTGTCTCGATACATTGTATGGAAATACATTATCAAGTCTCTTGATTCTTGGTGTAGTTTTATGATGTCTCGAGACACGCTTCTTCTTATCGGTTTTTGTTGGGACCTCAAAGGCCAAAGACGGTGTGGCGGAACTTATCTTGCGTGTGGACGTGTTTGGAGACGTAACTAGCACGTGAACGAAAGAACGCGTTCTTCAACTAATCGAACAATACAAAGACGAAGTCGCGAAATTTATCTTGCGTGTGGACGTGTTTGGAGACGTAACTAGCACGTGAACGAAAGAACGCGTTCTTCAACTAACCGAACAATACAAAGACGAGGTCGCGAAATTTATCTTGTGTGTGGACGTGTTTGGAGACGTAACTAGCACGTGGACGAACGCGTTACTCAACTAACCGAACAATACAAAGACGATGTCGCGAAATTTATCTTGTGTGTGGATGTGTTTGGAGACGTAACTAGCACGTGGACGAACGCGTTACTCAACTAACCGAACAATACAAAGACGATGTCGCGAAACTTATCTTGTGTATGGACGTGTTTGGAGACATAACTAGCACGTGGACGAAAGTACGCGTTCTTTAATTAACCGAACAATAGTTTGTTGAACAGGTCTTTATAAAACATGACAAAAAAAAAGGAATGCTTGGGAGAAAATAAACAAGAAATGAATACGTCACGTAGTGACATTGAGACTAAAATAAGTACATAATCTTCGATGTCAATTTATGCGTGAATGAAGTGTGAGAAATCTAAAAAAGGTGGTGCAGAAAGTGATGAAATTTAAAAATCTAACTGGTATCCATTTCATGTGATAAATTCCTAAAATCTTTAGCTATTTTCCGCTCAAACTCCAAAAACCACCAATCGACACGTGTTTCGCCTCTCAACGAAGCATCCTCAGGATATACCAGAGATAGGATTCGGTCAGCTAACCAGCACCGAATATCCATTTAAACACTTGGGATTTCTGTTAAGTAGGTAATGTAGATTCCCGGAGATAGTATATATGTGCAGTTCACCAGAATAATGATAATAGTAATAATTAATTACTCTTACTGTTTTGCGTTGAAAATAAAATGCATTTGCAATGGCATAAACTACAGTAGTCTCAAAAGAGCCGCGTGCATCGTCCTGCGGCCGACTGCTACGGTCTGGCTACTCTGAACTAACAACTAACATAATTTGCGGTTCGCTACGTTCCCCCTGAGACAACATGATACGAGTCTTCCTCGTCTAGACATTGAAATAATAGCAAAAATGCTGTCCTGTAATGAATTGTGTTACAGCTCAGTTAAATGTGTTAGATGATATGCACGCGAGTCAATAATTCGTCTTTATACCATTCTATTAACTTGGTTTAAGCATGGTTTAAGTGGTTCAAACAAAGTAGACACAAAGTTTATATTAAATATAATTTTCCAAAATAAACGCATGTATCTAATAGATAATGTTCACAATTCACAATCATAGATCTAATAAAAAGCATTGTATTTTATTTGATACTAAGTAATTTTTGTTTTTCACTTTTATAACAACGCCCTTTAACAAGTCTCTATCACAAATGTACAAAGGCAACACCTGTGCCTACAAACAAGATTGTTAGCAGACTTCTTGCAGAGGTCGTCCCTAGTGGAATACGCCCTAATTCAGGCAAATGTGAATAGTCTCCATTTCACAAAGCAACAGAGGGTCGACTATCATTTGAGAGCTTCATACAAAGTAAATACTTTTTCACAATACCTATAGAAAATAGAATACAAGAATACATACGTTCATATGTACATGGTCACAGGTACCTATACTAGATCCCACTGTTGTTCGTTTAGACCAGTTTCATGTCGATTAAAATTGTGTGAATTCATAGATATTTATGTGCTACAAATAAAACCCAAAATATAAAACCACCTTCATTTGTGCTCTAGTAAATCTCGTAAAATGACAAAAAAAAATTACAGAATCATTGCACATTATTTTTATCCGAGATTTGCGTAAATCACTATTGAAAATTAATATTATTTGTTATTATATACATATTATATTTGTTATAACGTCACGAAATTTTCTTTTCGAAGAGGAATGAGAATCTAAGCTCACCAAGGTCACTCTTTGACGCCACTTTTCCCAGTTGATCTCACAGCGGACTTTTACTACCTGCGCAAGGAATAGGGACCTAGTATTCATTAGCTGGGGGCTATATTTTTCTTTTTCTCTCAAAGCAGTATAAACTTAAAACTTCGGTATACACATAGTTTGAATCATGTAATAAATAACACATAACATTGTAGTGTTGCAGAAAGTTATAATTTTCTACCTTGAAACACTCATTTTTTTACTTGCTCTGTCTTCAGTTCAGCAACAATTAGATACATTTTATCAAGTAAATTACTCCCACTAATAAGTAATGTGCCTAACGTAATATTAAAAAAACGAATACAATAAAGACAGTAAATCAGAAATCTATTGAAGATTGCTTCAATTTAATTTTTTTCAAACGTCGCAAAGTTATCACATTAAAACGGTCAGCAGTCTGTCAATTAAGTATCGAGGTCCGAGGTATCTTGCGTAAGCGTCAGCAGACAAGACATCAGTCACACTACATTCGGAGAAAGTTATAGTTTTCGATATATAGGTATCACTCATACGATTAATAGCAGACAGGGGCAGTCTGATCAAAGGCTTTATTTCGTCTAGACGCATTGAACTATCGCTATAGCCTTTAGGTATCCTTATGTAACATTATCATATCTATATAACATTATAAGCAACTGGTCGCTCCAGATCGGTTTGTGTCGAATATTGAGATGATTCTGCGTTCCGGCTTCTATCATACACTCAAACTATTTATATTGCGTTCGTAGGAAAAAGCATTTATTCCTTAATAAATACGGTTGTTAAAACTTAAAACTATCGTGATGGCGTGAAGCAGTCGTGGTGATTTGTAGTGTCGGCTCATTTGGATGCAACGCGACTCGAACCAGTAATAGCCAGCGATTAAGTCGTATGCCGTATAAATAGCCGGGGACGCAAATGCCCGACTGTGTTGAAGCAATTGCGAGAAAAATAGTGCCAACACGTGGACTCTTTGAATAATAACGATCAGTCTGATGTTCGCAGGAGCGTTATAGATACTTATATCTAAAAGCTACAAAATAATTCATTTTCATCATCTTGGGAGTAATTTTAAGCGTGTCAAAGATACGAATGCCTAACAGAAACCTCTAGGTTTGTAATATAAATATTTCCGAATTAGTTGGTAATAACTAGTCTACGATTGTAATAACTAAAATAACTACATAAAAGCAAACTTCTTTATCAAACGACTGGCTGTGCCCCGCGGTATCGCCCGCGTTTTTGTGATTTTCCAAAACAGCCTTAATTACTCTCTGAAAAATCCTCTACCTGCCGATAAAAGCCCCATCAAGACTAGCTCTACCGTTTCTTAGATTAGCCCGAACAAACAGACAACAAAAGTTTAATAAACGCGTATTTGGGTTTTGATAAGGTGCCGATAACCTTATGGTGGCACTTCACATGGCTATTTGTGTTTGTTATTGGGTGTTTGTTGTATTTGGAAGAATATATGACGTACTCGCAAACATGCAAATACAGGCAAATACGACCATCCATACATGGCAGCCAAATAACAAACACACAAACATTTGGCAGCAGAAGAAAATGTGTTCACCAA
This sequence comes from Zeuzera pyrina, assembly GCA_907165235.1. Taxonomy (NCBI): domain Eukaryota; kingdom Metazoa; phylum Arthropoda; class Insecta; order Lepidoptera; family Cossidae; genus Zeuzera; species Zeuzera pyrina. Next base: position 10,089,128 of record OU015626.1, on the reverse strand, counting down.
AACTATGGACGTGTTTTAACTTGCAGCGGGATTTGATTTTTTAAATGCATGTAACTATTACATGCAGTGCGTCAAAAAATACAAAGTAGTGAAAAAATCACGGAGAGCAAGGCGCTGATGGATGCTGACTATGCATAAAAATTTGCATTTTCAGTAATTGTTCCAGTTCGCGTTCACAACACAAACACAAAATACTGCACGTCCATACAGATCCACGGCGCGTGCGCTTCTGAATATGGCCATTGTGTAGACCACTGGTTCCCAAACTTATTTTGTCTACTGAGTCGAGAGCTCATGCAGTCGTTGTCTAAGATGCCTCCTAGCTAAATGAAATTACAAATCACCCCCCAGGCCTCTACACAACGCCCCCATTTTTTTCTGGGTCTCTTACCGCCCCCCTTTAGGCCTGCAGCGCCCACAAGGGGGCGTTATCGCCCACTTTGGGAATGGCTGGTGTAGACGGTTTATTTGCGTATTTGCCTATTTGACCCCTTTGATGTGCGTCGAGAAACCGACAAGCGCACGGTAACGCGTATTTGGTATTGGCCAAATAAGGCCAATACTTTGTCAAATATACTCTCCACACGTGGTAATTGTTTGCCAAATATGCCAAATACGCAAATACAAATAGCCATGTGAAGTGCCACCTTTAAGAGCTTTAAAAAACCTTTATTTCGAAATCACAAATAGACAATTTTAATTTAAATTTTTATTTCTTTGAATAAAATGTACAAAGATTAATATTTATTTATCAAAAATTAAAAGTTTAAAAGCAAAACAATTTCATGTAAGTATAAATATGTTACCTCTAAACCTTATTTACAAGAATTTTGACGTATTCAGTTGTGGGTCAATTGTAAATTCCTTTACTTTCTAGACACAATATATTTTAATGTTGTTCAAAACCATTACGATCTAAAATATAGGTGTCTGTTTTTAAAAACTTTTCCTATTATTTGCTATCCAAACACCTATTTACAATTTATTTACTAATAAATGTTTTTACTGAAATTGGCGTAAATGATTTCCGTATTCCGTGACAGTCGATTGCGCCGTATCCGGTATAAACAATTGGACTACCTTCAGTATGGTAAAAGTGACCTAACAAATTACGATTACATCATACTTTTAGGTAACAAAACTTTCTATAATTTATTCAAAGTACATTTTAGCGATTCAAGATTAACGGATTTATTACAGAGCGTATAAAATGTGACTTTCCGACCACGAACACTGCAATTTAATATGAATCTAAGCGAGAAACTCGCGAAAAACAATTACTAATGTACGTATTTGGAATAGGCCAACAAAAACATTATAGCAGTTTTTTATATGAGGAATAATAATTTTATGAACAACCTCAGTACAAAGGCTTAATATCTTGGATTATGGATGCTATGTAACAAGCTTTTTAATTAACTCGACCGCGAATCGAACCCGGTGTCCGAAGGATTTGTAAAGCAGACGTATTCTAACAATCAATTGAATTTATCTAACACATAATAGCATATAAATATAAATCAAAGTACATAGGGTGTGTTGGTTATTATATCAAAGGACCCACAACGTAGTCCCAATCTGAAGGGTTAAAGCGAACTAACAATTTCAATGATATTTCATTTAAAACTGCTTTATATACCTAATGTTGCAGATAATGGAATTGCTTTGTTAAAAATAATATTAGTTCAGGTCTCATGAACCTAAATAAATCCACATGTAGCTAATTACTGTATGTTTTAAAATATTCCTCCCTTGATTACCAGAACCAGAGAGCACACATGGCGTAGTGTATTAGTTACTCCGCTTCGAAGCGTCATGTTCAGTTTCGTTTATCTTAAAACACATTATATTAAATGGAGACAGTGGCTTAAATTAGAAAAATATAACATACGGCAATCTAATGACAAAATAAGTCTTACACTGATTATACTTAAAAACAATTACATAAGAAAGTCAGATTATAAAATACATAGATGTAACAACAGAACTAAAAAGTGAAGCAAGCTAATCGATGAATTTACTTGTCACATTATTTCAACAATGGCGGTTACATGTTTCTCACGGTTTTCGTGCAATTTGTGTAACACTAATATTTAGACCCAAAATGTCCGATTCAGGTTTTAAAACAAGTAAAAATAGAACAAAGAAAGCAAATAAAACCGAAGGAGTAATAAATCATGAATATCACTTTCGATTATTGTTGAAAGACTGACGAAGAAAATCTATAGAGCGAAATAGAGTGGTAAATGAGGCCAAGGAAGACCAAAGCTGACTTATGAAGATCAAATAGCTAGAGTGTTAGGCGACGGAAATGTCAAAAGCACTCGCATACCTAGGCGAAAATGTATGAGAAGAATAATGAGATTTGAGGAAGCGAAAGAAGTATGTAAGGATCGCGATGCTTGGCGCTCCGTCCTCTCTGACTACCTCGTTGGGGATACGGCGTGAAGATATGTATGAATTATTGTTGAAAAATAAAACATAAAAATTATAACTATAAATAAGAATTTCTTTAGTGTTGCCACGTTTCCCGTTGATTTTTTATTACTATGAATACAATATATACGCGTTATTTTGTATTTAAATTAAGTTAAAACAGAATGTGCTACTAGAAGGAATTAACTTATTGTGCAAAATATTTTACACCAATTGCAACCCTTTTTCAATTTGTGGTCTACGTTTTATACGGAAGACTCAATTTATGTATATATTTTTTTTATCTGAGGTATAATAATAAAAATTCTTACAAAAACATTAAATTTATTCTGAAGTCTGTGAAACAATAAAATAGATAATGTAATACAGGTACAGTATGATAAAATGTTATAATGGGTGGCGGCTACTAGCTCAGTACGTAACTCAAATATTTAAAAGGCTATTAGTTCTAGCAGCAAATTAGAACTCCACCCCTTAACTGTTAAACCATATCATACATTTCTGCAGTATAGACGGGTCAAAGTCAAAGTCAAAGTCAAATCAATTTATTCAAGCAAACCCAATTAGAAGGTATTTTTGAACGTCAAATCTACTTTAGTTCGGTTCAAAGAGAAGAGAAAAGAAAATCTGGACACTGAGAAGAACCGACAAGAAACAGCCAGGTATAATTTTTTCACATCATTTTAAAAAAGGTTTATTAAAATACAATAAGAGCCAGTAAATACATGTACAGAGAAGATTCTTTCCAGTTTTATCTTCAACGAAATCGTTTGTAATTTGAGGTATATTAATTATATAGTTAATAATAATAATAGTTAAGTATGATTGTCTAATCAATGTATGTTTTATAACTAATCTAAATCTATTTTCTGAGATCTTCTGAAGTCTTCTGATTTATATTTTACTAACGTTTTATAAATTATGTTCACGAAACTTATTGAGAACGAAACATAAATCTATATCAAGAGTAGCGATGCAGTGAGCAGCAATCATACAATTTAGACTGCAAAGCTCTATTTGCAATTTGTTACCAATTGAATAAGAAACCAGTATAATTTAGTGCAAAATAAATAAATTAACAGTAAACAACAAGGAATTTAACATGACATTAGTGTTCTATACAGCACGTAGTAAGTGTGCACGTGAATCCTTGGAAACTTTCACTCATTAATTCACTGTCCTGGTGTTTACCTTTTATTCGGCAATAAGATCCGGGAATGTGCCGAGTGCAAAAAACAAGAATGTAAATTGAAAAGAGAGTTGCTTCTATAATTTTTTTTTAAATTCCATCAGTGCACGATAGTAATATGACAATATGAATATCGCGTACAATGTACCACAATTTTTGTGTCCAGAGAAAGTAATCGTGTGGTAATTACATCTACAATATCAATCCTATTCCCTAAAGAAAGTTAACATAATTGGTAGCTAGCTCAATATGTAACTGCCCTAACTTTTGTTTAAATAATGCAATTTTCTCAAACCCACATCACTTACTGTAATAACATATTTACATCAAAATGTTTCATGAAAAAGTATCTCAGTGAAACGATCGTTCCATAAATGCTTTGAAATCCAACTCCAAGCCCATAACTTCCTTGACGTTAGAATGAACAGATTTTACGTTAGATGTACAACAAAAGTGAAACTGCGTTCTCAGAATAATGTTTACATTAGGTAGAGTACTACGTCCTGCACGAAGCCACGTAGAATTGTTCCGCTCGCATGAGCAAACCGCGGTCACAAGACTATTCAAGTCGCCTACAGTTAATTAACTAACTTTAGGAATAACGTAATCACTATGTTACAAGACACATTAGATACAACGCAAACACTGGATTCACTTCTAAAAATATTAACGATTAACCGTTGGAATATTTATGAAAAATGGAAATCAGCCCTATACCTGAACATAAATGCGAGTAAGTACTTCTAACAATAGCTTCCAGGTCATTACTCTGCTTTTAACGGTAGCCCATCGGCTTAATGGGCTGGCTAATATGTCAGGCTATAAATAATATAACCCACTTAATAATGGACTAAGTATTTTCCAATAAATTGGGGTATAAATAATAATCTCTATAGCGTAAACGAACAGACATTGTTGTTTGAAGTAGACTAAAATTTATCCTTTTTTACCCGACTACATCGATTCAAACAGGAGGGTTACGATTTTATCATGATATGCAGTGAATGTACCTATGTATTTATTATATCGTGAAGTTCATGGAAAGAAATTATTGTCATCATTCATATGTAAAACGACGTCAAGCTTCACCGCCATTACAACGTTCTAAATTTTTTTTTAATAATTGTCTAAATTTCAAAATATTTAAATGAAACTCATTACAAGAAAGTCTTGCATAATATATGTATCTTTTAATTACTTCTGATGACAATGTAGCAAACATCCGACTCAGTAGCAAACCAAATACTTGGATGATGACGACAGAGGTCAAGGAACACTATGAAGATCAATTAAAACAACCTAAGGGGCCACAATACAAACAGTATCTACAGGGCCATACATTCAGTAAGCCAATATAAAGTAATTTTTTTTCTTTCACGCAATAAGGATAATATTACTGATACGAATAACTACAATCAAAAATCTTTCACGATTAAAAAATGTATTTGCCTGAATAGACTTAACTGCTATTTGCAATAATTTCGTATTTCGTATTTTTGATTTCTAATCTTTTGAAACCCTAAAGCCTCGCTCTCTTATTGTATTTAATTTCGGTACTTTCTACTGGCCTAGTGATATTTGCGATTGCGGCGGCGATATGTCTGCCAACTTAATTATTAATAGATTTCCCATTTTAGAGTAACCTACGACATTTACAAAATATACAAAGGAATTTTATATGCATAATTATTAATAACAATAGTATATGAAGTTAAAAACGCTTAGCGTTATATTGAAAAAATTAATAGACAATGTTTGCATGCGTGACATCGCAGCACTGAACGAAATACATATCTTGTTAGTGTACCATGATGTCATTTACTACATTAAACAAAACATAATCTATTCATAATAGAATAAATCCTTACAAAACGGGGCCAAGAACAATCGAAATTATGCTATATATATGCCGACTCAATGGTGAAAGGAGAATGAAACGTCAAAAGATCTTTTAGTTCGCTGAAGCGCTACACTCGCAAGGCCGACTGAACCAAATAACAAACAATATACCTATTAGAGAAATATAACCCAAACCATTACAAAATTCGCTTCAAAGAACAAAACACAAGCTCAAGCGGTTGCGATATCCAGTAGTTTCCAAGTAAGGGTTCGTATATGTATCATTTATCTTCTGGAATTCAACGAACCACATTGTTTTCGATTTTTTTTACTTGTTAAGTAAATAAAAGAGATGAAGAGGTTTTATTAGTGAAATTACAAAGATTTATATGTAAAAAATCTAAAATCGTAATAAAATAAAGGTATAAGTTGCGATTCCACTACATTCCTAATGAAAATGTATGTAAATGAATTTTTATACATTTATGAATTTAATTTCTTACTGAAAATTCGAAGATTGAAGGTGTGTTTCTGTAGCAGGACTTCCCTGCATAGAAAGGTCGTAAGGGAAACTCGAGGCGTTTGAATTTAAAAAAAAAAACTCATTGAATGTCTTAAATCTAGCACTAATTCAGATAATTAATTCACTCATTCATTAAATCGTTGAAGTAGAACAAAGAACCTAGAATCGCCTAGTTGGTTCAGAGTGCATGCAAGATCAGTCTATTAACCTGTATATTTTTTAAAAGTTAAAACCAAAATTGTTTAGGTATATAAAACCAAAGTTAATTTGTATTAGTACTATTTAAACTCGATTTAAGGAACTGACATCTTGTTTGCACTTACTATTTAATAGTTGGTGCAAGCGAGATGTCAGTTCCTTAAATCGAGTTTAAATAATTGGTGCAAGCCACCCTAAGTTTTACGCTATTGTTCAATATTCGACTTAACTCGTATTTTTTTTTTATTATTATACGTATAAGTGTCCATTATTCTAGAACGGCGAATAATAAACAATTATTGTCTGACATTTAAAACAAATGTCAGACAATAATTATTAATTAAAAAAAAATTTTTTTTTCGAACTGTACTTACTAAGGGTGCCTGCACCAATTATTTTAACTCGATTTAAGGATTTGACATCTCGCTGCACCAACTATTAAATAATTGCAAGCAAGATTAATAAATATTTTTGACATTTATTTAAAAATTACAATTAATTTAAAAAAAGAATAAATCATAAATAAGTCATGTTAAATATTTAGGTCATATCAAATATGACACATTTTACCGTTGAAACAAGAATCTAGAAATGCTAGAAAATGTGTTACAAATATTGTTTTCTCAGATATCGTAAAAAATCTTTGCATTTCGGTTGGATTATAGTATTAGATATATAGGAATATAGTATTAGACATATGGGATTATAGTATCTATAATAATATTAGATATTTATGTTCAAAAAACAAAAATTTAGAAGTTTCGAGACCACGAGAGGCATTTTATTGTTACTTTTTACCTTATTACTAATTATATGGTATCGAATATCGAATAATTTTGTCTAATAATTCAACTATTCGTCATCAAGTCATGCCGAGTACTCGCTAACCAATTATTCGCTACGATAACTATTCACGGCATTTTTAATTTTATTTCTATCATCACTCGTTTTATTAGATTTACAAATATAATTTATAAAGAAGTGTCGTTACACTGCTGTGCGTTTGTTTTTTTATCACGACTATCTAAAAAGAAATAAATGGTGGGTATGATATTTTTTTATACATATGTATACATACTATCATATTTTGATCGTTGGTGCGTATGTTAGATATAGTAATACATATGATAAATATAACTTTTGAACGACTTCACTGATTGCGGTTATTTTCCCAAAATACATATGCTTCGTTTTGTCGAGATAATAATGGTTTAAAGCTATGCTAGGATCCCATAGGAGGTGATGTAGTCAAGTTATTACAAACGAATCAAACTCATCGCGCCACCTACCGGAAAGGGCAGAATAATACGTACTCGGACAGTCCGTTATTATTCATAATAATCCGCGAAGGCTCTACGCAAAAAATGTTGGGAAATACTGTTTTAGACAAAGTGTTGCCAATTTAATTAAATTCTTAAAAACAAGATGCACAGCAGGTTTATGTATGTTGCAATTTTATTTATAATAACATACATACATATTCTCAAGTTATATCCCTGACGGAGTAGTCAGAGAGGATGGAGTGCCAAGCATTGCAATCGTTGCATACTCCTTCATTATAATTATGTACATTATCTTGTGATTGTGACCTCCGCATGCGGTTTCAGACAACAAAAAAAATTGTACTTAATAACACTATTTTCATATGAAGTTACTAGTTATTGACAATCTGAAGATTTCTAGCTTCCCACTAGGAATGAAACCTAACGAAGAACTTAAGCGACGCTCATACGAATGAACACTTCTACCTCATCTCACATAATATCTCTTTCTATCTTACAATAAATTTTATAATTTCTTTCTTAAACTGACAAATAATGTGATTGAAGTATCTCCTAAGCCTAACATTGCTTGTAGACTTGGATTTACTTGCCTTCATATATAAGGAACATTCCGAAGAAATGACATAAGAGCATGACGATGTTTCTATTTATTATACAGATGTTGTAATAAGTTTAGAATCTTAGACAAAAGTACATTATCTTGCGATTGTGACCTTCACATGTGGTTTCAACGACAATAATATCTCGTATAAAACTATGAGACATTGATGATTGCAATTATGAAAAATACTCAATCTAGAGAATTCCAATGCGAAAATTTATTACAGTTAACTACATAATTTAAATTACTCTTAACAATTCAAAACATTATACTATTTAAGTTTTCGGGAAAATAAGTAAATCTCGGTTTTAAGTAAACCGACGCGACGTATTGTTCCATTTTCAGCCGTTTCTTATGCAGTAAAAATAACAAGTTGTGAATCACCGTAATGTACTTAACTTTTATTTCGTTCATGTAATGTGCAAAACCAAAACGACTTACAATACTTAAAAATTTCAAATAATTTCTGAATATAAAATAATAATTAGAGTAAGAATTAAACGAAGATAATAAAATGTAACAAAAACATGAATATTAGATAATACTTTAAAATGTACATAGTGTAATCAATCACGTCACACATACATCATACATATTATGTATTTATAGATATTATGTACAACCTCCAAGCCAAGTAGGCTCTAATTTATCTAATATAACTTCTTCATAACCCATGCAGAGGCAATAACAAACTGTAGTGACAACAATATAGAATATAATTTAAAGATACATCTAAATAATAAGAAAATTTTTTTCGTCACTATTTTGAAACGTTGAAAAGCATGTTACATATTATTATTTTCATTAATAGTTTTTGCTTTGCTGGTATATGTAATTTTGTACTCATTTTACAGATACATATTTCAATTTATTATATATATATATCACGTTATTAAACGACTTAGTAACGGGATACATTCAACGGCACTTCAAAATTGGTCAAAATATAAACAAAATTGCTATGTATTGCTAATAAAAAATATAATGTCATACAATAAAATGTTACTCTTTCATTATTAGCTTTAAAAAATTTTAAGAAGCTATTAAATAATTATTGCCAATAAATAAAAATAAGCACTCATTTAAAATAATCGATTGTGCTATGTAAATGACATTTTCTATAAACTAGATAAATAAACTTGACAAGCTGTCATCCTAACAATGCCGGCACATCCGGCGCAGTAAATGGAGTTAGAGGAGTATTATATTCCTTGATGGAGTTGGAGCAATAGCGCAACGTCTCTTCCTAACTCCTGGAAATAACTCGGAATACACCTACTAGTTTATATAAGAGTGCTATATATAGATATACCAACAGCAAGAGATGAAAAGAGATGGAGTAGAGACGTTTCGAGATTAAATTTCTCGACTACAACTATCTCTTTAAAGTGCGGACTCCTGTTTTAATACTGCACTTGGAAATAAGTCAGAAATACACCACATCTATATATAGCAATGTTATATACACAAATATATAACATTGCTATATATAAATATACCAACAGCAAAAGACGAAAAGAGATGGCGGATTATAGAGATGATACGAGAATTAAATTTCTCGAGAATGAAACTATCTCTTTAAAGTGCGGACCCCTGTTTTAATACTGCACTTGGAAATAAGCCAGAAATACACCACATCTATATATAGCAACGTTATATACACAAATATATAACATTGCTATATATAGATATACCAACAGCAAAAGATGAAATGAGATGAAGGATTATAGAGATGATTCGAGATTAAATTTCTCGACTTCAACTATCTCTTTAGAGTGCGGACTCCTCTTTCAATACTGCTTCATGTATAAAGCGGATTTCGATCTGGCGCTTTGCCGGCCATTACCGCGGCACGCTCGCTACGCTCGCCCGGCTCGCGCGTTGTGCTAAAAAGACCTAACCTAACCAAAAAAGTTTTATATATATATCGTCGTGTTTGTATATAGTAAAGAAAAAATTTGCAAAATTTTAGCCAATGTGAAACAATCTAAACCTTAGCCTGATTTGTCCTCACGATTTCCTCCCAAGCATTCATTATCACCATTACACCACATTAAAGTTTCAGTGATTGAAGTGTAACTGTGTGAAAACTGTTAATTTTGAAGATTACCATTTTTTGTAGCAAAGACCATTTATCATAAAAACGATGTGATTTATATCAAAAGTAGCAAATTAATAAAGAAAACCGTCAATTTTAAATATTGAGATTTGTAGATAAAATTGCCAATTCTATATCTCCATTATATATATATATATCCCGTAACTTAGCGAATGTCTACCTACGACAGGCACCAGCAAACTTACCTGCTTGTGTCATGAGAAGTTTCAGTTAGTCACTTCTGATTATACTTTTGTGCAACATAAAAAAATCTAATTCAATGAGACACATCTTATTAAAAGGAAACAGCAACTCTATTCTTGATTGCATTGTAATGTAATTTGTAACATAGACCAGTAACTGCATACAAATCTTGTAAAAACTTTTAAAACGGTTAATAGTCTTTTGTAAATATAATATTGTTGGTGTAGTGAGTAATGCACTTGCTCATTTAACTCGTAACTGACATTCAACCATTTTGAGAAAGGGAGCACATAAATCTAGACAAACAAGCTGTAATGCAACTTTCAATATTTCAAAATGATACTAAACGTAAGCAGTAAAGAAACACAAGTATTCGAACTTCTCATTCGTGATTTCGTTAATATATAATTGTTATGAATTAATGATTAATTTATTCTCACTTAACATTACATTAACGAAAATATCTTGTTATTAATTTACAATGACTTATTCATCACACTTCGTAACCCGTTTAACCTTAATTGACCTTAGTAACTGCATTGTTAGTTACTTCTGGTCGATATAGTACATAATATAACCAATATGATATAATGTGTAGTATAACTCAAATTTAATATTTTTTAAATATTCTATCTATCCTAGATTACTCTCCTTAAAATTCTCTATATATGCCTCCCCAAAGTTCCGTCGAAATCGGTTCAGCGTTTCGAAAATTAGTCCGGACAAACACATTAAAAACGCATGTTTGATTTTTGGTAACATGCAAATAACTCTATGATTTCAAGCACAAATAGCTTGTGTTTAAAACCATAGAATTATTTTGAAATACAGACAACACCGACAAACAGCAGACTTAAATTATTTCTATTTAATTTTTTCATTTAAATTATAGCGACTAACCCGCCCCGACTTCGCAAGGGTAAAAATTTTTTGAAAAAATATAGGCCATTTTACTCGCCAATAATGTAGCTTTCTAAAGGAGAAAGAATTTTTGAAATCGGTTGAGTAATTTTGGAGTTTATCCATTACATACAAACAAAGTTTACCTCTTTCTAATATTATTATAGATTAAAATTCAAACGATATTCCAATGTTTTATACTCTTACCGCTCTCCAAAATCTCAGTGAATAAACTTACCTGAAAAAAAAAAATAAGAAAAATCAATAACATGCAACACGTTCTGGCTACATACGTTAGGCGCAGAAATTCGAAATTACACTTTAAACTACACATAAAAAAGGCACACATCTTATAGGTACAGTAACGGATATCCTTATTTTAATTTATACTGTTTAAGATCTAAAATATTATACCAATGCACCTTTAAAACAATGTACTCGTATTAGTTATATAAACTCAATTTCTCTGATTACAAGTAAATACTACAAAAAATACTAATTATAATAACAATAAAAAGGACAATATACAGCTAAAAGAAAGCAAGTACAAAAAGTCGCGGCAAAGCACAATGGACTTCAGTTTCCGGTCGGCGATTAAGAGGTGGATACAAACCGAGCGAATGTCAGACATTTTTCCTCAGTTTATTTCAAACCCTATAGTTAGAATTTGAAATTAAGGCCGATCTTACATCTGGCAAACGGCCAGAAAGGTAAGAAATCAAAGACATTTAAACGCCATGCCAGACATCCACAGACTTGTCGATAGACAATCACAAGCAGCTTTTGTTGACCTAGTTTACACATTGTTAAGACTAATCGTCGTGAGCAACTTCGTTTTTATAAATAAAAAACATACTAAATGGAAAAAATTCAATACAAAAATCCAAGTACAACGAATGACTTGGAACATTGATGCGAAATAATAGCAGTAAGTGACCGGTCAATTTATTTTAATTAAACGATTGGGTTGAACTTCCTACAAATAAACCAAGTGTTATGTCCGTCGACACTATGCACCGACGAACGAGCGAGGGTTAAGCTAACGAAATAAAAGCAAAAAATATTTCACTGGAGGGAACTAATGAGACAGTCTGTATGAGAACAGTGGCTCCAAGAACACATGCAAACCTGTCGGCCAACGCCCCCACAAAATTTCAACGACGCCATTGACATCGAGTTGAATGAGATTTGAAACGCCAATAAAATAAAAGCTCATCTAAATTCCAGCAACCAACAACGAGAGGCGAATAACAATTATAAAAAATGAATGGAATACAAAGGAGATAACGAATTGTGTGAACGGATTACACCCATGATATACCCATAGTACGAACTACAGCAAGAATGATTTAGACATTTTTAATTTCCAGTACTAATGAACCTATTAGTAGAGACGCTAAGCGATAAAAATTATTTTCGTGAGACTGCGCAGTATTATACCGACAACTGGTGTCGCCGTATTCAGTAGTTTCCTGAATATGAAAAACGATGTCACTTTCTCAATTGGTGGAGGGAGAAGCTATGACGTCACAAAGATGGCGATTCTTGGTTTAAATTTTGTCTGAATAACTCAATAACTATTTAACCTATTTGGACGAGTGAGGTATCATATGAAGGGTATTAAAATGCCTGACAAAAAACTTCAGATAATCATAAGTATAGGTTCAATATTTAAAAAGTTATTTGAATAAAAAAAAATTGAAAAGGGTTAATTCTTTATAGTTTAAATAACGCGGTAAAAATCCCAATTACATTGAAAACGGTTCGAATAAAAAATTTTGCTTCGTTTATCATCTGTAATGTACACTGAATTAATTGTCAAATTTAATTATATGTATAAGTATGTGTATCGTACTTTAAAAGTTATTTTAATTGTGCTTGAATTGTCATTAGTAAAGAATAGATATTTTGTACTTTTTAGTGCTTTTTTTGAAGGCGATTAAATTTTTTTTTGTTAATTAATTTTAAAATCGGATGAACAAACAAACTACGACAGTTTTAAGGCGACACATTGGAAAATTTGGACGGCAGGTATCTCAATTTTTCTAAGTGACTACAAAACGTAAGAAAGTGATATTTAGTAACCTGATTTTTCATTTCATTGACTTTTGCTATTATGCTATTTGTTGCGATACACGATTGGTTAACTTTTGTAACACAAAAAAAATATCAAAGAAACCTCTTTTAAAACAGAGATTAACATTTTTCGGAGTAATGGGACCGATATTTATGTTTCTAAATTTTCTGTAAAGTTAATCTGAGATTTTCTTCAAAATGACAATTGAATTTTTAAAATAAACGCACGCAGCAACGCAGCGCACGTATGCATAGAGCAGAAGGTCTATTTTAGTTTAAATTATTATTTATCAATGCGTCGCCTTAAAAGAACGCGACGCACTGCGCAGGCGCGGGTGCTCGTTCGCTACTAGACACGGTCGGCCGAATCAGAGCCGAGCCATCACGCAACGTTTCTTGCAAACTGAGTTACATCCACTTTTGAACTTTCGCGTTTCATAAAATATCTATCTAAGTTAGCCTCCCTCAAAAACTGAAATGGAATAAAATTAATCAAACTATTTGTGCCCTGACATATTATAGACGACATATAGGTATACAACATCCGTATACAACTGACTTCGAAGAATCTAAAATAGTGTATTATTTTATTAGGTTTCAATACTCATATAAGAAATTAAGAGGAATGCATATGCAATTTTATTTACTTGTAATAAAACATAATTTTGCAAAATAATATCAAAAGATAATGAATGAAACAAATTCTCACTACATAATATAATCATGTTATGTAACCTTTAACAATAACTCTGAAAAATAAAAGTTAAAAGGGGTCAGTTACATCACAATCCATTTGTTTATTAGTTACTAATGAATGTAGCATGTCTTATATTAGTTTTTGTAGAAAAAGGAATTTTATGTTTGAGTGTTAAAATGGTTAAAAGTGAAACGATGTTGGAAGATTATTTCTGTCAAGTGGCGTAGTAAAGAAAGCCATGTGGCAGTGCACATGTTGTATAAAAGCCACATAGAGCGACCATGACCCTGAACTCTAGCAACAACATAGTTTAAGGCTAAAAAAGTGTGCTTATTTAAATTACACCTAACTCTGCAATACAAATGATAGGGTATGTTGACAATTTTATATTTATACGCCCTTTTTAATTATAATGAGCATGTGTTTGACCTCAGTATCGCTTAATGGAAAGCAAATATATAATTATCTATATTAAAAACGCAACCTATTGTACATAAATTGTTATGTAAATAAATAAATTATTATGTACAATAGGTTGCGTTTTTAATATAGATAATTATATATTTGCTTTCCATTAAACGATACTGAGGTCAAACACATGTTCATTACACACATTAGTGGGGGTATCAGGAATTATTAAAATATCCAAATATAACTTTATAATATCTTTAAATGTTAAAATAAAAATAAATAAGTGCATAAAATGTAAGATGTTCGGCATAAAAGAAATAGATACCTAAATACCAGAAAGCATGGATGAATAGATAATTCTCTTATTCATACATCTATATTCTATACCAATATTATAAAAGCGAAAGTGTCTCCACCTATAACATTTCCACGGCTAAATCACTGACCTGATTTTGAAAAAAAAATAGCACGTCACGATAAAAATACAGTAAAATAAAAAAAAAAATAAAAAAAATTGTTAAGTTAAACAGTAAAAGCTAAAAAATAATTAGGTAGATCCTAGGTACCAGTCATACAATGTGTCATACATATACAATGAAATGACGCTTACTTGAAACGAAATCGATCTGCACTAAAAAAAAGAAATAGTCGATTTTAAATTTTTTTATGGACAACTCACGTTTGACCAAAAAATTTATAATGTCAAAACCATTTTCACAAAATGGACCGAATGATGCCTGAGACGGTACCTTTGTATCTCCTATGGATTCGGATATTTTATTACATTTGACCAACTTCTACGGTCCAGATGTTTTTCCTGCGATACAATAAAATAATGTTTACATGAAACTGAGTCGATCCGCATTAAAAAAAATGTTTACCAATTTTGCTAATTTTTATGGGCATCTCACGCTTGACCAAAAAATTAATAATGCCAAAATTGTTGTCACAAAAAAAGACCAAATGGTTCCTCAGACAGTTTCCCTGTATCTCTTATGAATTCGGATTTCTCCATACTGTCCCAGTTAAAAAAAACATCTGCATATATATCCCTAAAAAAATTGCATTCACAATTGTACACTGAACACCCTCTTTTTAAGTTGATAATAATCCGACAGAGCGTGAAAAAAAAACCTGTTAAGTGCGCGTCAGACCACGAACAGCTAAGGGTTCCGCAGTCGGTATGATCGTTCACGGTTAAAATTTAAATATATCAGTCATCTTATTTCTACGACTTTAGAAGCAGATATAGTCATAGATCTGTAAGTACTCACTATTTGAATAAAAAAGTCACTTTGGAACTACAACTCACAAGGCTTATGTGCAATGGATTTTTTTTTATCCCTCAGTTACATGTATGGAATGTCCGAGTGAGTAATTTCACTACACCGTATAGGTAGAGGTTCATAGAATATACCTTCCATATTTCACCTATATAATGCAAATAGACAAGTAAAATGGCTGTAACATACACGCAGACAGACAGACGAACAGGGCGAAATTATAAAAGTTCCATTTTTTGTTGTTGGCTAAGAACCCTTAACAGGGAGTAATAATATGTAAATAGTAACAGGCGGCATCGCAGTATAAAGGCAATTATGTCTTTAACGGGGTTTCAAAGGACATTCATTGGTACAGTGCCGGAGTGTGAGTCCCATGAGAGTACCAAAACTGTAGCCTCGTGCATTTACATGGGCGACATGCAGGCTCTAAAAGATTACCAACAATACTCGCTTAAACCTTCAATTGCTTTTTTAATGTCAAGAAAATAACGTTTTCATACAACAATAAAATGTAGTAGTGATCTAAAAGGAATATAAAACGAGATGATTTTTAGGGTTCCATAGGTCAAAAAGGAAAATCGGAACCCTAAGATCATGTACTTATGCGACCGTCTGTCTGTCACAGTGGATTTTCTGAGAACCATGTGACGTCCACACTTGGACGTACACACTTGAAATTTGGCATAATGCTACATGCTTTTAACAATTTTTTAACCCACATACCCACATGTTGCGTCAGTTGACATTTTGAAATATCCTTAAGAAAATTTAAAAAAAATAAAGTGGGGTATTTGATCTCGTCTTGAGCGTCGTCTCCCTTTATCTCGACTAACTATTGGTACTAGAAATTTAAAAATTGAAGAGACCATAATAAAGCCTAAACTTTACAGGAAAAATATAATGAAAATCCTAGGTCTTATCACTAGAAATTAAGTTTATGAAACAGTTTCATTAATATCGTATGGTGTGCGACTGTGCACTGACCCACTGTGCGCATGTCGAAATCGCTTTTGACCAACATTTTAAATGAAATGAATTAAGTTATTTAATACCATAAAAGTATCACTTTATGTTGCAATAAAAACATAGAAAAAACGTGATAAGGTCTATATAATATATTATATTATTATTATTAAAAAAAAAAATTCTAGTGTATATTGCGAATTTCATAATGGACAAAAACATCGAACAAAGAGTTTGTCTTAAATTTTGCATCGCCAATGGAATTTCGTGTTCGGAGTCACTGAAAATGTTACAGAAGGCTTACGGTGGATCGACTTTATCAAAAACACGTGCTTATGAGTGATACAAAGCGTTCCAAAGCGGTCGAGATGTGATGGAAGATTTGCCTCACTCTGGTAGGCCATCAACGTCTGCAACTGAAGTTAACATCGCAAAAGTGAAGGTAATAGTGACTGAAAATGCTCATTCAAGTTTGAGAGAGATAGCCGCCGAACTTTCTGTCTCACGAGTCGATCCGTAACATTTTAAATGTCCACTTAGGTATGAAACATGTTGCCGCTCGGCTAGTCCCAAAAGACCTGAATTTTCCTCAAAAACACAATCGCATAAGAGTCGCTGAGGACATACTAGAACGAGTCAATTCCGACCCAACATTCATGAAACGCATTGTTACTGGTGTCAGCAGTAACAATGCGTTTCAGTCAGCAAGCTTCGGAGTGGCGCCTTCCAACTGAACCGAAACCGAAAAAACTACGCCAAAGTCGAACAAAAGTCAGTCATGTTGACTGTTTTATTTAACTATCGCGGTGTTGTGCACTCGGAATTCTTGCCGGAAGGTCAAACGGTAAATAAAGAATATTATTTGGGCGTTATGCGGCGTTTAAGAGAGCAAATTCGACGAAAATGGCCAGATTTGTGGAAAGAAAATTCTTGGGTTTTGCACCACGATAATACGTCTTCGCACAAGGCCATCATTGTGAAAGAATTTTTGACCAAAAACTCTACAAATACCATCGAGCAACCCCCTTATTCACCAGATATGGCTCCAGCCGACTTCTTTCTTTTTCATAAACTCAAATTACCACTTCGTGGCACCCGTTTTCATTCGGTAGAAGACATAAAGGAGAATTCGCGGCGAGCACTAAACTCATTTCCGGAAAAAGCGTTTAAAAAATGTTTTGATGATTGAATTATTCGTTGGCGTAAGTGTATCGTTTGTGAAGGAAACATACTTTGAAGGCGATAAAATAAATTTGGATGAATAACTAACATTTCGTGTATTATTAATCTTTTCCCGGTACTTTCTTGACAGAGTAGTATACAGACTGATTGTTGTGACTTGTGACATTAAATAATGTGACGATATTACGGAAGCTTCACCAGTCCCCCAGCCTACAAGGGCGACCGAGAGAGGTTTGTTATGACATTTAAAGAAATTCATAGCTTCAAAACCAGCATTAAACATTGATTTGAGCCAATTTTATTAAGCGATTTAAATAAAAGCGTATAAAATTTCATTTTTCGTAGAGACGACTTTCTTTTTCGTAAATTACAATTCTAGTGTACTTTACCCACATCGCCGATTTACCGCAAACGCATAAAGCTTACATTTACTTATTTACATTACTTTAGCAAAGTTCTACAAAAACTTGAAAACTTTCATTTCTCTGCTTTTCTTGATACTTGAACCTTGGTCCTTTTTCATTACAGTAAAGTTTTTAATGGAATGTAGCGTTTTACGAATGTATGGATATTATGTATGTTTTGTGGAAACATATTAACCTAGTTTTTATACCTAATTTATACGAGTATATATATATATTACAGTAAATACAGCGTCACGGTCCTTACATACTTATAAGGCTTAAAGGTTCGCAATGTTTGGCGCTCAGTCCTCTCTGACTACCCCGTTGGGAATACAGCGTAAAGATTTCACGATTCACTATTAATATATACATATATTCTTTATTTTCGATAAAAGCTTATTTTTAATAAAAGTTGACCATAATCCTTAACCATAACTATAACATTAAATTATGATCAATGAAGTTCTAATGAATAGATGAATTTATTTCAAAAGAAAATAACTTTTGCCTTAAATTTTTCAAGATGATGTCTAAATACAAAGTAGATAAGGTGGGTAACGTTAAGAAAATTTTTATCTTGTTTAACTTTAAGAAATTTTTTATCTTGTTTCTCTGACGGTCTTTGTAATCCTACAATAGGAACGACTAAATTCGTTTGGTTTATGTACAAAAAGAATATTATATAATGTTACAAAGGCTATTAAATAATAGTTCACATCTGGTATAGCTATATGTTGTATTAAAATAAAATATTGCCACGTTTCAATTCGTGCAGAAAGGAATCAAATTGGAATTAGTATGATGGTTATTTATTTAAATAAAAGTACTCACAGATTTGATGTCGTTACATAGCCACTGTATAGTATACCTAGCTAAGTTGTATCACCGCTCTTCCCCAAACTCTGAATGAAGTTAATATAAAAGTCTGACCACGTAGTGTGAACACCCATGGTGAACAACTAAACACCAACAGTAGCTGCCGATATAGAAATTCATCGTCAGACTTGTAACTGTCGTAAGAAAATGAACACCGCGATTCATTATCATTATCACTCATGTAAAAATACTTTAAAATGTTTTAAACTTGTTTTAATATTGTCTATCATCATTCATTACTCAGGACTATAACAAAGTCTACAAAAAACTGGTATAGATTCATAGATTGATTTGCAATCATTCCTTTTCAACAAAAACTATTCTACCTGTTTATAATTTCGCAATGACCAAATCGAATGTAAATTTATAATGTTCACATCAATTTCTAGTCACCGTTACATGCTAAATCAAACGGTAAATGTTATTTCCTAGAACTAAAACATAGTGGCACTTACGGCGCGTTTTAACTTTCTGGACCAGTCTTTAGAAATTAAAGAGGTTGCTTACCAGAGAAATCACTTAGAAAAACTAGACACGATACTTAGCGAACATCTGCGGTAATTGCCTGGATGGATCAACAATGTTTTGTATCACTGCTGCCCCTGAATTCCTAACCGAAAATTAATCGAACAATATAGTTATGTATCTATGCATTTCATACATACTCACAAATAATAATGCCATACTTAATATTGTAAACGCAAAAGTGTCTCTATTCGTCTTTTACGTTTTCACGGTTAAATCGCCGAGCCGATTTTGATGAAATTTAGAATAGAGATGACGACCTTGATGGCGCAGTGTTTAGACAGTGCGCCCAAGCGCAGAAGGGTCCGGGTTTCAGACTCCCGGTTGGTTCAATTTAGGAAACGAAATTTTCTAGATTGTCTCGGGTCTGGGTGTACTGGGAGACGCCCGCAGTTGTCGTCGTCTGGTTCTCTTAGCCCAGGGAATGCCCTAGTTTCGGGTCAGATGATTGGTGTGTATTGTCCGGCGTGTTATACATTATACGTTCACTTTATAGTTTATGCTCTGAGTTTATAGATATAATAAGTCCTGGGGAAGGACATAGGTCGCTTTTCTAAATTTCACGCGGACGAGGTCGCGGGCAACGTTTATCATAAAGTTATAATCAGTGATCGGATAATCGGGCGCTTATATACCTAAACTTCTTTTCTTGAAAGAATAATATGGATATTCCTTCCTGAATTAATAAGTAATCTCGGATTTTGTAAAAACAACTAAGTTTTTATATAACTAATAAATAAATAAGTAACTTAATGACATAGCAATGGTTATTTTGATTTAGTATCTTTATTTTATTCAAAATAAATCTAAATAAAATTACAATGAGAGTTTGACAAGGAACAGCCGTCTTGAAACGAGACGGTATGTATGTACGAGAGGGTATGTAAGCATTATTCAAAGAAAATATATCGTTTTCACAACGAGTTATAACTATTTTGTATGCAGGTAACATTTTTAGCAATCAGGAATTTCAAACGATTCCGGGATCCGGGATTCTAAAAGGCATGTCCATATTATTATTTCGTAGGCATAAAAATGAAGTTTAGGTATATTAGCGCCCGATTATCCGATCACTGGTTATAATCTATCCCATCAACATATTAAATTAACTTTTAACAATATTTCGATATTTTTTCCTACTTTTGTTTTTTTTTCCACGAGACAGCACTTTCAATTGTCCAAGCAACAATTTAACTACTCTTTGAGGATATTCCGATTTTATAATAATTCATTATAAAAGTATGTCGCTCAGCACGGATTTATAAATATGTAAATTGTTATCTTTTCTTTTTTAGTTGTTAAGATAAATAAATAAATGAAAACAATATTTTTTCAAACTAACCGACTACAAAAATGGTTGTAGTTGACTGTAGAAAATAGTTGTTGTATAAAATAGGTAGGGCTTACCTACTTAAACATTTTATTGTGAAGACTTGTATTGCACACATATATTAAGAGAAAATTATCGCGAAGCGATAATAAAGCTATAATTTATAGTAGGTAGATTATGTCTAAGTACTATCGATGACTAAAGTGTCTTTAACAATGTGAATTTATTACAGTACAATATTGACTTGCAAATAATTAGGACATCGAAAAACCTTGCAAAACCAAAATTGTGGCGTTGTTTTCATGATAATTAATTTGTATTTAAAATTAGAAATTAAAAAGTTTTGTAATAAAAAGGCTACCTAATTATTTAAAACTTTCCTACAATTTCGAAAACATTTTCTGTTTTAGAAGTTAATCATACTTAATGCAATGCAAGTAAAACCAGTCAAAGACCGTGCCGCATGTGGTTCGCAACACAGTCAAGTAACTTCTCCCCTCCACCCTCGACAAGGTCAAGAGACCTTTTTCGAGGAATAACTACGCAGCTCGCCTACAACTTAAAGCAGAGGTATAAATAGAAACGTTCTACTTTTATCTGTTATTCAATAATACCTGAAACTACAATAATGTATCGTACTGCAATTTAAGAACTTTAAAATTTCAATTACTGTAAATCATAATAAATTAGACCTTACCCATATAATTACATCCACCAGTCTAATAAAACCAACATTGTAATTATCATAACGCAGACATTGTAATTTAATTATATTGTACACCGCTCCAATTAATATGTTACGTACCTACGAGGACATGTAGGTATAACAAGTGGATCATGAGAAAATTTACAAGCATGTG
The DNA here is from genome assembly GCA_907165235.1 of Zeuzera pyrina. Classification (NCBI taxonomy): domain Eukaryota; kingdom Metazoa; phylum Arthropoda; class Insecta; order Lepidoptera; family Cossidae; genus Zeuzera; species Zeuzera pyrina. Next base: position 10,067,250 of record OU015626.1, on the reverse strand, counting down.
ACAATACGTAAATCATGTCTGCCAACGTTATCACGCAACGACTAATAAGCCATATTATCACCAGGGTGATGGAAAGATGGATGGCTAGATAGGCAAGGTTAACTCGATAACATCGCGTTAATCTAAGTATAACACTTTAGAAACGAGATAAATTAGCAAATTGAGCTTTACATAACGGTATCGAGCAGCGTATTACTAAACTAAAGTAAATAACGCATTGCAGATATCAAGTCATTTCCCTTTATTTGGAAATTAGAAAAAAACGATGGAATATTATTTTTTGATAATGACATTTTTATCTTTATGTAAAACTAATAGATTATTCCGATAATCAAAAATCAATTTCAGTTTCTAAATAATTCTACTTCAACTTCTTCAATAATTAGGCAGACTCGCAGACATCGAAAATAGCCTATAATTCCTCTATTGTTAAAAGTTAAAACATTGGATACGATAAAATATTAATTACTGTAGATATAATATTTAATATATATATATATTTAGGTATACACAACAGACAACAATCATATAAAATTTAAAGAAAAAAAATGAATAAAAAGTTTAGACCAAGAATGCAATCCAAAACATGTACACACAGATAGATAAATCTAAAATAATGGGTAACAAAACAATAATAATATGTTATCACAATAGACATAAAAAATATAAGTGGTACAAAACAGAAAATAGATAAATATTATGAGAAATTGGAAACAAAAACAGTATGGAGGCTTAACATAATTGAACTCTTTTTTTTTTATTATATTCCTAAATACAACGTGTCTGCGATCGAATATGTCCAGACAATCATATTTAATGGCGACTTCATTATAGAGGCGACACATGCGTATTATCGGATTATGGTACGAAACATTATTTTTAAATACCTGCAAAGTGAAAGTCTTGGGATTACGTGTAATATGTCTGGTGTTAAAGTTTAAACATCCTAGCAAGCATGGGGAGTTTACTTGGTGTTGTAAAAGTTTATGTAGGAATAGTAGATCGTTTTGTTTACGCCGAGCGTAAAGAGGTGTCACATTAAATTTAGTCAACCTATCCTTGTAGTTTTGCAACCGACGACCAAGACCACATCGATAACAAAGAATTTTGAGCATTCTATTTTGAACAGCTTCAATGTTTTCAGAATGCACCGAATAACTTGGTGACCACACAACAGACGCATACTCAAGAACACTTCTTGATAAGGAATTAAAAAGTGTAATAAGACTCTCGGTTTTTTTAAAGTCTTTTGTGGACCTAATAATGAATCCCAGGAGTTGATTAGCTCTTGTGACTATGCTATGATAATGATCTCGAAACGTAAGTTTTTCGTCGATCAAGACACCAAGGTCTCTTGCCACAGTTTTTCTATTAAGCAATTGACCTTCAAGCTGATATGTGTAAATTGTCTTATGTCGCTTATTAGAAAATGAGATAGTAAAACATTTACTCACATTGAGGTGCATTTGGTTTTGTTGGCACCACAGGGATACAGCATCTAAATCTCTCTGTAACACGGAGCAATCTAAAGGCTTCTTTATTGTCCTAAATATCTTAAGATCATCAAACAGAAGACAAGGAGAGAAAAGATGGGAAGTGAGATCGTTTATAAAAATGATAAAAAACAGGGGTCCAAGATGCGATCCCTGTGGTTATACCTGATTTTATAATAATAGGCGAGGATACAGCCCCTCCTAAAGCCACTATCTGACTTCTATTGCTGAGATATGACTCCACCCAGCGTAATAAGTTGCCATGAATACCGGAATTGGCTAATTTTTGACATAAAAGCTTATGATTGACCTTATCGAAGGCTTTTCTGAAGTCTGTGTATATGGCGTCGACTTGACCACGTTTGGAAAACTCATTACATATGAAATTTTTAAACTCTAACAAGTTAGTGACTGTAGATTTTAGTTTTACAAAACCATGCTGCTGAACTGATATTAATGGCTCAATATGGTAATAAAGTTTGTCATATACCACTGATTAAAATACCTGTAGTTTTCGCAATTATTCTTGCTGCCCGACTCATGAATGGAAACTATATGTGCGCGTTTCCAGATAGAAGGGAAAGTACCTGTTTGGAGGGATTTATTGAAAATTGTAACCAATGGCAAACTCAATTCTCGGGAGCAGATTTTCAAAACTTTGGCAGGGAACCCATCTGGACCTACACATTTCTGAGGATCAAGCTTAGCTAATTTAGACTGTATAGTATCTAAATCAATAACAACGTGAGCGAGGGATCTATTGTGGAAAGGCGAATCATTGGTCTTTATTGGAACAGTCGGAGCGTCCTCAAATACCGAACCAAAACATTCAGAAAAAAGTTCACAGATACCTACAGCATCGGAAGCGGATCTGTTCCCCAAATTCATCGTCACAGGTATACCAGTAGACTTTCTTCTACTATTCACGAAACTCCAAAATAATTTTATATTGTCACTAAAAGAATTTTCAGTCACCGATATGTAGGATTTATAATCTGTTTCAATCATTTTCTTACTTCTTGTTCGAAGATCTGCGAATATATCATAGTCCCTAGGGTTTTTATATTTTTTGAATCGTTTGTAGTATTTATTCTTTTCCTTGAGACATTTTTTCAATTCTGGAGTAAACCATATAGGAAACCGGTGATCATTACTTCTGGTTAACGGAGTATGTTGAGACAGTATTTCAAACACTTTTTCATAGAATTTATCAACCGCATCATCTATCTCAATATATGTTTCTAATTCTGTCCAGTTAATATTCGACAGCTCGGCTCTGACCTTAATATAATCACACTTATTGAAATAATATTTTTTCTGCTGTATACACTTAAGGTATTTGTAAGGTGTACGAATCCCAACATTGACACTTATAGATGGATGGTGGACATCAATTCGTGAAATTGGATTGCATTTGAGACTTTAACATTATCAATATTTGATAAAACCAAATCAAGGAAACGATTATTTACGTTAGAAACGGTATTGAACTGTTGTAAATTGCATATGGTTAGGAAATCCACCAGAAGTTGGCTCTTTCTATCGGAAACCATACTCGGATTCATAAATCCATCTTCACTGATAGTCCAAGGAAGATAAGGAGTATTAAAGTCACCCAAAATTATATATTTATCATTAAGTTTGCCACACAAAATTATTTTTTGAATATGGTCGTAAAAGAATTCATAATAGTTAACACTAAGGTAAGGTGGTAGATAGCACAGACATATATGCAACATCGGGTGATGAGTGTTTAGTGGTTGGACTGAAATCCACAAATCCTCTAAATATGATTCCCAGAATGACTTCCTAATAACATTAAAATTAGTCTTAGTAGCAATTAATATGCCACCTCCATCCTGCTTTTTAGAATTAGATGTACATCTGTCCCTTCTAAATACATTGAATCTTGCATCAAAGAGTTCAGAATCTAAAACATTAGCAATCAAATTGGTTTCTGTGAAACAAACAACATCGAAGTCACTTTTTAAAATATTTAAATAAACATTAAGAATTTTAGTACGTATACCGTTCACATTTTGATAGAATATATTCATAATTATAAAATACAAATTTATCAAGGGATTTAGTGTCTTTTATTAATATCGCAGAAGCATGGTCATCTCTCCGCACATAGATCCGATTATATTTGACCCACACATACTTATATTGCTTCTCTCTAGCCACTTTTCTCGTAGCAGCGTACAGTTGTTTCGTTTCAGGAGATAGATCTTCAACAACATAGATCGGGCACGGAACGCCGACAACTCCAAGGTGTGAAGAATTGAGCGGACTGGATTTATGATCTTTGTTATATCTCCTGAAACTAGACAAAACAGTATCGCGATGTCGTTCAGAGGGTAAGGTAGCAAGAATATTGCGTGGACGTTGAGACGACGCGTCGATTTTAGCCACTCTTCGAATGCTGTAAACATCAGTATCCGACATAGGCAGTTTAATTTCATTGCACAAGTTTTCAAAAATGTTGATGAGATTCTCGTTTTTCCTTTCAGGCACACACTGTATCTCCACATTACAACTACGAGATATTTTATCAAGAGATGTTAAACGTCTATTTAAATTATTTATCTCAGATTCTAGTTTTCCTTTTTGCAACTCTAAATTTTGTATTTTTTTTCCAGCCATTCGGAGATCAGTCTTCATATCCGCCTGTTCGTGTGACAAAAAATCAGTCGTTTCAGTAAATTCTTGTTTTAATTTATTAATGGCAGTGTTTATGTCATCACGTATTGCCGACCTCATGCTGTCTAACTTCATATCCAACAGGTGACCAAATTGTTCATAAGTGATAGTGCTCGATGTTGACCCTGTGGGCTGTGCACGTGGTGGAGAGGAGCACTTCAAACTGTTAAGTAACTATTAATATAATATAGAGATATATATGTATATAGAACAAAATCCTCCAAATCATTAAACAATTGAAATATGTACATAATTAAGAGATAATGAGTAATGACACTATTTCAATTATTATATTGACCTTAATAGAATGTAAATACGTATCCGTTATTTATGTTAAAGTTGAACTTTTATAAAATGTGAGTATATTTTCACAGGATATTTTTGACGATTATGTATAAAATTTTGTATTTAGTAGGAAATAATATGAAAACTTAAAGTAAACAAAACTAATTTTTGGTTATCACGTCATGTGTTTCAAAGAATCTTGGTTCCATTAAAATTTATGCAATCCTAAAAAACAATAGAAGCCATACTTGATTCAATCTGGATTTAGAACTCGACATTGAAGCCGCATTAAACATTACTTCTTCGAAATTGTGTGTAAATTAATTTAAGAGTAAGCTCCCAAGAACAATTTCTTACGTAGACTCCGCACTCACACTCCGCCATGCGACATTGTATCGTTATAACTGGAATATTATTAATTCATATAATAAAATATCCTTTATGGTAGTCAGTATTTAGTAAACTGTATTGTCTTCCTGTTAGCCGTAATTTTATGTAACGTACTCAAGTAATTTAGGAGAAATATTTAAAAATCTCTCAAAAAGACATAACATTGCAGAAAAAAAAATATCGAACGAAAATAATTTGCGTTATGGTTTTAGGCAGTCGACAGAAAAATTTATATAAGAATACATATTTAAATTTCACAAAACGTGTGCCTGTCTCGGCAAACTTATTTAAAAACGCTCAAAATTTTGGCAGCCGGGTCTTCACTAATCATTTACAATAGTTTGTGATTGCGACAAATATTCATACGTTAGGTTTGTAAATAGTTGAAACATGCTGAGGCAGCAGGTAACACAATATGTATGCGTAGATGAGCCCTGAACTGACGTATTATATAATATAACAAGTCTACTTACTTTGTGGTAAAAGAGTAACCAACTGTAAACTTATAACTACTCTATCTCTGTAATATATGAAAGAGATAATGTCAACTACACTGAGAATCTCAGTTATTTTGAAGTTATTTTACAGCGGGTTGTTGTTGAAAGTTGAATTTGAATGTGGATGCACAAGACACAACACGTGCGTGCATTTTTTTCCTAGTGGTAGAAATTAGATTTCGTCTAATCCCTTTGAAATTACTAAAATATTGTAAGTCGAATAATTCGAAAAATTGAGATGAGTACATATATATTATATCTACATAATAAATAAAATTGAAATCTCTATTTGTGATTTCGACATAAAGACTTTTTCTTAAGCTTTTTCCCCCTTCTGTTATTCGCTTTCTGTTATTCTATTTTCTTAAGCTTATATGGTTATTTGCATTGCACGTAACAGAAGCGACGCTTTTTTAAATTTTTATCTGGCTGTGTGTGTTTGTCCAGGCTAATCTCCGAAACGAATGAACCGATTTTTACGAGACTCATTAGCAGGTAGAGGAGTTTTCATAATTAATCTAGGCTACTTTTTATACCGTAAAAAATTAAAAAATTTAAATTTAAAATTTAACGCGAGTGAAACCGCGAGGCTCAGTTAGTCACAAATAACTTAATATTTTTAGAAAAAATTGTATTGCGTGCATATTAGGGTATATTATTTTTCAACTAAAGAAAATAAACATTATGATAAATTAAAAAATAACAGCTATTTTTGAACAGTGATGCAGACTCCACTGGAGAAATATAGGAAGCGAAATAAGGTAAACACAAAGAACAGTCGTCGGTGTTATTGTTTACTATACAGAAAATGTTTGTAATAAACCATGATATATGGTGTATAAGTTATACTTATAAGCCATACATAATTTTACACTAACGTGACCACAATTCACAGGTTTTACTGGAACACAAAAATGACTCACGTCCCGAAAACGCGGTCAATGCGGAAATACTTTCATAAGCACACTGATACGACAACACAATAATATTAAATTTGATTCCAATAAAATATTCAGTTAGGTATAATAAAGCTACGATGTTCCCCGTCTGTCGTGAGTGACAAATAAATAGGTCTTCGGGGTAGCTCTGGTAGTCCATCGACGCCACCCCGAGGAGGACGTTGGTTTGTGAGGTCCGGGCTGTCGTAGTACTGTCGGAATGATGGAAGAGCGGTTTTAGCTCTCCGACACATACTTTGGCACAACTTGATGGTGGGGCTTTGTTGAATTTCATAGTAGATCCCGGAACCTCTCGAAAACGCAACAAGGACGACCACCGCCAGAGCTTTAGTAAGTAAAAGTCCCGTATAACTCAGTCTTACATCCAGGGTGTTGAATGTTCAAGTTTCTACTGCGTTACCAAAAAGGTAATTCAATACAACAACATACCTGCAGATAGAATACGAGTCGAGAAAGTCTGTTAATGAATCTAATTTTGAAGTAAATATTTTGTGTACTCGATAATACCCAATTTTTAGAATGTGTGATTTTTTTCATTATGTTTGACTTTTTATGAAAAAAATTGTTACTTACTTCATACTACTTATATTAAAGTTAACAAAACTATTAACTGTTTTTCTAGTTGATAACCTATTAAAAAAATGTTCGGATCGAGCGTTTAGTCTTTTTACATCTACAAACACAGATGACCTCCGTTCATGATTATCAGAGATCGGAAATTAGGGAGCATAAATACACAAACTTCATTTGCGGAATGATATGGAGTTGCTAAAACGGGGCCCTAAAACTGATTTACGAGGGCCGCAATTTGATTGGAGAATAGAATGGAGATATAATATTCTTCATTTCTCTCAAAGTGTGTTCATTATTACATTACCTACTTTTATTGTTAAAGAAATATGAAATTTAAAACAAAAGGCCTTGGTCCTAAGTATTTTATGGATACCTATTAAAAGTACTTATAAAACAAAAGCTAGAAATATTTATGAAGCAAATTATTTTTACGTTTTTGTTGTCCGTAAATTGAAATAGGTACATTTTTGAATTTTTTAAATACCTGCATTGATAACAGAAATTCAATCGCATAACTTAAAAGAATAATTTTATTGCGTTTAAAAAAACCGCTTCATCAACTTTTAAATATATCAAAACTAAGAAACACAATATTTAAATATAAGGGGCCCATTGGGGCCTGGCTATTTATTGTATGAAATTTAAAATATTACATAAAAACCTGATATGTACTACATTTAGAGACCAAAATATTTGATAATTATTGGCAAAATATTTGTATTTTATAATTTTGTTCCTTATTCTAAGCAATCAGAAACGTTTACCGTGAAATGTCATTGAAATATCAAATTTAAACGCAAAACGTATAAAGATAGTTTCTATTTGTATATTTAAGAGAATTTATTGGCAACATCACATTTACAATATCTAGAAATTAAATTGTGGCCCCCGTAAATCTGTTAGGACCCGTTTAGGGACCCGTTTTAGCAACTCTATATCATTCCGCAAATGAAGTTTAGGTATTTATGCTCCCTAATTTCCGATCTCTGATTATTATAAACCACAGTGATAGAAATACAGACTGCCGGTCAAAATATTATCACATATTTTAGTACATACATAACAATAACAGACTTAAATACACAGAAGCCGTCTAAAGTTAGTTAACATTTTATATTAACATTTTCGAAAGGTGGTACCCCTAAACACTACAAAGATCATCTTAGGATTCCGTAACCGATTATAATTTATTCCATTATTTTGTTTTGTATTCATAATAACAATAATAATAAACTCAGATATTTCACACAGCGCCATCTAGTCCTAAAGAAAGCAGCACAGCGCTTGTGTTATGGGTACTAGATAACTGATATACTACTTATATACTTTTCTTTTGTAAATAAATACATATTATACATAAACACCCAGATTCGGGGCGGGAATCGAACCCGCAACCCCCGTTTACTTTCCGACGCACTAAGCCGTTGCGCCACGGAGGTAATCATAAAAATAAAATTCATAACAGACTTTCCTTTTTTCCTTTTAAACCAAATTGACAAAAGTATCAATTGAGATGAAAATTGAAAATGTTGACTAACACTCAATAAAAATTACAACGGAGAACAGTCGTCAACTTTTTTTAAATCACGGTTTTTCATAACTTGTAAAATTAGCTCATTATGTGTAAGTATATAGGATTGAGTTGAAAAAAATTATAAAAGGCTACAGAATACTATCATGTGCATACTGCACTTTTTCTGGGTCAATTTATTAAACAAACAGTAGCTATAATGCAAATATTTAATGTTGGAGCACTTGCTCTAGGCTATGACTAATAAGGTATTGGGAACGTATAGTATATTCGGTTAGTATTAGGTGGAATATAAACTCGATAGGGGGAATAATTCAATTGCAAAGTCATGTGTCGCCCATTGTTCTTGGGCTGTTCAATGTTCATACAATATGTGCATACTACCGGATCGAACAAACAAATGCTACTGTTTGTACAATGATGACACGTACAAAGCATATGTACCTATTTTAAACGTTTTTAAACATCTTTATTAAGAAAATAATACGTTTATTATATTACTCTAATGAATATTTTTAAATCCGCCAAACTCTTAAAATATCGCTTAGAGCGGGATTTCACACCGCCATACAAAAATATGTATAAATTATTAAAGGTGACTTTGAAATCATTGACATTCTTTTAAATACAGACTACATAAAAATTACGTACTGAAACCAATATTAAATAAATAAACCTTCAACTCTGAAATCTTGAATCCGTAATGTAGTCGTAGAAAGAGATTCAAGATCATTTGTGTTTGCAAACAAAAATGTTCCTCCGCCCCGCCGCGCGCCGTCCGCGTCATACTGTGCAATATTCGCCCTCTGCATTGCAGTACATAAGTATTCCCATAAATCAAAGTTCAATCGATGCCAGCAATTTCAAATTTGGGTTGCAGTATATATATTTACACACAATCAGTGGTACAATCGATGCTAACAATTTCAAATTATATGTAATGATACATTGCAATCCATAACAATAGGAAATGAGAAATATAACATAACTAAAACATGTTGCAAATACATAAATATTTGTCATTTTTAGGGTTCCCTACCGCAAAACGAAAAACGGAACGCTTATAATACAATTACTCATTATTACGTCTGTACATCTATCATCTGTCCATTAATGACAGTCGTGTTTTTTTGAAATACTATGCTACGTACTAGCTTAATAGTGACAAATCATTACATACATCTTGTTAAACCACAATTTCTTCATGTGCAATCGTTTCGAACCGGCACTTCTAAGCAGTCTCCATAATAAAAAAAATCAGAAAAAGCTTTGCAAAATACATTAAAAAATTATTTAGAAGTACTTAGTGAAAGCGATTGTAGAATTCACAAAGTAAACATTATGGACATTGTAAACAATTAAACATATTGTAAAAATGAAAAAAGGAATGCTGAGATGGCTCGGGCACATGGAAAGAATGAGTGATCAAAAACTGACGAAGAAAATCTACAGAGCGATTTACGAAGCCACCAAGGCTGATTTACGAAGATCAAATAACCAGTGTTAGCTGCCGGGAATATCAAAAGCACACCTAGGCGACAATGTGTGACGAGAATGATGAGATTCGAGGAGGCGAAAGAAGTATGTAAGAACCACGAAGCTTGGTGCTCTCTGATTATGCCGTTACGGATACAACATGAATATATATGTATGTAAACATTAAAGACAAACAACAGGAAAAACAACATCAAAGCCTTTAAATCGATAATAATGACTCCAACTCTCTAATAGACTAAGAACTATTTTCAATCTAACACACTCAACATAAAACGAGAAATTGTTTGACAGACTGTAAATTAATTTGAAAGTAAGTGCATTTAATGCGGTATACCATTAATACGAACAATAATAATAGGGGAGTATGTACATAACAATTCCGTAAACAGTTTATAAACCACAGACAAGTGGGTGCTATAGTATTACTGTGTCCACAAGGGCTCGTACCCCATCAAACATATATGTACACATTTAATTTGGAATAATAAAAATACGGGTAAAGAAATCCTGTCGATAAGCATTAAACTATAGGGTTCCGTACGGACGAACTATCGTCAAATCAAAAAAATGAATCTAAACTTCCCATTATTTAATTTTTCGTTTCTCAATTTAAAGTATCAATTTATGTCTGTGTACTATAAACTTTAAAATTTTCGCATTGCATAATAAAAATCTAAAAACACTGGAAATTAACGCGATTTCCTTTTACGACGCTTGACGTTTTGACCGAGTTGCATCGGCCGGGAGTTTACTTGACCACAGACCGATGCAACTCAGCCGAAACCTCCAGTGAAAATAAAAGGTAATCGCGTTAATTTTCCGTGTTTTTAGATGTCTCTGTACTATTCAACTAAATAGGCGTAATATTATCACGGAATAAATTGGCTTTATCATAACAGACGAACAAATTGACATGAAGAATGATGAAACTATAAGGGTTCTGTTTATTGGCTGTGGACAATATGCGTAATTGAATGTTACAATCATAATCATTAATAGATGGCAACGCTGTCATTTTGAGGGTGTTGCTACTTAATAATAATTTATCTATGTATACTTTGTGATTACAAAAAATTTATAATGCCAAAATTGCTTTCGCAAAAAAAGACCGAATGGTTCCTAAGACGGTTGCCCTGTATGACAATGATGCACACATGACAATGAAGTGGTGTTCACATGAAACTGAGTCGATCCGCATTAAAAAACAATTTGCCAATTTTACTGATTCTTATGGACATCTCACGCTTGGCCAAAAAAATTTATAATGCCAAAATTATTTTCACAAAAAAAGACTGAATGGTTTCTAAGACAGTTCCCCTGTATCTCTTATGGATTCTTATTTCGCCATACTATTCTAGTTAAAAAAAACACTGTATATTATAACTCCTTAAAAAAAACTCTAATATTCAAAAACAAATAAAAATACAGTGAGTCATACCCAGCGTAACTAATCAGTAAATATTTTTACACACAACTCTAGAAAAACGTACACAGCAAACAAAAACATTTCGTTGAAGTTATCTGCTGATAACGCCGCTCGCTTATTTTCTGTTTTTGGTTGAACAATGACGTTTAGAAATAATATACATATATAAAATCTCGTTAATTTCGATGTAAAACATACCATTCTAAAAAGCGTGATTGATCCAGTGTTTTTGGATGTATGCCAAGTACATTCTCCAGAGTGATCTGTGTCATTTTGAGATAGTTATTGAAATTGTCGAATGTTATACAGACCAGTCTCGTAACGGTAGTAAGATCCCAAGCAGACCTGGCTTTGCCACGCGCTTGTGTGCCATCCTTTCGCCTTCCCAGTGAACCGTACCCTGATGGTACGGTGCTTTCTTCACGCTTACGTCGCCCTCCGCGTCTCAGAGATGAAAACCAGTTAGAGACGGAACCACGGCGCTCGTCATCGGCCGGCCCCGGTCCAGACTTAATAAACATCACTTTACACGTACGAACGCACAGTGCACATCACACTCATACACACCGCAGGCCTTGACCGCACGGAACACTAGTATAAATTATTCAAGCTAAACGGCGCCACACTACCTAAAAGCCACGAACAACAATAAAAAAAAAATACACAACAAGCAAATAAAATAAATGGAAAAGATGACTTGAGTGTCGTCGAGACTCATCAGATCCTATTATGTGACATGATTGCCAAAATAGAGCATGTGAAGCGAAAATGACATACATTTTAGATGCATTGTGAAGAAGAATAAGCAGCATCGCTGACGAACCTGATCGTAATCGTCGTCGTAGACACGCGTTACGCGCACGCACCGGACCAGCACCGGCCACCAAAGCGCACCGCACAGCAATCGAACGTGAAAACACATCGTGGGCCATACACTTCACGCTAAGGGACGCACTCGACTGAAGATAGTCGCGGGCGCCACTGAACTTTGGCAACGTGACAACTATACGTAAGAATACTTATCTATCTACATGTCTGTGACAAGGCTTTCGTCACTATTAACACTTATCTTTAGCCAAAATGCATAAATATTATCTTGTATTTCAATTATTGTCACGCTAATCTTTGATTTACAAAATTGAAAGAAAGTAAGTGTCCATAAAAGGACCAAGATACCAGAATCAATAACTATAAAAAATCAAACATCTCTATATGATTTTTAGATCTACAAAGTTATTTGTAATAACTAAGTAGTGTATACATATATTTGTATCTCCGATAAATAAACCCATGGAATTGTGAATATTTTTGCAACTATGTATACTCGTACAATGAAAATATCGTTATCGGAGCTGACAGCATGCTGCGGAAGCGGTAGAGGAAACGTGATAAACCACTAAATTACGAACACTGTCCGCTTGATGAAACATCATTTGAAAACATCGTAGATATGAGTCAATAATTGCAAACATTAAACGCCAGTTAGCCAATACTGATGTAATTCAATATTTAACAAATCATTAAATTACATTATAGAATCGATTTAAAATTAATTTTAGCAATGCCAATACAAAATTTATATTATAACCAATTGTCGCGACATCAATTGACTACGATTTACTTCAGATTTACTCCTTTTTTTCTCATACGACAAAGCCGCTAGAAAAGTAATACTGGAATGTAGTATAATTTTTTATTTATTTATGACTCATGAAACATGTATGTAAATGGAATATTATTATTTATTTTATATTCTATATATAATATTGTCTATTTGTAATAGCTTGTATATGGCTACATAGCCGTATTTGATAAAAAGAAAAGAAAAATTTAATAAAAAAATTGGGTAATTGGGTAAAGTTCGGAGGTAACAAACAATACAACCGAATTAAGAACCTCCTCCTTTTTCGAAGTCGGCTAAAAAGGTGGGTCTACCCACTTTTTCTCGTCTTCATCAGCTTTTTTCGTTGTCAATAGTCATGAAAATCCAAAATTTCGACTAAAATTATTTTATTATATTTATGTATGTTTCAGGAAGACTAAGGCTAAGATTAAATAGCTAGTGTTAGCCGACGAAAATGTCAAAAGCACTCGCATACCTAGGCGAAAATGTGTGAGAAGATTTGAGGAAGCGTAAGAGGTAAGCTCAGACTATCTCACGGATTCTGGGACGAGATTTTTGAGATTTTTGCATCTCATGAAGGTAACGAAGAACATCTTTATATAAAATTATAACCCCCATTTGACCCCTTTAGCAATTAAATTTTGCAAAACCGTGAGGCACGTGTTTCATTATTTTTATTTTAAAGTACTTAGGGTAACTTCTAAGAAAATCCGACGGGATTTCACATAGCCGTTCGGACAAGGCCCGCATGTGTGTATAGATATGCTTACTACGAATACGAAACCGAGCACATTGCACTAGGCGATTAATCGGGGCGCGGCGAGTACCGCACGTCTGGTCGCGGATTTATATTTAAATATATAAATACATATCCTCACGCTGTATCCCTACGGGGTAGTCAGAGAGGAAGGAGCACCAAGCATCGCGGTCCTTATCATATATTATATAATAAACTTCTTTCGCCTCCTTCAATCTCATCGTCCATACTATACTAATATTATAAATGCGAAAGTCTGTCTGCCTGTCTGATCAGCTTTCACGGCTAAATCGCTGAATCGCCCTGACGCCTACAGTTCGGGGAACGAGAAAAAAAGCTGAACCGATTTTGATAAAATTTATTATGGAGATAAATTAAACCCAGGGGAAGAACATAGGCTACATTTTTTTTTAATTCACGCGAACGATGTCGCGTGAAAGTCTAATAAGTAGTATACATACATACATACATATATAAATAAAATTTCTTTAATCAAAACTTTGATTTTCCATAACACTGATAGGCGAAAAAAGCCCTATCCTTTACCCATCAATATTACGTGTAGTTTTTGGGTGTGTCCAAAATACCTATGGCGAGGAATACAAAATACTATAATATATCATCATCTGTGTTCATGAACTACTACTATCAACTTGTTTTGGGTTTTTTACTTTGATTTTATTTAACTTCTAGGAATGATATTGTTATGCATTATAACATATAAAATTAAATTAAACATAAATTATAACATATAAAATGATACAGCATTGTTTTACACTTTAACCTCGTGTTCATATTTGTAGCAAAATCCTTCCAAAATTTTGCATATATATAAAATACAACGTTCATTGATATTTTGGACAACGCATTCGTAGAAACCGGAGTTCATTTATAGTAGTGATGGGCCAAATAATTGTTTTATGAAATACGACATCATATCGATTAAAAATGAACCGAACCGAATATTAAGCCGAATTATTCAGTTGATTTTACGTGCGGTGTTTGTGGTATAAACGATTTGGTCAAATGCATGTTTGACTCACGTGCATAGACATTGTAAAATTAATTTTCAGAAATCTACATAGATCTTGGACTTATATTTTCCTGAAAACTTAATGTACTTAGGGTTTTATATTCCCAGAAGTTTAAGATTCTAAATACAGCAATTTCAAGGGTTCAAGTCAAGTCGAAGTATTAAATTTGTGCTAATGCAAATGTGTTGATTAAGTTAGTTTAATTTCACATTTGAAGATAGTTTAGGGGCGTACATTGAAAGTACTTCAAAAAAAAATTTAAGTTCATCATGTTGTGAAGAACCACATACAACCTTTTAAACCACAAATCCAAAAATGTACACATAACTATGACACTATTTTTAAATCTTTAATTAATTTATATTAAATTAATATTTACTATTTTTATTCGTAGTCGAAACTTTTTTAGAATCTATAAATCAATCGTTTTAAGGATAAGATCTAAAAAGACAAAAAAGTCTAGAATCCCCAAACCAAATGTAAAGATAGAAAATTAAGATAACTTATTATAGTATCCATTGAGATTGTAGGTACTGAATGATAGTATCTTACACTGATAACATATAAATGTCTAATGATGTAATATTTAACCCCCTAGTTATAGTTTTTTGAACGATCTTAAAAAATCACCCAAAAATAATGAGATTTTTAAAGTTAACTATTATTATTAATTAAACACCAAAAAAATTAAATATTTTAAATATACAAAACACGCATATATATGTATGTATATACAATATCGAATAATTGCCTAACATTCAGCCCCTCTATATTACGCGTACTAGTTCAGTAACAATATTATGTAATATTTAACCCCCTAGTTACAGTTTTTTGAACGATCTTAAAAAATCACCCAAAAATAATGAGATTTTTAAATTTAACTATTATTATTAATTAAACACCAAAAAATTAAATATTTTAAATATACAAAACACGCATATATATGTATGTATATACAATATCGAATAATTGCCTAACATTCGGCCCCTCTATATTACGAGTACTAGTTCAATAACAATATTATTGTATGTACAAATGTACATACTTAAATTATAGATTTAAATAGGCGATATAAAATATCATATCGTCATACAATACGCATTATTATATTCTAATGAACTAGGTGGCAGTTGTCACACGTAACTAATTTATGAAATAAATAATAGTGATAACTGTAGTTAACTAATACTTAGGAAAAAAAATTTTAGAATTATAGCTATAGCGAAAATGCTGAGCTGAAAACATAAAGCCTTATTCCAGTGCCATCTAATAAAAAAATAAGATCACAATTTGTAATGCAAAATTAGTCGCAATTTCCCCACCCCTATTTGTTAGCGAAAATTTGATTAATACTTTTTTTGCGAGACGGTTTCGTTTCAAATCTTCTAAGTTCTGTTAATACGATAAAATATGTACATTTTATTATGCATATAGAATATAAGACCTTAGTATTAGCAATGCATGAAGGTGAACTGGATATTTCGGAGTTGGAACGCAGTCTACTAGCAATAATGAAATAGGAATGGCGAACATTTCCTTGAAATACTTGAAATTCAACAACCATATCTATACCGTTTATGTAGTGATGTACATACATCTAAAGACACAGAAATTTTAACAATTCAACAATCTAGTAGATCTACGAAACAACTGTAAAGACACAATCTATATGAAATACTATCATCTATCACAAATAGTATCCAAGATATAATCCTGTGAAAATCGACGACGACTCATAGCAATTTCCACTTATCCATCTTATCACTTGAAAACTTACGCCTGATATCACTAAACGAAACACACGCTTAGAATATTAATCTGAATTCCGAACGAAATTCTATTATACTTCACTAATTATTACCACTGTTATTACTCGTATAAACTTAGTAATATTAAAAACAACAGTCCGATCGTCAGAGAAGCAGCGACGCGACGCGACCGCGCTACGGCCAATTCAATACTAAACTTACTACCTCTTGACTGTAGTAAGCCATACATTGACGTCTACGTCAAACTGCGTGTGGAAAAAGGACTTGAATGAATCGGAGTATAATAATGTTCACTTATTCCATTATATTATGTATAAATATAAGACTTGTATATTTCTGAATTAATACATAGCTATCCTTATTCAATAATTTTTTAACTAATGAATAAAGGTAAAATTAAACGTTTAAAAACCCCCATCAGAAAAAATACTAAGCATGTATCCATAATAAGCATAAAATTAATATTATTTGACTATTATCCGACCTAAGATTAATAAACGCTTCACGGACTAGTAAACATTTTGTTTTCTTTCTTTTTAAAGCGGTGTTCCCCCGACGAATTTAATAAATTGCTGACTCCCTGTTAAAATAAGAGTGTTTCAAAAAGCAAACAATAGTGAAATATAGGCAATTATTTATCGTTTTTAAAAGTAAAGTATTATTATTTCTGTCTGGAGTTTTAGTAATTACATACATACATATCTTCAAGCTGTATCCCTAATGGAGTAGTCAGAACAAAACGAAATAGTTAACTGTGATCAAATAAACTGTGATAGAAATAAATTAGAATAAGTTAGAATAAGAGTATAAAAGTTCTTAACTAGGTAAATAAAAAGAATAAAGTTTTAAAAATAAAATGTAAAAAAGTTAGGAAAAATTATCTTAAGACAAAACAAACAAAGAAACAAAAAAGTTGGATATAAGTCGATTGTAATATGTAAAGTAAGAATACTGTAAAATAGAATAAGGAAAAAGAAAAATGTAAAACATAAAATAAGAAAATGTAAATGGTAATATAAGACAAAGTGAAGAAATTACAAATAAAGATAAGACGATTATAGATTAAAGTAGGACAGAAAGTGTGAAAAGAGAGTGAACCCTTGATGATCGAATGACAAAGAGGCGAGCAGTGAAAGAGATAAATAGGCAAAATGTAGAGGATATAATAAAAAAATAAATAAAGATAAGATTAGTATTGGGAGAAAATAAAGAAAGAGAGAAAGTATGAAAAAAGAGTGAAACCTTGAGGACTGAATGACAAAGAGGCGAGCAGTGGAAGAATTAAACAGACAGACAAAGACCCTTATTTTAACTATGTAGGGGGAAGCATAAAAAAAAAGAAAAGAAAACGGGGTAGTCAAAGAGGATATTTAGTAATTACATATACTTTTATTAAAGCATTAAGTATTTAGCTGTAATTATTTCGTTAAAGGATGTAATATAAAAGAATTTAGAGCTGAATATCAAAGTAATGACTGGAACCATTTCCATCAAATATAGCTTGAAAACTTTCTTAAAAACTGCAACTATAAAACAAAAAAATTCACATGCAAATTGTATCATCCATTCGAAAGCGACGATGGTACAGACAAACACATAGATGGACAGACACAGCTAAACAGACATAAAGATAGACAGACAACAGCATCAAAATTATTAACACTCCTCTTTTCCATCTGGGGTTAATGTTTTAATTTTTAATTCTCTAATGAAAAATAACAATCAACTAAATCTGTAGGTTTTTAAGTATATATTGGTTTCTCAGAAACGACTAAAGGTTTGAATGAAATGTTGTATAAAGACAACATTTTATTTCCAATCTAGAATAGGTGTTACTCCCGAAAAAACTTGTTTTCATACAAAAAAAAATTTTTTTTCTAGAATTTTGATTGTAGATTTGTAGCGCCATCTCATAGAATACTGACATACCAGTAGGCTGAACATTCATGTACTGTGTATGTATATTGTATTAACTACTCAGGAACAGATGACACTATAAAACAATAAAGAGTGAAGCTTCGTCCAAGTAGTACGTAATTAAGTTCCTCAAGCTTTCTTAATAAGATAGATACGAGGGCTGCTATTTATGTATCCGGAATATCAAAGTGAAACAAACATATAGCATTTATTATAGTGTTATTGCTTTTCAAAATATTCACCATGATGATCGATGCACTTTTGCATGCGTTGGAACCAATTTTCGTAGCACTTTTTCCATTTGGATTGAGGTATCTCCAAAACATACATTTTGAACGCATCAACAGCCTCTTCACGGCTCGAAAAACGTTGACCACGTAATTTATTCTTCACGGTTGGGAATAAATAGAAGTCGTTGGGGGCCAAGTCGGGGCTGTACGGCGGATGACCCGTTAATTCGATCTTTTGATCTTCCAAATACCGAGTTGTTTCGGCCGATGTGTGGCAGCTAGCATTGTCATGATGAAGAAGGATTCTGCGTTTTCGGTTGTTCTTTCTTATTTCTTCAAAGACTTCTGGCAAACAAATGGTCGTGTACCATTCAGAATTAACCGTTTTACGATCCTCTAGTGGCACTGTAGCTACATGTCCATTTATACCAAAAAAACAAGCGACCATTTGCTTCAAAGTGCTTTTTGAACGAATGACTTTTGTTCGGTTCGGCTCATCTTGGAACACCCAAACCGTTGATTGTTGTTTAGTTTCAGGATCATACGCATATATCCAAGATTCATCACTTGTGTAGATATTATGGACAGCTTTTGACGCACCGTGATTGTACTTTTGTAACATTTTTTCACACCAATCGACACGAGCCCGTTTTTGGTCAATTCTCAAGTTGTGCGGAATCCAACGTGAACAAATTTTTTTTACAGCTAAATGTTCGTGTAATATTTGATATCTACTCGACATACTTATGCCCAAAGAACCCTCCTCTATCTCGCGATATGTAACATGACGATCTTGCATTTTTAGTTCCTGCACAACATCAATATTTTGAGGTACAACAACCGATTTTGGGGGACCTTCTTTAACTTCGTCCGTGAGCACAGACATCCCACAATTAAACTCACTAAACCAGTGATACACAGTAGCTTTCGATGGTGCTTCGTCCCCAAAAGTCGAAGTGAGTTGATCGATGCACTGTTTTTGAGTTAGGCCTCGCCGAAAATCGTAATAAATTATAGCACGAAAATTTTCACGACTTAAATCCATGGTGATAAAGACTCGCAATTTTCAAAATGACGCCACAAAGGATAAACAAATGACAGCTACATGAAACAAATTGTATTCTTCAGCCAAAGAGTTCCATTTTTAATTATTATAATTACTTTTTTAATATTGTTCTGGAACTGGCCAGTTCCGGATACATAAAGAGCAGCCCTCGTACATTACACATGTATGTAATAAGATAAAGGTAGCCTTTATTTCTAGAGTATTAACTACATTTATATAAGTACATATTGATTCTAACTTTTATTATTTACTCCCCAGTTTGTCTTTCGACATAGGCCTCCTCCAAGTTTTTCCATTCCTCTCTGTTACCCTCCTTCCTCGTCCATGTGATTCCCGCTGCCCTCTTCACATCATCTTCCCATCTGCATATTTGTCTCCCTCTTTTCCTTTTTTCTCCTCGAGGATACCAGTGACTCACCTTTTGTGACCATTTTTGCATGCCTCTGACCATATGGCCTGTCCATCTCCATTTTAGTTTTCTAATGGTCTTTGCTATGGGAACTACCTTTGGTCTTTCTCTGATGACTTCTAATCTTATTGTCTTTTAATTTTATTTGTAGAGCACTCCTCTGCATAGAGTTCTGACACACTTCTAGCTTCTTCATATTTTTGTTTGTAAGAGCCCATGTTTGGCTACCGTAAGAGAGGCATGGTGTTATGCACATATTCATAATTTTTCCCTTTTCTGTTTTTGGTATATCTTTATTTTTCATGACTTCTTTCATTTGCCAGAAACGTTTCCAAGAGTTGCAGATTCTTTTATTTATTCCTTTCTCCATTTGGTCTGTCGGTGATATAGTTTGACCTAAGTAATCATATTGGTCCACATATTCCACAATTCTACTATTTAATTCAGTTTTCTCCATTGGTCCATTTGTCATCATCTTCGTTTTGCATGTGTTCATTTTCAATCCCACTTTTGTGCTCTCTACATGTAGTTGATGTATCATTTCTTGTATCTCTGTATGTTTTTCGCTCAGTAGTACAATATCATCCGCGAATCTTAGGTGATGTAGGTGTTCTCCATTTATGTTTAGACCTTTGGTTTCCCAATTGAGCTTTCTGAATAATTGTTCCAGTACTGCTGTGAATAATTTCGGGAGATAGGGGGTCTCCTTGCCTCACTCCTTTTTGTATTTTAAATTTCTTTCCGATTGATTCCAGTATTCCAGTTTTATTTTCGCTCTATTGTTTTTATATACTTGTTTTATAATGTTGATATATTTTTATTCTATCCCTTGATTCTTTAGTGCTTCCCAGATGTTATGATGGTTTAAGGTGTCAAATGCCTGTAATTATTTATTTGTTCCTTATCTCCTTTTTTGTATAATAGAATTATTGTTGTTGTGGTCCATTGCCTTGGTATTTCCTCCAATGTCAATATGTCATTAAATAAGTTAACCAAAGGAATTGATATGGCTTCTAATGATGCTTTCAGTAACTCGTTCGTAATTTTGTCTTCTCCAGGAGCTTTTTCATTCTTCTGCGATTCTACTGCTTTTTCTACTTCTGCTTTCAGTATGGGAGGGATATTTTGCATGCATATGGTTTTGGAGCAGTTGATTTGGTTAGTCAATGTGTCATTTTTATAAAGTTGGCGGTCAAATTCAGTTGCGGTGCTAATTATACTTTTCCTTTTTGTTATTATTTCTTTCTTTTTATTTTTCAATTTGGGAACCCAAATTAGTGATTCTCTTAATTCTTTCAAGGCCTTTTTCACACCACCTGTTCTTTCTATATGGTATTTCAAAATGCTTGTCCGTGTTTTCTTTTTGTGTTTTCTTATACTTGAGTTTATCATTTTACTAACATTTGTGATTTTTTTCTGTTGTTTTTTCTGTCCGTTATTAATTCTTTTCTCTTCTGTATTAATATTCTAGCTTCCACACCAATTTTGTCCTTTTTATGTATATGTGCCTGTAATTTATTTCCTAGGTTGATGAGTTCTTTCTCTATACACATGTATAGAGAATAGATATATATACACATATATGTACAAAAAGATAAAAAAAGTTAAGAACCGTGTACATTTTAGGTAAAGCAAAATATAACAGTGTTTACAAAGTAACAAATAATATTGTCATTGAAAAAAATAAATATCTTACTACATTATTAATCATCGCAACCAACTATGAACTATTGTGATCGCACTATAAAGCCTCATTGCCCCTCAATGAGGATCAACAGGATACCTAACTTCTCACCAATTTACAGCAGAGGTATCGTGTTAGGGCCCATTGGAATTGTCTCAATGAGTAGGTTATAGATGATTGATGGTGATCAGTGTCTGAATTTCGTGTATTGGAAAGTAATTATGTGAATGTGGGGGTAGAAAGTGGAAAGCAGCGTATTTAAAAAGCCTGAAATAAAACTTAAATGGAAAATTTTACAAACGAAACGAAAATAATATTAAATATTACCAATCAAGGGTCAATATGTATTAACTTTTAATGTTTTTCCTACAATTAGTTATAAATGTAATATTTGGCACGGTTCACTAAGGTGAAACATTGCAAGTTGGTGTAAAGCTTTATACAATTCTTAATCATACTTTGATGCAACTTCTCCGACCACTGAAGTATTCAAAAATACTTAGTTTATGAATACATACTGCTCTACTCAATTACAATAATTACGAAGTACCAGTTCTATATGTAATCACAACCCTTGGTACAATATGTACCCAGTTCCACATACCTGAATTTCCAACAAAAGTTCCGTTTTCCGCCGCCGTATTTCAATCAAAGTTTTTTGTTGTTCTGGTGTCAACTCTAAAAATAGTAAAAGGAAAATCAGAAACGTTTAACATAACACTTGAGGTCATATTTAATTGGAAAACCACTCATTCTAGGTCTACAAAAGTAGAACAATAATCTGTAAAGGTGAAGACATGAATTACCCGTATTAGTAAAAGGATCCCCATGGTTATTAGTCACGTTGTTTCCTCCTAGGGACAAATTTTCAAATTCACTTATCATTTCTTAAAAAAAAGGATTTTTTAAAAACAGTAAACAAAAGTTTACATAGCAGTAGCCATTTTCATTTACTTTTTTAATTTTTGATATTTTTTATTTTATTTTGTACGATTCTTCCTTAAGAGGGAAGGCAAAGAGATTATTACTCATACAACCGCCGTTTTCATACATATTATTTTCTTCGTAATATTTCATTAGCAAGTCGAAGTAATACACTTTAATATTCCTAGGAGTTTCTGACTACAAAATTAAATATATCTAGGGTATTTTTAAGTAGCATCCGCAAAGGCAAACTAAGCCACTGAAAAAATCTCATACCACTTTACTAAGTAAGCACTTATTTTAACAATTCCCCACCAATTCCCACATATTGCTCAAAAACTGCGCCAACTTTATATAACATATCTACTACAAATAATTTTTAAATAACTAAGATAAAAGAAACGCCCAACTGCTCTTCATAAAATCCGCCAAAAACAAATTAAGTTGTATAATTATTGTAACGTACTATTAAGTATTACAAAAAGAGGTATGTCATTTGTTTCTACGTAGGGTTCATTCAAGGTTCCATACGACAATGATCGAACTCCTTCCTTTCCTTGAAGGCGCCTGTTGCTATTGTTGCTAATAACACCTTAAAATCGCCTTAAGCGCAGATTCTAATTATATGTCGACAGCATCGAACTACGCTGACTGCTGTTTTCAGTTTGAACAATATTTCAGTACTTTTGTATAAATATATGACGTAAAATCAAAAAGCACTCCCTTTTTCTGAAGTTCATGCAAAGTAATTGTCATTTCAATACACTTTTCAATTCTGATGCTAAAACAAAACTTCTTTCAACAATTTACTTAACGACATCTACGTAGTAGACATTTGGGACATCACTAATCGGCAGCCATTATTTGCAACAGTCGAGGTTTAGGCATGCACGTTTATTTTGTATTTGTTTCATGTCCTTTAGTTTCCTTAGTCATTGTTAGGGTCACATCAACGTAAACGTGAACGGTGCATCGTTATTCGATCTGTGGCGTGGATGGAGTATAATGATAACTGGTCACTGCAACAGCAGTAATTACTAGAGAGAAAGCGTAATAGGCATCACCTTTGTGAGTGAACAATAGTATTTTTCTTTATCCTTGTCTGCGTTTAGTTTTTTAGCTGCTGCACCACGGCAGTGCGATATTGGTTGTAGACAAATGCATGGTGTCAAAATATTGTTACGGTTGGACCTTATGCTTAGGGAATAAGGTCGTTTTTGAATGGAACTATAGAAACGTAACTTTTACTGCTTATATCTCGAGACATAAGCTCTGCAGAGTTATGATTTAAAAGGTTTGCTAGGTTTAAGGTATGACTCATGCAAACGGGCGGCGTCAAGAACAATGTCAAATTATTCCTAGTGAGCGTAATTAACTAGAAAGTTCCACCCTCTTTATTTCAATGCGTTATTATTACTACCATTCGGGTTTACCTTAAAAGTTTCCACCCTCATTTTTATCGGACTATAAATAGAGCTCTGTGTCCGCCGCTGAGTGAGTGTTTCTCAACTATCGATCGAAGCGATATATCGAGGCGATATCAAGACGAATTACATAGACCACAAAGACGACTAATGCGACGACCTTGGATAGAAGAACTCTGCGATTCGGGAACGTTGTTATTGAGTGAAGTGTGTACTTTCGGTGACTACTACGCGAGTATCTACTTCGAGGATGACTACGATGGCTAGGAACAGCCATAATATGAAGCTGTTATAGTTGTGTCACAGAAAAAATCGTTAGTTTTAGGGTTTCGTAGCCAAAAAACAGAACTCTTATAATTTCGTCCAATCCATCTGTCTGGCTGTTCGCATGTCACAACCATTTTTTTCTGAGACTATTACAATATACGTATGTGTATATTTAGACGAAATTTATAAGGTAGGCGTATTTATTGAACTGTTACACATTTATTTAGTAAAATTTAAAAAAAAGTAAATCAGTGGTAAAACTTCATACAACAGACAGATAAAAGATGTAGTACACATAAGCGCGTGGGGTAAGTTTAGATAGGTTTACAAAAATTATGTAGGGGTTCCAAAAATACTTTTTTATATAAGTCAATAGTTGCCGAGATATACGCTTCTAAATTCGTCATGTCCTCCCCTCCCTCCTCCTTATAACTTTTCAATTACGCAGTAGGAATTCTGTAAAAATCCGAGTTAGGGATAGTTGACCTTAAAAAGGACCTATCCCTGGTGATTTTGAGCAAGTTCAAGAGCCAGAGCTCGTTGGCTGCGCCCATCATGGGAGATGGGGTCCTCAAGCTTTGGTGCGAAGACGAGAGGTCTTTGAACTGGTTGTAAGAGCGGTGTCCGAGGTCCCACTTCCGTCACGAGGCTACAAGGTAACGGTCGCGGCGCAGGTCGATCTTTCGAGGAAGATATGATCTGCGCTGCTGTTACCGGATTGCGAACTGAACTCTGTGGGTGAAGTGGGATCCTGGACACTGATTCACCATGAAGTTCAAGATGAAAAGGATCTCTTTTTAATTCTTGGGATCCCAGAACCCCTCTTAGAGAGGCTAATGCAAAGGGATCGTAGGCTGAGCTTTGGTTCAGGCACAGTCAACGTCCTCTTCTTCGGGGATAAGGGTAAGCTCTTAAATGAGCCACCCTTAAAACATCCATTCCACCGGCCCCGGCCCCCATTGGTGAAGTAGCAGCAGGGACAACAAGGATGAGAGTATTGTGCATGTGATTGTGGAATGTTTGATGTATGGAAGGGAAAGAATGGAAACAGAGATAGAGATGGGCATTCAAATAAAGGAGAATACTGTATGTGAGATAATGGCTGACACGGAAAAAAGGAATACGTTCATGAAGTTCTGCAAAAAGATAGCTAAGAAGGTTGTAGAAAGAAATAAAACATAGAGACGATATATACTATATTGTTAACATGAGTTTAATGTATGTATATATAAATAAATGTCAAGTAAGGGAAGAAGCATAAAGTAATTAATTATTAGGATAAATAAGTATAGTAACAAACATATAAGGAGTATATAGTGCATATATACTCAAATTATATATAAAGGATTTAAGGATGTAAGCCGAAATTATGTTAGCTATAAGATAAATTTAGTTAAAATGCATAGATTAAGTATATAATAGATTAGATATGAAAAGGAACTAATAAATGTTATATATAAGGATGTGTTAGTAGGTAAGTATAAATAAGTAAGGGTATAAAATAGAAACCAAGCTAAAATGTAAGGATTAAAAGTGTAATAGAGATAAGAGAAATGTATATGTAAGAAATCAATAAATGTTATAGATAAGGAGGCGTTAGTATGAAAAGTATTAATAAAAGGTTATAAAATGAAAATTAAGTTCAAATGTATAGACTAAGAGTGTAATAGAGATTAGAGAAATGTAATATGTAAGAAACCAATAAATGTTACAGATAAGGAGGTGTTAATATGTAAAACATAAATAAGTAAGATTATAAATTAAAATTAAGGTTAAATGTATAGGTTAAGAACGTAATAGAGATAAGGAAAATGTATATGAAGGGAACTAATAAAGGTTATAGATAAGG
Source organism: Zeuzera pyrina (assembly GCA_907165235.1). Taxonomy (NCBI): domain Eukaryota; kingdom Metazoa; phylum Arthropoda; class Insecta; order Lepidoptera; family Cossidae; genus Zeuzera; species Zeuzera pyrina. The sequence goes on along the minus strand of OU015626.1, from coordinate 10,040,942 downwards.
ATGTAATAGATAAGAAGCTGAAAAAATAAAGAATAATTAAGAAAGAAATAAAATAGGTACACATAAAACCTTTTGGCCAAAGTATGGAAGGGATGGATAAATGTGTCGTATGATTCCGAAAGGTGCAGATGTAAGAAGAATAGAATGAAAGACTCAAAAGCAAACAAGGACCTTGACAAAAATTAAAGTCAGGGGAAGGATATAAAAAAAAAAAAAAAAAAAAAAAAGTAGCAGCAGGCCAGGTTTTGCAGCCGAGCCACAGTGAAACACGAATGGAGACGGATGCGTCGAGAACCGCCTTGACTTCGGTTTCGGCTGAGTTCCCCGCAAAGGCCACCGCTGGCGAAGTAGCAGCAGGCTAGGTCTCACAACCGAGCTGCTGCGAAACGCCGACGGGAAATGATGCGTCGAGAACCGCCTTGTGTTCGACCGTGGCTGAGTTCCCCGCACAGGTGGACTTCTCACCTCCAGCCAACATACCAACCGTCGACGTGCCTAGTACATCTATAAGGGTGATGCCGACGGAAGACTATGGGGGCTGGAGGGGTGAAGAGGAGTTGCTCGAAGATACGGGGGTCGGACATCAATGATGACCTCCTCTCTTTCCTTGGCCATTAGAGCCATACAAATTAACCTCCAGCATAGTCAGACTACAACGGCTTCCTTATGCAGAACCTTGCTGGAGGTCCCACAAAACCTTGCCCCAGTGGTGTCGATCCAAGAGCCGTGGATCAACAGCGGCCGAATCTGTGGCCTCTCCAATACTTGAGGTAAGATAATATACGATACGTCTTGTAACCATCCACGTACCTGTATACATGTTACAAAACCCATACAGTATGTGCCCCTAACACAATTCTGTTCCAGAGATCTAACCACCATCAAGATCCTAAACATCAATAGTTATGATATGATAATAGCGGCTGCCTACATGCAAGAGGACGCAGAGATCCCGCTTAATGAACTATCAGACCTGATAAAACACTGCGAGTACAATTTATTTGAACTGATTGTTGCCGCAGATGTCAACGCACACCTCTTTTGTGGGGAATGAAAAAATCAAATAACCGAGGCGAGGAATTTTTTAATTATTTATTTACAACAAACCTAAAAGTTCTAAACATAGGTACTGAACCAACATTTGTAACTAGAAGGTTCAAAACAATAATAGATATAACGCTAAGCACTGTCAAGGTATCTGATACTGTGAGAGGATGGCACGTATCCCGGAAGGCTTCGTCATCAGACCACAGGTATATATTTTTTGACATTAACACGCTTATAAAAGAGAAACCATTGAAACGCAACCCAAGACAAACGAATCATACTGTTTATACGCAACACCTAAAAGAAGAATTCATTAAATTAGATCCTAGTACAGAGATAAAAAACGTTAATGAAGTAGATAGAGAAGTAACGATCTTCACTTCAACGATAATGCAAGCATATGAACTTGCATGTCCTCTGCCTACAGTTACAGGTAACTCCCTGAATAAAGACAGAGGCTGGAACAAACAGAAAAACTGAAAAAGAAGATAAGAAAACGTTTCAACCGAGCTATAAACACAGGTACTGAAACAGACTGGGATGCATACAAGCAAACCCAACGTGAGTACAAAAAGAGTAGCAGACAAAATAGCAGAAGATCCTGGAGGAAATTCTGTACAAATATTGCTTCGAATAATGCTGCAACAAAAGTAATGAAGGTTCTGTCATCTCAACGCTTACAAGAAATAGGTACCATAAAAAGACCAGATGGCTCGCTAACAACCCATGAAAGCGAGGTCAATGAGATCCTAATACAAAAACTTTTCCCGGGTGTAACACAACTAACGAGTACAGTTGGGGACCACAAATGGACACAGAAGAAACAACAATCTTTGACTGGACAATCTCGAAAGAAATTGTAAACCAAGATAAAGTATCTTGGGCGATAAATAGATTAGAAACAGAACGCACAAATAGCACAAGGAATATTGGAAAAATATAGATACATGTAGGCAAGCAAAAGAAGCATTGCCAGACATTGATAAACGACTTTCACGTCGCTTCATAGCACAAAGCCGGTCCAACATTAGAGCCCTCACAGGTATAATAACAGGACACTGCTTACTAAACAAGCACCTCTTTGTCCTAGGGATACCCGATAGCCCACTGTGCAGAGGGTATATGGAAAAAGAAGAGACAGCCTCACATCTGTTACTCGACTGCGGGAGTGTGGCCAAGGAAAGGGCAGAATATCTGAACAACCCAGACACCTTGTCCAACGCATGCGGCAACCTGGTGAACTTAACAATGTTCATCAGAGTAGTGGGTTGGCTACAATAACAAATTTCCAGCCCCTCGCACAAAGGGCCGCAAATGAGCGGCCTAATTGCGAGCAGAAGCCTGCAATTCAAGATTCAAGATTCAAGGAGTGCCCGGCAATTAAAACTCGGACTCCAGCATTTATGAAAACGAGTGTACCATTACCGCGGGTATTGGAAGTATAATACGTAGCCATTAAAATGAAGATAATCTTCATTTAGAAATATAACCAAAGTGTAAAACCCCCTTTTTGCTATAAAATCATGTTACAAAATTTCCTACGTCAAAATCTCGTACATAATTGTACGAGCGCGATCGTGTCCTCGTACTTCGTACGGCAGACTACAACTCTCGTTTTTATACGAGGAACCTCGTACTCTTGGCCAGCCTTCTCTGAACGCATTTATCTATTTGTTATCTGAGCTGTCAATGTCAAATTGATAAAGTAATTTAAATAGAATTGCAGAGGTTTTGGCGGGATTTTAATGGAGCGGTTGGTCATATATTTTAATTATTTGCAAATCGTTTCTAGTAGATTTTGTTCTGTAAAATTGACGTAATTTAGCGTTCTAAATATCAACGCTGCTATACATTCAGTCAAGAAAGTATCGGGAATGGATGATTTGTTTATGGTTCCATATTAAATTTTTTGTTTTTTTTTTAATGTTGTTAGATTGACACAACTGTTTTCCATTTTAGTGCGGAGTTTGAGCTGCATCTGTTATTTAGATTAAATACAGTGCTGTTTTTAGTTATATCATATCTAGTGTGTATTGCGAATTTCATAATGGACAAAACCATCGAACAAAGAGTTTGTCTTAAATTTTGTAACGCCAATGGAATTTCGTGTTCGGAGTCACTGAAAATGTTACAGAAGGCTTACGGTGAATCGACTTTATCAAAAACACGTGCTTATGAGTGGTACAAAGCGTTCAAAAGCGGTCGAGATGTGATGGAAGATTTGCCTAGGCCATTGACGTCTGCAACTGAAGTTAACATCGCAAAAGTGAAGGAAATAGTGACTGAAAATCCTCATTCAAGTTTGAGAGAGATAGCTGCCGAACTTTCTGTGTCTCACGAGTCGATCCGTACCATTTTAAATAATCACTTGGGTATGAAACATGTTGCCGCTCGGCTAGTCCCAAAAGACCTGAATTTTCATCAAAAACACAATCGCATAAGAGTCGCTGAGGACATGCTAGAACGAGTCAATTTCGACCCAAAATTCATGAAACGCATTGTTACTGGTGACAAGATGTGGGTTTACGAGTTACACATGCAAACTAATCAACAAGCTTCGGAGTGGCGCCTTCCAACTGAACCGAAACCGAAAAAACCACGCCAAAGTTGATCAAAAGTCAAAGTCATGTTGACTATTTCCTTTAACTATCGCCGTGTTGTGCACTCGGAATTCTTGCCAGAAGGTCAAACGGTAAATAAAGATTTTGCACCATGATAATGCGCCTTCACACAAGGCCATCATTGTGAACGAATTTTTGACCAAAAACTCTACAAATACCATCGAGCAACCCCCTTATTCACCAGATATGGCTCCAGCCGACTTCTTTCTTTTTCATAAACTCAAATTACCACTTCGTGGCACCCGTTTTCATTCGGTAGAAGACATAAAGGAGAATTCGCAGCGAGCACTGAACTCAATTCCGGAAAAAGCGTTTAAAAAATGTTTTGATGATTGAATTATTCGTTGGCGTAAGTGTATCGTTTCTGAAAGAGCATACTTTGAAGGTGATGAAGTAAATTTGGATGCATAACTAACATTTCGTGTATTATTGATCTTTTCCCTATACTTTCTTGACAGAGTAGTATAATACATGAAATTGTCAAAATAAGTCCTTATTTAGTAGTGCGATATTAAGATTTTTTAGTGGCTTAGTCTGTTTCAGCGGATTCTACCAGAAAGATTGCCTCAATATATTCGTTGTGAGTAATTTCTAAAAGCATTAAAATGTATTACGTCGACGTTTTACGAAATCATATGAAAATTGATTTCTTAATCTTTGCTGAAGATATCGATTAAGTATGGGCTGAATCCCTTCTACTCCTACTCAAATAAAATAGCGTTTTCATGAAAAACTTAAAAAAAATTAGTGAATTAAAAATTTGTTTCGAAAACATAATAACTCAAAACGCTATGTAAATTGACGCTATGGATAGGTTAAACATATATTAAGACCTGGCAACACTGGTGTCGTGTTTTCGTGGATTCATGGCGTTGTGTTCGAGCACTTGTGTCACAGATCACTAATATTTATAGTAAACTACAAATGCGAAACTGAAATTTTTTCTAGTTCCGAATTACGAGTTCTGGCGCTACTGTCGATTTACAATTTGACAGATCACAATGCAATTAAATGCTATAGTCCGTAAAATATAGCTCACAGACTTTTAAATGGAAGCAGACTATACCCATCGATACAAAATGCATGGCAAATTTACACTAACAAATATTAATCACACACAAGCAGGACTCAGGCCCGGATTATGGAGTGGCTTATACTACGTATTATCTTCGAGCGGGACAATTTGGAGCACCTCAAAATATATTTTTCATCTGATAAAATAAGAATTAAATTAACTAAGTAATGTACTAGTATTAGAGATTATTACTTTATTATATTCCTTTTTGTAGATTGTTTTTGTCACATGAAGGATGTAATTTGGAGTGTTCCCAATAGCTCCATGATACAATATTATGATTGTTCGTTCGATACATGAGGCCTGACGGCTGTGCGCTGCTGGTCTTGGGCCGCATGTATATTGTGATGACCTTGCTTGCGGTTCGATTTATGTGGGTATACATGAAGTTTAATGACATAAACAATATATTTTTTAAAGTCGGGAAAGTTGATAATCAGGCAAGTGAAAGTTTTGAATTTAGATTTTTGGCGCGAACAAAAGAAGCGTGGTTGGCATTTTATTCAAAATTCAGATTTGCTATTTTTTGTGCTTTTGGGAGTTTTAAGTGCAAAAATTATGGTATATTGTACGATAAAGTTGTGTGCGAGTGAGAGAAATTGGAGGAATTTCGTTTAACAGTCCTTTGTAACTCCAGTAAAGCTTACTTACCATTACTTTACTGTAAGTGTTAGAGACTTGGTTATGAGAAAATAGAACAAGTTTTATATCAGACGAGTGTTATCGTTAACTATTTTTCTAAGGAGATAAGCGTAAGTGAACGTTTTAGAAAATTATTAAATAACTCTTTATCGCTATAATTTGTCCTTTGATTATTATTTTCTCTAAACTACGCACAAAACTCAAAAATTAAAAGAAATCGGGAAAGTGATCGATCACATTGAGAATAAAAACTAAAATAGCTTACACAATAAAACAAGGAATGTTTTCAGTCTTTTATTTATTAGTCAGATTGTTTTCTTATTACATTATCTAAGAACTCATTATAGATGTGCATCAAACACATCATTTCACTGTTTTTCAATGTGTGCCAGAAGTAACTAGCGCAGAATGTCAGATATGCTAAGGATTACCATTGCAAGTAATCGTAGGTATTCTTTGTCATTATTCGCCTCGAGATATCCATATTTGTTTTCACCATTTTTACATGTCAACACACAATTTATGCATAATAAAGTCCATCTTCGATTACCTGAAACAAGAAAGTTGTATTATTTTATAAATAAATTAAAAATAATTTTGTAATTATGAAGTATGGCTTCCAGCACTGGCTTTTTTCTAAACTACACTGGGCCAGGTTCAGCCTAGCATAGCGACTAGATATTAACTTGGCGAAAGCATGTTCATTTTTAATAGGTATGTTGAATTTTATGGTCAAACAACAACAGGGTTTTACGGGTATCTCTTTTACATAATAAATGGGGTTCAAAATGTTTTTAGCACAAAATACTGCCGGAATTGGGCTGCCACTTTGTTCTATATAGCCTTTCTTATGTATTTATTTTATGTAGTTCTTTAACCAAAAAATTTGAAGATTTTCATCCTTTAGAAACCCGAAATTAACAAGGTATACATCAAAATCAAAAGATAGTTGCAAAAAATAGATAGTTGCTTAACCTTAGGTACCTGTCCGTTAATATTTAATTTTATTACGACACTCAGTTTTCTCTGAATTCGGCCCTCTTTAAAGTACAAGTACTAATAATGTCAAAATTGGTTAGGTATTTGGTACAAAAATATAAAAAACCTATGAGAAAAACCTTATACAATATAAGGAAACTTAAATTTTTTTAGTTTGCAACATATTTAAGTGTCGGAGCCACGAAATACAAAAATATCAGCTAACCGAATGCAGTAATCAAACAATTTGCAACATCAGATTTACTTACCGATGGAACGTGATTTTCGGGGCTTTTCTGTATGAGGCGTTGCAACTATTGGGGGTACAACACTTTTGTACCATATTTTGCACCTTAAATAACCAAAATAATGTTTATACACCAAGAAATATTTAATCATCGAACATGTGACGTACTACACAAGTAAACAGACGCCATACTCCGCTTATTTTGACTTAGGCGGAAGATTGCGGCTGCCACGGTTTCGGAATTGTCTGTGTACCATTGTGTTGCAACAAATGAAAGAAAAGGATAAAGATATACAATTTTAAACTACAATCAAAGTGACAGTGTCATTACTTACACGGTATCTATGTGTGAGTGAATTATGTTTGATCTGCTTCGATTTATAAATCTGTGATATAGCTTGAGCCCTGTGACAGCTGTCAACGAAATCACGCATGAATTACGGATGAATGCATTAAAATGTGTAACCTTATATTCCTAATGTTTGATTTTATTATAACTGTACTCAGTTAAATATTATCCAAATATCTTTATTAGTAACAATAATCAATAATTATTATGATCTATTTTTTACATCGTCGCAGCCCTAGGCATATCATTTTGCCATCTGTCACAGGGCTCATGTTATATTTTACGGACTATAATATATGTCGATATATATACTTTAGTTATTGCAACAAGTGAGATCGACTATCGACGGGATTGTTATATTTTAGTTGATTTTTAGTTTTTCCTTATATATTATCATAATAATATTTCATAGAAATAAAACTACTTTGTTTCTTTTTTATTTATTTCGAAAGACATTTCTTTCTTCAGTGACATCGGTGCCAACATGGCGTCCTCTTTATGCAATGACTAAGGAAACTAAAGGACATGGCATGTTGATCTATAGCAACATTTAGTTATATATATTTTAACGCATAATATTCAAACGTAGCGTTGTCTCTTTTTGAATTACGGCCTCTTGTGTGTGTAAGAGAAAACAACAGTACTTTTCTCAAAGAGTAATTTTTTTATGTGATATCATTGTAATGTCAAAACGTGCTGGTCCGCCATTTATTGCGACACGCTGACAAGTACATGAAGTGTCAAAACATATCAATGGATTTAATATTTTTTAATGTTTCTGTGATTTTGTGCTGGATATTGGAATTGTTTTGTTAAAGGAGAAGCTAGCATAAGGCCAGGATAATTTCCAAGTGTAGTGTGTTAGAATGTGGCTCGAGGAAAAGCAATAATCAACGAAATCTATAATTGCACTGGTACGTAACAGAAATTCATTAATTTAGTCAGATGTATATATTTCCATCGTAATTACTGTTTCTTAGTTTACTATATTATAGTCATGTTTATTTTTAGTTATTAGCAGTTTTTATTCATATAATATGAGAAAATCAAATCAATGTGCAACAACATAAAGTCTATTAGTTTGGTGGGCTTGGCACCGACTTCAGTAACTGTCAAATTTAATTATATAGGTATGTGTATCGTATTTATAAAGTTATTTTAATTGTACTTGAGTTTTGATTAGTAAAGGATAGTTATTTTATACTTTTCAGTGTTTTTTTTGAAGGCGGTTTAATTTTTTTTTTTCTTGACGTACAAAAAAACGACAGCGACATGATGAGTACGATGACTGCTTAAATTCAAATCTCAGTATTCAAAAGTTTCATTCAGAGTTTATTTAATAAAAATTATGCTATTTAGTTATCTATATTTATTTATATTGTGAATACGTTATTAAAAGTTTTATGTACTTAATATAAATATTATTTTACAAACAATAATGTTAACAAACAGTTCTATTTTTCAAACCCAGTAAAAATATGTTACTATGGGTACATTGGATAAGACTAGTCAGACATTGGTCACCCTTGTAGTGCCTAGCAATTTACTATCTTAACTTTTAAAATATTTATTCAAAAGGCTGATATATTGTGGATTTTATACGCTAGATAATATTATAAATTATAATATTACTTATTTCTTTACAACGAAAAGAAATAAAATTTGTTTGTTTGTATATACGGGGTAACCTCTGGAAGTACTTAACTGAATTTGAGAATTCTTCAAATAATAGAAGTCCACAGTGTTCTATTCCTAATTGAAATATTATTCCCAATTACTGTGTGATAAGACCACTAATTTTTAGTAAAATTAATTATTCTAGTAATTAGTTTATCAAAGTGCTACAGTACGCCATGGCTATAGATTTGGTTGGTCCGTATGTATGTTTCTCATAGCACTTATTTTAATTTCACCCTCACCTCTAGAAGAAGTAACGTTATGCATGTAAAGAAAAGAAACGCATTAAAAGGACTGTGCTATTCTTTAACTATTTTGACCTATGTTCATTGATCTTCAACATTTTTGAAAGCGCTTCATAAAAATATGGGTTTCTTTTAAAAAGCAATTTTATATCTGTAATAATCATGGACGTACTATTAAGTATTAGAAATAGAAGTACCTAAGTAATTTGTTTGTATGTAGGGTTCATTTAAATGGAACAAAAATGATCGAAGGACAAAAAGGGGGTATCCTTGAAGGCGCCTGTTGCTATCGTTGCTAATAACACCTTAAAATCGCCTTAAGCGCAGATTCTAATTATACGCCGATAGCATCGAACTACGCTGACTGCTGTTTTCAGTTTGAACAATATTTCAGTACTTTTGTACAAATCTATGACACAAAAAAAAACCCTCCCTTTTTCTGAAGATATCATACAAAATGATTTTTATTTCAATACTGGTGCGGAAACAATACTTATTTCAACAACTGACAATCGTCAGCCATTTTTTGCGACACTTGAAGTTTAGTGGCACGATTATTTTGTACTTGTTTCATGTCCTTTATTTTCCTTGGTCATTGTCTTTATGTCAAGATGGCGGAAATATAGAGCGATCGCAGCGCCACAACTCGTAATTAAGAAACCTAGCTGTCACAGGCCTACTTGTGTTCTCATTGTCAGTCTGTCAGTTGCATAGGTCAGATGCATTCGTGCGCTTGTGCTAGGTATTAGTTTACTGTGGTGTGAGGTATTCGCAGAGTATAGGGTATTCGTATTGTAATGTATACACTTTTCGTTCTTGTCTAACTGTGATTTGTGACTGTGTTTGTGTATCGTGGTATCTTTGGGCATAGATAAGAGTGTATTATAGATAAGAAACTCGATCGTTTTTACGTTACCATGCTATAGCTGACATCTAGTGATCAGGTTGCGTAATAACGTTTCGTCTCTGTGCTTAAATAAAAATGTCAACAGATGTCATTACTATATTTAAGTGCATAGGTATATACATACATAGATATATAGATATATATCGTCGTACACTTAATCCAATACTGTCACTGTCCGAAATTTTTGTTTTAATTATTAGTGCCATTTAATTGCAATTAAATGGCGCTAAAAACTAAAACAAAAACTTCGGACAGTGACAGTATTGGATTAAGTGTGCGATTTAACCCCTACAGTTTATTTTATATTGCAATAACGACCGCGACCCAGAAAGTTGTAAATAAACAATTGTTAATTGCTAATAATAAATAAATATTTTACTAATATACAAAACTTTCTAGACCTGTATGGCGACATAACTACAAAATGGAAAAAGGAAAAGATAGAAATTATGTTTTAGTGTTTATTTTAGAATTCTCAACATTTCAGTGCAGTCCTACTAAAATTTTAGTACGTGTCTTAAAACTAATAACACGACATCTGTATGATGATGAGACTCAAAACAACGTTTTCCTGGTACATACTATATACTGTTTACTTGTTTTATATTGCCTGAACACAAGCGCTACATTTTTCATATTCTGTTACATATTACAAAATTATATGTGCATAAAAATCATAGAAATCCATGAATTCCAATCTGCAACCAAAATGCGAGTTATAAAAGTAATTAAAAATATATTATTAACCATTTCTTATTACATAAGACATTCTTGCATTTTTAATAATTATGGATCGCTGGCTGATGATATCATTATCATCGCACAAACATAGTTTCCCATTAATTAAATAAAGACTATATGTTATATATATATAATATAAATATAATACGATTTCAGATTTGTGAATTGCGTATAGACAAAATCATCGAAAAGTTTCCTGTCGGATATGGAAAGCTGCATTTCCCGCGATTGTGAATAACCCGCAGATGATTGCTGTGTATTTTTTGGAAAATTCATTTATTCATTCTTTTTTTGATTGGTCCTGGTCAGTATGAGATGTTGATAGAAAGAAATTAAAGTTGGTTAACCTAATTTTTTGTGGGAGTCATGGTGAATATTAATGTTGAAAGCCTTGTCTGAATACCAGCAGATACGTCAACAGACGTCAGAGAGTGATTTAATACAACTTCCACAGTTATAATTTGTGGTACATTCAATACTACTGATACTTTGATTATACAGGGTGTCCCAAGAAACAGTGATAAGCGGTAGTCCAGGGATAGAGCAGGCCCTGGGGTACCCGAATCACCTCCATGTATGTTCCGCGATTTGTCGTAGTTTAGAAGTTATGAATTTTTTTATGATATTTTTCTTATTTCCGACTTTCGCACCCATTCTAGTCATATTGTAGTGAAAAATTAAGATGTCTGATTTTTTTTTAATGTTTAGCTTAAAGTTGGACCTAACCAAGCTGCACACAGTTACCTCCATAATCCATACCATTGCACTTTAAAATAAAAAAAATGTGACATGAAAGGAAAAATAGAAAGAAAATCAATAACTTTCAGAGCGTTTTAAAAAAAAATATCACATAACTTTTTTCATCCAAATGTATTTCAAAAACTTCTTCGTTTTATCAACTACTTACCCAACTACTTAATCATCAAGCTCTCTACGACATCATACCTAAATTTTGCGTGAAAATGCACAGTCTCAAATCTTCTATTTAAATAGGCTCTAACATTAGTCGCATAATGACACGGTGCCCCGTCGTCTTGGAATATCATATTCCTGCGCGTCTCCAGATCGACATCTTCTAAAAGGCTATTGAGGTCTTAGGTCAAAAAATTTAGATGCGATTCACCATTCAACCGGTCTGTTAGCTGAAATGGGCCAATCAGTTATCCGTTGATTATCCCAGACCAGAGATTAACACTGAACTGCTCCTGGAAGTTGGAAGGTCGTGCAAGGTGCGGATTTTCGAGACTCCATGAATGGTAATTATGGAAATTGAAAATTCCATTTCGTCTGAAATACGATTCGTTAGTCTACAGAATAGTTAAAAAAAAGTTAAAAGTTAAAAAAGCCACATCTGGGTTGCCGCTATTGTTCACTATTTAGCAAAATACGAATTTGTCCTATTGTACTAAGTTCTGAGTAGGTATTGTTATTTTTAGAAAAGCGTAAAATAAACTGATTTGAAATAATTTTTACTTGGTTTTATTTATAACTGGAATTTAAATTTGAGACTGTGCATTTTCACGCAAAATTTAGGTATGATGATGTAGAGATAGCTTGATGATATTTATGGGGTAAGTAGTTGATAAAACGAAGAAGTTTTTGAAATATATTTGGAAGAAAAGAGTTGTGACATTTTTTTTAAAACGCCCTGAAAGTTATTGATTTTCTTTCTATTTTTCCTTTCGTGTCACATTTTTTTTATTTTAAAGTGCAATGGTATGGATTATGGAGGTGACTGTGTGCAGCTTGGTTAGGTCCAACTTTAAGCTAAACATTAAAAAAAAATCAGACATTTATCTTAATTTTTCACTACAATATGACTAGAATGGGTGCGAAAGTCGGAAATCAGAAAAATATCATAAAAAAATTCATAACTTCTAAACTACGACAAATCGCGGAACATACATGGAGGTGATTCGGGTACCCCAGGGCCTGCTCTATCTCTGGACCACCGCTTATCACTGTTTCTTGGGACACCTGGTATATTGAAGAAATGTAAGGCAAAACATCGTAATGCTATATTTTGTGTTCTAATTTATTAAAAACACAAAAAGAATAAATTATTCATTACTCAGCGAGTCCTTGTCTTATGCTTTAAAAAATAACTATGGGCAGCTTTTTTCATGACATCACTTTCATCAAAAATTAGATTTTTGCCATTAATTAAATTATTGATTTCTTTGCACCAATTATTTATAAAGAACACAATACTTTTTTTCAATATAAATTTCGATGCTTGTTCTTTGTGAGTAGCGCAATTTACAAAATTCATATCAATATGAACATTTGAAATAATTTCGATATAATTTGAAATATTATTTATAAAGCAAGAAGACTTCATTACTTCTGATACAATATTTTCAATCTGACAGAAACAATCAAAAATATTTCTTGTTGGATAAACTAACCAATCCTTGTCACAGTATTTCTTAATTTTAATAAAGGAATGAAAGTTTTTGATTTCTTTACTTTCGAATATATTTTTACAACTAGCACAGTTCTTGTAAATATTTTTTTTTGTACTTTTTATTAACCACCCGCTACAATAAGCTATTGCTGCGCATTTTTCTTTGTCTCTAGGAGCACCACTTTCGATTAAATTACTTGTATTTATAATACTAATATTCAAATGATTTTCGTTAATTTCTATGTTTTCCATAGCTTCTTTATTTACAGGGGCAATATCATCTATTAGAAAATATTTCAACGATTGTAAACAATAATCATCGTCTACTTCACAATTTGACCCTACAGAATGAGGTGATGTTAAATTATTAATCAACAACGCTTTGTAGTAATTCACAAAGGCAGAAGCACTTGGCATATTATTGCGCAGTCCGTGACATCTAATCGATCCAAAAAAGTTCTCTAGAGAATCCTGGTTAAAATTGCGCAACAATAGAGAAGTGAGTCCTTGCGAGTGTAAATATGTAGTAAGGTCTTGGAAAGCATGGATGGTCTTAATCCAACTAGAAATCGATGGAGGGATTACAATCTTATTATCTTTTGATATGAATTTCATGGACTTCAAAATAGGTAAACTCTCGTTCCAAAAGTCTTGATGGAGTGATGAAGGGGTTACTGCTGATCTTAGTATTTTTCCTTGTTGAGGCTGACTGAAGTTCCCATTCACGGAGTCGAATAACTTGTCGCAAAATATTAGTAAATCTGCAGTATCTTTATATTCTTTAGGTAGTTGTCCAATATCTGAAATAAAATTAAACACCAATATTAGTTGAATTTGTACAGATTTTAAAATACATGTTTCTGATTCAGAAACGCTGCGAGGGTTTTTATTATCAAACGCTTTTTAAATACTTTGCACTTTATTAGTTTTTGAAACTGTAGATTTGTGTGATGTACAAATATTGTACTCTTCGCATTTTTTGCTTAGGCGATCGCAGCAATCACAATAGTTTATATTCACAATTTTGTTTAATAACATTTATTTTTCAATTAATATATACAATACATATCTTTATGCTGTATCCCTAATGAGGTAGTCAGAGAAGACGCAGCACTGAACTTCGATTAATTAATTATTATAATTGATTTTATAATAATTAATTAACAATAATTTTGCACTTAATAAACAAAAAAAATTATATTTTGATAACTTAGACGACATAATTCAAGGGCAAGTCATTGTTAAGATGACAGCAGAAACTTAATTATTTATGGAGTCGTATTTTAAGCATTACTATTTTACATTATTTTAGTTTTTTTCGTAGTTTACAATTATTCTCTAGTCTCATTATATTTTTTCAAGTTAGTATATTTCTAATTAAGTGATAACATTTTATTGCAGTTTCATACTTTTTTTTTGTGGTAAATAGGATTTTCAATGTTTTTTTTATCAATTATACTATGCCTCTAATGCATTCCCTATGAAAAATATGTGAAATAGTTATTTACAATGTTTTAATTACAACATAATGCATTTGATAGCCAAAACATTATAAAGATAATTAATTGGACACATGATCAATGATATGATTTATAAATTATTACTTACCAGCCATGTACCCCATCGCCACACCGACACTTTGACTAAATACTTGTGTGCACAATTTCACTTTCATTTTTTTTATTTTGTTTGGTACTATATGTTCTGCAGTCAATTTCGATACTAGGCTAACACCTTGGTATGCCGGTCCTCTCCTGTACATGGTTTCTAAATGGGACCATTTGGCTCTTTTAATTTTATTTTGGAACTCGTATTGTAAATCTTTTGTTAAAAGATTATTTCGTAATCCTTTCAGGAGATGAGGAGGGTCAAAAATGGGATAAATCTTCTTCATATCCATTTCAAAGAAGCCACCTTTGTAATTTTTTTCTTTTTTTATATATTCCACTTTTGTCTCTTCGAGTAAATTGTTAATAGCTGTCATATTGGTGGTACCTTGGTCACAAACAGTAGCAATAACAATTAATCCAGTGGCCATAACTTTTTCGATGGTAATTTTTATCTGGTTCTTGAGACTATGTGTTTTTGTAGTTCCTGCACAGAATGTGAAAGCCACTGGTTGTTTGTACTTTTTGTGTATGCCCTTTACCATAAATACCAATACATGGTCACAAAATATATTATTTCTTTCGATGCCATTGTCATTAAATCCTAGTATGACATCATTAGTTTTGTCAAATGCAACTCCTGCTGCAATTGCCATTTCATCAAACAGCAATGCACAATATCTATGATGTTCAGGCATTTCATCAACCATTTTTTTTAAATGTTGAAATAATATATCATTTATTCCCGGAAATAGTTGAACTTTGTGTAATATTTTGTCTAAAGTTCTCTTTTTCGGTAAAATACAGATTTCACTGAGGAGGCGATAAGCTTTTGGGCTTGGCTTATAAATAGACAATGCTAAAATTTTTTCTTCGAGAGTAAATCTTCGCCCTCTTGGCCTTTTCCCAAATTGCCCAATTTGTATTTCAAAAAATGTTTGAGCAGCTGGAGACATTCTAGAGCTCAAACGTTCAAAAGCTTTTGTCATCCTAATATTACTTGCCAACATTAACTTTCTTTTTAAAATATCTTTGCTTTTCTGGCACTTTCGCAATTTTAATTTTGTATCTGCTATAACATTTCGCAATTCTCTCTCGGTCTTGCTCATTGTTTTTTGCACCCTTGACCGTGGTACTGAAAACAAAGAAAAAGTAAATAGACGTTAATTAAAAAATTACTCAAGACAAGACAAGAACTGCCATACTAAAATCCTCAGTCAAGTATAAGTAAAAAATATCAACGTTAAATTATGTCAGTTTCAAAAATTCCCGCGAATTACTTGTCAAACGAAATTGAAGAATAAAACAGGTTTTTGACCAATCAGTGCCAGTCGATCGACAGTAACTTGCTCTCCTGGCAAAAACAGAGTAATCAGTCGTCACGCTCTCACGCGTTGTCTTGCAACGTGGCTTGCAAGTTCTCTTTCTAACTAGTGGCAAAATTTGATATAGATATAGGTAGTTTAGTATGATTTGTATTGCAGTTAGTATGAAGCGAAAAGCCCAGCTTTCATACTGAACTTCGTACAGATTCATATAAGTGAAATCTGAATGAAATGCACAGAGTACGTACGAATGAGATGGGAACAGCTCGCATTGTGATTCAACTTTGTTATTTACACCTAAATATTTATTTGTTTGAACGGGTGGACAATGTATTTTTTCGAATTGCCATCACAAATGAGTTAATTTGTAATAAAAAAAAATGCTGTTTTTCATTGTGAGGATTTAGTGTACATAAGTTTTAATGGGCGAAGAAAATGTAAAATCTTTGAAATTTGCATAGAAAAACAACATATTGCATCGTTAAAACCTATGCCCTGATTTGTGCATTACTCAGGTGCTAAATTGCTTAAAAGGCAATAACACAATGTAAAATGTATGTTTTTCTGACTAGTAAATCGCATAGAAGTCAATTTAATAGATCAGTTTACGAAACTCGTTGGATTTTTGGTTGTTCTCACACCAAATTATAGGTAGGCACTATAACTATAACAATGAAATAAGTAAATTTATTAATATTTTTATGACAACAGATATTATATCTACTGATGTAATTGAATGTAATGGCTATGAAGATGTTTAGTCATAGCCAATTTGACAGAATATAGTAAATCCATAAACTGAATCTATCCTAATGTAAGAAAAGATGTCTCAAAGCCAGGTTGGCATAAAATTTTCAACTTACATTAGGGATGGTAAGCTATAATAGTTATAAACTCAATATGTTGCAAATAAAAGTATTTAGCTTACCATGTTCTATGTTCATAATATGGGACTCAGTAGAGGTACCAGGTTGTGGTGACACTGGTGTTTCACGAACCTGTGATGCAGATGATAATGGAGCCTTTGGTTGATCAACAATCATTGGAAGTGGCATTTTCAGTGGGCCAACATGTACACCTGAAACAGGTTGATTTAGTATTAATAGCGTAGGGTAACTGTAGTTCTTTAATTGAAAAATTGTCTTCACCTGGCTGAAAGTCTATGTACATGTCATAATGTCTTTGTATTATTATTCTTAGAAAAGATATACAGCATATATACATATATATAATATTAAAATGGATTACAGAAAACTTGTTAACACACTATTAAGGCAATTTACATCTTCCATCCCTCGAAAACGCACTCCCTAAATACACACATATAATTAACATACAAACATTAACATACACATAACAATTAATATTTTTATTACAATTAAATCAATTGCAGTTAATTTAATTCAATTTAAAAGTGTAATTATGAGATACGCCTAAAGGGATTATATATGGACACTGATACGTACAAAAAATTACTAAGGTTGCTATGTTGCAGAGATATTTGCAGGAAAAGAGTGATGTATGAAAACTTCAATAACCATGATAAAAAATGCCAGAAAAAATTAAATTAAAATACCTAGTTATTTTTGATTTTTAAAAGTTCACCATAATGTACTGTCAGTCCAGATGAATATAAATTGCCATTACTTATTGGATTGCTTATTGTCTCTTCAGTGTGATACTCAATGACATGACGATGTGGTTAAAAAAAGTACATGCTTGCTAATACTATTTAGACTATAATAATATTTATAGTAAAAAGTTTAATCTATCTAGTAATAGCTATTAGATACAATATAATGCACAAAAACTTTTAATAAGTAACAATTTCATGGTTCAATGTGTTCCTATATCAACCCTTTCTTGCAAATAACTATATTTTTATCTGTTTGTGTCCCAATTAATTTCAATAGATTTTATCATGCACTTTTAAATTAGAAGAAAAGAAAATGGTGGATGTTGAGTATGCCAGGCTCCGAACAAAAATCTTCAAAGCCCTTTAGCTGCAATAAAAATCCCTTAACCTTGCTTACAATAAATTGAACAACTGATATTATAATGTCCAATATATTTGAATATAATGTCTATGAAGGTAGGCTATAACAGTTATAAACTCGACATAATATTGTGTAGCATTGAAATCTAGTACAAAAAGCTTACCATGTTCTATTTTCATAATATGGAACTCAGTGAATGTACCAGGTTGTGGTGAGACTGGTGTTTCACGAGCTTGTGAAGCAGATGATAACGGAGCCATTGGTTGATCAACAATCATTGAAAGTGGCATTCTCAGTGGGCCAACATGTACACCTGAAATAGGTTGTTTTAGTATTAATAGCGTAGGATAACTAGTTCTTTAATAAAATTGGCTTCACCTGTCTAAAAATCTATGTATTTGCATAATTCTTAGACAAGGTACCTATTCAGTATATAAATAAATAAATAATATTAAATGGATTAAAGGAAACTTGTTTACACACTATTTACGGACACAATTAAAGCTATTATTATGAAACGACTTGAACTTGACTTATGAAATTGATGCCAGACTAGCACTTTCATTTACAAACTTTTAAAAATTTTGTTCCCTACTGGAAATATTTAACATACACATACCTGGTATATGAAGAGTTGGAATTGCCAAAGTTGTAAGTCGCTGATTTGGAAATGTAAAGACTTCTTCAAAATGTCTATGACATACTCGTCTATTTTTATAAATAAACATATTGTCTTTTCCAACAATATCACCTCCAATCTTCATAACCCATGTGCGGAATCTCTCAATGTTATTAGGGTCACTTGGGTTTGGAAACTTGTGCAGAGCCACATCTGAAATAGTTAAACTTAACTTTTAAAGACAACGTATAACAAATGATAACACAATTTCATTCCTCTCACAAAGTTTTTTAACATAATTGTCACTTTTTATGTTTATTTTATTTTATATAAAAAAAAGGCAAAGATTCAGACCATACACCTTCTGACTACAGATGAAACGTCCATAACATACTCCCCCAAGGACTATGTCCTTATACATGTGGTAATGGACAAAGCTTGGAGATTGTTCATGTATAAACTCCAGATGTGTATTGCGCACATCATAGGTTCTCGTTAAATAATCCTGACCAGGATGCTTTTTCAAGATACTACTACCTACTAGTCAATTACTGGGTGGTAATCGCAAATCTTTCAACAGCACCAAATCTCTAACCTCAAATTCTTTGGTAGTATGTGTCCATTTGGGTTGCTGTTGTAATCTGCTCATTAATTTGCTTGCCATTTTTTCCAGAAAGTTGCAACATTATCTGTATATTCTGCCATCTCCACAATGAGTTCATGTTCAGGTCTGTATAATTTCTCTCCAGAATGCTGATCAAGGGTTCACTTATCGAGAAATGGCCAGGAGTTATAGATTCTAAACCTCCAGGATGATCGCTCTTTGGTGACAGGGGTCTTGAGTCAAAACACATATATCTTCCGCTGGGAAGTCTGGCCACTGTTTCCTCATATATTTCTTCTGCTCTAGCTTCTAGTGGGGTAAGAGTGTCATTGTCCTCAGACTAATCTCTCTGTCTCCCAAAATTTCTGTACTACTATATCTAATGAAACACTTAAATGCATGCTTACTATACCATGTAATTGTTTATGACTGAACACTACTCCAGATATAATCCAACTCAACCGTGTTTGTTGAGTAATTGGCGATCCTAGTTCTCCTCTTATAACTCCACTCATTAATATCTCTATGTAGATATTTACTCTTAGCAACATATGTATGTAACCAGGTTTGTGATATGTAGGGTCTGCCAATGTTAAATGTTGTAAGTGTGGCCATTGTTCTCAACTCATTTTTTGTGCAGGTAATATATCTGTTACTCGTTTCACTAAATAAGCTGTGTAGGGAATTTTGAAGTTGATAACGATTCTCAAATATATGTCTAACTCTGAAGCAAACTTAATACGGCAGACAATACCCATTACATGACCTTCAATTGGTTTTTGATGCAATTGTAACCTTTTCACTGTTGATTCACAAATAAATGATACTTGTGAACAGGGATATATCATGTCTCGGACGAGCTGTACACCTCTTTCCATTTCTATATTTATTAAAGCAATAGCCATCGATGCATTTTAACCTCGTGTACTTAAATGTGATCGAATGGTTGGATTCTCACTTATCTCAGTATCTCCAGTTGCAGGTCATGAAGTCTCATTGTTCCCTCTCTATTTGTGAGAATGAAGTATCGAGTGATTCTCTTCTTACAATAGTCACATAATGTTTTGTTTTTACAAAACTTAACAGAATGTTTTGCAGACAGGCAATTGAAACACAAATGGTTGTTTTGAACATGTTATACCTTCTTCTTTACACTTAATTTATTAAATTATTTACAGAGATACGGCAAGTGATTACCTTTACAAAAGGTACATTGTGAACTGCTTCAAGTAGGAAAGTTTTAAAAAATGTTTTAGATTTTGTTGTATATTTCTCTTTAGAAGTCAAAGGATATGAATTAATCATTTCTAGAATGCAGTCTAGTCTCCAGAAATTTAGAAAACTTTGATAAATCAGATAATATTTCTACAGGTAAGGAACTAATGTAGAAGACATTGGTTCCCATGCTTTATATGATTCTTCACCCAACTTATTTACTATCAAATAAATTATCATTATATTCCAGTTACCTGTGTCAAGATCATTATTCTTAAGATTATTCAAACATTCCGAGGTACTATGTAACAATTCTTTTATTCTCCTCGCTGTACCTGTGTTAAATTTTTTATATGTAAGCCGACTTAATATAGAATTTACTATGAATCTTTTATTATTGTATCTCTTTGACAAGGTATCTCAGGTCATATCGTGGTTAATCTCAGTCATTTGAATGTGTTTTAGTAAGCATGCAGGCTCACCTGTCAAACTGCTATTTGAATAATGTAATTTTTGCACTTTGTTCAAGGACACATTATCATGAATCATGGATTTATATATATCTCTGAAGGTACACCACTCACTATAATTCCCGTTGAACTGGGTAGGTATGTTAATTACTGGTAATTTATCTTCTTGGTAAGTACTTTCACTATTTTTATGTTTTTCAGTGCTTTCAATCGAAAAAATTATTTGGTTAAAGGCATTTAATTTGTCCTGCATCTCCAATTTTATGTCTATATATACAGCATCTCCTTATAAGAACCAATATTTCGTGAAATACGAATGTTTTATTTCAAATCGCGTGTACACAATTTTATAATTTGATAATGATTGTCTTCAAATTTTTGCTAATATTGTTCTGATGTTTCTACTCCGGTTTGAATACATCCTTTTGTTTATCGAGATTTTGATGACTTTTTGAAATTAATTGCAGTTTTCTTAACTCTAAAATATTTTCTTGTTTCAATACAAACGCCTCCATTGTACAGGTAATCTGCCTTGATTATCGTAAGATATTTGTTTCGTTTATGTTCCACCAGTTCACAAAATGCTCATTAACCTCAATCATTTTCGTTTGGATCACTTTGTTAAGCTTAACTTTTAAATATAAAGTAAAACAAAAAACGATAACACAATTTTAAGCAATTTTATTCCTGTCATTATTTTTTTCTTTATTAAGGCATTGGCAACAATACCATCAGCCTAAGACGTAATTGCCCTGCTGGAGAAACACTTGTTATAAAATTATAATCACACACAGTTTGTTATGGGTGTGAAATAAGAGAAAATGATGAATTTAAAATGATTTTTGTATTTGAGAAAGTGAAAGAAGTACGTAAGGACTGTGATGCTTGACGCTCCGTTTTCTCTGACTACCCCTTTAGGGATACAGTGTGAAGATAAGTATGTATGTTAAAAATGATTTACAAGTGTAAAGAAGTTGTATGACTTAGTGTTATCTTTAATGTATAAATACGTTTAAGCAAATCATACAACATAACGGATATGATAATTAGATTGAGGTAAAACTTACTAAGCTTAATTCACACCTTCGGTAAAATTGATGTATTTAGTGACACAATTTATTTTACAATGGTTGTACTCTTATAAAGTTTTCTTATTTAAAACGTTTTAAGGAACCATTGTACTTTACGAAAGCTTTCACGAGCTTTTTAAGAATGTTGTATTATGTAACGGTCATGATATCTACAATCTTAATATAGAACTTTCACAAAAGTAGTTGTATACGAGACATACAATATAAATTTCACTTGTAAGACATGAATGATTACAAAACATCGAGGTTTAAGAATCAAAATTGTCTATCACAGTTTGGTACATTTAAAATCTAATTTAGCTTCGCCTAATTATTGAATACGGCTTTACTCACGTGTAATCGGTATAGGTACCGACTAGTTTCGGACCTATTGGAGGTCCATCATCAGGGTGAGTGGGATGAGTGGGATTACACGTGAGTAAAGCCGTATTCAATAATTAGTGCGTTAATAATGTCTCACCAAAGTTTTAATAATTTAATTAGCTTCGCCTGTTCAGTGAATTTTCTAAATTCACAAAAATAGTAATTATTCGGTATAGAAATAGCACCTAAATTGGTACATTTAAAATTTAATTTAGCTTCACCTGTTCAGTGAATTTTCTAAATTCACAAAAATGGTAATTATTCGGTGTAGAAATAGCACCTAAGTTAGGAGTGTGTATATTTTAGAAAGATTTTTCTTATCTCCAGTAACTTTTTTGAAATAGACGCAATTGATTCTTAACCGTCGATATGATAAAAGTAAATTATTCAAACTTACCCTCTCCACGGACTACTGCGCAGCCAGGTACACAACACGATTTTTGAGACATAGTGCTCAATACGGTACTTATTACACACAGATAAATCAATCTTAACGTCCTATCGTAACACAAAACAAACGTCCTATCGTAAAACACAAAAACAAACGTCCTGTCGTGAATTTGATCACTTACACGTTCGGCGGGAAATTTCGATACTAAGGCGGAGGAGGAAGCTCAACTCAACGTCACTTAACAGAGAAAGTAGTCCAACAGTAATAATAACAGTGAAATTAAACAAACAGTAAAAAATACAACAATCATAAAAGAAAGAAAAATTAAAAGGCAATATGAAACACATTAACAAATAAGGTAATTGAAGGTAATGAAAGATTTCTTCCTAGGGTTACCAACTCCTACAAATTTTTCCTTCCAACTGCAAGTCGGGGTGTACCCCTAAAAAAATTAATGCATTTAACTTTGATTTTTTTTTATTTCTATTAGTTTTAATTAAAGCCACTAAAAGCAATTCGCGAAAAATCTTTTACGATTTAGCCTCTAATTATGGTATAAATGTCATAAGCGCCACATTTATTTACATTATTGACAAAAGTGAAAAAAATACATCGTTTCAAAAATAGTTTCAAGAATTATAATTAAACAAGTTGTTGAAATTTAAAAGTAAGTTTAATTAAATTGTCGATATTAATTAGCTTCCGCCCATTCGGGTTTTATAAATCATCTGTCTCATAAAAAATTTTAAGTATATTTTGTGCTCCTGAAATTATCCCTAAATACATTAGGTTTCAAAAAATCCCATTTCACGTTTTTTCCTACCAAATTTAGGGGGAAAGCCCCCAAGCTGGGACCACTCGATTGTTATTAAATTGATTTTGAATTTTTGTTTTTACGTTTTTCACTTAAATGGAAAGGCAAAGAAAACGATGTCTATACAGTCGACGTTTTCAGCAACGGATTATTCTTACATCATTGATGTATTTTTCAGTGATTTTTCACATTATTTTATTCAATTATATTATTTTTTGAGTTACTTAAAATTAAACATTTGATTTCAATTATTCCACATATAACACTACAGCGTAGGTACTTAGGGCACTGAAAACGACTAAAATGAACATCTAGAACTATCTCATAAAATCTGAAAAACAACCCATTTTTCGCTGTTCTATAATTCATTTCATCTCTTTTCTTCCTTTCTTTTGTATACCAGCAACTCCAAAGGAAACAAAAGGATTGTTTGCACATCGCAAACATTTTTATGTGAAATTGTGAAATTGAAATAATAGGAAGAATATATCTATTTACTACTGAAGATATCAGTTGTATGAGCATAGATTCTCTGCCTTCCCTTTCAAGGGAGAATCGTGTGAACAACAACAACATAACTATTATCCATAAAGTATATAAACCTATGGTATTATCACAATAGCGCCACCTATTAGACTTATGAAGCTTAGGCAGGAATGACACGGTTTATCGTAATAGCGCCATCTAATGCGATCATGAAGTGTAGGCAGGAATGACATGAGTTTTCTTTGACCTACTCACTAGATAGCGTTGTATTACAGTTTCATATAAAATGTTCTAAAATACATCAGCCTGTCTTTGGGTATCGTGTACCGTCGATTCAAGAACGTAGTCTTATTTCCTTTTATTTTACGTGATATATATTTGTGCTAGAATCATATGGTTTTTGTTAGTCAATAATTTCTTAAATTAATGAGCAACGTTTTTCTTACAAAAAATTTTAGTTACGAAACAAAAACACAGTGTCACCGGTATTTTACAAGCAAAAATATGAATGACAGTGGTTGTATACACTTGAATAATTTCAAGGCCGCAAAGGGAACAAATCCCTATAAAATTGTGCATGCATTTTTTGTATCGTGCACTTCATTGGAAGCTAGAAGATATAAGGTAAATTGAAATAATTTTTCTTTAAAAGTAGCTGCACCTTTTACATATAATTTTGCAAACATGTACATATTAGGTAGTGTTGTTTTTTTGATGCTTTTTTATAATAAATCTCGTGCAAAGATTATATATTTAAATTGATAATAAGTATATCTATATTTATGATTACATCTAGTCATCAGCTGTTTAGTGATCTTTGACCTCATAACAGCTGTTTGAGGTATTTTACATTCCACATAATTATCTATTTTCTAAATTGTGTTCAGTGCTGGATATCTTTGTTTATAAAATATTTAATTAGGCATGATTTCTTTGTTTTATTTAATTTAGTTACAAGCTTATGATATTTTTCATTTTATTTCTTTACACATCTATGTAACATCAAATACCCTAAGAAACAAAAACAGTATATTGGGCTATTTGTTTATCTACTTTGAAATAAAATTCTAACAATCCAAATCATTGGAATTACTTGTATTGAGGGTCTTCCCTTGTTACAAATAGTAGCAATGTTAAAAATAGGGCCAATAGAAACTTGTCTCACATCTGTCATGGCTTTTAGGAGCCTTACCTAGGAGTATATTTAGATGTTCTTTTAGGGGGGAAAACATAACAGTATTCAACCCAAATAATACTACATGTAATAATTATCATCATTGATATAAAAATTACTTATTGGGGTTTTCTACCTTTAAACCAATTCTGTTGTGCTATAATTGGTACTATATGATTAAAAGTCACCTATGTTTTAAACTTATCTAGAGTACAGGGAGCCATCGGTCTTCCCATATCTTAGCTCTTATAGCCTAGTATGATATACATGCAGTATATGTACATTTTGTTATATCCACATGACACATTTTAATTTACTAATCAAAAATATTATCATTTAAGGGCATTCTGTGCTTCCATATCCTCACTTTGCTATAATATACCTATTATTATTTCTTGAGTGTTCAGAATGTATATATTGTACATATGTATGTATGTTATTCACATACTTTTGTCTACATGTAGTTATCTAATTTATAAAATTGTTGTTATAGGCCACGTCATGTCTCTGTTTTGTTTGTGGTCAACCGGGACCTCGGATGCATTCCTGTCTTCATTGTATCTACTTCGCATGTTATGCAGGCCATATTCAAGATCATTCCAAATCAAAAAAACACTTCCTATATGTTGATTTAAGTTATGGAAACATATTCTGTGCGCAGTGTCAAGATTATATCTATGATAGAGAACTAACAGAGATTGCTCTGAATTACAGACTGAAGGAAGCTAAGTAAGTAAACTGATATTATTGTGATTTTAGTTTAGTAATGCTAATAATAAAATCCATTTTAAAAGAGTGCCTATCAATTTCTTAATAAAGAAGAAATATTTTAAAATTTCACTGAAATTGTTGTTGCATGTTTGTTTTTGGAATAACATAGCTTCGTATCCTAAAATATTGTTTGCATGTTTAGATCATTGGGCATCAGTGCTCCTTATATCCCCTGGCTGCCTAACACTAATGAGGCCTTGGCTCTTAGGCGACTTCGCAAACGTCGTCTCATTAGCCCACATACAACAATAGGTCTCCGAGGTCTACAGAACCTTGGTTCTACTTGTTTTATGAACTGCATTGTTCAGGTAAGTGAAAGTTCAATTTTATATTATTATTTCTATGAAAAAATGAATTTTTACATCTAAGTGTTGTAATACATATGACTATACATTAACCATTATCTACTTGCATAATGAGGTCACAGACTTATATGGTATCACTTAACGAATTCTGTCTATCTATAAATTCTTCTTGATTAATTAATTTTTCAATTGAATCAATCAGCCTTATAGCTGCTACCATGGGACGCAGGGGTGAAGAAAAAATTCGTTTGTGTAGGTCTGCATAGGCGGGCTCTTAAAAACCAGGACATATCCTGGGTAAACAGGACGGTTGGCAACCCTATGATCATACATGGCTTCAACTTTACTTTCACCTAATGGAGTAGACAGATATGATAGAATAATATTGCTATTATGATAAACCAGTAACAATTATGTATAAAGCCCGTAACATTTTAGAGTACTTTTGGTAAATATTCTTAATCTTAATATTCTTAAGATTTTTATTAAAGAAAAAATTCTATTAGAAGGACCTATTTTACCTAGACAAAATGGCGACACATGGAGGTCAAATATTCCTCATACAATTAAATATAATTAATGATTGGCTCCTGTGGAGTAACCATGACATTCAGGTGAGCTACGGCCTTACGGGCTAATATGAAAATAGTATGTCGCGACCCCAAATGGGATAATATAACTGGGTTGTCTAAGATATACATTTATATATATACATATAGGTATTATATTTATATGGCGTTTCTTATAGCAGTTCAATCTAATTTTATATACATAATAACATTTAATATTTTGTATAGACTCTGGTGTTACTTTGCGGAAATCCATTTCATGTGATGAATTCCTACAATCTTTAGCTATTTTCCCCTCAAACTCCGAAAGTTCAATGTTGTTACCATTTGTTGATTCGGTGCTGGTTAGCTGGCCGAGTCTGATCTTGGGTATATCCTGAGGATGCTTTGTTGAGAGGCGAAACACGTGTCGATTGGTATTTGTTGGAGTTTGAGGAGAAAGTAGCTAAAGATTGTAGGAGTTCATCACAAAACGTTTAATATTCATTGTTCATAGTTATATAATAATTATATGTTATTATAAATCAAATTTTACTTAGGAATGTATGCTATTATTACGAAGTATAATATGCATATAAATCTCAAAGCAAAATATAAAATACCACACACAATAACCACTGTAGATAATAGCTGTAGCTCTATGGCTACAGCGTCTTCAAAGCGTGTAGCTTCAATATTGTGTACTTACAGGTATACTTAATAAAGTATCTTAATACTTAATAACCTATCCTTAATAAAGTAATTATACATACATACAAACATATCATCACGCCGTATCGCTAACGGGGTAGTCAGAGAGGACGGAGCGCCAAGCGCCGCGGTTCTTTTATACTTCTTTCGCTTCCTCTCAGAAACTTTGCTTTCAGAAACATCTTTATATAATTAAGTAATTAAATTTAAATTTTATTGTAGTAAGTAATTAAGGATGGAATTAAATTTTTAAACACAATATTATAAATAATGAATATCAAATTTTAAGTTATTAGCTAAGTATCTAGTTCTATTCTAAGTAGCAGTATAAGCATAAATTGCATGGGTGATCAACTATTTTGAACTCACTGCTGTCCCTAAATTCCTGACAAAAAATACTCGGAAAATATAGTTACGTATTCATTTCATACATAAATATTATATTTATCATAAAGCTTATATTTATTCCATCAACACACTACATTTTAAAATATTTCAATGTTCTTCCCAACTTTAGTGATTGTCTAAGAGACAAAGCACTGACAATTACTTATAGTATTCTTGTTTTTTTTTCGATTTTATAATAACTTCTGTTCATAAAAGTACGTTGTTCAGCATGTATTTATTTTTCAGCATATGCATGCAGAAAAATGCATGCGTACGAGGCATACCTTTTAAGTTCTGTCGTTTCCATATTTCCCGGCAATTTTGAATTTGGAACTGTTCTATATTCGAATGTGTTTAAATTTTGAATCACAAAACAGTTGAAAGTATTAGGATTAATGCTATTGTTTAGTCACAGCGTCGATTGGAATCTGTCAGGTTACGTACGAAAATGAATCTTTCTAAGGAAAATGTTCGTGCAATAATTTTCTACAACTTTAGAAGAGGCCTGACACGACTTCAGTGTTTTGAAGAGCTAACATCTGTGTTCAGTGATGAAGCCCCATGTCTGTGGACTGTCGAACGCTGGTATTTAGAATTCCAGCGTGGACATACTAGTGTTAGTGACAAATCTCGCGAAGGACGTCCAAAATCCGCCTTCACTGAAGATAACATCATTGCTGTGAGACAACTAATTCTCGAAGATCGTCATGTGACGTATCGAGAGATAGAGGCTCTATTAGGCATCTCAGGGACAACCATTCAGAAGATCTTGCATGAAGCGCTTGGTGTGAGAAAGCTAGTTTGCCATTGGATACCGCATCTGCTTTCCGACGATGACAAGGCGGCCCGCGTCAGATGGTGTAAGAAAACTCTGCAAAGGTTCAACCGAGGAGAGTCAAATCACGTCTACGACATCATCAGTGGTGACGAATCTTGGATCTATGCCTACGATCCTGATTCCAAACAACAATCTACAATCTGGGTCTTTCAAGACGAGCCAAAGCCGACTAAAGTTGTTCGTTCTCGAAGCACTTCAAAGAAGATGGTGGCCACGTTCGTTGGAAAAACCGGCCATGTTGCGACTATTGCACTTGAAGATCGTAGAACGGTTAACGCAGAGTGGTATACCACAGTTTATTTACCACAAGTCATCGCCGAACTTCGAAAATCTAACTCAAAGCGACGCATCATCCTGCACCACGACAACGCAAGCTCACACAGCGCTCGTCAAACGATTGAGTATTTGAAGCAGGAAAAAGTAGAAATTCTTGACCATCCTCCATACAGCCCTAACGATTTCTTTACATTTCCTAAAATTAAGAAAAGTCTTCGTGGTCAAAGGTTCCAGTCCGGTGAAGAAGCAGTCGACGCTTTCAAGTCAGCCATTTTGAACACCCCCATTTTAGAGTGGAATAAATGTTATAATAACTGGTTTGAGCGAATGGAAAAGTGTTCTAGTTGTATTTTTTCTTCAAACGACAAAACTTAAAAGGCATGCCTCGTATTTGTCTACCCTTTTCAATTATTAAGAAAAAAATGTACTTAACTAACCGACCAATACAAAATGTCGTTGATCTACCTAAGTCTGGGTGCCCTTCTGGAAACTAGGCTATTATTTTAACTTTGAATACAATACCTACCTACATGATTTACTTATTATTACATTATATTTTAACTTTGAATACAGTACCTATCTAGAAAGTAATTTTGAAATGTAAGCCAGTAAAGTGATAGTAGGCTTTACTGAAGTTAAACAGGACTTCTTGGAAGAACGCAAAACTTCAGAGCTACACACGTTTATTTAGACTTATTTCCTCCATTCTTTTCACTTACACAGAACTTTAAAAAACAATATACTATCACTGTTGTACTTTAAAACTCTTAAAAATGTAAAAAATAGAAAATCTAAATAAAATGACAACTTGAGTTCTCCCGTTCCCGCCAAAAAGTCATAAAAAACGTTTAAGTACCTAATGTACTGTAATCTGTAACCAAGAACGATAATTGCTTGTAGTGTAAATTAACAGTAAAATCAAACGAAGTATGTACTTTTAGTAAGCAGAAAAAAATTCAAACAAAATCCGATCGATAATAAGTATTGAACTTTATTAGACATATTTGTTTGAGACAAGCATCGAAGTAATGTTCAAAGTCGTTAAAGCCGAACAAATATCCCACGAAAAGTACCTTAAAAAAACATGTTTTACGACTACCTTTACCAGGATAGTCGTTACAACCAAAGTTATTATAATAGGATGACAATAGGATCTTTGTGTACTAATCTTTTACTTTTTATTATTATGGATATCGCTAAAGTCACGGAACAAAGGAATAAACCAGCTTAATGTGGTATTTTATTATATTTATTGTATTGTTAAAATTCCATAAAATAGGTGGCTAAGTACAGTTAGGTTCGTTGTGTATTGTACCTACCTAAAAAATAACACATGTAGTACAAAACAATACAGACAACTCTAGAAACAACAAAAACTGTTCATACAATAGATAAAAGGGTAGTAAAGATATGAACTGTATTTAAACCCATGAGTAAGAACAGAACGTTATAAAAATAGGAATGTTATCTTACAAATTGTATCTTGACGTGTTTAATTTATGTACAACTAAAAATAAACTTGCAAAAAATATTTAAAAAAAATCTCAAAGTGACGACTGTTAGCTCCACAACAATTTTAGCCAAATTAGTTAACCTTATGCGATAATGTTGTAACAATTCTATGCCAGGAGTGGGCACAAACATAAAGTACATAGGTTTCAAAATAGATTGTATAAGTGTGTGAATGACTTTATTCTTTGAAGTTGTAAATTAGCCGCGAAGTAGTTATGTAGGGTTATATACATACAGTGTACTCGAACGGAGGCAGTCAGAGATCCGCGCGCCGCCATATGCTGTCATATAGAAGTATTCCATCACAATTAATTAGTAGTATGTATATCTTTAGCTGTATCTGCGAACGGTCATTGTTCATTTGATAAAAGTGAGTGTAGTGTGTATGCTTTTATTACACACTGCTTAAGAAAATTATCGAAAGAAAATAGGCATTCGAGCTATATAATCTATTTTACATAATACTGGCCAGCCCCGGCAGACGTTATTTTGCTCTTATAGGTGGGTTGCACGAAGAGTTCGATTTGATTATAATAACTTGATTACAGCGCCCCTATCACATTCTACTATAGCCGCAGATTAGATAATAGTTGTATAGCGATGAACCATCGTCTCTAGAAAAGAAATAGGTATGTTATGGGAATATAACGTCAATTGGTTTGTTCTGAAGTCGTTCAAAAGGTACACGATAACTAACAGGCGCGCCAATGATTACGTATAAGTCTAGCGACTCGGTTCGGCTTCTCACGTGTGCAAATATAAATAGTATCCTAAAATCTTGCCGAAGAACCAAGTTAGCCAACAGTGTGACTGTTTGTCCCCAACTTCATTTTCATGGAATTTAAAACTGACCCTTGTTCTTTCAACTGGCTGGCTTGAATCCGTGTTTCATTATTTTTTTAATGGATTCTATACACCAAAATTATTTTTAATCTTTTTCATATCTACATACTTTGATACCCGTTTTTACCACTTTAGGGATCGAGTTCTAAAAACTGCTAAAACCGTATTTCGTTATTTATTTTATGGACTCAGTACTCAGCACTTATTTTAATAATCGGAAAAAGACAGACAAAGCTTTAAATGTTACTGTAACATCCTTTTTAACCCATAAAGGGTTGAATTTTTAAAGATCTTTTATTAGCGGATGCGTATAATATAAGGAACCCAACTCAACTCAATTTGACACCCCTTTTTACTCCTTTAGATTTTTTTAATTGACCAAATATGTGTTTAATTATATTATTTAATATTTATTGGGTTGTTTCTCTACATAAAGTTTTGGATTATTCATTACCTACACTTCATTTTTTTCATATCAACTTTGAGATCCTATTTCAACCTTATAGTTTTTGATTTTTCAAAATCGGAAATATAGTTTATAATATTTATATATACAAAGTTTAATTTCTCTTTGACCCCTCCCCCTTTCCCAAAATCCCTTTTTAGCGGGTACCTACAATATGGAAGGAATTTGTGTGCACTATTTCTTTAGACGACGGTTTGGGCTGTGCCTTGATATGCCAATCAGTGTGTTTCTATTTTTTATATATTATATAATATGGATTATATGTTTAGTCGATGGAAATGAAAGAAAATATTCCATTTTTAATTTAATTTTTTTTACTATGCTTTGTCTGTCTATTTAAGTAATAGTCACACAATATATATTTGTATAAAATCGTCGGCCTTATTATATAAAAACGGATTAATTTTGCCAAAAAGGAACTGAAAAAATTACCACGCTTTAAGCATCGCCACTTCGCCGCCGCATCCGTTTACGCATTTTATAATAATTTTTACATACTATTACGTGCTATTACGTATTAGGGCATGCAAACCGATAATTGATAATCGGTTATTTATCGATAAATCGGTATTCGATAAAAAAATATAAAATCATATTAGAATTATTTCCCAATCATTAGAGCTGATTCCGAAATAAAACACCGATTATTCGAGAAGTGTTAAATTAGACTAACCTAAAAACTGAAAAAATAACATTGCGTAGGTAATGTGTAAATAGTTCGTATTATTTGTGTATCAAATTCTATTCTATTTTTCTATAAATATAAGTTTTTACATATTTTTATGATTATTTGTGTATCAAATTCTATTCTATTTTTCTATAAATATAAGTTTTTACATATTTTTATGTACTTTTAGTTCAGTAAATTGTTTTTACGTTAAAATAAAATTAGATAAAATTAAAACTACCTAATGGCGGTACCTTGTGATCACGATATTATACAAATATAAAATGTATGTATAAGAAAATAACTAATGATTATAATAATTGCAAAATGTTGATTTCAATATTTTGTATTTAATTTAATACAGAAATACAGTCGTTGATTTAAAAAAATACTATACTTTTTAAATATTTAAATATTTATTTTTCAGTATGTAATAGGGATTAAAGTATGAAATTGCCGTTTTAACGCACTGTCCACTTTAAATTAAAATTAAACCTGCGTAGTGTCATATTTCATAGTAACTTTTTTTACACGAAAACTGTAACATTTTAATTTTTTTTAAATCATGTCATTTGACTGTTCGGACTTTCAATTGTTTTTACGTTCAGCTTTTAACGTGAAAATGGATACAGCGAAAACCAGAGTAATTTTCGAATACGAGTTCCGACGTGGGACTAACGTAGGAGAAACTAGCTCGTTACATCAATGCTGTATTGGGAGAAGATACGGCTAACGAACGCACCGTGCGTTTTTGGTTTAACCGCTTTAGTAGTGGAAACTTCGATTTGAAGAAATGAACCACAAGGAAGACCAGCCACTAAGGTAAACAACGTTGAACTAAGGGTTATGGTGGAAGCCGATCCGTATCAACCTACCAAGGAATCAGCTGCATCGTTTGACGTTAACATACTCACAATATTGACCCATTTGCAGCCAATCGGTAAAATTAAAAACCTTGGAAAATGGGTGCCTCATGATTTCACTGATTTGCAGTGAGCAGCGCGCGTTGATGCTTGCCTATTTTGAACTTGTTAAGCCGGTACAGAAATGAAGGGGTTTTGGACCGAATTGAGACGTGTGACGAAAATTGGATTTTTTACGATAATCGCGAGCAAACAATGTAATGGCTGACTCCGGGTCAAACGCCACACCAACGCCTTAAAGCGAAGCTTACTCATAGAAAGGTGATGGTAACTGTTCGGTGGTCACTTCATGGTGTAAATCACTACTACAGCTTCCCCCGATCCGGTCAAGCAATAACAGCAAATATCTACTGTGCAGAACTCTGAACAACGATGGCGATACTCGCACTCCCCACTCGTCAATTGATCTTCACCATTATTGCTCCATGATAACGCAAGACCTCACACTCATCGAGAAGCAGTTTCAACACTACAGAACCTGCAGTTAGAAACCATCTGTCATCCATCCTCCATACTCCCCAACCGACTACCATCTTTCCGCGATTTAGACAATATTTTGTACGGAAAATATTTTCTTCCCGGGAAGCAGTACCAAATGCTCTTCCAGTTTGTGGATTCCAGTTCCCCAGAGTTCTATCGCAAAGGTTTAAATGAACTTTTGATTAGATGGCAAAAATGTATAGACAAC
The DNA here is from genome assembly GCA_907165235.1 of Zeuzera pyrina. Taxonomy (NCBI): domain Eukaryota; kingdom Metazoa; phylum Arthropoda; class Insecta; order Lepidoptera; family Cossidae; genus Zeuzera; species Zeuzera pyrina. The sequence continues at coordinate 10,006,915 of OU015626.1, read as the reverse complement.
GAGGGGTAATTACTTTGAATAAATAAATATATCTCGTCCTACAAAAAAAATTGTTAATTTTTAATATTGTGGATCATTCTAGGTAATTGTATAGTTAACCTACATGTGAAAAAACAACTTTTTGTAAAATATTATAAAAACCGGTAATTATCGGTTTTTATCGGGGGAAAAAACGATAATTTTTTTTTATCGATTATCGGAACATTTCGATAATTGCATGCCCTATTACGTATACAGGATATACATATTACTTAAATTAAAAACCATAATTTTAACAGGGATTAGTGTTTCTTTTCATTTGTTAGATTTTACATTGAAATCATGGCATCATAACAGAGTCATTCATATATATATATACGTTGTGAGACCATTTTTGAAAAATTTCAAGTTACAAAATTTTATAAGCCGACATATTATATTAGTTGTCCTTTCCAACAAGGACATGTATCCGGTTCTACCCGATTATGAAATACCCGGGTAAACCCGGTTCTTTCAAGTAGAACCGGTTCCGAAAGCTGTACACCCGGTTCCCCCGATTCTGTACAAATAAAATTAAAAATTATTTAATGTCACAGTCACTAGAACCTTATGCTATTCATTTTTTGAATTCCATAGATCCTTCATCATTTACGCCCAGCGAAGCGGACTGGTAACGGCTAGTCTATGGCTACATATAAAATGAAAATGTTTTTCTGTTCTTCAATCAGATGAAAACTACTGAACGTATCGGTATGGGACTAGGACCATTCGACGCGGAATCGTTTGTAGATGGTTTTAGACTATTATTTTTTTTGAATTCCATAGACTCGATTGAATAGTTTGTGTCGCCGGAATGCGTCTTTGGTGATAGCCGATGACGCTATAAAATATGCGCTTAAAAAACTGAAAAGAATTAACACATCTTTAAGTAGAGATTGAAAATGCCTATTCAGAGCGACGACTTATTGAAGCAGCTACGCTTCAATACTTAAAAAACCCGGATCAATACTTTGATGATCTAGGAAACGAAGATTTAGGTCTATTTCCTAGACGTACTTCTGACGAAATGTGCAGGGATATTAAAAATCTCATTCAGCCCATGTCAAGTAGTGATAATGTGAACGTTGAAATTCAGGAAGAAGGAGTAGACGAAGTCGTTCTTGTCCGCATCCCAACCTCACTATTGACAAAATGCGAGAAATTGGATCTCGAAATACCTAAAGTTTCAACCTCACAAGCCAATACCAGGCAGCAAGATTGCGACGATTCATTGACAATAGTAAAAATAGAAATGACACTTTTTGAAAATCGTGGTAGTCGTGGCATCTATCTTTCGCTGGCGTACATTTACTTAAAAGCAATACCGCCGACAAGCGTAGAGCCTGAACGCATATTTTCCTCAACTGGTTACGTAGCTCACGGAGCCTACAGTTTAGATGTTGTCAGTTATCTAAGGTCGTATTATCCAGAGAAGAGTATTCTAAAGAAAAATAAAACTGCTCTGACAGATGAAGAATACTAAAATAAATATTATTATAAGATTTAACCTGCCGAGGAAAAGATACGCCTGGGAAGAAAAGAAGCTGATTTTATAAATGATTTTCTTTAACTTCGTTATCTAAAGTGTTATGTGTAATTATTTAGATTTTATTAAAATTTTTATAGCGTTAAATGAAATTATTATGTATTTTTTCGTTTTCAATACCTAATTACCTATTATATAGACTGAAACCTATTATATAGTTTATAAGGACTGATTCGTTGAGTTCCTTTATTATTTCTCTGCTTTTATGATAATAATAGATATTAAAAAAGCCAATTAAAAAGTTAAATTGAATATTAAATTGATGTAAGCAAATAAATGTTGTTAAATAAATCAAAGCTTTTTTTTTGTTGTATATTTCTTGCAATAATACCTTATGCTCTTAAATTCTCTACGATTTAACTTAATCATATTAAAACTTAAAATTATATCGGCTGGGTCGGGAGAACCGGTTTACCCGGTTCTAACTGCATCCCAGAACGGGTATCAAAAATCTGGAACCGGGACCGGTTTTTAATGCCCTATATCCAACGTTTCCAATTTATTTACTAGATTGCTAGTCGTAAGTTAAGATTGAATAGTCTTTATTTGTAGTTGTGTCCGATTTCGATAAATTTGTATCATTTAATTTATTACAGACATTAATTCATACCCCGTTGCTAAGAGATTATTTCCTGGGAGAGAAACATAAGTGCAAGGCTCAAGGTTCCGGTAAATGTCTCGTTTGCGAGGTTTCAAAACTGTTCCAGGTAAAGTTTAACACTAAAAATAGATATATACCTAGTTACGTAATTGTAGGTGGGTTGCAGTTATTGATTTTCCCCGGCTGCACCGTGAGCTTTATAGATTTGAGGGGTTGTTTTGACATCGTTCGGCGACTATTCATGCTACTTACGTATATACAAGTTTTATTTCTTTTTTGTATGAAGTTTATTACCAAAAATGAAACGTTCTAATCTATACTTTTTAAAAACAGTAACAGAAGCTGTCTTTTGTACATTGACGATGTTGTATTTTGTACATTTTATTAAAAAAATAATTGTAAGCATTCTCAAACTCTAAACCAAAAATTTCCATGACTGTATGTTTATTTTTCGAGATTCACTAAAAACTATGAATGGATTTGAATGCAGATTTTGTTTGCTATTTGAAAGATTTAAATTTTAGTTATTCTTATTACGCTATTTTTATAATAAGTGTAGGATGATAAGGGTAGCATGACCTTGGTTTCACCATTAATACAGAGGAAGCTGCGGGGTAAAGCTAATATTCGACAGACATAAAAGTACCCTACTAATTTGGAAAGAATTGTACGTGAATGTTGTCAAAATACAAAGAGTGGCAAATGGTAAATTGCCGCTACCACGCTAATGTGTCTGCGGATAAAAATTCTTCTATACGAATTGAGAATTCACTCGAAAGATAAAAATAAGTACCTGCATCCTACATATACTGAGATAACAGATGGATAAATGTCTATTAGTCTAAAAAGATGCATAGTCATCGTCATATGTCTGATATAATTTTCATCCATTTTCATCGATGGCTTCGAATGCGCGGGGCTTATTCAGACATATTTAGGGAATATCATTATCAGATAATTTGGTAACTTTATGTTAAAATTTCAGGAGTTCTATTCTGGTGCGAAGACCCCATTAACTCTGCACCGCCTCTTACATTTAATTTGGACCCACGCCCGTCACCTCGCTGGCTACGAACAACAAGATGCTCACGAGTTCTTTATCGCCACACTTGATGTACTGCACAGGTTTGTTAATGAAATATCCTTTAATGATTAGGTTAAAATTACGCGCAGTCACCTACTGGATCGGTGTTTTAGTAACATCCATAAGTATAGAAAGTTTCCATGCTTCGAAGGGCACGTTAATGAAATTGTAACCGGGCGGCCGTTATTACGTAACGGTAATCGTCCGTCTGATCAGAGACGTGAAAGGCGACTTTAAAACTCTTATCTTTATGGTGGTAGATTGGCTACCTGCGAGGCTGCGACATACTTCCACTAATACACATTGAGCACGCGTGGTGTAGTATAATCCATCTTCTCCAGACCTAATTTGTGAGAACAAGCTCTATGCCTTGCAGGGAGAACTATATTATAGTTCTCCCTGCAATTACAGACTACAGTATTACAGACTTACAGTACTAATTACTAAATAGTAATTTAACTAATAAAAAATTCTCTTCTCTGTGTTCTCTGTTTACTATTTAATTTCTTTTTCTAAAAATAAATAACATTCAATAAATTTTCTAATTTCAGGCATTGCATGAATGGTGTGGAAGATACAGAAAAGAAAGAAAATGGCCGTTGCAACTGCATCATCGATCAAATATTTACCGGTGGTCTCCAAAGCGATGTGGTCTGCACGTCTTGTTCTGGAGTTTCCACTACCATTGACCCGTTCTGGGACATTAGCCTCGATGTCGCCGGGCCTGGGTCTCTTCAAGCATGTTTGGAACGTTTCACTAGAGCCGAGCATCTAGGCTCCGCAGCGAAGATCAAGTGTTCTAATTGCCGAGCGTACCGCGAGTCCACTAAACAACTGACGCTCGAAACACTGCCCATAGTGGCCAGTTTCCACCTGAAGCGGTTCGAACATTCGTCTCAGATCGACAGGAAAATCTCTGCCTTCGTATCCTTTCCTGCCGAACTAGACATGACTCCGTTCATGTCGCCCCACCGCCGCGCCGTGGACTCGGGCCCGGCCGACAACAATAACGCGCCCGAGGGCATCTTTGAAGACAATCGCTATTCACTATTCGCTGTCGTTAACCACTTGGGCTCTTTGGATGCTGGCCACTATACAGCTTACGTGAGACAGATGAAAGGAAGCTGGTTTAAGTGCGATGACCACATGATCACGAGGGCATCTCTGCGAGAAGTTTTAGATAGCGAAGGGTATGTATTTTTCAAAAAGTATAGTTTGTAATATATATACATACATATTTTCACGCTGTATCCCCAACGGGGTAGTCGGAGAGGACGCATATAATATATATATTTTTTACTTATTAGCGTTTCCGGTCCAAAGTTCGATACTATAAATATTACCTTAGTGTCGCTGTCTCAGTCTGTCCCAGCACTTTTTCTCAGATACTACCATTAACGTAAATAGCTAAAATTTGGAACAGTTAGTTGTAAGAAGTACCGACTTATTCACAGATGTGAGCATCAGAAATTTTTACGTTTAGAATTCGTTTTGGAGTTCAAGAAGAAAGTGCGAGTGCTTTATTATACTAATTAAAATTGAATAATTAAATGATGAATTAAAAAATGTATTACTGTAATGTACTACTTTGTATTAGATCTAACTACAAAAGTATGAAGCTGATTTCAATAGAATATTAATTACTTGTACATATTATTTTTATAATCCATTTAAATTAAGTTTCATCAGAATCGGATTAATTAAAATAAATGATATGTCATAACGAAATAATTTTATAGAAAACTGTACATATTGCACACCTTTGTTGAATTACGTATTATAGTTATGAATTAACAAATGTTTTCGTAATTTTTCAGATATCTCCTGTTTTACCACAAGACTGTACTCGAATATGAATGCGATGTCTCCTAAGGCGGTTGCACAATGTTTAGGTAGATCAACAACTGTTACAAAAACCGAACTCATTATTAATTTTATATATGTATACATCAGGCAGGTTTAATGTTATTCAAATAACTGGAATGGGGTTTAATTTGAAATATGTACTAATAGGTATACAAAAACAAAATATTATGTACTTCTAAATGTATCGAAATCATCTCTTCTCGTGATATTAGTGTAAAGATTGAGAGTTTTTGATATTCATTGGAATTATTCACAAACACGTCTGTGTAAGCACGGTATAATGAAGTACATGTTAGCTTCTATACAAAATATGTTTTACTAAAAATATTCTAATGAATTATTCACTGTCCAACCTCATTAGTTACTGATTCATATTTTGGGAAGAAACACTAATATTCATAATGGGAATGTAACCAACTGCTTTTGCATCAGTTTGCATAGTACTACATATTACAAGTGACGAATTATTAATTAGAAATCGAAACTCATGCTACCTACCATATTAAACTTGTTGCTTTATTGAGCGGATTATTGAATTATTTATTCTAGTATTAGGTGTACTCCATGTGTATCAACTATAAGGTTTACTTCGTTAACAAGCATCTTCATGTTTCAATAAAAATACACTTTCTTGTAAGATAGAAGAACAATTATTAACCCCAAAAATCGGAAAAAATATCGATAAAGAACTTAACATTTTGCCATATATACACATTATTAAGTATACAAATTAATTCAATTAGTACATTATCCAAAAAGAACAAATTAAAATTTCCATCTACCTCGCTGTATTCTTTTTGCATTTCAACAGAAAATTGTAAAAAAAAATGTCTTGTCATCATTTATAATGTATAATACGTAAAGCTTGCTGCTATACACGAGTGTACTATATAAATAAACATTGGTTGATATTAGACAATATCATATTGTAGTTTCCATGTTTGAAATATCCCACCAGTTGTGTATATTCCCTATGTGCACTCGTGTATTGAGTGCGTTAAGTAGTTTTTAATCTACGACTGAATTGACGTTAGTTTAATGTGATATTTAATATTAATTTATAATGTAACTTGTATTAAAACTTAATAGGTATTTAAATTCCTGACATTTGTGTTATTCTGTAATGCTTGGACGTACCTAATTACCTATCTACTAGCAAACGGTGAAGGACAAAAATATGATGTACATATGTATGTGTCATAAGTTATTAGTGTAATGACACATTTGTTTATTTTATAAGTATCGTCTAATTGAAACGAATGTTTAATATTTAGAGACAATTTTATGACGATTTGTGGGAATTGTGAAGAAATGGGTCTCTATATTTAAAACGGTTTTCAACACTGATTTTAGTTTTTATATTTTAATAAGCATCAATATAATGGAACAACATTTAAATAATTACTATATTTTATGTTTATAACGGATGATTACCGATGATAACGAACCTTTGCTAGTACCTAAGAACTGTTTTGCATTTAATATTTAGTAGTTTTGATCCGAGCCTAATCATCTGAACTATTCGTTTGTAAAAATGAAGATGTGATAGAAAACATTAGGTAATATTATTACAATATTTATTGCGTAAACATTACAAATTGTGATTTGTGGAAATAATATTAAAATGTGTGTATATACCTTTTTTATCATTTTAAAACTAGCTGTAGGAATCAAGTTTCACAAATTCAGTTACACAAAATGCCTACTTGTTTGTAATATATAACTGAAGATTAGTTTATATGTAAAGCATAAAGTCTTGTTAAACATACAACTTCACTATAACCATATTTATACAACTCTATAGTTAAGTGCAGTTTATTTTGCTTGCAGTGGTAATATTTGTAAGAGTGGAATAATTTAAATTAGTAATTTCACATGTTAGATCTGAAAAATGTTGTTATCGACTTATACTGGAATAATTTTTCGAATTCAGTTATTTGTATATGTGTATCGTATTCGAAAAAAATAAATGTATGTTGTAAGACTTACTCAATTTATGTACTTCTCAATGTCAGCTGTTTTCGTTCATGTGTATAATTTGTGACAGCTATATCACAACAAAATAAAAAAAAAAAATTATTTTGCTGTTTTCAATTGTTAAAACTTTTAACCAATTACAAGAACATTCTGTTTAAACCGAAACAGTGTATTGAACATATATTTAAAACAACAGTACTTTAATGAGTGAGAATGATAACATGTTAGGAACTGAAATGAATAACGTCTTCTATGCTCATCCTGCTTGGAATACAGCGTTAAGTTTATACAAGGTTATTGTGAAAGGGGGTATAAATCACACGGGGTTTCAACGTGTCACTGTTGAGTGTTATATTGCAAATGTAATAATTCGAATATGTTTATTTTGTTTCCCATACAAAAAAAAACATTCCTTTAATGGAAAAAAATGTACAACCATATCATGCCCTATTCTCCAAAACTAATAAATCTGTGATTCCAAACGTTTGCTAGCGACGTAAAAATGCTGATATTAGGGCTGCCTCAGCTTTTTTTTTTAACTGAGGTGTTACACAATAATGTGTGAGGCGAATGATGAGATTTGAGGAAGCGAAAGAAGTATGTAAGAACCGCGACGCTTGGCGCTCCATCCTCTCGGACTACCCCGTTAGGGATACAGCGTGAGGGTATGTATGTATATATGTGTTACACAATAACTATTGACTTTTGGCGAAGTTGTGGAACGTAAGTTTTTCGTTGTCTTGGGTACTTTCACATTTATCCATCCTTTAGAAACAACAAATATATCCATACTAATATTATAAATGCGAAAATCTCTCTGTCTGTCTGTCTGCTTGGTTTTCACGGCTAAACCGCCGGACCGATTTTGATAAAATTTGGCATGGAGATAGTTTGACACCAGCGGGTGAACATAGGCTACTTTATTTTTCAAAAATCTACCCCTAAAGTGGTGAAAAGGGGGATTAAACCTTGTATGGAAAATTTTTAACCGCTGAACCGATTAAGATGTAATTTGGTACAGAGATAAACTTTTTCCATTAAAAAACACTTTTCTTTTTTATCAAAAATCTGCCCCTAAAGGGGTGAAAAAGGGGATGAAACTTTCTAGGGGAATTTGATAAAGCCAAACCCTAACAATATGGGTATCAAATGAAATGGAATACACAGGGGAAGGTTTCTGGACATGTAACGTCATGATAAATTCAATATGGCGGATGTTCCATAATAGGAAATAAGTTTTTCGTTCGACACCAACAATATGGGTATCAAATGAAATGGAATACGCAGGGGTTTCTGTATACGTGACGTCATCATAAATCCAATATGGCGAATGTTCCATAGCAGGAAATAACTTTTTAGTTCAATACCAACAATATGGGTATCAAATGAAATGGAATGCGCAGGGGATGGTTTCTGGACATGTGACGTCATCATAAATCCAATATGGCGGATGTTCCATAGCAGGAAATAACTTTTTCGTTCAACACCAACAATATCGGTATCAAATGAAATGGAATACGAAGGGGAAGGTTTCTGTATACGTGACGTCATCATAAATCCAATATGGCGGACGTTCCATAGCAGGAAATAACTTTTTCGTTCAACACCAACAATATGAGTATCAAATGAAATGGAATACGCATGGGAAGGTTTCTATGTATGTGACGTCATCATAAATCCAATATGGCGGATGTTCCATAATAGGAAATAACTTTTTTGTTCAATACCAACAATATGGGTATGAAATGGAATACGCAGGCGAAGGTTTCTGTATATGCGACGTCATCACAAATCCAATATGGCGGATGTTCCATAATAGGAAATAACTTTTCGTTCAACACCTACAATATGGGTATCAAATGAAATGGAATACGCAGGGGAAGGTACATGTGGGACGTCATTGTAAATCCGATATGAGGAATGATCCATAGTAGGAAATAACTTTATTGTTCAACACCAACAATATGGGTATCAAGTGAAATGAAATAGGCATGGGAAGGTTTCTGTATGTGTGACGTCATCATAAATCCAATATGGCGGATATTCCATAATAGAAAATAATTTTTTGTTCAATATCAACAATATAAATACCTCGGGTAACCTCGGTAACCCGGAGAGGTCTATATATAGAGCAGGGATTCCCAAACTTATTTTGTCTACTGCCCACTTTGAGAATAAATCATTTTTTAGCGCCCCCATTTTTTCACCTACTGAAAAACCACTATAACTTCAAATTAAATTAATTAATTATTGTGAGCTATATTAGCGGAGATTAAACATTAATTCCAAACGAGACTTACTATAACCCGCAAGAGTTAACTTGAAACCTGAGCGCAGTAGGTAATACACAACGGCGCTCAGGTCTCAAGTTAACTCTTACGGGCTACACCTGCCAATGAGAATGATTATTGAAATGCAACTTTATAGTATTCAAACAGAGTATCTTTTATTCAAAATAAAACAAATATAATCGATCCTTATATAAAAACTAATGTGAAGGATGAATCTGATGCTGTTTAATAAGTTTGTTGATATCAGGTTCCAATTAACTCAAGAACAGTCGCAAGTCGCCACGTTTGGTAACATGCAAACGAATTCTCTTTTTAGTAAGCAGTGTTGCCACAGCACTAAATCCACGTTCACACAAATATGACGATGGGAATGCTATCAAGAATCGCTGAACGATTGACCACAATCCAGGGTACAATTGCGGGATCGGTTTTTGTAGCCAAAATTCTTGGTAACCATTTTTGAACTTGATTTTTATTTCCTCGTTTGTTGTCAATTCTATAAGTTCTTCTTCCAGCTGAGGTGACATTGCTGTGTTGACATTTGAAAACGGATCCAACACCCAGTCTGGTATTTCCAAGTTCAAAATGTCCTGGTATCGTTCGGTGTAGTCAATGTGGAGGTTTTCCAAATGTTGGCAGTAGGCAAACAATTCGTCGTTACTGCATGATACTGATAAATTCGGAAAACTGTGAAACTCATGTCTGCCCATATTCTTTTTGTGTAGAAGCAGTTTGGCTGCGAAAGCAGCAACGACGTATTTTGTTTTAATTAAATTTAGTTCATCGCCTTGCAGTTGGAGATTCATGTCGTTGAACAATTTATACAGGTCTGTCATGTAAGCTATATCATTCTTTGATGTAATGAGCTTGTTGTGCAATTCTGTATCTATAGTTTCCAAGAACTCTATAACAGACTCAAACAGGTTGTAAAATCGAGTCAGACAATTGCCTCTTGATAGCCAACGAACTTCAGTATGAAACAACAAACGGTTGAAATCCTCGTCATTAGTAACACAAAGCTGATGAAATAATCTATCATTCAAAGAGCTGTTGCGGATTTTATTGACTGCTTTGATGACATATTGCAGTGATTGAAATAGTCGTTCACTTAAGTTTCTAGCAACCAAATGTTGTCTATGAATAACGCAATGTACAGCCAGGACATCTGGAATTTTATTTTTTAAGTACGCTATGAAGCCTTTATGGCACTCTGTCATAGCCGGAGCGCCATCCGTAGCAACTGATATAATATTTTTCAAGGGAATCTCTTTCTCATCACAAAACTTTTCCAATGTATTGAATATGGTTTCGCCTTTTGTATCGGTCTCTAAATTTCTAGCAAAGAATTGTTCTTCACATATTTTCTCATCTTTAATAAACCTCACGTAAGAATTATTACTCAAAGGAATTTTTCGGATAATATCTGCGGCTGGTTTATGAAGTACAGTAGTTATTACTTCCTTTATTGCTGGCAAAATTAACTCTTCTCCGATGTTATGTGGCTTGCCTTTTTGAGCAATTAACAATGAGATACGAAGCTCGAAGTCCGTCGTCATCTTGCTTAGCAGCCGCCGAAAATAGTTTTGCTACACTTGGCTGAGTATTATGCTTCTTCTCTAGGTCTTGAAAATATGCTACATTCTTGTCTTTCTTATCTGGATGCATTTTATTCAAATGATCTTGCAGTCTTGAAGAATTCATTGCGTCATTCGAAAATGTTTTTAGACATAGAAGACACAAAGGCGACGATGGGTTTGTCGGATTTTCAATGAATCCGAATTTAATATATTCCGCACAGTATTGCCGTCTCTTCTTTTTACTTCCGACATTGTTTTGTTTTAAGAAATACGTAAGTGTTGAACTTAAGTACTGCTCATCTATTGCGCGCGAAACCGCAAATGAAAATAAAATAAATATTACGTTGTTTATATAGGATTGCATAAGCAGCACGCACCGACAGGAATAAAACAAACATGCATAAACTCGTTTATCTCATTCGACGCTCAATCGTACTCAACAAGTCAGAACAAGCATTCTATGAACCAGCCGATTGATACAGGAATGCACAATTTGGGTTATTTAACAAAAACTTGTTAAAACATGATTGCCCGCGGTCTATTATCTACGAAAATTACCTATCTGAGAGTACTAATAACTATTAAAATGCGAAAGTGTGTCTGTTGCCTTTTTATTTGTTTGTTTGTGTCTACTTTCATTTCGAAACGGAACGATCGATTGACATAATTTTTATTTTGTATATTCAATAAAACAGGACAGATATATGAACTACGCGGAGAGAAATATCGAACCGAGTTTGAGCAATCTTTTAATTAATATTAGTTGATGTTCACAAGTTGTAGTTGAGAATCGAGATCTCATGCAGTCGTTGTCTAAGATGCCTCCTAGCTAAATGAAATTACAAATCACCCCCCAGGCCTCTACACAACGCCCCCATTTTTTTTCTGGGTCTCTTACCACCCCCTTTAGGCCTGCAGAGCCCACAAGGGGGCGTTATCGCCCACTTTGGGAAAGGCTGATATAGAAGTGTATATAGGTATATAAACTCTAGTTTGATTCATGTTTTGATGTTTTAAATTTAGTACACAACAGAAGGTAAATACATTGTTTTTTCCAATTATTACCAAACAGTATTTTGAATTAAGGGTACAAGAAATTGAAATAAAATGTCAGTAGTTTCAAAACATTATTTATATTAATATATCACAAATTAAACAATAAATTTTGCTTCTAGCAAACCAAATTACGAACAATTGAAATATAAATATTTTATAATACACAATAACTGGGTAGCCATCAAATAGCTTCTTCCAAATGGATTTATAAATGGTGAAAACTACTGCTACTCTGTATAATTTCATGTTATCACATTCCAATCAGACTGCAAATTTTCATCACAAAATACGTAAGATATCGTCGTCAGATCGTAGAATTAGGCAGATCATAATGTATCTGGGTATTTTGTGAACGCCGTTATTTCATGAAATGACTTATTAGAATCGTCATGATTCTAATAAAATTAGGCGGATTGATGAGAGCAATATGTTTACTGATATTCCAAGTTAAATGCTTCATCAGCATATATGTGCGCGTAACACGGTTGCTTCAAAATAAACTTCAATATTGTACCAAGAAAAAAATGGTGATAATAAAGTAATTAACGAGAAAACTATTTTAATGTAGCTGTGACCAAAGGCTACAATAATTTTAAGTAATACAAAATCCGAGCGCAATATAAAAGAAACTATGAATCACGTTTTCACAGACCATCTGACCACATTTTTAACCCCCGACGGAAAAAGAGGGGTGTTATAAGTTTAATGTGTGTATCTGTATATCTGTGGCATCGTAGTTCCTAAATGTTTTGTTTGAAAGATGACTTGCAGATATTAGTATTTGTTGATAAATTGATATTTCGAACACCCTACAGAATTGATATTCATATGCACAACTTTGACTGGGTCAAGACTGGGCAAACGTCGAACAATTGCATTGAACGGCCATTTTATGAAATGGTGACGTTTTATGAACTATCCAAGCACATCATGATCTCCCAATTTTACAATTTACGAAGACATAATTCAACTAAACTAATTTAGTCATTTTAGTACTTTCTTTGAGATTATTACTCCGTTATAATGAGTATGTGGGTATTATTATGACACAGTGAATATAAAGCTAAGAATTACAACAGAATAAAAATTAGGTAGGTATTAGAAACATTTTTTATATAAAATAAAAATATAAACATGTAAATAATAAGAAGAAAAAATATTTTACATCGAAGCAAATAACCCTAATTGCAAAATGACAAGTTATTAATATTTGTAATACCTAATGAATAATGACTATTTTAGATCCGTCAATGATCGAAAATTTCCTATTTATAAGTTTTGACTTAGAATTCGTACCTTCCTTTGAAGTAACAAACTGATCGATGTTTTTGCGCTAAAACAATTTAGTTGCAAAGGAAGTGTATAAATGTACTTACATAAAACGATTTTGAGAGGAATCTCTAAAATAACTACATTGTATTTCTGATGTGGTGTAATTACAATTTAAATATTCAATCAGTTTTATTAGTTGGATTAACAGGCGTCTCATCCAGAAGGTTCTCGAGTTGCTTGACGTCCGTTACAGGCAAAGAGCACGCGTAACGACGGCACACGTATGCAGTAGGGACATCGCCCACAGATCTGATTCGAGTGAGCACTGGAAATCAAAACATTGATAAGGGCATAAGATTACACATTCGTACAGAGTTCTCATGTAATTAATGAATAAATAATAATTAATTAACAAATACTCCAAAGAATAATGCTAATTGTGTGACCCTCAAATTAATCACTATTATAAGCTTGTATTATGGGCACCTCACAATGAATTAGAAGAGCATCCAATAACACCCCGACAATTCAAAATTTAAGTTCGTTTTCTGAACTGACGCTGCCAAGAATCGAACCTGATAAGCCTTAGGTTAAGTTAATGCATATTTCTTTTACAACTATGTATAGAAATAAAATTCAAGAATATGTAAACAATTGCAGGATGGTCATTTACTAATATGAAATCAATTACATATTAAATTTTTGTTATAATACATACATACATATATTCACCCAGTATCCCCAACGGGGTAGTCAGAGATTAAATTAGTTGTTATATATACTATATTTGTTTAAAATTACGTATGCAAGTCTATGTTCTAAAAACTTTATCGTAGGTGCGAATTCAAAATTAACATTCTATACACATTATGACACTACATTGTTTTTTTTTTTTTTTAAATTATGATAAAAAAAATGTTTACCAATCTATAGGAGAGAGTAAAATTGATAGATCATTATAAATATTTGGCATCTATAGATACTTTTATGCAAGCAGGGTACATACGATACCAGTGCCAATATGTTTTCGGAGTTATCTTCAGTACTACCTTAGAACTCCCAATGTAGGAATTTGTTTCACTCAATGAGTCACTTGATGCCCCCAGCATGCGACGGTATGATTGATTGACGGCTTAACTTCCACATCAACTAGGGGTATGGGTATAATACAAGGCGTGATATGGTATGGTGGGGCTGTATCGTCCTCGATGCGATCCACAGAACATGCAGTGCGGGCACCGGTGCATTGCATACAAATAACGAAGACGGGAGGACTGTTTGGCGGGAACGGGAGAAGTGAGGTTGTCATTTTATTTAAATTTTCTATTTTTTACAGTTTCAGGAGTTTTAAAGTACAACAGTGATAGTATATTGTGTTTAAGAGTTCTGTGTAAGTGAAAAGAATGGAGGAGATCTAAATAAACATGTGTAGTTGAAGTTTTCGCGCTCTTCCAAGAAGTCCTTTTAACTTCAGTAAAGCCTACTATCACTTTACTGGAAGAGTGTTAGGGACAGTTAATGTTTCTCCAAAACTTACGTCATTAGGCTGATGATCTTGTTACCAATGCCTTAAGAACAATAAATAAAAAAAATGAAGACGAGAAGAGAGCAGGCAGACTCACGTATGTCGGACATACCAGCGGGCGCGTCCGCGGCGGGCTCGGCCAGCGCCAACACACGCGCCGGCAATAGCCGCGAGCGGACCGCGCGCACCAGCGCCAGCGTGCGCTCGTCCGTGCGCCCGCCGGATATCAACACCTGCGTACAACGGCTGGGTTACCACTTTTTGGCGGGAACGGGAGAAGTGACGTTGACAATTTTAGATTTTCTATTTTTAAAATTTTTGGGAGTTTTAAAGTAAAAAAGTGTTAGTATTGTTAGCAACACCGACGAATAAAAATAAAGGGGAACACTGGCGCCCTCTAGCAGAGCGCGACGGTGTTCGTGACGTCATAGAAAAGAACGACTGACGGCTTGTTCCTCACTACAGCTCGAGATTATAGTATAAGACAAAACTCGAGCGCTCCACGTCGTTCTATTGCTTTTTACCTCCACGACTGCAGCACGAAGTGTTTGAATACAAATTAATTAATTATTAATTGATATTATTTAAGTAAAGTTTGGGGTGTTCCATTGCTACAAGTTCTAACTTACTATTTAATTTCATCGTAGCTTACAGTATATTGTGTTTTAAAGTTCTGTATAAGTGAAATGAATGGAATAGATCTAAATAAACATGTGTAGCTGAAGTTGTCGCGCTCTTCCAAGAAGTCCTTTATAACTTCAGCAAAGCCTACTATCACTTTACTGGAGGAGTTTTACGATAAGAAAAACCTAATTTACTTGTGATTCTACTTATTAACACGTGACATTGGCAAATACGCTAAAATGTGCACCATGCCATAAAAAAAAAAAGGGCGGGATTACCTAAAAATTTGTGGACAGCGACAGCTACGCGATCACTGCGCGACCGGTGACTAATTGTAATAAAAAATTGCTATCATGTATGACGGTTGCGTATCTATTATCCTATGACCGTAAAATGCAATTTTCGC
Source organism: Zeuzera pyrina (assembly GCA_907165235.1). Classification (NCBI taxonomy): domain Eukaryota; kingdom Metazoa; phylum Arthropoda; class Insecta; order Lepidoptera; family Cossidae; genus Zeuzera; species Zeuzera pyrina. The sequence goes on along the minus strand of OU015626.1, from coordinate 9,991,072 downwards.
GGTAGATTTAGCCCCACTATACAAATTATATTACAGAAATTCTCGTTTTGACAGCAGATATCGCGCGATATTGGCTATCACATGCTAGCTGCAAGTTACGTAATAAGCGTGCGGAACATGTTACGGAACCATCCTCCATAGGCAGTAGCGGCGTTAGAGTAGAACGTGAACCTGAAATCGCCAAGTTCCCTCGACATAATATTTGCGATAGAAGAGCTCCAGGTGTCAGGATTTTCTTAGGAAATTTCCTGCTCTTCCAGGGTTTTTTTCGTTTATTTTGGATATCTTTTATGCTTTACAAGATAATGTCTAAAAACTAAACTCCGCTATTTTTATTAAACAGTAAAATAATTTTTAAATTGTTTTTATGCCATTTAGCAGATATAGCAGATAGTATTGGCTTCGTAGTGAATCTAACAACATTTCAGTTTTTGGACTGTTAGAAAAGTTATTAGAGATATTTGCAAATGACGAGAGTGAGGTAACGACGTAGAAATCTTTCTCAGGGTAAAAAGCGATTTAATGTATTACGTGAATTATACTTTAAGTACGAAACATACGATTGGATTTTACATATTTTTTTAAACAAACTTCGTTTTTTATGTCAATCAAGTCTTTTACGACCTTATTTTTTGACGGTATGGTCTACTTTAGATTAACACAATACTACCGATAGTACTATACAATACTAAAAATGTATATGTCAATCCGGGCAATAATTTGTTTAAATTTTATAGAAAATTGTGAATTTATTTCTTTATTTGTGATCGACGGCATGCATAGTACCTTACAGTTACACAGGTATGTAACGTGGCGACGCATATACGCAGGAAAATATAGTGCGTTGTACTAAATTGCATGGTCTATGTGGACTGTCTTCATATCCTACGTACTACATATATCCATATTTTAAGGAAGGGCAAGGTGATAAAATTACATAGTGTGATGGAACAATAGACACTGTCATTACAGACACCATATACTTCAAAATAAAGTTAAGAAAGTGAAACCATCTTTACATAGATACATACCATCAATTAAAATGAACGTGGAAACTAATGAAATGAATAAATACATTTTACCAAACCTGAGTGGGGGAGTCATTGTAAAACATTAATGCAGACATCATTTCAGGTAGTGCAGTGGGTGACTCATTCAGCCGTTTCGAAAATGCAATAAGAATCTTCTTAGCCATTTCCTTCTCCTGTTCGCCGCCCTCCGGTGCCGCACTTTTGTCAGCATAAGCAGCAAGCCGTTGCAAATTGTGGCAGGAAACACTATTTCCCGACGGTTCAGCGCCATCTTGATCTAATAAATAAGAAATTTTTGACAAATGTAAGATATGATAAATTCCTAAAATCTCCAGCTATTTTCCGCTCAAACTCTAAAAACCACCAATCAACACGTGTTTCGCCTCTCAACGAAGCATCCTCAGGATATATCAGAGATAGGATTTGGTCATCTAACCATCATCGAATTCGGTGCTTAAAATATATTATGGGTGAAAATAAATTATGTGCGAAATTTTGACGCTCTAATTCTCAGAAACCTTAATATTTTTAAATATTTTGCGGGCAGTTTATAATAGATCCATTTCTCTTCTTGAATATTGATGTTGCATATTTTATATCTTACAATAACCATTCTACGATGTCAGTTTACAAGGAAAATTCTTAGACACGCTACTTTGACGTCCTAATTAACATTGTTTCGACGAGTTCTAACAATTTCTAAAATTATATTGAGATCAAGTACATATTCTTATTGAATATTAGTGTTGTGGAAATGTCATAAATTTATTTCTTTTTACAGAAAAAAACATTTAAAAAAGCTTGTAAAAGTATAAAGTATCATGATAAAACGTCGATTTAGTTGCAAAAAAAGCAATGTATTATAAAAAAAAACGATATCAAATGAAACTTCATTCAATGAACAATATATGGCAGAAATAATTTTTCTTAAATTAATTGGTTTAATAAATATAACAAACATAACAAAATCAGTAAATATTTACGCGATATTGACGCGTGTATCTCAGTCCCGCGCGAGCCTTTGTAGTTAGGACCTGTACAAGAATACGCTCTTCATAACGAGCGATCGCAAGCGAGAACATCAAATAGCGACCCGTATATGTCGACTGACTTGTTTTGATCCAGTGTTTACTTCTCTGTTCCATGAAACTATGATAATTTTCTGATTTCCTTTTATTCTTAGACATGTAAAAATTGTGTTTTAAATATAATCACTAGTAGAAAAGTTAAATAAGAAAGTTCTGAAGTAACGCTAGCTTACAAGAAGTATTGCAAGCCGGGTATCAAGATGATATCTATTACATTTATAACAATCTATACAGATTTTAACGTGACATTCACAGGAATATAGAGAATTTATTTACTATTTTTAAACCTTTAACTTTGTAATGAATGATCTGTACACATTTTTCTTAATTAAATCCTAAAACCATGGCAAATGTCATTGTCAGGATAAAAACATAAGCTATGTGGCAAAAAAATTATGTACAGAATTGTATTTTAATACCACACTAATTTTATATTGTTCCCATTCTTTAAAGACTACAATTATTTTATGGCATCGTTGTAACTTCTTAAAAAGTATATTTTTAATAGCGACCCATCCAGGCTTCGCACGGGTAATATTTTCGAAAATATACAGCCCATGTTACTCGCTGATAATGTAGCTTTTTATAGGTGAAAGAATTTTTTAAATCGGTTGAGTAGTTTTTGAGTTTATCCATTACATACAAACAAAGTTTTCTTCTTCATAAGATGAAGTGGTAATACTAAAGGGCGTTATATTTTTTTAGGGATAAATAGTATTTTTATCTTTATTTTATTAATTTTAAATGCTTATAATTGTAAAGCCTTAATTTACAATAAAAACATTCGCAAATTTGTCGTTGTCTGGCTTTTGATTGGCTTTGCTAACCTACTTGATATGTCAAATATGACTATGTACATAAAATCGCTAACCTTCCTTCAATCTTAGTACCACGGTGGTATCTTCAGCAGAACAAGTGAAGTATCCTCCATTGTTTGAATCCCAGAACAACTCATTCTGTTTCTGTTGTAGCTCTCTCGCCCAGTTCAACCAATGAAGATCAAGAGATGCTTCATACAAATCCAGAAGTCCTCTAATTAAGAAGACGTAATCATCCAAAAATCCTTTAATTGGCTTGTCACTGCAAATTATAAACGTGTTGGACTAATAACTACCATTCTAATATATCTTCCATAACATGGCTATGCCCTAAATCCTGTGCAAATATCATGTATTCAGGATTTATTAAGGACAACATTTTTTGACAAAAGTGCAATTATTTTGAGACAATTATGTATTGTTTAGTCTAATGTATTTAAATTTTGATTTATTACATATCATGAGAACAAAAATTTCTTGGAAAATCTGTTTTTACTTTGAATCATGGAAGGCCGGGGTTTTGGTAAGATAATAGAGGTATTATGTCCATACTAATATCAATATTGCATATTGTAAGTATATAAAAAAGCTCTACCATTCGCATCTCTGGTAATAACACTTTTATGTCAAATATCATATTGTGAATCAATGTGTGAGTATCATGAGATTTGAGGAAGCGAGAGGTAAGTAAGGACCGCGACGCTTGGCGCTCCATCCTCTCTGGCTACCCCGTTGGGGATACAGCGTGAAGATATGTATGTATGTATCATGTTGTTTAATAATCTTATATTACGAATTATATTAGATACTTACACTTGTGCAACAGGTCCTTCTTCATCTCTGTAACATGAATGTAGCAGTGTTTTTGTAATTGGATCATACAAGTGTGTTTTTATAAAATTAGCTGTTTTGATAGCATCTTCAACATAATCTTTCTCTCCTAAACCTTGACCTGCCTGTGCTAATCCTGTTATCATTAAACCATTCCATGAGCATAACATTTTGCTGTCTAAATGAGGACGAGGCCTTTTTTGGCGAGCTTCGTACAATATATCAATACATTCAGAAATAATTTGGTTAAATGCATCAATTGTTAGACCAAACTTGTTAGCAACACTATGTTTGTCATCATAAATAATCAAAACATTCTTGTTTGTTAATTCCCCATGAGGATCACTTTCTGGAGAAACATTTCCATCTTTATCAACATTGAAATACTCGCAAAAGACGTCCAAATATGTTACATCATTAACTTGTTTGCCATCAAGCAATGTTTTGATCTCATCATACTCCCATATACAGAAAGCTCCTTCTTTCTTATGAGATGCACCAAAAGTTGGATAGGAATCAGCATCTTCAGCACTGTAATAGCCTCCAGATACATGTCTTAAATCTCTATTCACATATTTTATGATATCACGTACAATATCTGCAAAAAATGTATCTTTAGTAGCAAGATAAGCATCTGTGTATGCCACAGCCAATTGGGCTTGATCATACAACATTTTCTCAAAGTGTGGCACATGCCAATCATTATCCACAGAGTATCTGGCAAATCCACTGGAAACATGGTCATGGATACCTCCTTTAGCAATTTTAGTCAATGTATACAAACACATGTCTAAGCACTTTTTTCCTTCAGGATGTGTTTTATCACGTGCATAATAATGAAAAAGAAAATTAAATATAGAAGCCTGTGGAAATTTTGGAGCTGTACCAAATCCTCCATATTCAGATTCATAAATGTTGATATATTTGCGGACACAACGAGTCCATGTTGACTCTCCAGGAACAGAAGGTGATGTTTCGGGATCCACTTTAGATATTTTTTGCAGTGCATCCATAATATTTGCACTAGCTTGCATAAACTGATCACGATTCTCTTTCCATTTCTTAGCTAAAGAAAGTAAAATAGTTTTAAATCCAGGTCTGCCCCAGTGATCTTCCGGTGGAAAGTAAGTGCCTCCTGTAACTGGACAAAGATCAGGGGTAAGGAAAACAGACATAGGCCAGCCACCGCTTCCAACGGTAGCCATCACAAACAGCATATAAACTCGGTCGATATCAGGTCTCTCTTCGCGATCAACTTTAATATTAACAAAATGTTCATTCATGACTTTAGCAACTTCCTCATTCTCAAAAGACTCTTTTTCCATGACATGACACCAATGACAGGTAGAATAACCAATTGACAGAAATATAAGTTTATTTTCCGTCTTGGCGATATCTATAGCTTCTTGACACCATGGGTACCATTGCACAGGGTTATGGGCATGCTGCAATAAGTATGGTGATTTCTCAGTAACCAAACGGTTGGTGTGCTTTGGCCTTTCAACTGAGTTTGACTCAGTATTTGTTGTAGTCATTTTTATAATATTATCACTAAAACTTCTTGAAATTTGTGGAGTAGGTAGACTGTTGTAACCAGATATTGACAATCTGTAAAAGTACAATTTTATTCTTATAATACAGGCAAATATGTTATATTTATTACCACCGAAAAATAATGTAGTATATTTTTGTACTTTAACATCACAAAATAGATAAGTTACAATGTAAACAAGTTTATTTTTCTCTCTCTCAAAGCTAAATCACCTACGTTTCGCTGATGACCTTGTATAGTTTGCATAAGACTCAGTAACTTTACAAACTATGTGGTTATCTATAGAAAGTGCAAAATCAGGGCTGAGCATGAATGTGACAAAGATAAAAAAATAAAAATACTGGTAGGCAATCAGGAAATAGAACATGTGGACGAATATAACTAGTCTGGCCATAAATATTTTTACATAACAACTTTTCTTTTTTCAACTCTTTATTTTGAATTTGGAACGTGTTTATTATTTTAATTTAAAAACTTCTTTCGATTTCCCGCCATTTCACATATTTTTTTCATGTTTATTATCAAATTACAATATGGACAAAGTGGGTATGGAGCTGCCGGTTCCTACGGCCACCTTCCAACTCCATCATCAGACCATGGTATCATATTATTGCATTATAATAATATACTCAGACATTTTACACAGAGCCATCTAGTCCCAAAGTAAGCAGCACAGTGCTTGTGTTATGGGTACTAGACAACTGATATACTACTTATATACTTTTTTTTGTAAATAAATACATATTACACATAAACACTCAGTGCTAAGCTGTTGCGCCACAGGGGTCGTTTTTTTTTAATATTTGTTTTTATATATAATAAATCGTATTGTCACCGAAGACGAAATTATACCAAATTTGAGCCCAATCCATTGTTAGGAAGTAGTTCTAATTTAGCTTCTAAGATTTAACCCACACAAACATACATACTAACAGGGCAAGTTAAATAACAGCTTGTACAATTGTCCATATTCAGATGTCAGATTATTATAAAAGTGCTTATATTTTATCGTAATATGTGTACCCCAAAAGATGAGTGCTGAATATTAGTACATAATTAGTCTTCCATTTCAGATTTTTTTATACATAATATAGATAAAAAATTGTAAAAAATATTATGATGTTTTCATTTATGACAATGTTACATGTTACATTTAATTTAACACTGGAAATATACAAGTAGTGACCATGACCGTCGTTATGTGGTAGTGTAAATGAAAAATATGTTAAGTGACTCACGGTTAAAGAACTATTATACAAATCATAGTCGTATAAAGGTAATATGTGACATTTTTATATGATCATAGAGTAAAAGCACTAAAACATGTAGAATAATCCTTTACTTCACATGTCTATAAGACCAAAAATGGAAAAAAGTTAAAGTTTTCAATATACCAATTAGTCCTTTTACACAACTACTTAGTATATTTAGAACTTTTGCTCTGTTTCTCGATTATTTAGTAATAAAAGCCACTAATAAGCCACTACTTTGCTGGTTGGGTATGATCAAGTTTTGACTGGCCCGTTGGCGCAGTGGCATAGCATCAGCTTTTCAAGCTAGGGTCCCGGGTTCGATACACGGTCAGGTCAATTTAAGAAACGAACTTTTCTAAATTGGCTTGGAGTCTGGGTGTTACTGGGAACTCCCCCAGAGTTCGTTGTGTGGTACCCATAGTACAAGCTTACTGCTTAGTTTAGGGTCACACAATCTGTGTAATTGTCTGGAGTATTATTATTATAATAAAAAAAAATTTGGCAGGAACAAAGTTCACATTTTCTTTGAATTTGTATTTTTTCTTCTACACAGAATTCTGCACACTTTTTCCTTTCTGCCTTTGAATCCATATTGAATCTATTAATCAAACCTACAAGGGGCAATAAACCTACATTACACTGCATATCATAATGTTGCTGAAGAGGCATATAATTCTTTTGTTTTATAGTTTCTCCATTTTCGCGTTATTTAACTGCATTACTGCATTATTACTGATTTACTGCATTAGGGCAATAATATTGAAGAAAATTTTAGTCTAAGGAATTTTGATCAAATCGTGTACCAGTGGAATACCACGTCTAAAATCTACGTAATACGTTTTAGTACATAATCTGTTTCCACGCTAAGCCTAAAACATGTAATGAGTAGGTATAAACTACAAACAAAGACTTATGTAAGATTGTTATGCAATAAATTAATCTAAAAATTTATTAATGCTTTAAGTACCTTTTATATAAACACAAATCACGATGACTACAAACAGGGCTAACCAGAGGTTCCTTGTTAGTAGTTTGATTAAAGTTTATATTTTTAAGTCTGCTGTCTCCCGTCGACAAACGTCTCAATAATAGAACCGCACGGCCTGTAGGCATAATAACATATTACGACAATTATTAATTTATAACATGAAGTAAATTAAAGAGAGTAAAAACAAAATAATTTTATAGTGACTAATAACTAATTGACTATTGATAATTTATTTTTATTTATTTATATTTCTTAAAGCATTGGTAACAAGCCCATCAGCCTAATGACGAAACTTCTGGAGAAACATTAACTGTCCCTAACACTCTTCCAGTAAAGTGATAGTAGGCTTTACTGAAGTTAAAAAAGAACTTCTTGGAAGAGCGCGAAAACTTCAGCTACACATGTTTATTTAGATCTCCTCCATTCTTTTCACTAACACAGAACTTTAAAACACAATATACTATCACTGTTGTACTTTAAAACTCCTAAAAATGTAAAAAATATAAAATCTAAATAAATTGACAACTTCACTTCTCCCGTTCCCGCCAAAAAGTCCTGACTATTGACAACAATTGTTAATATAGTGATAGGCACAGCCTACTACGAACTCCTTGCGACAGACTAAGCAAAGAGAAAACTATGTTTTAAGAGACGTCACTCAGGACAACAATTTCAGCTTGTTAAACCATGTTAGACCGCAAATCAATACCACGACGGAAAAAAAACAATTAGATTACCTACCAAATTAAAATTAGTGACGACCACCTAATTATCGATAGTAGTGCTGTGCAATTGCACATCAATATCGATATTTGGTATGTAACCATCCCCCCCAACGAATTTTAGATTACACTGAACTGCCTCCGATTATTCCACGGATACTTATAGATTTCTGGGTGCTGAATCCGGGAAAAATATCCAAATTGATCTAGGTATCACGCCACGATTAAGCTCTGTTTTAAACGTTTGACCTTTGCACTTAGCCTACTGGATTTGAGATCGATTGTATCAACAACGACTGTTGCTGTTGCTTCGCAATAATTTTATAAAAAAGACACTTTTTCAACGTCCACGGCATGACGTTACCGTGTTCGGGAATATAAAAGTGTCTCCATACAAATGCATACGTTTCGGTTCCTTATTGTACCGTGTGTCAACATGGTGTCAAAAGTTTCTATACTTACTTTCAAAATTTCTTTGGTGAAATCAGTGTCTATAACAAGTCTATAACTATAGAAGATGTCGAAAAAACAAGAAACAGGTGAAGTGCCAGGAGCAGGGCATGTGCAAAATATAAGTCATGCTATACCAAATTTAATCGTATCATCTGATGCAACAAATAATAATGCAGAAGAGTGGAAACAATGGTGGCAACGATTTGAAATATACATGTTGGCGTCGGGTCTTGACAAAATGGAAGATAAAAGGAAGATAGCTTTAATGTTGCATTTGATGGGATGTAAAAGTTTAGAAATGTATAATTCATTTTGTTTGGACATGGATAAAGTGCATCTATTGGATGTTAAACAGAAATTTGACAGCTACTTTGAGCCGAGAAAAAATATAACAATGAGTAGATATACATTCTTTACAAGGAAACAGGGGACTGAAAGTATTGATGAATACCTTACAGATCTTAAAAACTTGAGTAAGAAATGTGAATTTGAAGATTTAAGAGAGTCATTGGTGAGAGACATATTCATAGCAAATATGTCTCCAACTTATTCATTTGTCAGGCAGCGTCTTCTACAAGAACCAGATCTCACACTTCAGAAAGCTGCTGAAATTGCCAAGACAGTTCCACTAGCCCAACAAAATGCTGAAGTTATAATGAATAACTCATTAAGCAAATCTGAAAATGTTTTCAATGTTAATAGTCAAAGTAAAAGTCGTGAGTGGAGTTCAATCAAACCTAATCAAAACATGTCAAGTAGTCAGTATACTTCTCAATCAGCACAGTCTTGTGGAAGATGTGGCCAGAAACATAGATTCAAGTGCCCAGCTCTGTAGCTGGGCACTTGAATCTATGTTTCTCACTCACTCCTGTGAGTGAGAAGTTATGTATTGCTTTTGGTCATTATGCTAAAATATGTTTTAAAAATAGGAATGTTAGAAATTTAGAAATCCAGAATCCAGAAAATGAAACTGATGATAACAGCTTCTTCATAGGTAATCTTGTCACCCAAAGTGATGAAAACAGTAAGTCATGGAAATTAAGTATGATTATAAATGATAAAAATGTTCAGTAGGTTTTAGATTCAGGAGCGGATGTTAACATGATGTCTTTGTCTACTTACCAGAGACTAAATCTGGGTACAAATATAAATTTACAAAATACAGATGTCAGTGTCTGATTTTGGAAATTCAAACATACCTATTGTAGGTCAATGTAATCTGCAATGCAACTTCAATAATATGATAGAAAATATTTCTTTTATTGTATCAAATATTAACTGTCCCACAGTATTAGGTCTACCAACATGTTTAAAAATAGGTGTAATAAAACGAGTATTTAATTTAAGTACAGACATCATTGATAAAATATTAAAAGATTACAAAACTGTGTTTCAGGGGCTTGGATGTCTTCCCACCGTCTGTCATCTTAAGTTAACTCCTGATGCTGTGCCGTGTATTGATCCTCCAAAAAAAGTTCCCTTTGCATTATATGAGAGGTTTCGTAGGGAGTTGGATCGCATGGAAGACATGAAGGTTATTGAAAAGGTTATAAAACCAACATCATGGGTAAATTCTGTAGTCATAACAGTAAAACAGTCAGGTGATTTAAGGGTATGCTTGGACCCTAGAAATTTGAACAAAAGTATTATGAGAGAGCATTTTCCATTAAAAAACATAGATGAGATTAGGCCAAAATTGGCTGGTGCTGCATATTTCTCACATTTGGATGCATATTCCGGATTTTGGTCACTAAAATTAGATGAAGAGAGTTCTGACTTATGTACATTGCAAACTCCATATGGTAGATATAAATATTTGAGGTTACCATTTGGTATTAATGCAGCAACTGAAATTTTCTATAGGATTATGATAGATTTATTTGGAGATCTTGAAGGAGTAATGATATTTGTCGATGATTTTTTAATATATGGGGAGACTAAAGAAATTCACAATGAAAGATTACAAAAAGTGTTACAAAGTGCCAAAGAAGTCAATTTAAAATTTAACAGGTTGAAATGTAAATTTTTAGTCACTGAAGTTTGTTTCTTAGGATACATATTTAGTAAAGAAGGTGTAAAAGTAGATGCCGAAAAAGTTAAAGCCATTCATAATATTAAATCTCCAGAGAATGTCAAAGATTTACAAAGATTCTTGGGAATGGTGACATATTTAGGTCCCTTTATAGAAAATTTGTCAGACAAAATAAGAATATTAAGAAATTTATTAAAAAATGATGTACAGTGGGTATGGGATAGTAATTGTGAAAAAAGCTTTAATGATCTTAAGAATATTATCTCCAAGTCACCTGCATTAGCTCATTATGATCAGAAAATACCACTTGTACTGTCTGTGGATGCCTCTAAGTCTGCTCTAGGTGCGGTCATCATGCAAAGAAATCCACCAATAGCATATAGTTCCAAAACATTAACGCAGTCACAGCAAAATTATGCTCAAATTGAAAAAGAGCTATTAGCCATTCAATATGGCTGTAACAAGTTTCATCAGTATGTTTATGGACAAAAAATAAGAGTGCATACTGATCATAAACCTCTGGTTAGCCTATTTGTCAAATCATTGCATGAAGTTATGTTATGTTATGTTATGTTATTGCATGATGTACCTGCAAGATTGCAGCGAATGATGTTAGCTCTACAGGCATATGATTTGAATGTTGTCTATGTGCCTGGAAAAGAAATGTACATATCAGATACATTATCAAGAGCTGCAATTAATGAATATTATATACCAGATTATGAGTAATAAACCTAATGTACTCGAGTTTGGCTATTAGTGATGACTATTGCAAAAAAATAACTGAGGCCACTAATTCTGATAACATTTTACAAATCTTAAAGGAGTACATTCTTCAAGGTTGGCCAAGTTGTAAAGAAAAAATACACCCCGGTTTGAAAGTTTATTGTAATTTTCAGAGTGAGATTCACACCTTAAATGGTTTATTGTTCAAAAAAAGTAAATTAATTGTGCCTGAATCCATGCACAAAGAAATGTTATCAAAATTACATGAGGACCATCAAGGTATCAACAAATGTTTAAACTTGGCTAGAGAAATGTTATATTGGCCTAGTATGACAGTAGACCTAAAGAATCTTATTGACCAGTGTCATATATGTGCTAAATTTAAGTCTGTTAATCAAAAGGAAACACTACAGAATTATGAAACTACTAAGTTTCCATGGCAACGTGTGGGTGTTGACATGATGTATTTTGATAATTTAACCTATCTTATTGTGACAGACTACTATTCAAAATTTATTGAAATTTCTCTGTTGAACAAAGATTCTACAGCTAAGAGTGTTATTATTCATTTGAAATCTATATTTGCTAGGCATGGGATACCATTGTCATTAGTATCAGATGGGGGTCCTCCATTTCAGTCATCCGAGTTCAAGCAATTTCTGTGGTCATGGGACATAGAACATATTGTAACTAGTCCATATCACTCTCAGTCCAATGGCCAAGCTGAGAGTTGTCAAGATTGTTAAAAATATTCTTAGAAAATGTAAGAGACTAATTCAGATCCATATATGGCTCTTTTGCACTACAGGAACACTCCTAAAGACAATTTACCATCCCCAGCTCAACTTCTAATGGCTAGAAACCTGAGAATGAATGTCCCTGTGGTTGAAAAGAACCTAAAGTTGTACCTTATCGTGATTATAAAAAGTATGTAGATTTATCTAAACAACAAATGTGTAAATATTATAATAGGGGCAAGTATGATCTGTCTACGTTAAAGCCTGGTGATTATGTATACTTTAAAAAAAATCCTGACTCAAATTGGTTGTCAGCTATTGTTAGAAAATCTTTAGGATGTAAAAGATCATATATTGTAGAAGATGAAAATGGTGTGCAATACAGGAGAAATAGAATACATTTAAGACCTAAATTTGATTATGGTAAAGTCAAAGTCAAGTCACCACCAATCAAATATACAATATAATGGACAATTGTTTCTTATTCTAAGGAGTCTTTAGGAAGAGGATGTTTAGGATATGTTATCTATGGTGTGTCTATGGTCATTATCTTTGAGATCTATATAATGGCAGTATATCCGAATTGGCTAACTAATAAATGTCTTAACTGAGTATACTTTTATTTTGCATATTTGCATTCCTTACTAGCCTGTAATGGCCTGTAACTGTCATTTGCTTCGTAAATCGTAATTCGTAAAATCTGTCCAGTGGTAATGCTAGTAACGTGGATTCATTTTATTTATTTATATTTCTTAAGGCATTGGTAACAAAACCAAATGACGTAAATCAGAGCCTAATGATGTAACTTCTGGAAAAACATTAACTGTCCCTAACACTCCTCCAGTAAAGTGATAGTAAGCTTTACTAAAGTTAAAAAGGACTTCTTGCAAGAGCGCGAAAACTTCAGCTACATATGTTTATTTAGATCTCCTCCAGTCTTTTCACTTACACATAACTTTAAAACACAAACACAAACTGACTGCTATTTTCAGTTTGAACAATATTTCAGTACTTTTGTATAAATTTATGACATATAAAAAAAAAGCCCTCCTTTTTTTCTGAAGATATCATGCAAAATGATTTTTATTTCAATACTGATGCTGAAACAAAACTTCTTTCAACAACTGACTTAACGACATCTACATAGTAGATATTTGGAACATCACTAATCGGCAGCCATTGTTTGCGACACTCGAAGTTTAGACGGCACAATTATTTTGTACTTGTTTTATGTCCTTTAGTTTCTTTAGTCATTGACTTGGTCCCAGAATGTAATACATCTCAGTGATAAAACATGTTTTTACATTAAAGTTGCCAGGTTGCAGATTATTATTAAATATTGTGCAAAATCTGAAAATTTAACGGTAAAAATAAGCTTTTCTAAATAGAATGTAATGTCAATATCAATGTGCATTTTTAAAAATAGAGTTATTAATTCAAAATAAATAATATTACCCTGATTAAGAAATTACTGCACTTGAAATATACACAAATCCAGTTTTCTTGTCCCGAGGATTCAAAAATGCAATTTTAGTTGTATTGATGTGATAAAATAATATAAAAAAATTTCAGTGCTAATGTTATAGTTTCGACGTTTCAAAGTTCTAGTTGCAAAAGAAATACAATCATACATACATTTATCACACAATACATTTTTTTTAAATGCGTTAAAAATATAAATTTTCATTAAATAGTAGTTTGCTTTCGATAAATGTTGAATTGAACAAAATTACAACGAAAAAATCTAACCTTCAACACGACTGTACACGAACAGTTTTACAAAAACGCTTTTTTTCGCAAAAATTTTTCAAAATTTCGCGCCAAAGTTTTTTGCATTTTTCTTCATGTATAAGCAAAAATGGATATTGCACAGGACATCAATCGAAAGATAATTTTATCATCTACAACTTTTCAATTCAACATTTTTAGATACAAGCTCAACTTTTTGTTTTATTAGCGAAAAACCGTTTTTTGGACTTTCGCGAATTTTTTAGGTTAGGTTCGCCATTGAAAATCCGGAAAAAAAGGCTATCTTTCTTAGAATTTATTATTCTGCACAATAATAATTTTTTTCCTGCCCTCAATTGTCTGGATATTAACATAGTAAATCCATAGATTGATTGGACAATATACTATGAAATATCTGATATGTGAGTATTTGGTAATACTATACTTATTATATTTTTTTTTGAATTGATTTATTGCTACTTAAGCAATTGAAGGAGCTTCCTCTAAATCACATTAGTGAAATGTCTGCAAAACATATTTATGGTGCATGGGGTGCATACCCTCGTGTACTTTAGGAACCTACGCATGCGCTAAACTTGGACGCCATTCTCACTTTCACTGCAACACATTGTACCGTATGTGTTGACTTAAAATAATAAATGTCCACTAAAGTAGTGAGCCTAATGTGTTCTTGACACGAAATCTATATAATAAGCTTTCAGAAATGAGGTATCGTGTGAATTTCTCTTTATGATAGTGAAGTGAAACATTAGTCAAATTGCTTAAGGTGAGCATTCTTGGTTATGTTGGCATTGCGGATTGTTGCCATCTGCCGTTTTGTTATGTAAACAAATGTAATTAGTTGTTAATTATTATTATTTCCATTTATAATTTTCATGATAAAAAATCATTATAGGTATTTCAATTGATTTCCATTATTAGATGTTTAATTATTAAATACTACATATTTAGTTTCTGTTGTAGGGTAGGTAGAACAATTAAACATTACTATAAAAAGAACATTATCAATTTTATGATAACACTAGTTTTTATATTATTTTAATATAGGGGTATTGGGCAGATCTACATAAGATAAATATTCCTGAAACCTGAAACAGGCATGAATACTATCAATTAATATTGAATTGGAAACTGATAATTTAACTACGAAATATTCGTAGGTACTTAAACAACAACTTTTTTTTTAATTTTAAAACAACATAACTCAATAATTTTTTTTTCACCTGATAGTATGTGAGATAAGTTAAATTCTGAGGACAAATCTCTCGAAAGAAATTTTCTACTTTGTTTTATTGTTTTGGGACGTTTCCTTCAACATCTCGGTTATTTTATTCATAACTTCTGACTGCTCTTCAATAGCTTTTACGTTCTTCTTCATTTTTGTGATTACCTGCACTTTTCTCCTCTCGAATTTTTTTCTTTTAGTCGTAGTATATTTGTACTGATTAATTCCGTGGATGTTTTTTATTTTATAGATTTTAATTTGTTAGGTTAGAACACTTAAACTGTATATCATGGGATGACGAGGGGCTGCCTTGAACCCAGGGTAAAGAGTGTCAATCACACGGCCCAACAACGTAAAGTCTAGGGTTTTCGTTAGTGGAGGGACCAATGGGCGCCATTTGCCCTGTCCAATTCTATACGGACGCCCCTACGGGTCCCTATCCAGAGTTTCCTACCCTGAGTTTGAAGTGCCTGGCTCGGGGCATTGTGACGTCACAGATTAGAGTCATTGCCACCCGAAACCAGATCGTTGGCTCGAAACTTACGACGGATGGATTTTACCTTATCCAAAGGACCTTCCGTCGTAAGTAGTGACCCCGTCCAAATACGTCTTGTATGTGGTGAGGGCACTATTAGTAGCACCTTCAACAGAGGACGCGATCCAGCGTTCGGGCACTGTCGAACGGCGGAACAGTCGAGGGTAATTCTCAGTTTCCTGCGACATAATGTCTAAATCGACAAGAAGTCGAATCTCCGATCTATATCAAACATGTATAAAAATATGTCTCTGACTCTAAAGATGCTATTCTCGGTGATAATAGACATTAATATCTACACTCCTCCTTCATCTCTACACACAATACGTTCCTTGGTTAAATCGAGAAATGTAATAATTGCGTTTTTTATTAACATAAAAACTATTAAATATCTATTCTCGTTTAAAAATATTACATAAGAAATTTAAAATAAATAAAAATAAAATGTTTGAGAACGTATAATAATATGTAGGTACTTACTTTCATTTTAAGATCATACCGCGTAATTGGACATATAAAAGGCTGGATTAAATGCATTAATTATTTTGCAAAGTTAAATTTTTTGAGACTAAATTTTTTACGAAAACTTCGTCTTTTAAATCAAAGCCATCGTTCCGCTAAAAGACTTGCGTCTACTTTCTGCAGCCGCAGTATCGGCTTCCTCGACAACTTCAATAACGAACGCTGCTACAAAATCGTCAGCTGACATTTTTCTCTTATATTTTATTATCATAG
Source organism: Zeuzera pyrina (assembly GCA_907165235.1). NCBI lineage: Eukaryota > Metazoa > Arthropoda > Insecta > Lepidoptera > Cossidae > Zeuzera > Zeuzera pyrina. The sequence goes on along the minus strand of OU015626.1, from coordinate 9,974,597 downwards.
ACGATAGCGAGTTACTTAAATTAATGTATGTGAGGTTAACGATGAGTACAGTACGTGTGTATAATTATTCGACTTTACATACGACATTCTGGTATCGACTGTTACTGCCCACTCGTTACATGTCGAACGCTGGCGATAGAGATATGTTTATGGGTAACACTATGCGAATACGACCAATCGTTACTAATAGACATTCGCCATTTTTTTCGACATATCTTTAATTCGATACAATTTCTATTAAGCGAGAATTGCCCCCTTGCGGTAACTCGATATCATCAACGTCTTCAACGGCATGTCCTGGGAGGCTCTAAGGGAATTACCATTGCATGCTTCCCTACCTTGAGTCGCATTCAATATGTGGATCGATAAAATGAGACGTTCCGAAGTTCGACGACTCTGACTACCCCGTTAGGGATACAGCGTGAAGATATGTATATACATATATACATATTCTTTATTAATTTGAAATAAGTACCTACCTACCTACATTGTATGTACATCATGAATAATATTTATATAATTCGTCTAGATTGATTGATATAGTAGTACATAACCATTCCTTCATTAAATAATGATAAAACTTAGCCAAAAGTTAACAACAACAACGACCAACAGCGTTTTACGTTAAAATCAATTGAAAATATGTTTCAAACAAAAGTTAGGGTCCCTTGTACTTATAAGCCCTTACAAACAATGCAAGATCAAAGTCAGACAATTCTAATAAAAAGTTCTTCGTAATCTAATATGAAGAACGAAAATATTGAGCCACAGGTCTGGGTATAAAGATTCCCCATATTTTGTTTATATTTTTTTCGTAAAACTAGTACATATATGTAAACGATTTTTTTTATTCGACAGGGTCTGATCAGTTGAAAATAAAAATTTATCGGCTCCCCTATTTTTGACACAGGTTTGCCAGGCCTTGGTCAGACTACCCTTAATATTTTATTAACGATTAAAAGTATAAATAAAATTAATTATACGTCTCGAATCCAGTGTGGTTAAGAATTGTCTAATGATTAGACTCTAATCCTTTAATATTTCCTTTTTCAGGAGTACCGGATAATCAAATGTTTAACAATTTACGTGCCTTAAAGTTTTTCATCGTAATTTTATGGTATATTATATCAGTAGATACTTACATAAGTAAGTACTGAATCTTAAAGACCAAGTCTAAGCGACCAAAAGTTTTCTGTCCTCGAAGAGTCCAATATTTTATTAATACACGTCCAAAAAATAATATCTACTTGAACACACTCGGTCCTGTAATGTCTGTCCAATTAGTTAACAATATCTTTTTGAAGTGACTTTGTATAATATACAATTGTTATCAGTCTGCTAAGAAAAAAAACATTCAGCCTTTGTCAGCCCTCTGGGAGTTCGAGATATGAATTAAAAGAGAAAACAGGATAGTCGAGTGGTGTGGATGGTGTTGCCATCAGTATGTCGGTGTGGGTGGGCAGTGGCTGTGCCGGCGGCGGCGAAGTTCGTCCGCCCGCCACCACCACTGCCAATCTCCTCTCAACTAACACCTCTATGGAGTCCGGAATCGAGGCAGGGGTGTTGCCAACTGTCACAGGATCATTGGCCTCAGCTAGAGATTCACTGGGTTCGTTGTCGAGAGCGGCGGAACCCATATATGATACCGATCATACAGACCTCGGTTCAGAACTGGACGAGGCGGAAATTAGACGGGAGTTGATGCATGATGTGAGTATTGAAATAATTCTAAAGTCGCTTTGAGGCTATCATAGACAGCAATTAATCTACATTACATTCTCTAAAGACTAGTAACAAAGTCCTAATTTTTAAGTTCATTCTATTTTTAAAAATGATTGGTACAGGGTTTTCTGGGCATCTCGAAATCAAAAAAAATTTAACCTAAGTCGATCGGTGTTCCTATTTTTCTGCTTGTCTGCCTGTCTGTTTTCTTTGTGGCATCGCGCCTCTAGAACGGATGAAGCGATCTGCCTGACATTTTTTTACTTTTAAAACCTGCAGTTTTCGAAAATGTTCTTTGTATTTATATTTTGTGGAAATCGAATCAGATTATTTTACATCAAAGTTTAATATTTAAACAATTATTTTTTGCTATTAATATAAAACAAATAAAGAATTCGATAAAAGTAATTATATTTAATTTTTTAAGCTACTGAATTAATTAGAGAAAGTAATTTAAATAGGGAATGGATAATAAATCAATAAGGTATTTACTTCTAAATAATCATTCAAACTGCTATTAGTTTAATCTATTCCTAAATATACATATTAACATACATAAATAAAAATAAAATTGAAGTGCCTGTCTGTAATTTCGAAATAAAGGCTTTTTCTTAAACTTATATGGTTATTTGCACATAACCAGAACCCAAATAAGCTTTTTTAAATTTTTGTCAGTCTGTTTGTTTGTTTGTGCAGTCTAATCTCCGAAACGGTTGAATCGATTTAGACGGAATTTTCATTATTTAATTTTAGGTAGAGGACTTTTCAGAGAGTAATCTAGTAATAGTAGTAGTAATCTAGTACTAGTAGTAAATTTATACCGGAAAAATATCAAATTTACCGCAGGTGGAACCGCGAGGCTTAGCTAGTCCTTTAATAAATTTAAATTAAACGATTACTGTTATTTTTCAGAAATGGCGGCTACTGTTTGATAGGGTAAGTATAAAATTTTAACATGACTAATATACTTTATTTTCATAATAATATTCTTAAAATAGCTTGCATATAGTCTCTTTAACACTTAGATAAGTATCTCAAATATACGAATACAAAAAGTTTTATAAGCCTGTCGCAAAGGGCTACGTGATCGCGATACGTTACGTAGAAAATATTATATGTTTTGTTTACGAATATCACGTATATACCTGTGTCTTTGCCTTGTAATTTTTTTTAAAAACTTTCAAAGAGTGTTCGAAAAAGAGAAATACTTTGTTATGTACGAAATGAATAAATATATAAAGCGTACTTACATTATGACTAAACACAATAACCAATAGAATGCGCAGGTAAGTTATTATAAGATACATTTAAAAATATGATCCACTGAAATAAAATGTTACCATTTCATTAAGAATATACTAACTTGAAAAAATATAATGAGCTGTAAAATAATTAAAACTTAAAATATTATAAAATTATATATATATATTATATACATAAATATATATTATAAATATAATATATAAATAATATATATATATATATATTATATATATATAAAATATAATTTGTATTAGCTTAATAAAACACATCATATCTAAATTGATTGCAATATAATCTCTGGTGTCATCTTAACAATGACCTTTTTCCGTGGTTTATGTGATTTTAGTTAAAAAAAATTGTTTCAACATTAATAATTTTATAGTATGCAATATAACAAAATTATGGAATCTATTAATTTTAAACTGTATATGATTAAAGTCAGAAAGAGTAATTTTATAGAGCATCAATTAATTATAAATATAATAAGTTGCAGTTTTAATTATGTACTAATTCTGTTGCTCATCTACGAAGGCTCTCTGTAATATGTAGACACTTAAGTGATATAATTCTTGTCAAAGATGATTTGAAAAGCAGGTACATATATGAATGTAATATGTCTGTACTCGTAATTAAACGCAGACAAAAAACAATTCATGGGTACCTACCTAATAACATGGCAAAATAACTGTATCCTCGAAGAGCTACCTGATTAGGGTTGTAAATGATAATAATCAGGCATATAATTCATAAAAACCACCGTTTACGATACGAAAAACAAATTCGAAGAATATTTCTTTGTTTTTGACTGATTAAAATGTACAGAAGCGGAGCATAAAAAGTTTTATAAGCTAAGATATGAGGCGGTAGCGCCTCATATCAAACGATATGTTGTCACGTACAACACATTGAGATAATACGAGCCCGGGATATGGGGGCGCTACATTTTTTGCTCCACTATTTTTGGAAACACCTGAAAATTACAATAAAATAACAGAGCCACATTTTACACATGTGTGAATTCATGAGAAGACGCGTTAACGTACTCTTTAAAGAAAGCACTATACGTGACCTTGAACAAAAAATGTATGCAGATACCTACCCCTACCTGAGTTGTATGTTTCTCACCGATCATATTTTATGACACAGTATCAGATCATCTTCGAGTGTGCTAAGGAACTATACCTTCCGAATAAAATTGGAAAGTAAAGCATTATCTAAATAAAATTTTTATCGAAATCGTTAAAGCCGTTTTCGAGAAACCAATTGCTCAATTAGTATATTACATAATCATACAATTGATTTATGACATTAAAATAAAAGTACATAACTCATTTTTTTGAATCACTTAATGGAGCGCCCATGTTTTGTTTTATTTAGCTACTTACGTGTTATATTTAGCTACGTGTAAAAATAGTATATACTATTTTTCATAACTGAAACACGTAACGAAAAAACTTTTTATTGAAATATCTAAAAACATTTTGAAAACATATTTCAGTTCTAAATAACTGCAGTAATTTCCTGAAACCACGGACAGAATTTTGGTGATGCGACGAGATTTATTAAAACAAAGACGGTCGAGTTTAACTGTATGGTGAGAACTGAAAATAATTGATGTAGAGTGAGTCCTCGCCGTATCTTCATGATTTTGGAATACTACAACTCGGTCTAGATAGGTTATTTGTAATAACGAAGAATTAAAAGGATACTATCCGTCTCGTTTCAATATATTTCGTCCTACTTATTACTAAACCAATCGTAATATTTCACAAAAACATAAGAGTTAGTCTCTGATTTCGCGAATATAATGGCGTAGTATTTTTGAGTATACTGTATGTGTACATAATGAAAATTATGAAGCTATTTTTCGCAGTTTGATGCAGAAGGCTTTGGAGAGATCCCGTGGCCTGATTTCCTGCAGACTCTACAACACCCAGATTTCATAGCACAGGTGCCACCACATAAACGAGAGGTAGGTACCTAACATATTGTATAGGTGCAAAATGTAATGTTGCTGTGTTCAAAATTCATTTTTATAAAGAATCATAAGGTGAGAGTGGCAACTTTCCTGGTTTATATAATATGTTTAACATTATTATTTTGTGTCCGTAATTTACTACCGCTTGTGCCTAAATAAAGCAAAATAAAATTATATTTCTCTGATGTCCTTAGTTATAAACATATTTTTTTAGATGAAATGAAACATTTTTCAGACAATTATATCAAATATTTTCGAATTTCGTTAATAATAAGGTTTAGTAGATTAGTAGTAAGGTAATTTTGTTTCTGGTAAATATAGTTTACAGATTTCTGAGTCTGTAAACTTTGAGTTAAATATACATACATACATTTTTACATAGGTTAAGAGGTTTATACGACTTTATTTTATTTCGAATTCCACGAAGATTCCACGCAAACAATCCTTCATATCTGCTGTCTAAATAAATTATATTTTTTTTTATTCTGTCACACAATACTGAATTAGAGATCAGTATTTTACCTACTGCGAGGTCATTATAACATTACTCACATATGTATATACAACAACACATCCATATGTATGTGTATGCAATATAATATATTTTATATAGTTACATACCTGTATAGAAGCGGATCCCGCGGCAAAATGGGGAACGTTAAGTCAGTCGAGAGGGGTGGTCAAATAAATAAATTAATTCAATTTTATTGTATTTAATATTTTTAATATTTTTTTTTAATGTAATGTAATACCACGTAATACTTTGTAAACACAAGTATCAAGGAAAATTTTCTTATTGTTATCACGTTTTAAAGCATTTTGAAATTAGTATTAGATATTGTTTATACCTAATACCTGTACCTAATTTGTTTTAGTTTATAACGGATAGATTGTCCAGACAGTCACAGACAGACAGTCAGAAAAATAATTGTCCTTGCAAGTTGTAAACATGGGGTGTTCATGCAATTAATATTTCGTCTCACTCTCACGCGTTGGCTTGCAACCTCTCTTTCTCTCTAATGGCAAAAGTTGTTATAGCTGTAGCTTTTTTACTAAGGTTTATATAGCAATTAGTATGAAGCGAAAAGCCCGGCTTTCATACTGAACTTCGTGCAGATTGAGAGATACGTTGTATCTATTCGTATCGTACCTGATACAATACGAATACGAATACAATTCAACTTCATTGTTTACACCCATAATATTTGTTTGTTTGGCTGGTGGACAAGTAATAAGTATTTCTTTAATTACCATCATAAGTTAATTTGTAATAAAAAATAATTTATTCATTGTAAAGACTTAAAATGTATACAAGTTTTAATCGATACTTAACTGCATAGAAAAAACTAATAATTGTTTCGTTATAACCTACGCCTGATTTGTGTATTAATCGACTAGTAAAATGCATTAAAGACAATAAATCAGTGTACGAAACTATTCAACTCATCGAATATGTGTTTCTCTGACTAATAATTCGTTTAAAAGACATTTTTGTTTGTTCTCCCATCAAGTTATAGGTAGGTGGTAGGTACTACTTATTATTATCGGTGCTGTATATTTTATTCAAATGCCGAAAATATTTAGAATTGAGAAAATATCTGGTTATGACGATTAAAAAACTATACTGGCGCCACAAAAGAGACATGAATTCACATGAATCCATGAATACAGTGATTTCTTTTAGTAATTTGGATAAACAGCGATTTGAGATACGTTAATATGCTAAGAACTAATAAACTATTTTCGCCTGTATATTTTTAATAGCAAAGTATTATAAAAAAATTATTGAAACAAACGCGGGGAGCGTTCTCTTTCATCTCTCATTGTCCACCGGTTGTGCCAAGGTCGTGATTAATTAGTAATCTATAATATTTTAGCCTTCTCTATACTTTTACAAAAACAATGAAGAACATGTATGTCAGGCTTGCCCTATTCTGAAGCCCTCGGCACGCCACAACTAGAGAGTCTAGACATTTAATACTTACTCAATTTTATGCTTTTAGATTCTCCTGGACAAAGCTCGCAGTGCAACAAGTGAGGCTATCACTTTTCAGGAATTCGTCAATGTGGTAAGTAAATATTAAATACTATGGGTTCTACGATATACATAGGTTCTATAGTAATTACCATATAGAAAATGAACAGTAGTATTTCGCAGTTGAAATTCCGTAGTTGCTGTTGTTGATGTCTTATAGTAATCCAATTAAACGCGTATTTTTTTTTACGCTCGCTTTTGGGTTATAAATATAACGATATATGCGTCAGTGTACCGGCGTCACCGGTGTCCTTTACCTTCATAGTGGGTTAGGTTATGTCTTACAGAGCCGCCCGCCTCCCACTATACAAGACAACTAAATTAAGATGCAACGCCGATTACGGTCGACTCGCGCGCGCCCGACTAACGTACGAGTCCCTAAAAACATTTTAACACCAATACAAGTCAACTCTGAATATCCGATATCGAGATATAAGAAACGAAACGTAAACAAAAAAGTTAATTCGAATAAAACCTCGTTCCGAAGGACCCACGTTTTTATCTGGTTCTTATTGTCGAGTCTCGAAAGACGATAAGGTGCAGCACGATTTATTAGGTGGACATTTATTTTTGTATGGTTAAAATATATTATCTTAAATGCGTATTAACACTGAGCACCATCGTTTATTATTTATTTACTTTATTTTGAGCGGATCGTATGGGTTTGTTATGTTAATAAATTGAAGGGGTCATTTTCAACCATAATCAAATTGAAACGTCCGTCGGTAGCAAGATAAAAAAGATACAATCATTTTTGATAATTTAGATAAGAGTAAGTATTTAATTATGATTTAATATAGAATTCATCACAAAAGATATTTAAGTGCTATAAACGTTTGCACTGCATATAAATGCAATAAATTGAAAATAAAAAATTACGAAATTTATGAGCTGTTTAAAATAATTAGGCAATATAATGAACCCTCATATATCACTGAAATGTACGAACGTGCCAAATTAAATCAAACCCTTAATTAATTATCTCGAAAGGATAAATTTTTAAAATATTATTAAGCGTATAAGAATCTCAAGAAGCACTCTGTGCTGTCCTAATCTAAATTATGAAGGTCCTCCCTGCCTTTACTAATTAAGTTACTGCGGATCGACTTACTTTTAATTTTTTTTTACGAAGTTGTTTATTATGAACCATATATAGAAAATTTTCGACGATTATAATTTTAAAAACATTTTTAAAATTATAGAAGCAATACGTAGTGTGACAGAGTTGCACGACAGTGTTATTGTAAAAATGAAGAAAAATATGCTTAGATGGTTCGGGCACATAGAAAGAATGAGTGATGAAAGACTCACGAAGAAAATCTATAGAGCGAAAGCGAGAGGTAAAAGAAGCCAAGGAAGACCAAGGCTGACTTATGAAGATCAAATAGCTAGATTGTTAGCCGACGGAAATGTCAAAAGCACTCGCATACCTAGGAGAAAATGTGCGAGGAAAATCATGAGATTTCCTCAAATCTACTATACTAAAGCGAAAGAAGTATGTAAAGACCGCGACGCTTGGCACTCCGTCCTCTCTGACTACCCCGTTACCGTTAGGGATACAGCGAAAATATGTATGTATGTAAAAACATTTTTTTCAACACTGCTGAAAATATGGAATGGATGAAAATTATAAAGAACATAGTTACATTTTATAAAATAAGTCCATACTAACAGTAAAATTTTGATTTATTGTAATCTAGATTAGTAATATCTAAATTACGTTATTTTGTGCTTCTGTATCGCAAATATTTATGGCTTATTTGTTTCGAAATGACTACTTCGTGTATAAATAAAGTTGTGGTTAAAACTAACATTTGAAGAGGTACAACGACTGTGGAAACTTGTGGCCTCCTTCGATATTCATTTCCTACATAAAAAATGGTTTGCGTACATTTGTATGAACACCCGTAAATCAAAATTAAATTCGATGTATAAGAGACAACGAGGGACAGTGTAGGTTCGTGGGCGTCCGTGATGCAGCATTCTTATGCTAATCCGGCGAACCACATTCAAACGGGGTGGGCCAAATTGTTATTTATATTGTCACCTCACGCCTTTTTGTTCCTACTTAAATTCAGGCCTAAAGTACTGGCTGACTTCATTACAACGTCACCGCTAATGTTAAACAAGGTGACACCATCGCCTATATGTATATATTTGACACTTCATGGTGTACTGGTACGAAAGCACTGATTAGTGCCTATTATAGTAACAGAGAACAGAAAATCAATGGAGTTGTGTGATGGTAACATGATTTGAATATGAATTAGGTTATATGGTCAAGATATTTATCTCATAAAGTAAATTTCTGAGCTATTATTAATTTTATACACAAATAAAGATTCGGAGGCGTAGCTTCATACATTCGTATTCGTCATTATACGCTTGGTGTACGACTGCTTCCTGTTTACATAGAATACATACACATGTAAGTGTGTATGCAGCGAGTATGCGTACACCAAGCGTATGTAGTGACGATTACGCGTCTGTGAAGCTACTGTATGTTTGCAATACGCTTGGTGAATAAACTGTAGCACGCTAGGCTGCACAAGCTACACGACGTATTTCGAAGCTACTCCTCCGTGGACAGTAGGTCTTAGTTTGCTTCATTTTTGAAAATAAGCTTTATTTGCTTAACACATCAAGTATACCTATTGCTTAGTAAGGGATCTCTTGAAAATATATTAATTTATATTTTAATATACTTTCATACTCACATATGTGTCATGTATGTAACATAGATGTATTATATACATTTGTAATATGTAAATCACGCCATTACCTACTTGAGTGAGTAGAATGTTAGCGCAAGAAAGCCACATCGTAACGCCCCATAAATTCACATACATCCATTGACACGCATCCGTCCGTTTGTCATACATTTTTCTTAGAAACTGTAACGTACAAACTTGTTCGGCATAATGATACATTTTGTTAGCTCGTAAAATGTGTGGCGCTAGTTAAGATTTTAAAATAACCATAGGAGAATTAAGGACTAGGAAAATAGATACTCGACGTGTAATTATCATTTACTAGAAGTCACCCTGTGGTCGAAATTCGACCGTAAATATACTTATATTATAAACTTTTTTGGCGACAATCTCTACTCTGTGCGACTGTTTGATCAAAGGAGGTTACTTATACGTGATCAGTTGATCACAAACTATTATAAGTTTGAAATGAACAGTCTTTTTGACATTGAGAGTATGAACGTAACCAATGAGCGATTTATTTAATTTAATGTGTTTCTAATGCATATTATATAAAGATATTAGCTTTCTCCTGTTCTTATACATATAAAATTTAAGTGTACCAAATTTCACACTCCTCCGTCTGCACAATTTTCTTAAAAAGGGAACTAAAGTTTTCGCTTCTACGAGTTAATCTACGAGTGATATAATAAAAATATATATAAATATATATATACTACTGTACTATCTACAATTTTTTCTTTTAGCCTATTTGGCATTGTTTTTGTTTTATCTGTGTTCATTGTCAATCCTGCTTTCCTGCTTTCTTCAGCCAGTTGTTTGTTGTAGCATGGTTTTTAATGATCTTAGGTTTTCTGATTTCTGACGAAAAAAAGAAATTTTTATCTGACAAAATATGTCATCAGCAAATCGTAGATGGTTTAAACTAACTCCATTTATATTTAGCTCACAGTGATCCCAGTTTATGTTCTGAAATATATGATTCAAAGCTCCTGCAAACAATTTAGTAGATAGTGAGTCTCCCTGTCTCACTCCTTTGCTAATTTTGAATGTTTCTGCTTTTTTCCTAACTGAACTCTTGCTCTGCTATCCATATAATTTTTTATAATATTTCGAATGTATTTCTTTTCTATCCCTTGATTCGGTAGAGCTTCCAATAATACTTTATGACTTATAGAGTCGAATGCTTTGTTGTTGTAGTAAGTTTTCCCATATTCGTGCTTTTTTCTATAACTTGACGTACTACGTGAATATGGTCAATAGTGGAGAAGTTTCTACGGAATCCTGTTTGTTTGATTGATTTGATTTTGATCTATCTTTGATGTTATACGTACCAACAAGATCTTTGAAAAAAATTTTTACAAGTTGTTCTTAGTCTAATAGGTCTATAGTTGTTAATTTCAATTTAATCACCCTTTTTACGTATTAATGTTATTGTTGACTTTATCCATTGTATTGGAATGTCTTCTTTGTAAATTATTTCATTAAACAAGCTTGTAAGCTGTGGGAGTATTGTCTCTATTATTCCTTTTAATATTTAATAATTCGTTTCTAATACTGTCTTTACCGGGAGATTTGTAATTTTTCTGTAATATTTTTTTATTTCACTGCCCATAATAGATGGTATATTATCGTCGTCATCATAGTCATCTAATTTTAAGTTTTCTTTTATGCTATCCTCATTCTCCTTATATAAATTTTTAATCTCCAAATAAGAAAAAGAAAAATCTTATATTTATAGCAACTCAAAACACACGTACTCTTAGAACAGATGAAAAATTAATGGAATTAGAAAACGCAATAAAAATTATTAAGTAGGATGTAATAGGGTTAAGTGCGGTTAGAAGAATCGGTGAAGAAATTGAAGAACACAACGAATATGTGTTTTATTATAAAAAAGAAAAGCAGAGATTGTATGGAATTGTTTTTTTGGCCAATAGAAATATTAAATAGTATGTAGAGGAATTTATTGAGATAAATGAAAGAATCCTTGTTTTACATTTAAAAATACCGGGTTACAAACATATGTGGTCAATAGTTCAAGTATATGCCCTTGTAGAACAAAAAGACAAGACAAGAAGAAAAAAAAGACGATTTTTATAATCTCCTTACTGAAATCATGCAAAGACTACGTTATGTTCACTTCACTCTGTAACCCTAACGGGGACTCAGTAACGGACTCGGAGAGGACGGAGCGCCAAGCGTCACGGTTCACACACACACATTTTCGCTTAGGTATGCGAGCGCTTTTGACATTTCCGTCGGTTAACACTGAATATTTTTTCTTCATAAGTCAGCCGTGGTCTTCCTTGGCTTCTTTGACCACTCGCTTTTGCTCTGTAGATTTTCTTAAAATATTTACTATCCATATATACTTAAAAATTCAACTTCTATGATATGTTTGTGTTCGCAAAACTCAAAAAGTAATCGGTCGATCGGTCGATTGATTTGAAACTTTGAAACAACATTGCATTCGAATACACACGTGTTTTATACTATATTAATAATATCTATATAAATAGAAATGTAAATGTTCATTTGTTCAACGCGCACCACAGCAACGCGTGGCCGGGATCAAAATTAAATAAGCATAACTATAAGGCCACAGTATAATAATATGCACAAATCAATCTTAAAATTTAGTTTTAATAAACTTAATTTTATCAATATTGTTGACGACTGTAACAGACCAAACCAACAGACAAAATGGGAGTTGAGTTGGAGACTATCACTTGACGTTGTGTTGTCGCCGCCCAATCAAAAAACCTAAGGAGAAAGGAGTGTTTGAAACACATTTGGAACGACTGGCCCGTTGGCGCAGTGGCATATGCATCTGCTTTCCAAGCTTAGGGTCCCGGGTTCGATCCCCGGTCAGGTCAATTTAGGAATCGAACTTTTCTAAATTGGCTTGGATTCTGGGTGTTGCTGGGAACTCCCCCAGAGTTCGTTGTCGGTACCCATGGTACAAGCTTACTGCTTAGTTTGGGGTCACACAATCTGTGTAATTGTCTAGAGTATTATTATTATTATTATTATTATTTGAAATGGATGACTGATGTGTACATACATACATTATCAAAGGACTTCATAAACATACTGATTCATTGTGAAAGAGAATAATGCCTACTATCATTGCACGAATGTGGTTTTTCTCCATAAAAACCTTGTCATCTTTTGTTATGAAAATGTGCTTTTACATTGGTCGAAAAGTAAATGATTGATGTTTAGGTCGTGACTGGAACAGAAGCTTTTAGGAAAATCGCATTCGCTCGAAAAAGCAATTTCCTAACAGGAAATTAATTCGCTCCATTATGTTGATTTAGCCATGAAATGCTTATAAAGATTAACTGTTGATCATCCTCGCGACATTACGCTTCTAATTTTGTCTCTAGTTTGTTTACTTACTATTATAACTACATTATGTTATGTATGTTGACCTTCAAATAGCAGCAGCTCAGTCATTACCTGTCTCGTGGCACAAAAAACTTTTGACCGTCGCCGCAGACCCTTAATCAATTTATGGGGCGCTAACTGGAACACGGAAAATGTATTAAAGCTCGCTGTGGGAACGAGCCACATGCCAAATACAATACTAATATTAATGTGTCATTTCGAAAACCATTTATTTTTAACCCTTGACTTATACCTAACTTACTCGTAAATATTTCATTTGATACTATACAATGTAATATAAGTACGTACTGTTTACAAATATGTAGGTAGGTATTTAGTCTGACATTTATTATCCTACATGGATATACCGATTTTTTACCGGATTCTCTAATATATACTTATATACAAATCAATGTTTGTTTGTTTATTTATTTGTTCGTCTTTTATAGGCTGCCATGCCGCAAGCTTATTACGTAACTTGCAGACAGCATGCGACAGCCAAAATCGCGCGATATCTGCTGTCAAAACAAGAATTTGTGTAATGTATTTTGTATAGTGGCGCTAAATCTACCGCGAAAAGTGCATTTTACGGTCATAGAATAATATGCAATCGTCATTCATGATACTAATTTTATATTACAATTAATCACCGGTCGCGTAGTGATCGCGTGGCTGTCGCTGTCTGCAAATTTTTAGGTAATAACCCCGCCGATCGTCTGATTGCGATGAAATTTGGTATGGAGATAGTTTAAACTCAGAGGAAGTACATAGGCTATTTTAAAAATAAAAAACGCGGACGAAGTCGCGGGTATTAACTAGTACACAATATAATAAGGTTGTAATACTACACAAATATGTAAGTACGTAAAATGTGAAAATATGTAACATAATATACAATAGCAACGATTTTTATACTAAAATTAAAAGTGTAGTATTAACTTTCAATGTACTTATTTATTAATGTTTACATTCTCCAAATGTTCAGAAGTAAATATGACATTCTGTGTGGTTGTAAGATATCCACTGAAGTTACTGGACAATACTCGAATTTTGATTTAATATTAGCAGATACCGACTCAGGCAACGAAAGTTTCACACGTGGCGTTAATGAAACTGTTACTTTGATTGACGATTTGTAAATAGGGTTGCCACCAATGCTTGATAATCAAGTGTTGTACGATATTCCGGAGAAACATATTTTAAACGTGAAGTAAAGTATGTGAATATAACTTTTCAAGGTTTCAATTTACTGTTTACTAAAATAAACATAAGGTAGGTACGTATCATATCGATAAATGATAAAGAGCGCTGTTTTAATTTTTTATCGCTAGCTAAAATGTTAGTGTCAAAGGTACATACAATGTACATACATATTATTGCCTATGTCTTCATTACAGCTTCACGACGCATTATAAATTCACATTGGGAACAAAAACAATCACTTAATAAAACACACCTCAATCAAAATTAATTGTTTTACGCATTAATCTCTTTATCTTCGTTCACCTCCAAAACAACGTGTCCGTTCTCTAAGGTAATGGAAGCAATCATTTCAGATAAGATCCCTCTAATGTGAGAAAAGGTAGACGTTCGGGTCGGATCGTTAATTTAATTTGAAATAATAAAAGTTATATCCATCATTTATCACTTTCGACAAATTTATTTTTAAATGCCCACTTCGAAGTCCTTCTTATCTGTGACTGGCCAGTGGGTCAGGGGCAAAAAGACAAAAAGAACTGTTATAAATAGGCGTAGGCGTGCCGCTGTCGTGTCGGCAAGGTGTCAAACCTTCATTTATTGGGAAAGGAATGGGAACTGTGCCATTCCTTAGGGATTAAACATAAACGTATGTACTAGAACATAGGCTTGAATCCCGTGAGGCTTATTAATTGGAAGTTATTAGACTCATGCATACATATGAGTGCATTATTATGTATAGGTATAACTTCAAACAGTATCCTATTTGTGATAGACAGAGCATCAGAAGCAACAAAACTACAATTTGAAACCATTTCAGCAATAAATATTTGAACTTATTACAGAGATCAAAGTCTACTGGTGCTACTGATGCTACTAGCCTAGTAAAATCGAAACGGTACTGAATTATGTCACAAATTCAGATTAAATTCGTTAGCAGGTCCTGTCAGGGGGCGCATTCCATCGTCGAGTACGTTTTCGTGTTCGGTCGCTCAGTCCGTCCGTAACTCACACGATATCTGTACCATCTAAATTGAGATTTTATTGACGATTACTGTTACTAGAGTCGATATCGTTGCGATCTTGGCGCCGGACCTCGCCGCGTCGCTTTGATCCAACCCCTTGATGAAATACTCTTTGTTTAACGAAAATAAAATATTTTAAAACTTAATGAATATACTTACTTTTATTAAAAGTAGATATGCATTTTTGTACATACGTACGTAAATTTTAATTTTATAATTCTTACCAAATTTATACCAATGACAAATGATTCCTTTCAAAATAAATATAATTATATTGCAGATTAAGAAGTCAAAGTTCCTTCCTACATTAGTAGTAGTTAGTAGTATTACTAGTTCTGATAAAATATTAATTTCTGTTTAAAATTATTTATAATATGATACACATTTTCTATTAAAAAAATATATATGTATATATGTACCTATATTGTAACAGAAGGAGACATTAGCATTACCATATTTAAAATAGATATCAATATATTTTTTATTAACTTTATTGACATAGATCAGTACATACATATCTTAACATTAGTATTTACAAACTTAAAACTAAGTATTAATTTAAATAATAGACTTTCTCAAGGTTACCGTTCAAAAAATCTGTCACTGCTTAGGGTGCCCAGCAGACTGGCAGCATTACCTTTTTGAATAGCTAATTGATTCGTTGGCGGAAGAAGCTGCTAGCCCGGCGGTCACCTGAAGCCTCGACCAACCGCTTATACATATCAGAAACTACTCGATAGGCGTGGGTGTCCCAAGGCCCAAAAGTGCAAAGGACGCAAATATGAAACTGCCAGAGAGAGTCGCATACTTACGCCGCTTCAAGTTCTCGGCAATAAATATATTCTTATATACCGATACCAATTGTATTCTAAGGAAATAATTGCTATACAGTAAGGTAGGTACTTCGTTTAGATAAAATTTTTAAATATCATGAAGTCCGTACCGAAGTAATCTTTAAGAAATAATTTTTTACTTAGGTACAACTATACAAACACTGCTGTGATTACTTCATATTGACCAATCGTCTTAAAGTGAAGCTTAGAAACAAAGCATTTTCTAGTGATATTTACTAGAACGGGGGGTGGGTAATAGCAGACAATCGTGACAAACTATTGGTTTATGTAGACGGATGTTTGCGTATTTCGCCAGGGGTGGAATGATGAAATCATATGCATAGCAAATATCAAGTCCCGTTCTGAATACTCGAAGCTCCTTCGAAGATAACAAATACGAACATAATATACAAGACTTCACGCCACCTCTTACTGGGGTTGGATCGAGCGTCAAGACAACAAATATTTGACATGTGTATTTCAATATTTATTACATATTCTCTAATAATAAATCTCACATGTGCATTTTAATAAGCTTCACATTATATCTATTATTATATTTGAAATTTTACTTTACAATTAATTTTACGTATTTTTTGTTATAATATTTGACTAATTGCTTGTTTATTGCTGCATCAATAATTTATCTTTTATTTCATTGTTAAATTGTAATTGTACCAATAGTCATTGATGTATTTTGTGCTGATTGTTATGACGTGTAAAAATGTGTGTATGCACTCATTTACATAATATATCAAATATGAAAAAAAGACTCCGTGTTTCAGACACATTTGGCAATAAGTATAGCGGACGATATAGTGACAGGTTTTTTGTTCATCACCTACATATACATTTTTTTTGTTTTTAAAAAAGGGGCTAGCAAACGAGCAAGCAAGTCTCCTGGTGGAAAGTGATCACCGCCGCCCATGGACACCTGCAGCATCCGGGGAATCACGGGTGTATTACCGGCCTTTAGGGAAAGAGGGAAAGGAGGGAAAAGAGGGGGAGGGGGGATATGAGCCATCGGCACTCACTCACCGAACGAAAGACAACAGCAGTAGATGCTGTTATTTCACGTCGATTTTCTGTGAGAGGGTGGTATTTTACCAGGTTAGTCGGCCCAATTCGTGCTGCAACCTGATTTATAGCATGGCTCTACCTCACTAATGCTTCACACCACCATACATATATAATAGATCCTATCCCTTGCTGTCTTTTACGACATGCGCGGAAAGGCATGCAGCTGATACCTTCATATTTTACCTTCAAATCCTTACCCTCCAAGACCGACATTTAAAGTAACAAAAACCGGGCAAGTGCGTGTCGGACCACGCACAGTGAAGTGTTCCGTACTTAAATTTAACTTAAATAAAAAAGTCATGTCGAAACCTCTATATAATTTTTGAAAATAAATTTTAATGAATCTATAGATATCCCATCCCACACGCTTATGTCTGCTGGAGTTTTTGTTTTCATCTGTCAATTACATGTAAGGAGTGCTACCATCAATGAGGGCTACCCCTAATTTTACTTTTTTTTCCAAATTTCACTACACCATTGTATAGCGGTTCACATATTACAATTTTTTAGACTCTTATGGTTTATATCAGAATACCAAGTAATACTTGCTCAAGTATATAGTGCAATTAGTCTCAGAGTGGAATGGCTGGGACATACGGACGGACAGATAGACTGGACAGAATAAGGTTTCCATTTTTTGCCTATTCGGCTACGGAACCCTAAAGATGAATAAGAAATATTCATTGACAATGATCAGGACATTAACTGTAAATATAGCCTATTGTTTGAAATAACAATGAAAAGTATTTCAGAAGAGCAGACAACATTGGTTGAATTTTAAGCTTTTTACTACGCAATACGCGACCGATAGCCGTCTCCGAGATGTGCTATCAGCATTATCATACAAAGGCGAGGTCACCGAGTACGAGATATGGTAACAACATACATATACGTTATACGTACATATTTTATTAGGATAGCTTCCTTGCATACTGACATTTATTATTTCAAAATTGTATACCCGACTTTTACTTTCAGATAGAATAGTTGATTATACTATTCAAGAAAATGCATCCACAAACCAAATCAAGTAAAATATCCACGAAGAGAAAGGCATCTTTCTAAATAATTTCAAGTGTTGTAGATGTGCATGTACATAGACATACTAGCACGTAAATTAGGTTCACTCTCAATCATAATAAAGATGTATTATTTCCATTCTATATCTAACAAATAGAAACAAACAAAACAAATAGAGATTTGTCTGGTATTGCAATTTTCGGCTCATTCTTCTATATTTATAATTTTTATGAGTCCATATATGCATAAAACTGCAAAAGATTTTAATACTGTCAACGGTCAAAAAATCTGTGAAACTTTTATTTCTGGCTAGAAAGTTAAGACAACCCCTGAGTGATGTAACCGGGAGGTACAAATGATAGGTAGTGGCTGAGAGGTCGCCGTGGCGAATCGACTGCGGCGGGGGTGGATACTTCATGTAATCGCCACTCTTTTTTTCTAAGACCACACCGAAGTGAATTTACAGTGATTTCACGCACGGCGAGTTCACACGCACCTGCCCTGTAGATTAGTTTGTTTACAACGAAAACATTGAACGGGTTATATTGACTATGAAAATAGTCGTACTTTTACTTTCACATTGCAATTCAACAATAATATTTTTGCCATCTATATATATCACACATAAGAATATCTTAATAAATATGGGTAACTATTTATTTATCTAAATAATAATACATGTAGTAAGAACATGAGTATTGAAGTCTTCATTAACCTTCAACGCAAAAAGAGAGGTGTTATAAGTTTGAAGCCTTGTAGATCTGTATGTCTGTCTATGCTCTATGGCATCGTAGCTTACAAAGATATGGACCGATTTCAATACAGTTTTTTCTTTGAATGTAAATGTTCTTAGCTGTGTTTGATGGAAATCGGTCCAACGTTGCTCAGGTTATAACGCTCTGTCTAAATCGTAATTGCGATGGGATATTAAACAATATTGCTGCTAAAAACATTGAGTTTGATATCTGTTGGTAAGCGATGTTTCGATGCTGACAAGCAGAAGATATTATTAAAAATAGGTACAAGTTTTACTTTCTCTAACTTCAAAAACTATTGAATTTAATTCAAATTTACCCTTAATTCGGTTAAATTCATTTACCCTTAAAAAATAATAAACAAATATATATAATAATATAATAGGTATGTAATAATATATTTCATTAATCATTATTATCCACACACTGGAAGATTTTAACAAATGCATTTCGAGAAACGTTATAAAAACAAGAGAAAAGAACAGTAGGACTATAAGGTTTAAATACTTAATTAGGTATAATAAAATTTGCCATATACATATGTAACTATCTTAAAATGTAAACTACCATATAAAGCGATAAGGCTATTGTACTTGGCACTGGCAGACTCAATAATCAACTACGGGATAAGTAGTTACGGTAGATCATACAAAACTAACTTAGATAACATTTACAATTTACAAATCCGAATTTTGAAAAATATAGTTCATAAAAATATAAGAAACAAATTCTCAAATGACTATTCCGAACTATTTACTTATTGTAAAGTACTGCTAGTGCAAAGTAAAATAAAATTGGCAATCCTAAAAGACATATCAAATGAGATAAACAACTTAGTTGAACTAACCCGTAATAAAAGACTAAGGCAAAATTTAACACAAAAAAAAATCTATTTACCACGAAAAAATAATGTATATGGAATGAGAATGGATGGATACATATTACCAAAAATGCTAAATTCCCTCCCTCTAAATATATTGCAAATTTATTTATTCAAGACCCACAAACATAAATTAAATCCTAAAATTAAAAGTCGCTTTTTACAGAACAAAGATACAAACTACATTTTTTGAAATATGTCGCCTTTTTTCCAAGTACTCATATATTACGAACAACCTAAATTAAACATATGCGAACTCCCTTTCTCCATATAAACCCTCGAGGTTTCAGGTAGATAGGAGAAAATTGTGATGACATTCTGTACTGTAACTGCTTTGTTCAATAAAAAAAAAATTATTTATCACTTTTTAAGAGTAACAGCTTATAATTTTTTGTGCCAGAAGTTTTTTAAATATTTCATTTATACATACTCTTTATACGTTTTTAAACTGTTATATTTTTAATTATATAAATTGTGTGACCCCAAACTAAGCCCTAGACATGTATTATGGGTATCACACCACGAACTGGGGGGAGCTCCCAGTAATGACAAGAGTCCTAGCCAATTTATAAAAATTCGTTTCTTGATTTAACCTGACCATAAATCGAACCCGAGACCATTGTTTGGAAGGCGCATGTTTTCAGGCCGAAGCATAAATTCATGCTGTTTCCTATTGGAGTGGACAGAACATCAAAGTACAATTACGTCTCTCCTTGACGCTATTCCTAATAACAAATGGGCCTAAAATAGCGACATATTGATCACCGCCTTTCTTTTTTTCTTTCTTTCAATTCTCAACAATTCCTTACAATAATGAGTCACTGGCTTGTATATTTTCCTTTCCTTCCGTTCCGTAGTCAACAAGGAACCCTTTCAGTTTCGCCATGTCCGTCTATCTGTGTTTAAACTGACAGACTCTTGGTACTAAAAAGCTGCAATTTGTCATAGTTATACATATTAATAACGCCGAGAAAGTTATGACATAAAATCTTGAAAAAAACTTTTTTCAGGTACGCGAAAGGGGCATCCCCGCTTTACCATACAGGTAAAACGGGGATGCCCCTTTCGCATACGCATGTTGTGACGAGCAATTACGGAACCCACCACTAAGTGTGGCCCGCCACGCAAATGGCCGGTTTTTTTGTATTGTTTTCATTGCGATAATGTATTTATTTAATATTCATTTAAGAACTCATGTCATTAACCTTGACATCAATATGGTAATCTAATTTGTATTCATATTATGTATGATATCACAGTACATAAATGGAAGCTGTATTTACAATTTAGTCAATGTGTCCTACGTTTAGGATAATCTCAGGGTCTGGTTATAAAACATTAAATTAGTTTATCTAACAAACAGCGTAATAGATATAAGCGCAGTTTGGAACAAATGACCTGGACAGTACGTTAGGTACATAATTACCAGCAAAGCATTTCCATACTTGTTTTTTTTTACGTTGCTACCTATTATATTATTAATTGGAACTATCTACATATTCGGGCACATAGAAAAAATGAATGATGAAAGACTGACGAAGATAATCTACAGAGCGAAAGCGAGTGGTAAAAGAAGCCAAGGAAGACCAAGGCTGACTTATGTAGATCGAATAGCCAGACTGTTAGCCGACGGAAATGTCAAAATCACTCGCATACCTAGGCGAAAATGTGTGAGAAGAATGATCAGATTTGAGGAAGCGAAAGATGTAAGGACCGCGAGTGATGAAAGACTGACGAAGAAAATCTACAGAGCGCAAGCGAGTGGTAAAAGAAGCCAAGGAAGACCAAGGCTGACTTATTAAGATCAAATAGCCAGTGTGATAGCCGACGGAAATGTCAAAAGCACTCGCAAACCTAGGCGAAAATGTGTGAGGAGAATATGAAATTTGAGGAAGCGAAAGATGTATGTAAGGACCGCCATGCTTGGCGCTCCGTCCTCTCTGACTACCCCGTTGGGGATACAGCGTGAACTATGTGTGTATGTTCGTATGTGTCTACATATTTTATAACAGTGAAACTAGTTAGAAATGAAATCATCATAAAGACGATGTACTCTACCTAATTACTGTCACTAATGCCACCGTAGGTACACAATAACGGTAGGATGTTTTCATAAAAAACTAGCGTACGCGGCTTGTATTTATGCGTGCATTGCGCGCGTGCCGTGGCACGCACACAACGGCAATATTTAAGGTGATTATGGGTGGTTATTGTAGAGCCAGTCGGTGTCGCACGCGACGCAAACACGCTACCGCTTCCCTTTGCCATGGATTCGTTCTTCACATTGTCACAAATACAAAAATGTCTAAATTACATAAACGAACCTAATGTAATGTAATGTTTGGATTAATGTCTAAACTACATAAACGAACCTATTGTAATGTTTGGATGCTTTTAAATAATTTTAGTAATTCGAATCCAGAGTTATCTTTCTTCAACATTAAATTAAATTTAATGTTGTTAAATGTTGTTTAATGTTATTAAATTTAATGAAAACGTAAATATTAAATTTAACAAACAAGAAAAACATGTATACCTTTACATTGTTTTTTTTTGTTATTATATATGCAGTAACCTAATTAATGAAAGAATTTTTTTAAGATTTTGTTACCTATACAAGGTTATTATGATAGGATGGGTAAACGCGAAATGGAAAAACTAATGTTTTACAATTTCGCCAAAAGTCAATAGTTCTAGTGTAACACCTCAAAGCTTAAAAAAAAATGTGAGGCAACCCTAATATAAGCGTTTTTATGTCGCTAACAAACATTTGGAATATGGGGCATAATGATAGAGTTGTGCATTATTTTCTATTAAATTAATGTTTTTTTTGTATGGAAAATAAAATAAACGTATCCCATATTTATTACATCTGCAATATAACGAACAACAACAACAACAATATATTGAAACGCTAGCGGATTCATACCCCCTTTCGCAATAACTTTGGCTACTTATTAGATATGTTTTCTAAATAAAGTGATAGCTTTACGGTAAATTTTGTTTTGCGGTGAATAAGAATTGACAGTACGAAACGCTAAGCAAATACGACTTGCATTTAGCTAGTTTTAAATATTCTTAAATCTCGTAATCACGTTTTCCATTACGACTAAAAACATATATACATCGATATACTACATATTAGACTTATAAATACATCTTAGCATGAAACACGAATTATCTGTACAAGAAATATATAGAAATATATAATTGCTTATAATATGTAAAAGGAATGTTACAGATGAATAAAATCTACTTTGCAGTTCAATATCCATCGCGATTGCTTTAGTACCTGTCTAAACGACTATTATGTGCTTGAGACTTTAAATATATTGTAGGTAACATTCGTGAACCTCGACAATTATGATCTATGTCATATATTGTACATACATGCATGTTTAAATAAATTACACACAGTAAATTACAGTTTCTTTGTGTTTTTTAATAGGAGAGCCTGAGAAATCCCAATAGACTCCTAAGTGACTTCAAAAAGAGGACCACTTGTTTCAAACATTTTTGCTTCATGTAAGTTCACCTATTTCTCCGCCCTTTACGTACTGATCTTGATGGTTCTTATTTTTGTTTAAAGAAATATGTCTAGGACGGGATCAAGTAAAGCTAAGATCTAATGATGGAACTTACCAAAATAAACTTTCTGTTTTTTATTGATTTTATTGATTTGGCAACCGGCATCGACTTCGATAATTGTTAAATTTAATTTTATCGCATTTATGAAATAATCTTTTTCCTTAAATTTTGAATAGTAAAGAATAATTATTTCGTAGTTTTCAGTGTTTTTATTTTGAAGTCGATTCAACATTTTTCATAAAAAGTTATACTTAATAAATAGGGTAAATATGGTATCAACTTCTTTAATTATGTATAGTCTGTCTTTAATTATGTATAGTCTGTCTTTAATTATGTATAGGTATTTGTATCTCGTATTTATGAAGCTATTTTTGTACTTGAGTAAAAGATAATTATTATGTAGTTTTCAGTATTTATATTTTGATGCATATGTTAATATTTACAAACTTAAAACTACACATTATCTTAAATAATAAACTTCCTCAAAGTTGCCGCTTAGAAAGCTGTCATTGCTCAAGGTACCTAGCAGACTGGCAGCATTGCCTCTTTGAATAGCCAAACTGATTCGTTGGCGGAAGAAGCTGCCAGCCCGGCGGTCTCCCGAAGCCTCGACCAGTCTCTTACAAATATCAGAAACCAGTCGATGGGCTTCGGGGCCCCAGGGACCCAAAGTTTCGACTGCAAAGGGCGTAAATATGAAACTCTCAGAGAGAGTCGCATACTTACGCCGCTTCAAGTTCTCGGCAGTGCTGGCCGCGGCACCTGCTGACTTGGAAGTCGCCGGCACATGGGAAACAGCAAGTGTATCGACACAAGTGGCATCCCACACCAGCGATCTTCCAAGTTTCCAAGGAATGAGCGTCAAACCATCCGGTCTCCTGCCGTCGCTGCGCACAATACCTACAGGCTCTAAGACTGCAGGAACGCCAGCGGCGACAAGAGCCCGCCGAATGACGTCATTCAAGGCAGCATGTCGTGACATGCGGCCCGCACTACGTAAACAGGATAAACCGTGGTGACCTAGTACATCAACGAGATCACCACAGCGGCAACGGTGAAGAAGGTTAGTCCTGGCCCCCAGACGAAGGGATACTATGAGAGAAAGCGTGGTATTGTCGATTAAGGTTCCTAAGTTTTTTGAAGGTATTACCTTCAACCAGTGTCCTGACTCCTTCTCAGAAACAGCTAGGAGGCGAGACCGATCTTTTTCGGTACTACAAGATTCTAAAAGTTGTAAATGAACATTTTTGCATAGAGGCTCATCCCAGTGTTTTTGAGAAAAGGTCGAGGTAGGCAGGTTAGTACTCGGACAAACACTTAACCAAGCATTTCGAGCATCAGTCAAGCACGGCACCTCAACCGATCCTAAGGAAGGGCGAATAACAGATAGGAAAAGGTTTTCCGTGCTGTAGGCTGACGAAAGAAAAGCTGGCAGTGACACACTCGAGATTTTGCGTATGCCCAGGCCTCCATAACAGATGGGAAGCGAGGCCTGATTCCAGACCCTGTCATCAACAAAGGAGCAATTTAATATTTTAGATAATGTATTTTTTAGAATATTGTCTACAGATTTTAAAAGCGTTTGAAATTTAAAAAGCTGAGAACAGCGAAGAGCATATGTAAGTTTTGGAACGAAAAGGCAAAAGCGGACAATGAGGAGAGCCATGTGGGAATTAATTTTGAAAAGTTTGTCTGAAGACTGGCTAAATTTTTGTATTTGATCATTGATAAAGCAGGGTATGGAGTCATCTAAAACGGGAGCACCTAGGAGGTACAGCGATTCTTTTGACAAGACTTTAATACCTGGTGCCAGATTGTTAAATTTATTAATTATTTCATTTTTTGTAATAGTTGGAACAGAATCGGAAACAAAGAGTTCACATTTAGAAAAATTCAATTCTAAGCCAATATCTTTAAACCTTTGAATGAGGGTTTTAAGGTCTTCTAAAACAGTAATTGCTTTACCTCCTATTGTTCCGTCGTCAAGGTACCAAATATTAAATTTGGAATTTAAATTACAAATCACAGGATAGCCAGACTAAAAATAGCTGGTCCGAGAGGATCACCTTGTTGACAGCCAACTTCGGAATGTAATAAATTATTTTTATATATTAATTTTGAAGGACTGCTGTAAGATTGCCAGAGGTAGGGATATATGTCCGGAACATGCTGTTTTATCTGTGTCAACAAGGTGGATCTATCAACAGAATTAAATGCATTTTTTATGTCTACTTTGAGGAGTACCTCACCTCCATCGTGTGTCAAAAAAGCACGCGCCGCATGCACTGCCGCTTCACATCCTCTCTTTGAGCCAAAACCTACTTGTGTATAAATATTTTGATGCCGATATAATGTTTTTCTTAAAAAGTTATACATAACGAATAAGGTTTGGTAATTAGTATCAACTTCATTAACTGTCATATTTAATTATGTATAGGTATTTGTATCTCGTATAATTTATGAATCTATTTTTGTACTTGAGTAAAAGATAATTATTTTGTAGTTTTCAGTGTTTATATTTTGATGTCGATTTAATATTTTTCTTAAAAAGTTCAACCATTTAGCTCTGATGCGCGTGTACCTACCTGTAGAAAAAGATACATAAGTTACTATTTATAGGTATTCGAATATACCGGCTTAAAATACTTCTAACCTTCTAAGCATGTCCAATTCATAGGTATAAATAATGCGAAGATCCGTTTTAGTCTAGCTTTGTCTATACGGGAAAGCCTGTGAGATCATTATGTAGACAGCCCAATCTATGTTCACAATGACATTTACAATATGTTGTGCCGGTGAATGAACCGGTGCGAAAATGTGGAGGTGGCAATCGTAAAGATTCCAAAACGGGCCCCTTCATGATGCCATGCTCATGATGGTGACATCACCCTGGTAACAACAAACAGTGCTCTAAATAGAACCCACCATGCCATTTTGTTAAATGCGAGTGGCATTTAAAATAAAGAAATTGCTATGGAAAGAGGATAATAAAACAATTCGACGGTTACTGAGTACAAGGCGCCTGGAATGCCGCTCTCTATATTTAGCGAGCTCGTTTGCGTTGTCGAAATGAATAATATAATATGAGAGAACAGAAGTTGAGCGGCTCTTATAAATTAGCAGATAATCGGCCGACATCACCTGTCCGAGCCCACGCGCACGCGACTCGGTCGCCGCCGCCGCCACGCCATTGTTGTTATAGGAATCGATGTCTGATTTACGGCGCAATCTGGTTGCTACGATCTTAAAAGCACGTGTCTATTTATCTGTCGTTGATACACGAATAAATAAACTTTTTCTCCGGTTCCAAACTCTACTACGCTTATTCGTTTTAGATCACTGACTAATCGAAGCGCTGTGGGAAATTATTTACCAATCGAGCGATAAGGAAGGGCAATGCCAGACGCCCTCAGAACTAAATATTTACATTAGATTTACAGTGAGACTGAGAAAACGTAAACAGTACCTCTACGCTCCACATCATACGTTAGCTGTTGTGGTTTGTCGTGTATGTAACACTCCAATTGATCGATTTGATCATTTTCAATCTTCTCCAGTAGCAAGATATAGTTAATTAATCAACACCTATTTATATCCATCAAATATGAAAACAAAAAAAAATTACATCACTAACACATTTTACTTAACACTCCAGAAATAATAGCCCTAGAAAGTGTAACCTATATTATAATAGCTTGTGTTCTTCAATAAGAAACACTTACAGAGTGAATTGACTGAAAATATAGAGTAAATGACGCTTAGTACACATTTGACGTCCATAATAATAATAACAATACATGTTATTTTACAACGTGCAATTAATCTGCATTCTCAAGGAGCAGGCAATTAGACGATGCATGTGAATCGAAGTTCAACTTAAAGAAAATTGATGAGCTTATTGTAGCTGATAAAATGAAAAGTAATAAGGTATTACCGGCAGGCAGTTATTTGTCACGCTTACCCGATGACGTTCCAGGAATCTAATTGGAAACTTCCATTGACCGAAAGTGACAATTTCTCATTTTATTCTTATTGGTAGACGTCAAATACATTATTTCCGTGGAGCGCCAGAACGAATATGGGTACTATTATAACCAGTCAATAGAAGTTGTGCAATTAGACCTGCAGTTTTGAAAATATAAATATTCCTTAATAAGTATTCGTGTTTAATTGTAGGGTAGACATATTATCTATATGTGGGATTTTATAGTAAAACTTAAAACTGAAAGTCATGAGTTTCGGCTATGTATAGAAAGTAGGTAGTAATCTCTAAGAATTAATCAGCACTAGAAAGATGGTTATTGTTTTGAAATATTGTTTTTAAGTCGTATAATTTCATGGTGGATGAGCACGGACAATTAGTCACTGCGACGCGACGTGAGTGTAGTTTGTGAAGAGAGGAGATATAGATCTGGGTGAATATCACTACGTCCAATCACCTAGGGTAAGTTGGAAATCAACCTCACTGCAGGCCACTAGGATACTTCTCATGAGCATCGTTATTCTGCTGTACTAATTTTGAATTATTATACGATTTTCAATCTATTTATTTCTCCCCCAGAATTACGCAAAACCGAGTAATAAATATTTTTAAATAGTTATATATAAATAGTAAATAGTTGAAAGAAACAAAGTTCAAATTCAACATTGAAAAATCGGTAATTTTTATTAAGTATTAACAAAAAGGCTACTTTCTCTTATAATCGTGTACGTCTATGTAATAAATAAAAGAAAGTTCAGTTATATCAAACAATGAATTTAATTTTACATTTCAAACATAAACACACTATATACAAATCGAGCGGCTGGATGCGTGTTTGACTAGTACATTAGCAGCCTGCGCCTGCGCCGCCCTCGCGGCTTTCTCACGCCCACGACGAAGCGCATAAGCTTGCCTTTCTTCTTTATTGCTTACTATCTATTCTTTGTTCTACATCTACACAAAATATGAATCATTTAAAAGTATTATAATTATAAGTCATATTTTATTTTAAAAGTAAAGACAGGAAATGTATTGCTGCCATGTTAATCAAAATGTATACGTAACATGACTGGTGTGTATCTCGCATTTGTGATCGAAGATCTCGCATAACATATCATTTACATTAGTTCAAACAACAGATAATATAAAATTATTTAATATCTGTAAGTTTGATAATAAAACAGCCTGTAATAATTTTAAGCTTTTTTACTATTCGATTTTAAGTATAACACATATAAAAACGTCTAGTAAATATGTAATTATTCGCAAACTTGAATTCTTGAATTTACCTTAGAACGGAAGCTCGTCCGACGATGCTTCCACGCCACACAAGTAGTTCTCCTTAATCCTTTATTCCAGGGAAAGTGTCGGAAATAATCCCTGCAACTCAATAGCGAGGCACAACTAATGTGCTATTTACCATACATTAGTCTCGCTACAGAAACAGCTGTCATTGTTGCAATAAAAGAGAATAATGCCGTTTTAAAACGTTTGTGACTAATGTTTGAAAGTTTGAAATGGTGAGGTGTGGTCGTGTGGTTCAGTGTGAATTAATCCATTCAACGCTATCTTCATTGAAATTTAAAGTATCGTAGGTAGGTATTATATGTATACTTACCTACGATATATTAAAGAGACTCATATTAAAGAGAAAATATACTCTACCAGATAGAGAGACTACTAATATTAAAGAAAAAATGTACAGATGAAGTGTGTAATATGGCTAAATGGATGTCTAGAACAGACGAATGAAAATGCTGGCTGCTGGGGAGTATGTCTTCGAGAGATAAAAGATATATGAAGTGGATGTGGATAGGCTTGTGGTAGCTGGCAATAAAGTCAACGGTGCTCTTTCCGCACTAACAGAATGAATATATTATCTAAATCTGCTATAATGACCATCCACAATGCAGTGTTGGTACTGACTTCATTGTACGGTAGTGAACCCTGGATATACATAAAATCATGCGATCTCTCAGAAGTATGTGTGATGTCACTTACGTGGACAGAATATGCAAAGAAGAGATAAATAATATGATAGGTTTCGATAAAAGTGTTATTACAAAAATGAAGAAAGGAATGCTTACATAGATGATTCGGGCTATGGTAAGAATGAGTGAAAAACGACTAACGAAAAAAATCTATATAGCGAAAGCGAGTAGTCAAAAAGATCAAGGCTGACTTATGAAATGTAAAAATCAAGGACCTAGTGTGTCAACCATAGTGTCAACCGATACAGAGAGATGTCAAGAATACTCACATATCTAGGCTAGAGTGTGTAAGGAGAAAACCAAATACATTTAAAAGTATGTAAGGCCGTAGTGGCTCTACGTCTCTGTCCACTCGCGAAGATATGTACGTACAATGTAATATATATACCCACTATATATTGGGTCCTTACATATGAAATTAGCGTTTTGTCGTACTGACCACTTTGATCTGAAATATCTCCTCTTTGGTTAAGAATTCATAATTCAAATTTATAAATTCATTTAGCTGGTACATTTGAGTTTTGAAAATAGTCATTCATTTGTTTTTTCCTCATTATTTTTTTCTTTGGCGTCGCTTATTACCGCACAATGGAAAACATGAAATATCGGTATATTTACGAGTATAAGTTCTACCGTGGCACCAGTGCTGCAGAAACAGCTCGAAGGATTAATGATGTGTACGGCGCTGGTGTCGCAAAAGAAAGCACGGTACGTTTTTGGTTTCAACGTTTTCGTTCTGGAAATTTCGACCTTCAGAACCAACCCCGTGGACGGCCGGAGACCAAAGTGGAAAATGAAGAATTAAAGACTATTGTGGAAGCGGATCCATCACAAAGCACTTCAGATATAGCTGCAGGCTTCGGGGTAAGTGACAAACTGTATTAATCCACTTGAAGCAAATCGGGAAAGTAAAAAAACTTGAACGATGGGTACCTCATAAATTGAGTGAATCGAACTTGCAAATACTCGTCGACTGCTGTGTTACTTTGCTCAACCGACACAATAATGAAGGGATTTTAAATCGAATCATTACTTGTGATGAAAAGTGGATACTGTACGATAATCGGAAGCGCTCGTCGCAATGGCTGAACCCTGGAGACCCTGCCAAATCCTGCCCTAAACGAAAATTGACTCAGAAAAAGTTACTTGTGAGTGTTTGGTGGACTAGCGCCGGTGTCGTTCACTATAGCTTTCTAAAATCTGGCCAAACGAGGCCACTGCTGCTTCACGACAACGCAAGACCACACACTGCACAACAAACAACCACTAAGTTAGATGAGCTACAATTGGAATGTCTGCGACATCCACCGTACTCCCCGGACTTTGCTCCAACAGATTACCATTTTTTCCGGAATTTGGACATTTTCTTACAAGGAAAAAAATTCAACTCCGATGCGGCAGTCCAAACCGCCTTCAAAGAGTTTATTGATTCTCGCCCCCATGGTTTTTTTAGTAAAAGGATCAATGAACTACCTATGAGATGGCAAAAGTGCATAGATAACAACGGTGCATACTTTGATTAATTAAATATATTTTACAAAAAAAAAATTGACTTTATATTCCTCCCGTACATAACGCCAATTTCATATGTAAGGACCCAATATAATAATTAGTATATTACTTGTGCCTAAGTACTTACGATATGACATTGTTTCTAACAGATGATGACATTAGAAGATGATAAAGGTATTCAGACACATCTTTAGGTAATCTGCTCCTTATAGGGTTATCACTTGTCAGGTACATGACGAATCTTTGATCAGTTCCGCTAATGGATATAAAATTATTTAGGATATTCGATAGTTTCGCATACAGTTCATGTCAAAAATATCTTTGAGCAAGCATTAATAGCAGAAAGTCAAAGTGAATTATTTTAAATAGTATTTAAAATATTATATCTAATTCGATTAAGGTTTTGGATATTTTTTTTTAATTATTAATTACGGTTCCGGAACTACGTAATATCTATTGCTTCTATATTTTACACGTAGCAGGTAGTCACCATGCAAAGTACACATTTTCAATTTAACGACATAAAAATGATTGTTATCTATAAAAACAAAAAGAAAGATTTTCTCCAACGCAGTAAACAGAGTGGATGGATCGAATGTAGTCATTCTTATAGACCTGCTTTGGTTCTTCGACTTACAATGATCTCTTTACACACGCGTGCCAAAATATTCGTTCTGACATTCGGGTCACCGACTATCTCGGTTACTCCTACGACGATATGATAATCATAATAGTTATATTTCAAATAAATCCAAAAGTCACGTTTTTTTTCTTAATTACACCTATCTGTGATAACGTGACATCACGTCTCCACGTTGTCTGCGTGTATGTGGGATGTGGGTAGACAATAGGTTATAAGGTGTGTGGGCGCAGAAACCAAAACGCGAGCCTACGCGGTCACCCGCGCTGTCTGACCCCATAGAGTTGCGATTTTATTCAGAGTTCATTTATTTTAAGAACGCTTTTACACTGTATGTAAATATGCCATACAAAAAATAGTTGAATAAACTTTTCGAAGTAGGTACGTTCAAGTATTTTGTGAAAATTTTGAGTATATATCCAAATAAGCCTGTTATTTTTTCCACGAGAGAATGTGTATGCAACACTCAATAACATATTTTAAGAAAAATGTCTACTCTAAATTAAAAAGTCTTTAGAGACAACGCTATAGTCCCATTCACATAGGTCGATACTTCCATGCCAATAAACTACCTAAGCATAAAAAAGACTTCATTGAGAAGGTAATTTGTAATAATATGTACATATTATATTATATACAGTAAGGTATAAAAAGTTTGTCCGATCGTAAAGGACATATAGTTATCCCAATGACATATACCCGAAAAAATAATAAAATTTTATTATTTATGAAAGTAAAAATAGAATGTAATTTGAAATATTTGCACGTTTTTAGTATTTAAGTACCCCCAAATCTAGCAAATTTTTACAATATGGCAACACCGTCGTCATTCCTATGGCGCACGCCATACCCGATAGGCGATGCGCGCCGCGTACAGCCATATAAGTTTCTTCATTTAATTTAATTTTGTTTCATGTGGGGTATTTTTTACTTATTATTCGAAAAGGACATACATAAGTAGCACCGAATCTCGACACCTTATAATACCCTCATGGATCGGACAGGTTTTTTTTACACATTGTATATTTAATTTCATGCCAGGGAAGTTACTATTTCAGTGCAGTATTACCCATAAAGTTATTATACCTAGCAGAATAGCGGAACAAACACGAGTTGTCGAATGAAACCGGAATTGAATTACACTTGAATGCATCTTTGGTTATGAGTGAGTGTTTTTAGAGATGTCTTAACACTATCGACATTATATCGATGGCTTGCAAACAATCATACTCGAAATAATGTAGACTAGCGTAGCAGCACAACTTAGTGTAGCATATAATAGCGTCACCTATTATTACTTTATTTTTAGCGTGATTGCTGCGAAAGGTAGCTTTTTTAAGTTGTTATGGAATTGGTGTAATAAAATGTATTTTTATTAGTTTAAAATTTTACACATATTGCAGTTTTACAGTGCATACATACATAAGACTGAGTGTTAGTGAAACGTGTTTTACAAACATAATACGCCCATTGAAGTGTACAGATTAAGTGTTTTACGGACGTTGGGCGTACACTTTTTAATTAATCTGTCGATCGTAGACCACGCGTATAACAAAGACAAACACGCGGTCATATGTGTAAGGGATGTCTAGTTCTATAGATATTGTACGATAAAGTAATTTCTGTCTACCGTCGCTTAATTAACCAGTAGGTACTTCTTTTGACACGCACATTAAATATAACACACCACCAATGTTATAAACGTTTCAGGCACTATAAATAAAACAGTATTGTGCAAGGGACAAGACAAACAAGATTTAATTAAATTAAACATTTTCTTAGACGACTGTGATGTAAGACGACAACAACACAGAAAGGTTATAATTTTATAATAACATTTTTATTTATTTTTAAATTGGTATTTTATTTTATTTTTAATACTTTCTTGCGAATTGTCTCTGTAAGTACACGACACTACAAGTCGCCTGGGGGCTGAGACTTACATTCACCTGTAGCGAGAAATAATTTTATATCACATTATAACAACCTGTACACATCAAAACCACTGTTGGACGAAGGCTCTAAAAGGAGGAAATCGTTGTATGCACCACGCTTGGTAGAAATGCGGTAGTAATTCATAGCCGGTAGCCACTATATACCAAAAGGAAAATCCACCAAAACAAAAGCTGCAATGACGTCAGCAATCATTACAAATCAGCTACAATATTGCAAATATTAATGCGTTACTATGTAGGTACTGTAATACATATAAACGAATACGAACCGGGACAAATTCTGTAAACATAGATTATTTCTTCAAAATATGTCTTTGATTTCTTTGGATGAAACACTCATGCTAGAAATGTCTGCTACACACCAATGAAGTTTTGTGATTTTGTGATAATAACATTGACAAAGACCGTACAAAAACAAAATATTATAAAATATCGACTTGTCGATTAATTTTATTCAATCTCTACGATGAACTTTTCGAATTCACGGATACATTATCTGTTTATTTTAGACATATCAGCAATCATAATAATTAAGAAAATAGATGATTTATTGCGTCTTACTAAAGTATAATCAAGCAATTTCGACGATAAAACAATGAAAATAAGAGTAATGAAAATGGTACTGCGTAGTTTGTATTTACCTGTTAAACGTATCTTTTTTTTGGGTTATTGTTGTAAGCTACATCACAATTTTACACAGAACACGATACCGTAACTATTTTTGTAATTTTTGCAATAAAATTTAGGAAGATTGCGAAAAAAGTACAAATGAGTTGTAATGTGACAGGAGACTAACGCAGATTAAACAAGTTTCAAATAGGTTCTACGAACATTTTATTCCTGACTCTTTCTTACAGATAGATTTTGCCATAAGGATCGATTTGCTCTCGCATATTTTGTTCGTCTATTAACGCTAGTATACTATGTCTATGGTATTAGGTACCTACCTCATATCGAAACAGATGTCTGGTACATGAGTTAAAGTTTAACCGAGCATTAAAAAGTAAATATAATTATTCAAATTTTCTTATCGGCATATATACATATTTTTATGTTGGCATTTAATGCCTATATTTCATCTACCTATCTGATTTTTTACATATCTTTTTATAGGTAGAACAAAAAACTAATGTCTGTCGGTACCTATATCGTTAAGAGATCGACTTTCCTTAATAGGAAACACTCCTTGAAAATTCGTTTATATTAGGAAATCATTAATATAAACGTCTGTGAGTTAGTTTTACATGCTGTAATAGATGTCATAAAATTAATGGCCTACGAATTATTTATTATTTATATCTTAAAAACAGAAAAAGTGTGTTCGTTGTGTAGATCTCAGAAAGCGCCTAAAAGATTTTTATGAGATCTTTACTAGATAATTTATTTCACTCTAATTATCTATATCTTAGCATATAGCAAAGGCTAAGTCATAAGCGAAAAAGTTACGTCTGAAGAGCAACATGCAATTCATGTATATTTTTATTACATAAACTTATTTTGCAACACGACGCATCGCGTTTGTATGTTAGAGTATTCTGCACGTTATTTATTGAGCTATTATTTTCTTAGGTGATATCGTCAGTAATTCTGGAAGTGTCATGTTTATTACTTTATTACCAAAATCCATGTTTGGTATGCGCGTACGCAACTGGAGCCGGTGGCCGCCCCCCGGGGGCTTTGTCGGCGCTCCCCGCTGTTCCGCTCCCACCTATGTGAAAAATTACCTTACACACCGTACTTTGATTTCATTCTGTAAGACCAAAATATGATATTTCACCCCTTGTTGACTGTTTTAATGGTTTTTTAATGTAGATCTTTCTGCTTTTGTTTGCTTTTAATAATTTTAATTTTAATTACTTTTATCCACTATGTACTTTTGGTACTTAAATAAGTACAACCCATCATATATGTTCGTTATATATGTATTAGAATATATTTTATAATAAAACTACACATTTACTAAATATAAACATTCAATTTAAAAAATATGCTCAAATTTTTACACAAATCTGTATTAAACCATGGGTATAAATATGTCGTATTAATAGTCAGCATAATTTACTTTATTATAAGCATGAAACAACAACTTGACAGCCTAGGTACATAAAATATGGTAACGTACGTGTACATTAGCGAATTTCTGCAAAACCTGCCAAACTGACAATCTATAACAAATCAAATCTAATACGCAGTATGACGAGGTTGCTCGACAGTCTTATTATAAAAATGAATAAACGAAGCCAAGGAAGACGAAAGCTGACTTACGAAGATCAAATAGAAATGTCAAAACACTCGCATACCTAAGCGAACATGTGTGAGGAGAATGATGAGATTTGAGGACGCGAAATGTATATGTAATTACCGCGACGCTTGGCGCTTCCGTCCTCTCTAACTACCCCGTTAGGGATACAGCGTGAAGATATGTAACGATTCCTTGAGAAAATTAATTAGGAAATATTTACTAGGGTACTTTTTTGTTTTTTATCGGTGAACGAACTAGGAATTTATTTTTTCCAAGTATTCAGGGGTAAATGTGGATATCAACAATTTAGATAACCTCGTGACCGCCTGCGTACTACACATAGAACGTAAAAGAACGTAAATTCTACACTTTTTACATGAGTTTTTGCTTGAGAAAGTAACATGTAACGACATCTATTGGTTTGTTAGGAAACTAAACAAAAGTCATTTGACACGTTGACAGCTGATTTTTTTTGCAAAATGGCGTCGACAAGCAGAAGTGTGAACGTGCGCTCGGGCAGAGGTAAGTTTAATCCCATTTAATTTTTGTAATTTTTATCAATTTTATCAAAATTTTTGCACTAATTGCTTGATAAACTAAATAAAATATAAATTACAGTATTATTTTAGGAAATAGAGCAATATCGTACATGTTGTGACACGGGTTTCTTTTATGTCCTCTGGGTAGAACGTATTCAGGGTATTGAGATAAGGTCAGGCAATTTATGTAGAACATTGTCAGATATCAATAGTATGAATATTTTTTTCTTTTTCAGTGTTATGTGAGGAAAATATATTGGAAGTCCTACAAAACTCCGATATTGACTATGATTCTGATGTATCAGATAATGACCCAAGTTATCAGCCTCAGAGTGACAATCGCACCACAAAACTTCACACAGAAAATTCTTCAGACAGCTCATGCGATGACGATTGTCCTTCGCCTGAAATGGCGCCTTCGCCTGTTTTGTCAGTGAGCTCTATGAGAGCTCCATCGCGTGTCCGAAGGGGTCAAGCTAGCAGAGGAGTCCGCCGTGGATCACGAATACGGGCGAGAACATCCAGTTCACGCGATGAAATA
This sequence comes from Zeuzera pyrina, assembly GCA_907165235.1. Lineage (NCBI taxonomy): Eukaryota > Metazoa > Arthropoda > Insecta > Lepidoptera > Cossidae > Zeuzera > Zeuzera pyrina. The sequence continues at coordinate 9,937,715 of OU015626.1, read as the reverse complement.
CAAAATCGATGGACAGGAACTACTTTTGACCCAGAAATAAGGGAGCTTCAACAACCCACATATGTACCAAAAGACTGTGAAGGGTGGCAGAATGTAAAATACCTCGAACAGTATATTGATGACCAGATTTTAGACGTTATTGTTTTGTCTACTAATAGAACAGCAGTTGGACTTACAGGAAAATCATTATGTCTTACGAGAAAGGAGCTGAAAGTATATTTAGGTATAGTGATGATAATGTCGGCACTACAATATCCAAAAATTGATATGTATTGGATGCAAAAATGGAGAGTCCCGGTTGTAGCGAATGCAATGAACCGGTCACGCTTTTATGCTATAAGAACTAGAATAAAATGTGTTTACGATGAAGATATAAGCGAAGAAGACAGAAAGAAAGATAAAATTTGGAAGATACGTCCACTTTTTGACCGGATTTTACAAGGTTCCTTAGAACAAGATCGTTCTCAAGATATGTGCGTAGATGAAATGATTATTCCATTTTCTGGACAATGCCACATGCGCCAGTACTGCCCTAAAAAACCGAACCCGCTAGGGTTAAAAGTCTTTGTACTAGCTACTCCAGATGGAATTGTTTGCGATATGATCATATACCAGGGGGAAACTACTGTCCCAGAACTGATAGCCCAAGGGTTTGGTCTAGGTGAAGCAATGGTTTTATACCTTACACGTTCTCTATTGCCTGGACATCGTTTGTATTTTGACCGTTATTTTACCAGCGTAAAACTGTGTGTGGAACTACTAAACCGAGGTATTCATGGAACTGGGACTATTAACAGGAACAGAATCCCAAAAGACTGCGTTTTTATGGAGGAAAAACAGTTTAAAAAGAAATCTCGTGGAACGAGCGAAACACGCATTCGCAGTGATGGAAAATTGGCTGCAACGGTGTGGTTAGACAACAAACCTGTTTGGATGATGTCTACAATATATTGTGACCAGAATAAAGATGAATGCAATAGGTGGTCTAAGCAACGCAAACTTTATGAACGTATTCCAAGGCCTGAAGTTATTCGGTTTTACAACAAAAATATGGGCGGAGTGGATTTAGCAGATCGAATGCTTTCGGTGTGCCCGTCTAGAAACAGAACAAAAAAATGGACTGTTCGTGTCATCTCTCATTTATTTGATCTAGCTATTGTTAACTCGTGGTTACAATATAGAAAACAAAAGTTGACAGAAGGGACAAAGACCTCAGATATTCAACAGTTACGAGAGTTCAAGCTTGATTTAGGTATCACGTTTATTGAAGAAAATAAAGAAAGTAGTGACAGTGAAAGCGATCCTGATGAAGTGGAAGAACTCATGCCAAAACATAAAAAGCGCAAGGTTGCTATTGTCCCTTTGCCTACAAAGAGAAAACGACACCAAAAAGCTGCCCATCTTCCCGAATATGCAACCAAACAGTCGCGTTGCAGAAATCCTGGCTGTGACAAGAAGACCACTGTCTTTTGCAAGAAGTGTAATATTTTTTTATGCTTCATACCAAATAGGAACTGTTTTACTAATTTTCATGAGACTGACTAGATAACTAGATTTACTTATGATTACATTGTTTTTGTACTGTTTCCTAAGAATTTTTTTTAAAAATAACTATATTGATAAGCGTTGATCTCAATTTGATTAGTAAGAAGTTTTTAGAATTTATTTTTGTTAAAAATTTATGCCTGGCTGAAAATGTCTTAGTTGAACAAAGATGCTAGGTATTTTGTGAAGTTTGATAGTTTTGTGCTAATGTTAATCTCTATGAAAACTCATAGTAAGAGGTTTGTAAGAATTTATTTATGAATAAAAATTAAAAATGTTAACTCTCACTTGAAGAAAGTTTATGTTTGTGGATTTTGATAAAAAATTTAAGTTTGTTTGACTGATTTGTACTTATGTGACGTTTTTTTTTTTAAAATAAATGAGACTGCTTTTATAGTAATTGAAATGTTTCATTTTTCTCTTGAGAATTAATAAGTTTTAATCGAATAATTTTTTATGTTCTATGTGTAGTACAACCTTATAGAATCAATTTGTCCTATACAAAGAACGTAATGAAAATGAAATTTTCACGACAAAAAAAATTTTCTCTAAATTTTCCATGTAATCTTAGGCCCTCAGAAGTACACAGCAAAAATTTTAAAAAGTAAATCCAAAAATTGAAAGTTCTGTAGTCAGGAGGATAAAGCCGTCAAGTCTAAAAATCAATTCGTCATTGGTCAAACGATGTGATTTACTCTCCCGTCGTCGTCGTGACAAGTGCGAGGTTTACCGACACGCTCTGAATTGTTGTGATCGACTATTAGATCGATTATTTACAAATAATCGACGTAATATTTCTGTATTCGAATACTCGTATTTCGGTCACGTTTATTACCAAAAAATTGATTTTTAAAATCGTGCGGAAAGTTTGTGATCGATCATGTCTGTAAGAGGTAGAGCAGTCGTGGTAAAATCTTCATTATTTAGTACCTATTCTAATTTTATCCTTTATTTTGTCGTTCTCCCACGGTAAGTTCTCATGACTATTTATTCTAAATACATGTTTTATATTGAAAGTAGGCGATAGGCGTGTTCACATTTATATTGCGTGTGTTAGAACATAGAGTTGTAAATACCGAATAGTATACATATACCATATACACATACATTATATCAAACACCTCTAAATACTCATTATCATGTTTTCTAGCTTTTGCCCGCGACTTTGTCCGCGTGGTGGCGACTTACGACAAGGAGGATAGCACAAAACTTTCGTCATGAATAAATGTATACGTGCCAACTTTCATGGTGATCGTTCAAACGGTGTTGGAGATTGGAGTTTCGGGATTATACGTATTGTAAAATTTTTTTCCTATTCTAACTTTTTAAATTTTTCATTTTTTTTTTCAAAATTTATTTTATCCATTCCCTTTTCGTGGCATCCGAGTGGGAATGGTATAATAAATATACAAACTTCCATTTTTATACATACAGATATCAAAATTCTCGCTGGCATTGAACTGCTAAAAGTTATGAAGTACCTAGGTATTATTCATAAAATATTAAGAATAAAGATATACATCGCATTAGCCATTATATCAGATATTGTTATTAATGGTTGTAATTTGTTACTTTACATAATCTTTATTTTATTTCACCAAAATCCTTTACTACGTAAATATTGTTTCCACGTAGTTCTAACTTGGTCATAGATAAAATCAAATTTACGAATAAGATCTGCATGCAATATTTTATGAATGAATATTATCGGCAAATAGAGACACTGATCCGCCTCCACATTTCTAAGCTCCATTTATAATTTATAATAAGTTATTTAATTTTTTGAAAAAGTAGTAAACCGATTATTGCTAACAAGGTGGTCCCTGTCAGTATGTATCACTGTCTTCTTTTCTCCAACATCTAGAATATGTTGCTGTCTCTCTTTATGAAACGTGATTATACAATGCAACCATACAATAAGGCCTTTAAGAGTGAAAGCGTGTGTCTGACATTTATTTTTACTTTTGATACGCCGCTTATTCACGTCAATATAAATAAAACCTAACAAATAATTATTTTAAAATTACTTCACGGACTGACAAAGTCAGATAACAACAGTTTTTAAACCTACTTACTGTAGTATGCATAATTATCTAAAATGTTATTTAAAGGAATTAGTAGCTTTACATTAATTCTTCTCAAACTTCACCTATTTGAAATAAGTACTATATACCCTTAGAAAAAACTTATTAACCCTTAAAAAAGATCTAATTCTTTTTTTTTAGGTATAATAGTCATATGATATTATTTATAACAGTTGTTAAAGCTGTTCAATAACTAATGTAACATACTTACGGAAGTGACGGTTTGGACCATGGCCTATCAGAATGTGAAAACTTGCCTTTAGCAGAACCTCAGCGTTTAAAAGTTATTTGCATTTTTTTTATTTAAAAAAATGTTATCTTGTATCAAATTTTTCGATACTCTGTGAATAAAAAAAATAATCGTTAAACAATTTATTCTATTATGGAATTAACTTAGGACTATTGCTTTGCTTGAAACAATTTTCTGTTTATCCTAAACGAGAAATATCCTAGAAAATATAATAAGTATATTATGTTGTTAGCAAATTGTGTAGTACGAAAGATATGTGAGTGCTACTTACAACCTCTATGTACCCGTTTCCCTCCAATCAATTTCGTGTCCATTAAGTGTAATATAGTGCGTTGATTGCCATTTATATGTCCATGCATGCGACATCGGCGTTGCTATTCCCGTCTTGTCCTAGCGGTTCCCGGAATACGGCGGAAGTCCCGCCCTGAGTCCCGCGAGCCGCCTCCTTATTAATGGCCTGTTTAAACTGACTCCTTTGTTACTCGCTCACGTCCTGCCATTCACTAACCACATTTACACTTATAGATGTGCGTCATCCAATACTAGTTGTTTTCAGTCAAAAATTCGGGTTTCAGTAATAATAGCAGTAACGGATAACGTGCGTATAAAGTCGTCGTGTTTAGAACAATAGACGCAAGGTGTGCTTCGGCGTGCTTGTTCTCAGTTTCGACTAGTTTAAATTGACGTATCCTGTTGTCAGATTTCCTGGCGTTAATCCTGTGGATCTGTTTAAATTAGTCACCGTCGACTCGCCTCTTTACTTTGATGTTTTAATGATTCGATTTGCTTTGAAAGCGATATTTTTGAGACACCGATGTTTCTTCTTCTGATTATTTATTTAGTTGTTTATGCTATAATTTAGCGAGAGAGGTCTTAAAAAATTTCATATGGCCGTGAATCACCGCGTGCCGGCGTGAGTCAAACCGGCGACATTCGCAAGGTCGGTGCTATTGCCCCCGCATAGTTCATATCCTATATCCTGTAAGATGTATGTATGTAAGATAATAATATCTAAGTTTAATTTAGTTGGTGTGCAACCCAACATGAAATCCTTTTCTATTTATAAATTTAAATGTACAATATATAGACCTATCTACGCACCTTTGTGTATATTTATTCTATTTTACACTAAGGTCGTTTTGACTACTGCAATCTTTAACTGTTTACTGTTAAATAATATTCAATACTGGATCTGGACACGAAAAAATTATGAGAATCTATGGAAAAATAAAAAACGAATAATATTATAGACTTGTTTTTCCCCATTACTAGTTCTTTACAATATTTCACTAACAAACTTTGTTGGATGATATCAATAATACATTTCTACGGTTGATTTTTGTTGTTAATCTATAACGAATATATTAACATTAGAAACGTTTAGATATTCTATTATGGACAAAATCGTGTAATTGATAAACTGGCTTTTCAGTGATACCATGTATTGTAACATGAAAAACTGTTAAGAGTGTCTCGGACCTCGGACACGTGTTAACTTAAAGTTCCTTGGCATTTTCCTTTAACATAGAGTTAGAAGTAGAGTTAAAGTCAACAGTTTGAAGAAAACAGAAAAGGCTAAGAACGTATCGAACACGCAATCATTTAAGATTCTATAACATTTTTAAATTTTTTTACATCTCATTTCTGATTTCGAGTTGTAAGTCAAAATCAAATCAATTTATTCGAGTAAACCCAATTGGAAAATATTTTTGAACGTCAAATCTACTTTAGTTCTGTTCAAAGAGAAAACCTGGACACTGAGAAGAACCAACAAGAAACTCAGTCAGGTATCCTTTTTACATCATGTTACAAAAGGTTTATCAAACTACAATATTCAGAAAGCCAGAAGATTATTTCCAGACTATTGTTTTGTCTACAACGAAATCGTTTATTTTATAGTATTTTTGACTAATCAATGTATGTTTTATAACCAATCAAAATCTATTTTCTGTTAATTGAGAAACTTCCTGAGGAACTTTATTATAAATACGAATGCAGTTACCCAAAATAGAAACATTTGATTTATGTAATTTAAATTTTGGAATAACCAATTTATCATGACCTCGGATTTCCATACCATTAATATCGCCTTTCTTTTTAAACAGATCGATATTTTTCCTTATATACATACATAAGAATTTCATAGATGTATAAGGACGCCAAGGTGAATACATCAATTTCTTTAAAACGATCTCTCAGTAATAATAATAACACTGCCAAAGATTTCAGACCTATTTCCATTTTACCGTTCTTGTCCAAAATTTTAGAAGCTGTAGTTCACAAACAAGTCTCTGAATTTATTTATCGAAATAATATACTAAGTGTGTTCCAATCTGGCTTTCGACCTGGCCACAGCACAAGTACTGCACTGCTTAAAGTAATTGAAGACATTCGGAATGGGATGGAAGACTCTTGTGTGACAGTTTTGGTTTTGATTGACTTTTCCAACGCGTTCAATAGTGTTGATCATGACATTCTCATCGCTATGTTATCGCATTTGGGATTCTCTTCTGATGCGTTGGCCTGGTTCAACTCCTATCTTCGCGGCCGCTTACAAGCTGTTTGTGCGGACCGGATCTTGTCTGACTGGTGTAAGGTGGATGTTGGAGTGCCGCAAGGTGGCATACTTTCTCCACTTCTGTTCGCTATTTTCATTAATTTCATTACGGCTGATCTGGGTTGCTCATACCATCTGTATGCTGACGACCTCCAACTGTACGCACAAGCCGCGGTGAGCAATATAAAGAGTGCCGTCGATAAAATAAATAAAGATCTCGAAGCTGTTTGCGAATGGTCTGCCAATTTTGGAGTTTCAGTAAACCCAAGCAAATGCCAGGCCATTATAATTGGTGCTCCTTATCAGCTTTCTAAACTGGATCACCAAACCACACCCCCTGTTGTTTTTAACAAAAACCATATTCCCTACTGCTCCTGTGTAAAAGATTTAGGCCTGATTGTTGATGAAACTCTGAGTTGGAGGCCCTTGGTGGTGGAGATCAGTCGTAAAGTCACTGTCACTCTCAGAAATTTATATCGCTTTAAGAACTTTTTACCCACGAAAACTAAGACTCTGCTGATACAGACTCTAGTCTTACCACTGATTGACTATGCGGACATTTGTTGTACTAACATTAACCAAGATCTTCTCAACAAATTGGATCGCCTCCTTAATAACTGCATTCGTTTCATTTTTGGACTGCGTAAATACGATCACATATCCCAATATCGTCGACATCTTAAATGGCTAACTATACGTCAGCGTCGTAACCTACGGATTCTTTGCACGCTTTATTCCATTTTAAATGATCCACTGGCGCCAGAATACCTAAAATCAAGAGTTCGACTTCGGAGTACATTCCATGATTGTAATCTTCGGTCATCTGACAGCCTCTTGCTCCATATGCCGGCTCATCGAACTAGCTTCATGTCTGATTCATTTGTTGTTCAAGCTATCAGAATCTGGAATGCCCTTCCCTTTGACATCATGAATGCTACGAGCAAGTCAACTTTTAAGATGAAAGTTAAAGACCATCTGCTCAAACTGATCAGCTGATGATTATTATCTGTTATATTTCTTATGTTGTAATGTATTATTATGTTGTATCCTAATCTTATTTATTATACTATCTTTTCAATTTTTTTGTGCACTTGGGTGTGTACTTGTACGCATACATAAATATGTATGGAGGGTTTCTTGTGTATATGTGTATTTGTATGTATGTATATGTGTATGTATGTATATGTGGATGTATGTATATATGTATGTATGTATGTATGTATATATGTATGTGTATGATTATCTATATGTATGGTATATACGTATTGTAGTTATTTTTCGGTGACTTTATTGTACCGCTACTTATTTCTCTGACAGTAAAGCTCAGGTTGACTGGTAGAGAATGCCATTAGGCATTAAGTCCGCCTATTGTATACATTATGTACAATGAAGAATAAATAAATAAATAAATAAAATAATAATACTCCAGACAATTACACAGATTGTGTGACCCCAAACTAAGCAGTAAGCTTGTACTATGGGTACCACACAACGAACTCTGGGGGAGTTCCCAGTAACACCCAGACTCCAAGCCAATTTAGAAAAGTTCGTTTCCTAAATTGACCTGACCGGGGATCGAACCCGGGTCCCTAGCTTGGAACGCAGACGCATATGCCACTGCGCCAACGGGCCAGTCAAAGTCAGTGAGTTCATACTGTAGACGGCACCGTATTGCTCTTTTTGTAAAATAAAAATTGAGTTAATATGCACCGCTGCTCCCCACAGCAGAAGACCGTAGATTATTATGGCCATGAAAATATGCAAAGTACACCAGTCTAGCTGTTTCCACATCCGTCAATTTCCTAATGCGTCTAATGGCATATATCGCGGAACCGAGCTTACTAGCCAATGTCCCAATATTGTCCGCCCACTGCAACTTATTATCTACTGTTAAACTAAGCAAATTAGCTGATTTAACTGAGTTACCAGTTTAAGTTTTGTGCCAAATGTTAGCTTAGTAGGTGGTGCATACAGATGGTGGAATATATCGGTTATAATGTACAAACAGATAGATGGATGGTTTTTGTCACTTTTACTACGGAACCCTAAAGAAATTCAGATACATTGAAAAATTCTTCTCAGTTGCTCATGATATAATTCTTTAGAGATAGTAATTTTATATTTTTATTATTACTGTATTTTCTGACACATTTTAAAACAAAGGAACAAAGATAAAGAGAACATTCATGTTGGAACATTCAAAGTGCTTAGTACTAAGTAAGTACTACATATCCACTATTATATTAAACGAGCAATATTTGTGTGTATATATATATATATAATAATTTTTATATTATTATTTTTATATTAACGTTTAATATAATAGTGGATAAATCAGGAAAATCAGTTTCTCCGTCTTTCACACACTTAAAACTTCTAAATTTTTTAATTTTACAGTGGCTAGAGCTTAGATCTACCAAGCTCAAATACGCTGGTTCGAATCCTGCAATGTGGTCAGACTTCTTTTTGTTATTTTTTTGTAAGACACCGAGTAAAGCTCCGTCGCCCAGGTACTAATTCATATAATATAAGCAAAGGCGCGGGCGCCGGTAATCACTGCGATCAATAAGCACTCATTCTCGTTATCCCACGTGCTCACTGTTAGGCAAGAGGCAACTATCGACAATGGAGGTCATCATTTAAATATATCTCTTACGTGACTGGTCTCAAATTTGAGTCCGATACAGGAATTCACTACGAAATCTATAATTTAAAATTTCAACTGTTGGGTGACATGTACACGGATAAAGCATAGGCATTATTAGTTTAGAGTTTCTGCAAACATGCTAGTTGCTAGTTACTACTAGCTCCATATAAACAAAGGTAAAGAAAGGTAACGGTCCATATAAACAAAGCTAGCATGTATGTAGCATGCTAGCCTTTTTTTATATGGAGTTAGTATTCATGCGGGTTACAAACTACAAGTCGACATTGTCACCAATCGAAATGTCACATAGCACCTGTTACAATATTCCAGTTTTATAAGTGATATGATATTACACAACAATGATAAAATTAGCTAAACATATACACCGCTATATTGCACTTGCGCCATATTCATTTAGTAATAAATATTAAATACCATAGAATAATATTTATGAGTATTATTTTTACGAATGGTTTTCATTGTTAGTGGATGTTTAGTGATCAATCAAATAAAAACAAAGGGTATACGTCGAGCTTACAAACAAAACAAAGTAGAAAAATTTCATTTATTTTCAATGCGTCGTTCACCGCAACGGCTAGAGTAGATGATTGCTCAATTACCAGGACCTCCTTAGTAGAAACATTAACAGCGCTTTATTTTGACCACACTTTCGACTTTACGACTGTAAATATAAATTCTTTTTTTGTATCGTTATGACTGTAATCTCAGTCGGCAATACAAAAGGTGACTCCGACTCCGCGCCTTGTCATTAGAGCAGAATCAAACATTATGTTTACGGATCGCCGACAGCTTAACAGGGGTTTTTCATCCATTTCATAATTTGTTATTTAGGATTATAGGGTGCCGCACCGCGAAAGACAAAGTAAACATCCACCGGTGCCGGTAATGAATCAGAAGGAACGATCGACAGTGATATTTTATGAATACAATGTCATCTTTTTGCATTTAACATTTAAAATAAAGTTAGGCTTTTCAAAGTTTTAATATTCATATCTATACTTTATAAACTACTATTGTACTACATTCTGTTCAGTCTACAAATAAAGTGATATTTATATAATTTCCAAATAAAATTTTTTTTATCTCATCTACGAGTAGGTATCAGTTCGAGTTCAAGTTCACAAGATATTAAGCCCCACACAGGTGTTTTTTAAATTGTCGTTCTTTGTTCAGGCTCATTTTAAAAATAGTTGAATCAATGATAAAAGGTATTTTCAGATTCTACGAAGACAAAAACTGTGTGTGTTCAGTAATCACTAATGATCACTAATCTATACTATTACTACATAGAGAAAAAATATGATTGTTTGTTTATAATGGATAAACTCAAAACTACTCAACTTATTGCAAAAATTCTTTCACCTATGCAAAGTTACATTGTCAGCGCGCGACATGGGCTGTATTTTTTTTTTAATTCTACCCGTGCGAAGCCTGAGCGGATCGCCATTTCTAATACATTAATTAATGGATTATTAAAACGTACCTAGGCTTAATGTTAAAAATATAGTACAAGTATGTAAATGAAACCGCAATAAAAATATTTTCAGTTACTTTCATTTACGATAATACTCAGCTAATAGAGGATTTTACTAATTTTTAATACTTTCGCTTCTGAACACTCTTCTCGATTTAACGTTAAACATTAATTAAAACGTCGTAGTAAAGTGATCGATCACATTGAAAACCAGAAAATCAGACCTCAATCTAAACTGAAATAAAAAGTTTAAAAGGAAGCATGAAAATTCACGATTCATATCATCATTATTTGCATAATTTTATTGTATAAATTTAATGGATATTTAATTGAATTAAAAGAAAATAACGTGTAAACTGTAGAGAAAAATAAAATATTTATTAATCGAGCTATGTATACCTACCTACAATTTAATGTTAGCTCGAATGCTTGTCTCGTATTATTCCAATTACATATGCCTTTTTATCGATTAAATGAACGCTTTCAATATCATGTAAACAGATTAATGTTATACTAGCGTAAATCATATACTTCATACTCACACGAAAATATGACGGAGGGCAATGATATTTATATATTAACATTAAAATTTATTTAAAAAACACATAAACTTGCACGTAATGTTAATTTGCAGGAATTTAATTACTTTCACACAGGTTTAAAACAATAACAATTGTTATAAAAAGCGCCGAACGTGTAATAATTTATTACTTAGTACAGTTACTACAGACAGGGTAGTTGACCTTTTTATGACTTCAAACACTGTACGTGGTATAGCACTTCCGTATTATAATTATAGATAATATATTTTGTCTGTGGAATTGTAGAGAAATTTGCAATCTCTTAATAAATGGACACTATTCAAGTGACCTTCATTTACTGCTCGACTTATGCTAGTGTTTAATTTTTTTAACACTAAACCTACTTTCTTATTCTGATTAGCATCAGATTGTTAAAATAATAAAGTTCCCACAAATTTGCATACGCGTGGTTCAGTGCATTACCGTCATACGGTAAAACACTAAAGTACGGTAATATTGTTACTGTGACTTGTTAGTTCCGCCACATGCCGGCCACTTCGCTCCGTTTGTAGCTGTCACGGTCTACGACACAACACTACTGTAATCCGTTTGTTACCCTTTTTTACTGGTTTTTGTACTTACACATGTTCTGTTTTATCGGCAATTTTAATTGTCATTGTTACATTTTATAGTGTGCGTGCATTTATGTAAAAAATCCCGATATTGTAGATATAAATGACTCCATGTATTTATGATGTGGCAATTACACTTAGGGCGATGCACTGGAAGTTGTGACAGCAGGGATTTCAATTTTTCTAAGTCAATACAAAACGTGTGATAGTGACATTTGGTAACCTGATTCTTCATTTCATTGACTTCCTTTTGCCAGTTGCGTTACTCGATTGTTTAACTTTTGTAACAGAAAAAAAAATTAAAGAAACCTCTTATAAAACAGAGATTTACATTTTTCGGAGTCACGGAACCGATGTATTCCTCTAAATTTATTGTATAGATAAATCTAAACACACTCTTCAAAATGCCAGTTGCATTTTTTAAAATTAATTATAGTTTTTAAAATAAAGGAAAATAACTGTTTTTCTCGTATTTTTCATAACCAAGTGCGTTTGGTACGTTTGTATGGCATAGAAGGTCTATTTTAGATTAATTATTATTGTGTATTACTGCGTCACCTTAACGCTCATTGTTTATTATATTGGGTCCTTACATATGAAATTGGCGTTTTGTACGGGAGGAATATAAAGTCAATTTTTTTTTGTAAAATATATTTAATTAATCAAAGTATGCACCGTTGTTATCTATGCACTTTTGCCATCTCATAGGTAGTTCATTGATCCCTTTACTAAAAAAACCATGGGGGCGAGAATCAATAAACTCTTTGAAGGCGGTTTGGACTGCCGCATCGGAGTTGAATTTTTTTCCTTGTAAGAAGTTGTCCAAATTCCGGAAAAAATGGTAATCTGTTGGAGCAAGGTCCGGGGAGTACGGTGGATGTCGCAGACATTCCAATTGTAGCTCATCTAACTTAGTGGTTGTTTGTTGTGCAGTGTGTGGTCTTGCGCTGTCGTGAAGCAGCAGTGGCCTAGAGCGATTGATCAATCTCGGTTGTTTAGCAGCTAGTTCTTCCTTCATGGTTTGCAGTTGCCGACAATAGATATCTGCCGTAATCGTTTGGCCAGATTTTAGAAAGCTGTAGTGAACGACACCGGCGCTAGTCCACCAAACACTCACAAGTAACTTTTTCTGAGTCAATTTTCGTTTAGGGCAGGATTTGGCAGGGTCTCCAGGGTTCAGCCATTGCGACGAGCGCTTCCGATTATCGTACAGTATCCACTTTTCATCACAAGTAATGATTCGATTTAAAATCCCTTCATTATCGTGTCGGTTGAGCAAAGTAACACAGCAGTCGACGCGTGTTTGCAAGTTCGATTCACTCAATTCATGAGGTACCCATCGTTCAAGTTTTTTTACTTTCCAGATTTGCTTCAAGTGGATTAATACAGTTTTGCCACTTACCCCGAAACCTGCAGCTATCTCTGAAGTGCTTTGTGATGGATCCGCTTCCACAATAGCTTTTAATTCTTCATTTTCCACTTTGGTCTCCGGCCGTCCACGGGGTTAGTTCTGAAGGTCGAAATTTCCAGAACGAAAACGTTGAAACCAAAAACGTACCGTGCTTTCTTTTGCGACACCAGCGCCGTACACATCATTAATCCTTCGAGTTGTTTCTGCAGCACTGGTAGAACTCGTACTCGTAAATATACCGATATTTCATGTTTTCCATTATGCGGTAATAAGCGACGCCAAAGAAAAAAATAATGAGGAAAAAAACAAATGAATGACTATTTTCAAAACTCAAATGTACCAGCTAAATGAATTTATAAATTTGAATTTGGAATTCTGTACCAAAGAGGAGATATTTCAGATCAAAGTGGTCAGTACGACAAAACGCTAATTTCATATGTAAGGACCCAATACATTAAAAACATAATTTACGTATTTAATATGGAATTTAGAAAACGCGTCAGGTGACTATTTTTTATAAACGTAAAATAGAAAAATGCAAATTATTTTACTGTTGTTTGCTTTGTAGTCACTTTGATACAGAAACTGTCAGAAAAATATTTTAATGAGACATATATTTATTTATGGTTAAATAAACCAGTTCAAAGGAAACCCTTTCAAGTGTATTATATGGTAATACAAATCACAATAAAAATAGCTGTTGCGTGTATAATATGTACCATAATACATTTTACACTACAAATTGGTGCAATTTTAAATTTCTAACGCTACATTTACGAATACAGAGGCACAGAGATATGGATACTGATCAAAAGCAAAAAATCTTTTTAGACCGCCATCGTTAAAAGACATGGTATGAAAGTGTGTAAAGTTCATAAAATTTCATATTTTATGAAGTCAGGATTTCTTCAGTTTCGTTACATTAGTTTTATTTTATTTTTGAGTCGTCAATATATATTATATATGTAATATGTATAAATGTATGTACGTCAACCACAACAAATATAATCATCAGGTATCAGGTTGCCGACGAAAACTGATGTCCTTTTTAACAGTTTATTAGATTTTAGTAATCTGACTACTCCATTGAGGATACAGCGTGAGGATATGTTATGTTATTAGTTTCTTACTAATTAATTTTCATTAGAGAACTTTAGAGGTTGGATGACTGCCATTGTAAGAATACAGAAAGATATGCTTGGATGGTAAGGGCAATAGACTGGATGATGAGCGATTGACGAAGTAAATACGTAGGGCGAAGGCAAGTGGTAGCAGATTTATCACACTTTAACAATTTAACAATTACAACTTTAGCAATTACATTAACAATGTTGCCATTTATTATTTTCAATATCTGACAGATAATTATAGAAGTCGAATAAATCGTCAGATAGATTTTACAGACCTTAACAATGTCAACAAGCCAAATCTCTCATAAAAAAATTTAAAACTCTAAAACATTCCTATATTTGGAAAGGTAATTTTTGACAATGTTTCATAGGTACCTACGAAATAAAAAATGACAAATAAAACATACTTAAATACATCTCAATTGGCCTCTAAAGCAGCTGATGCATTCTGACAGTTATTGCTTCCAAAATTGCAAATTTGTAAACATTAGCAATTCAAAATAATAGAGAAATATAAAGGTGGACCCGGATCTAGGTCCTCTACCTGCGGCTTCCGAATCCGCTGGCAAAAAACGTAAAATTGATTCAATGGGACGGCACAAAAAGCTTTACAATGTGTCCCTTGTATTTAGCGATGCCGATAAGACCCGAGAAATAAGGTTATATCGTTTGGAAAAAAAATAAGGATTATTGGTTTTGAACACATAGTTGTTGCTACCAAATTGGAGGAAAAAAATTGCACATTTATTGAAGTATTTGCACATAACAATGAGATTTTGTTTGATCATCTGTTGGCAGCTTTTGATTGACTATCGACCTGATTATCGAGTTCTTGGAATGTGGGTCAGTGTTAGATCGCTTCTAGCCGTGGGTATTAGACGAAGGCAGGATGGAGGCAATCATGTTTGCCGCACGATGCTAACTACTGTGATGACACGGCTAGTCACTGGTTCATCAGACCATTATTATTTTTATACTGTGACATGAAATATATATTATAATATACCAACTTTTGCCTACTACTAACAACAAAGGGGATAGCGTAAAAACTATGTACATGAAAAATACATATACATGCCAACTTTCATGGTGATCAATCAAACGGTTTTGGAGTTTAGCAGCTACATTTAATATATACAGACATCCAACTTTATATACCATACCTATAAAGAAAATTATCGTTATAATTATTATGGTTATTATTAAGGTGTACAACCTTGAAGATATTTATTTTTTAAATCACCGAGATATGCTTAAGCTCCTTTGAATCCAAAACAAATGTTTTTATAATGGTTATTTTATTTATACAAATAGACATCGCTTAGAAACATCGAATACTTTTTAAAACCAAATTGCAATAATTCAAAAGCAGTTCTTTTTAAAAATAAGGTAAGTATAGTGGACACCTATAATTATGTTATTTTAATTACGTATGTGTTATTAAATTCTAATAGCAATTAAATGGATGACATATAACTTTATTGAATTCACGCTAACGAATTTGAAGGCAAAAGTTAGTCTGATATACATACTTCTAAAATACTGTTACAACACTCGATAGTGACGCTTAGCTATACTTCCAAAAAATTAATCTTTAGGCTCTTATTCATTTTTATAAATTACATCTTCTCGTTCAGTTAAATAGATAATGTTTCAGAAATTAATTCAATTTTTATAAAATTATTCTATTAACTCATATTAAATTTTCAAAACTCTTATATGAAGCTTATATTACGGTAATGGGCAAGCAGAAAAAAAACAACAAAACACCAGTGCACAATGCACATTCATTCAATCCAGTAATGAGACAAAAAGAGGCCGTCGAGCGTGCCGGCGCGTGCGACAATGAGGAAATGCTTCGGATGTCCATACGCATGACATGATCATTACTAATACCATAGGTACTCATATAACATTCACCGCATAATCACAACGTTTAATTCATAATCTTACGTATAAAAAAGAATGTTTGTTTGTATGTTTGTTCTCTATGCGTTCATTCATCCGATTGTGATCAAGCTTAGGTGAATTGTTCCACGTACGCCAGTAAAAGATTATGAATAATTTAATTTAGTCAATGAAAAATTACGCGAACGAAGTAGCGGACAATAGCTAGTTTAATATATTAAGGCAATTCTTTATTAAAAATTTCAGACTACATTTTTCTTTTGTTAGTTTACAACAAAGCAATCTGTTATAGAAGCCAACTATCCTTTGCTCGCAACCCTATTAAAATTATCATTTGCGAACAGTGATGTCACCAATAGTTTCCACGTACTCAGGACGCAATCAATTTATACTTGAATATCTATTCAGGTGCGAAGCCTAGCGTTCCTGGCACGAGTAGTAATGAGTAAATTGTAGTGTCCATCCGCCAATGACGTCGCGGCGCCGAGGCACAGTAAACATATATAACTGTAAAATAGACAAAATACATAAGCTTGAGTTTAATAAAGTGTAATGGTCATAGCTTCAATAAATACTTCTATAATTTCGATCGACCATAATCGATATAAATATAGCCTTGAACACCTGGCATTGACGTCACAAAGAAAATTTCCATGATGTACTTACATTAAAAGTGTAACTGAAAGAAATATTCAAACTTATGTCATTTAACATAGGACATAATAACAGTGTTTAATTTAACGATTTATTTCAAAATCTTTAGTATAAATATAATAACAACCATAAAAACAACCTTATTTGAAAGTATTTCGTTGTAATGATATCTGCAATGTGGTTTTTCGATTATTATTTTTATCAATAGTTTTATATGTAGTTAGTAGACTACAGCAAACGACAATAAATTAATATATGTATGTACTTAGGCACATACATAATATGTATTTTGCATACGACTATAAAACTGCCAACTAAGAATGCTTACCTTAAAGTAAGCTCGACCTTGTTTTCTGTGACAACATCCAAGTTATTTGACGTCGGGCGCCGGGTTTATTAGATAATGAGGCGATCCAGCGGCGCTCAATCAAGTTGATGATTGAATGATTACCGACAGTTGTCATAGCTACGTACATACAAAAGTATGTTTGGGTACTTAACGATAGTACAAAGAATTTTGTTTCGGTTATTCATAATATAACGTAATATTATTTGTTATTCCTACAGGTTTCACATTTCTTTGTTTTTCTAATGTTATAATTGAAGCCTATTTGCTTCTTTGTTCTTAATACGAGTAGTAAGCCCACAAAAGTGCGGATTTTAATAAAGCATACATAAAGTTATCTTATTCCTTATTGTTTCTAATGACACCTAATGATGCATATTATCTCAAATTACAAACAAATCTCTACTATGATATATGTACATACGTATCTATCTATACGTAAGCATGACCTTAATTTAGTATTTAGGGTCATGAATTTAGTATTTAGGGTCATTATTACATAAGAATGACAAGAATCTCTTTGAAATTCCAATTTTTGAGCTTCGTTTACAATTATAGCAATCGAAACGAGAAACAAAAGTAATTTGAATTTTTGTTTATTTCTGAATTTGATTGCACAATTTGTGAAAACCCAAAGATTTATTAATATTTGTGGTAACCGATAAGCCGGTTTCAATTAAACTCTTCGATGATACTGTAAAGTTATAAGTAAAATTTCAATTAAAAGTATAAAAAACTTAAACTTTTTATTGTCATTTATACATACCCACCTACTTTGAGACAAAAAATAATGATACTGGGATATCAGAGAAAGTAACGCACAGAGTAATATTTATTCCTGTATGTAGTAAAAAATTGTACAAAAAGACATGAAAAGAAGAGAAAGAAAGAAATATTTATTACGTAATAAATATATACTTACCATATACGTACTTACTTAAGTATATTATGTATTCCATACCATATATTACAACTATTATGATTTAATATCTACTTAAAAACAATTACTTCTAATTCTTTGTAAGTACAATGACAATGAAAAATGTTAATAAATTTTAAAAATATACAACGTGTTCCATTTTTTGTAAAATCGGATACCGTAATGCTCCTTCACTCATAATCCGTTAATTAACTACGAGCAATTAGATGGGCAAGTTCACGTAGAACCAATCGTAGCGGTACATCGGAACGTGGAAAATTTTGTCTAATACAGGAGATTTATTAAAAAACAACGCAATTAATATTTTCAAAGACAACGTTATTGATAGAATATATAACTTAATAATACGAGTAAAAGTAATTACAGTTAATTCAATGTCCAGATTGTAATCACATAAATATTATGTATTTATAAAGCATATTTATAAATCACTTAATTTTGTTATGAAAAAATTACTGATATTGATGTACTCGTATAATATACATATACGTACAGAGTAGCTGATCTGGGAAGGGACTACTTTCTAGCGGTAACTAGAATAAGGGAACTATTTGCAGCATGGCGATGTCGCGTCCAAACCTGTAGCGGTCTGTCGTATCAAGAGCTGGAAACTGCAAACGGCGACCACAAGGAATGAATATGAAAGGGTAGCAGTAGCTTGACGATAGGTCGAAAGTGACGAGCGAAGATGTCGAAGATTTTTGGCATAATCTTATAGATAGTATGATCGAGGCTGTGAAAGAAGTGTTTCAAACGAATGTGATTGAGAATGGTAAAAAGCGTGATGTGTGGTGGGATGGTGAGGTGAATCAGTCTGTATACAACAAGAAGAAAGCATCGCGAGGCTACCTTGCTGCTAAATATAGCTGTAGTTTGAAGGATTTAATGATACTCTGACTATTTGATCTTCGTATGTCAGCCTCGTCTTCCTTGCCTTTTACTATCACTTATAATTTCACTCTGTATATTTTCTTCGTCTATTTTTCATCACTGATTCTTTGTGCCCGAACTCACTCAACACTTTTTTCTTCATTTTTACAATAAAACTGTCTACCAACCTTGCAGTTTAACAAGTGTATCTCTTCATTGCTTATCTTATCCGGAAAGGTGATACCGCACATATTTCTGAAAGATCGCATTTCTACTGCATTTATCTTATCTTATTTTCACTCGGTTTCGGGCATTTCAATTATCCAGGCCTCACTACCGTAAAATAACGTCAGTACCATAACCGTATTGTGGATGGCCATTTTGGCGAAGTTAGATATATTCACACGGTCTACTAATGCGTCTAGAGCACGGTTCGCTTTATTGTCAGCTCTTTCGTCCTTCGAGAACGGACTCCTCAGGTATACATTTGTTCGGGACGTTTTCCATTTTGTTAACCTACCCATATTGTTCACACTTCATCTGTAAATCTCATTCAAACTTAATTGATTAATTATTAAAGAAATGTGCACTTTAACTGTAACTTTAACTCATTTGTAGTTTAAATGTACATATAATAAAAGTTAATTTTTGTAGTTATGTAATACTTCAAAGAATATTCAAAAAAATACCAAAACATTTTAAAATACCAAACTATACATTACAAGTAAAACAATTCCACGACAAATCCAACACCAATAACCAAACAACTCTATTCTCATGATATATTAATATTGACCAGCCCCGAGTCGAGTTGTCTCCCTGTTTTCCCATAAACTGAAAATAGCCTTCCATATTTGTTGTGTTCACAAACTGTCAGCGCAAACAACTCGCGGTTGTAGTTAAATCTTTTAAGTAGTCGGCCAGTCAATATTTTTGTAAATAATTTAGTGTGAGCGAGTTCCCACGGTGAATTCTGTTACTGATTACGGCGGTTGTTAAATGGTCCTTTGTTTGATTAATGTTAAAATTTCAATACTTTTAATCCATTTTTTTTCATGTTCGTAACTTATTAGTTTAAAAAAATATATTTATTTATTTTTAGTCACAAACTTAGCATCAGTAATATTATATTCTTTCGGATCCCTAATCTATCTTTTATAAACAATACAAAATAAAACTGGTTGACTGCAGACTGACTGACTGATATATCAACGCATAACCCAAACTACGGAGTCTAGAAACTTAATGCACAGTTAGCTTACGTAGCACAAGCACTCGCCAAGAAGGGATTTTTGGAAATTTGACCCATAAGCGGTTGAAGCAGTCAAAGTTATTATGAAAAAAATTCATAAATGCATTCAAAAATCCGAAATTTGATCATTGTTGATATTGATAATTATTGCTTGATTGTTTATTGATCTATCCAATAATAATAGTAAGACACGTATTTTTAAAAGATTAACATCTAAGAGAGTGAAAAGAAGTGTCAAAGTCACCATGAAAATCAATTTTATCAATAATAATGATTACAAAGTAATTTCAAGATTAATATGAAAAAATGAGTTTAATCTATGTATATCTAACACACACATAAAAGAACATGCTTGGTTAAAACCACCTAGAAACTTAAAATTGTGTATTGAAACTTCTTATGCATTATAGGCAATCACTAAGTAGGGATTTTTTAAAACTCCTATTGGAGAGGGTTGCAGAAAACCCTCTTCAATGGGAAAAAAAGAGAATCTCTCAAATAATAAAATTAAACAAGTATTTCCTAATTTTGAAAGACCGACCCCTAATGGTAAAAAGAAGTGTCCAAATAGCCGTGAAACAATTTAATTCTACGAGGCACTCGCAGCAGACTCTTGACTGTTACTGATGAATACCTCGGTTCCTCGGCAAGGTTCGCAAGGTTCGGCTCGCTGTAATAAATTTATAATTATATATACAAATATAGAATATCTTTCATACAGTGATACGGTGAAAATTCAGTACGACATTGAATTAAATGCCAAATATATTTACAAACGACGGTCATTTTTAACCGACTTCAAAAAAAGAAGGAGGTTCTCAATTCATCTGTATGTTGTTTTTTTTTTTGTATGTTTGTTACCTCATAATTCCGTTATTTATGAACCGATTTCGAAAGTTCTTGATAGGTAATACTTCAGAGGTAGTCCAATTTAAATTTCACCGATATTGGAGCTTGGACTTCGAAGATACACTAGATAACAGACCTGGTTATAACCTTTATTCATATTGACGATTCTCTTGTATATCGTTGCGCTCCGGAATTAGAATGAAGTTAATTGCAGACTTGCCCTAGATATTTATTAAGGTCAAAACCGCTCAAAAGGGAGAAATAAAAATTTTTTATTAAAAAAAATTAAACCGCCTTTAAAAAAACACTGAAAAGTGTAAAATAACTATTCTTTACTAATCAAAACTCAAGTACAAATAAAATTACTTTATAAATACGATACACATACCTATATAATTAAATTTGACAGTTATTGAAGTCGGTGCCAAATCAATGTGCAACAACATAAAGTCTATTAGTTTGGTAGGCTTGGCTATAGTTGATAGTTATTTTATACTTTTCAGTGTTTTTTTGAAGGCGGTTTAATTTTTTTTTTAAAAAATTTTTTACAATACTTTTTTCTTACAATTGTAAAAAAATAACATGAAATTCAGATATGAAGTCGCGTCAGATAAACGCGTTAAACTTGAAAGTGACATACTGACAAGTTTGGAATATTCTTTTAAAAACATTCTATATAATTATAGATTTAGCTTTATCTCACAAATACGACTCGGCACGAAAATATAATTGAATAGAGTAATATAAGCCAACTTTGTTTTATGGTTTTTCAATGTTTTCCGTTACAAAACCTGTTCCTAGAATAGGAAGACCTACTAAATAAAGCAAAAAGTCGGTCAATACACAAATTAACAATACAAAACGTAAACAAAAGTAATGAAGTGTGTTGCTTAATAAGCGAGGAGCAAAGGTAAGTTCAAAGTAATAGAGGTTGTGAACATATACATATTATAAAACATACTTTAATGATTTAGGTGATCTAATTTTATTGGTTTAATCTTTTAATTAATTTATTGTTTTCTTTATACGAGACTAAAAAATATCTAGACTGTCCAAGAATATTTGCATTCATGTAAAGCATACATGTTCAATGTTCATATTCCAACAGATAAAAAATATTCCATTTTATGGCCCTTACAATGTTGTATCTATGGTGCATTTTATCTGCGGGATTATCAATATACACCTGTATAGTTAATTTAAAAATACTAATAACCTCTTAGTATTTTGTTCTTAACATTATCGCCAATAGTTTTTGTCCTACGATTTTTAAAAATTCAAAACTTTTACTTTCATATAAAAATAAAAATACATTAAATGTTTCTGAAAATGGCACCTACTCTAACCCGGTCGCTAAAGCGGCACACGCACAACGGGGCGCGGGGGGACGGCGCGGCGCTGAGACCCGGTGCGCTTGCATTGTGCCATTGGAAATACGTACAGAGTAATTATGTTCCAAACAGTACAACAAAACTTAACAAATATTTTTTGAGGAACATATCAAGTTTCGAAAAATGTTGTAGAAAAAAAATTGTTAGGTATGATAGCAGGAATTTTGCACTAAGAGGTTATTAGTATTTTTCTTTAACCCCGTATATATTGTATTGCACTGGGTGACTGTACACAGCAACGTTTCGTAACTTGAGTGACCATATGAAACTTGTACCTAAGCATGAAACACTGAAGTGGCACTACGCTAAAAAATGTGTTTAAACGAACAAAAAAAAGTGTTGATTAAAAAGGAATTTCAAATTAAAAGCATAATGATAAAACCGGCTAAGTGCTTGTCAGACCACGCAACAATGAAGGGTTCCGTAATCGGGAGCTACGTTCACGGTTAATATTCAAGGTCAATAATAAGTTTAATAATTTTATTTCTTACGCATGCACAATATTCATTTTATCGACAGCAAAAATGAGTTTCTATTTCATAGAATTTCTCAGACATTGAAAAAAAAGTTGTTTCTACGATCATTTAACGTGTAGTCGAAATTTTTTACAAAATATTTACGAACAACTCTATTTCAAAAATTACACATTTTTTATTCACACTAATTTTTGTTGATAGTATTTTTTAAGTTCTCTTAATTTATTTAGGATTTTAGACCCCATAATTGAGAAGTTAGAGGACAGCCTTTTTACGACTTTAGAAACGCATATCTTAACGACTATCGACTTTAATAAAAAGTCACTTCGAAACTTCTATATCATTTTTGAAGACATATATTCTACACGCTTATGTGCACTAAAAATTTTTTTTAACCCTCACTTTGTTTTCGGATTTCAGTAGGTACACCCACAGTACAAATAAGATACACCATTGCAAAGCGTCTCATAGATTTTACCTACCTTCTAAATTTATCTCCTGAATTTATTTCCGAGTAAAATGGATGTGGCATACAGATAAACGGACAGGACAAAATTTTAAGGGTTACGTTTTTTGATATATGGCTACGGAACCCTAAAAACATTTTCGTTATTTCTTGACTTTTTCATTGGAAATGTAGTAAGGGTGTGAAGCAATAAGGCGCCCAGTCACGGTGTGAATTGCAAACAAAACCAATATTCCCACGGACGCAACCTTAGCACTGATTTAGCATTTTAACATGAACAATAAATTAGTGCAAGGCTACTATTGTTTGAATAGTTCAGTGTAGAGAAAAAAGTAGAACGAAGATGTGAAGTACGAACTAAGTGTTGAGGTACTTAGTACTTTACCTATTCTGTGGTTGAGGTCATTGCATTCTCTTATTTAACGCCATAAATAAAACATTCTTCGAAAAATATCTAAAAATCATTTACAATCGTTTTACAATAGTGATAATGATATAAATTACGTGAAGCCCATGGAGTTAACAATGATATGAATTACCGTAACAACTTCCGTAGTCGATATATAAAATATTCTCGACCAACGACCATCAATGAATGCACATCAAAAAAACATTGAATGAACGACAGAACAAGCGACGCACCAAAACAATAACAATGCCGACAGCTAGTAGAGTTACTATAAGCTTATGTTATTACCTACGGACATTTACTGTAACCCTTAAGCTGTCACGTTTTGGATTATAATAACTATAAAATTATCAATTTAAATACTCAAATCTATATGGCAAATTACAGGTTGGAAATATGGAGAAAAATGTTAACCTTGGTAGAGATTGGTGGCGAAAAATTAGTCATAATAAAATTTAGAGTCAAAATAAAATTTTATTAGTCTAATTGTCATTCAACAATTAGAATCACTAATGATAAACAAAATATCCATTATTCGCAATAATAGGTAAGTATTATATCTTTCTGCCTAACAATACGTAATTAATAATAAGTAATATGTGAAGTAATAACGAAATTCGAATTTAAAAAAATATTGTGAAATTAAAAAAACGAAATCAAAAAAATATGTAAAAGTAAATATAATGATTAATGAGATTTTCACAAAAAATATGTGAATAATTAAAATATTACACGTAATATGTACTAAAGGCACACACACTACGTTCACTAATGACTGTTGTTACTGAAATGGGACAAAATTATCACAGGCGGCTAATTGATATGATTTAAATTGTTGTGGTGCTAACAATAGGTATATCTTTGACAAATAATTTTTTACAATGAAATCCGTTAAAATGAAACTAATTTATTTTGTGTAAAATATGGTCACCCTATTCTTGTCAGCATCTAAAAAAACCGACAGCAACGCGTGCGTAGAGTACGCAAGTGTAACAAATTGTTTCACGCTCTGTAATAATAGCAAACATAGGTAGACAGGTATACTTCACGCACAATGTTGTCACTGAATTGACTGTACAGTGCAGAGGTTAGATAGGAATTCAGTGGTTACCAGTGTTATAGCGCTCAGTAATGCGATTTCATGAAGTCACTCAAAAGTTGATATTACGTAATTTTCATGTCGTTTCTCAAGTATATGATTATCATATCTAGTCAATAAGAATATAAATCTATACATATATACTTATACCTATATGATATGTTCTCGTAAACTTTCGTTCATATATGTATGCATGTTCAGTAGCGGATTTACCAGCAGGCTGAGTAGGCTGGAGCCTAGGGCAGCAAGTTTGGGGCCAAAACTTTTTTTATGGATTACAGAAATTAAAGATTCATATTTATATACCTAAATGTTATTAGCTAAAACTATTTCTTGTGCAATCTTAACTAAATCGCTGGGTTGTAAAAATAATCTAGAAGCTAACACATCGATCGCTTGGTTCACAATCATACTAAGTACGGGAAAAGGGTGGAGTAATTAGGACGATAGTGCACAAGTGTAGTTACAATTTCATTGAAAAAAAATTTTAATTAATATGAATGTGAACTAGGGTATCGAATTGTAGAGGTCGGTAGGGGCGGCAAAATCTGAACAGCCTACTGGCGGCAAATGTGTAAATCCGCCACTGTGTATGTTAAAGACAAAGTGATTAAATAGCGATTATTTATAATAGCAAGACACTACATATATTCCCTAAATTAATGAAGTAATATTAATAAATTAATTACTTTTATATAATACTCAGTTCCTGATGGAATGGTGACTTCCGTGACCCCCTCCAAAGAGGGAAAGCATTGCTAAAACGTTGTTTTTAATGGTTGAATGACCGAAACGGGTCAAAGTGCTGTGAAATAGAAGTGTTTCGGAAGAAAAATGGCCATCTACAATGCAGTGTTAGTGGCAACATTATTGTATGGTAGTGAGGCTGGATATGCCGGAAATCGCATTAAATTGGGTGAAGAGACTGTAGAAATGCGATCTTTCAGAAATATGTCGGTGTCTCTATTGAGAACAAAATGAGCAGTTTTTGTGAAAGTGCAGAAAGGAATGCTCAGATGGTTCAGGCACATATAAATAATAAATGAACAATTGATGAAGAAAATGTACAGAGTGAAAAACGAGGCTGATTTATGAAGATCAAATAGCCAGATTACTTGCTGGCGGAAATATCAAAAGCACTAACATACATACCTCGGCGGAAGTGTATCAGGAGAATGACAAGATTTGAGGAGGCGAAAAAAGTAGATAACGACCGCGATGCTTGGCACTCCATCGTCCATCGTCTCTGACTACCCCTTTATGGATCCACGTGAGTATATCTATGTATTTACATAATTATGTATTACTTTACTACCAAATCTCACTATTATGTCAATCAATATCAAATTACCTTATTAATTTCGCCTCAATAATCGTTTTCGACAAAATTGGGTAGATATTACCTACATATAATGATTACGTAATTTAAATAAAACCTATGATAAAGAATGGCCTAGGATAAAGTAGTATACTTATAGTTTTAATCAGGTCATTATGTAATCAATTACAGAAAGTAATGCTTATAAATACAATTCCATAACAAAATAAATACAATTCCTAAACAAAATTGTACTTGTAATAGAAATTCCTGTCGATTTTCATTCATTAAATATGACTCACTCGGTCACACCTATCGGAAGGCTACGGTACCGGCAAAATAACGTGCCTCTATCTTGTACGCCTTCTCATAGAATAGGTACTAGCAGACCTTGTTATCTATACCCCTTGCTATACCTACTTAAAAACTGATACAAAAAATATAAACAATTTATTATATAGATACTTTATAAATATTAAATCTGTAGTACTATAGTGCTGCAAATTACAATGCAACTGCGTCATAGTGAAGACTAAATTAGAAATAAGTAATATGAAACGAAATACGTAAATATATTAGAAACAGACAATGCATACTTTTATAATTTATTAAATTTGCAATACCAATTCGAGTATGAGTACGTTTGGCACTTTGAAATGAAACATCTTAGACTCAATTAAAGTACATAAAATCATAATTTTCCATCAACTATGTAATTTCAAAAATTTCACTTGGCAAAACTATTTAAAATAATTTGTAAAATGAAAGGAATTAAATTATAAGCTTCTGTTATTACAAAATATACTGTAAAATCCATCACCACTGAATTGAAAAAGGAACCAGTCATCGATACGTGACTGCAATGTGATATTTGTAGATACACGACGGCAAATCATTCTCTACTAACGTTTTTACAATGAATCGAATACTTGGACGAATATTGTTTTTCTGTACCGAGTCCATCTAAAATAGTTTCATTGAATGGCGTATCTTTCACGCCGTTGTTTACATTTCACAAGCTCGTAGACTAGAACAATAAGCGCAGTAAACGAAACGTAACGGGCGTCCCCTGACGTTTAGTGTTTACAATGGATACGAACGTGAGAATGTTGTTGGAAACTAACTTTATCCTGAAGGTGCGTTCCCTACGTGCCTGGCACAAAGCCGGCACACGACAGACAAACTCTGGCTTTATTGTGTGGGCGGCCTAGCATAAAGGTGTCGTAAACAATGTCTATTGCCAGATCTGTGAGACACCTTAAGCTGCTGCACTTGCATACAATCACGTAATGACGTTTGAGAAATGCAATTATTGTGTTAAGCGTGAGAAATAATTTTGAATAAACTTTTTTTTTTACTTCCTGCGACCGGACATAGAGCAGTAAAATATTAGAGATATCGTATCTGGTTTTTTATTCTACAGTTTAAAGTGTGAGAAATTGTCGATATAACTTTAAAATGACAAGAAAATTAGCGACACGCGTGTACTGTGCTAAGTATAAAACGACCGAGTAATTAAATGGGGCAGAGTAAAACAAATGACCACGTACTTACTTAATTTTAGGTAATGAACATAATTAACATAATTCTGTATAAATATTTAAAACCGTTAATTTATCCGTAATTAATCCGTTCTATGTCTGTCTTTTAATTGTAATGCTTCATGTTCATCGTTTTTAATGTCTTGCACATGACCGAGACAGATTCGGTACCGTACCGTAAGTACTTACATTATGATCGATGGTGGGCTGACATCCGGCGGACATAGAGCTTCCGCCCCTCCATTGTCCTTCCCCTCTATATCGCTTATATTAACCGCAATAAGCCCTCCGTACACATCCCGTTTGTCGCGCGCTTCCAGAATAGTAATGTTTATTTAAGAACAGGTGACAGGTTTGTAGACAGATTCATGACAAGTACGTAATTAATTATATTATAACTGAATTATTTACATAAAGTATGATATTGATTAATCATGCAAAGGCATTACATCCTGATGTTATTAACCCCCCACCCAAAAACACAAGTATTATAAGTTTAACGTGTGTATCTGTGTGTTTGTCTGTAGCCTCGTAGTTCCTAAACCGATGAATCGATTTTGATAGTCTTTTTTGGTTCGAAAGGTGACCTGATCTAGTTCTTAGCTATGATTCAAGAAAATCCGTTCAGCCATTTTCTGATCTGAAGATCATTAGCACTTTTCTAGTTGTTGAAGGGATGTGAGCAACTTCTATTGGTCTGATGGATTCGAAATTTAGT
Source organism: Zeuzera pyrina (assembly GCA_907165235.1). Classification (NCBI taxonomy): domain Eukaryota; kingdom Metazoa; phylum Arthropoda; class Insecta; order Lepidoptera; family Cossidae; genus Zeuzera; species Zeuzera pyrina. Next base: position 9,909,206 of record OU015626.1, on the reverse strand, counting down.
ATCATGTGGCTGCAGCATCATCTGGAATCAGCAACTTACAGCAGAGGTATCGTGTTTGGGTTCATTGTAATGGTCTCAATGAATAGTAGAATAATTGAAATAGAATGAGTAAAAAAATAAAATTTAAATTAAAAATTTAAAAAACCCTCTATTAAAAAAAAACTAAAAGTAAAAAAAATAATATGTACGTAATATTGCTCTAATGGGCCTTTAATTTTATAATTTATAATATAAACAGCGTAGTATATCTAACATCGTCACATCGGTAGACCGCTAAGTAGGTAAATAAAATAAAAACAGAATATATAACTAAAAAAGATAAATTATGTACCGAATTTAAATACAAGTAATTTACTTATCGGTCCCCCGAAGCGACAATGCTTGGATATATTACTATTTATATTACAACTTATTATAAACTAAAAGGGCCAATAGGACAATAGGTACCTACCTACTTTTTCTTTGAGTCCGGGGTTTTTTATAATTTTTAATTTGTTTTATTTTTTCGCTCATGTTAAAAAAAACAATAGGGCAGACTAGATATTATTCGGTATAGTTACAGGTTTAGTTCATTACATACCGTTAAAAAGATCTATTTACATTAATGGAGAATTTCTTATCACTTCGTATATTTACTACTACCTAAACAGCCAATTTTTAAAAATATAGCCTACAAGTGTTAAAACAAATTGTTTTAATGATGCTCTTGAACATGCAAAGAGAAGTTCGGTAAATGCTAATTGGATCTTAACAACTACTTACTCAAAGGAGCTCCAAACGGCCGTCAAAAATAACTTAATCACCGGTACAGTCAATTAAGTAAATTGTTTACTGTCGAAATTACGACACAATTTTTTTTTTGTTACATTTAATTGTAAGCACGAATAAAATCGAAGAATTTTTTTATTCATAATAGATTAATGATATAAAAGAAAGTAATATACTAATAAGTCAGTTAAATTAACCCAGCAACACTTTTATATTTACGAAATCAACAATCGTGTGACTTTACCCATTCATTTTTTGTTCTCCCGGGACTACTATAGTTATTATTCCTCCTATTTCTGCTCCTAAATAAAACAAAATTTTACGTATAAAATCAATATTAGAAATTGCGATTTCTACTGAACTGTGTAGAACTCGAAATAATCAGTTATTTTTTATTCTGACAAAGTTTAAACACAGTGTTTGGCCCGTGATTGACATTCTCAAGCCCGTAGGGGTGGAGTCGGCAGGTGCGCATACGCACGTGCGCGGCAGCTTTAAATTAACCAATATATGCATAACATGAACCTGAAAAAAATAAATACAGGGAAATTAATTTTCAATTGTTTCTAGACCAGGCGGTCGAAAGATCACGTAATAGGTTCGTATAGGTACCAATGCCTTATAATATCACGTAAATGTTTGTGTAGACACTATTTGATAATAAAGTTTATTGTATTTTGTATACCTAACATGTTGTTTTTTTGATAAAAAGTTTTAAATAGAAAATTGTGTTAAATATCAAAAACATGCGGTTTGTTTTTTTAGTAATCCATTGCATTTTCGGGACTCCATGTCATATTTAAACATCTAACACTTTATTTCGTCTGTAAAGTAGTTTGTAAATACTTTCATTTATTTCTAATAAAATTATTTATTTCTTATAAATACTTATAATTTATTTGGTTAAAGTTCGTTAGTTATATAAAGTTATTATTTTCTTGTTATACACAATCTTGCAAATGAAGCTCAACGCCTACAATAGATAACGATAAAAAAACAACTTCTCGATAGCCAGACATTTCTTAGGATAGATAATACAAGAAACTAAATTTTTTTTTTTTCTATTGGTAGATACCTAATTTTCTATATCGAAATGATTACACTTATAGATTTATTTTTCGTGCCTGCTTTTCAAATATTTACACTTCGATAAGAATGTTAAATGTATAATAAATAATATTGTTTTTTGTCCAGTCACTACCGGTGTGATGAGCGTATGCTTTCTATTCAAATTACCTGAAGTAGTCGCGTGCCCTTAGCTCTCAACCGTTCCTGTCTCTTTTTACTAATCCAGTGATGTACTACAATAAGCAATATCATATCTCAATGGTTGTAATGTGTAGTAATTTTTGAAATACAACATGAAAAGATTACTTTTCATATCCTAAAAAGTCGATGCTTATTACTTACACTACAAATACTTTCTCATCTTTCGCTCCAGTTATTGTACAAACTTTGTTTTCATAAAAAAAAAGACCAAAAGCGTGTCGGACACGCGTTGAGTCACAGTTCTGTAGCAATTCCGGACAAAGTAGAAGTTTAATCAATTATCTAAGTACCTAATGCCAAAAAAATAAAGAAACGAGACCAAATTCTGATTATTTATTTTTTCCTGATTATTTATTTCTTTAGGTTTTGTTGTTTACTGTAGTTTACGCGTCTGTGCAAAATTTCAGCTCGTAGCTGTAAAGATCGTCATCTTTATAAGATAAGTCGTTTGCGATGTGACATATGTACGGACAGATAAAACGACAGCTTGACGAAACTTTAAGGGTTCAATTTTTTCCATGTCGACTATGGAACTCTAAAAAAGAAAAAAGTCCAAAAAATAAGTATACTGTGACACGTCTACCTTTATAACATGTAAGTAATTCAAATCGTGAGACGCGTACAAATATGCTACAAATACTACTGAAATTATGCAGTTATATTACTGAAACGTGAAAATTAATTTGAAATGTTATTTATTATGCCATACATACCATCCCAAACCTTAATCGTAGCCTAATAATGCCACGGTTCTAGATTAACTAGTTCAACTAGTACGTAGTCACAATACGTCGGCAAGTCACCGTGAACGCGAGCAGCTTGTTGCCACAATGTTAATGTCGAACATGACACTTGTTTCCATACGATGGCTTAACACTTACCGCTGAACAACAAACACAAATTGACATAATTTCGTAACTTGGAATTAAAAATAACTTAGGTTTTATAAGTTTTGTAGCAGTCAGATAAAAATTGATGCGTGACATTACGCCACTACTTTTAACTCCATTAAAACTGTTCGAATTCTATCGTTAGAATAAAATTCAATATTCAATATCAAATATCATTCACATTGTTCAGATCCGCAAAATTTGAAACATATACGTTTTCTCATACAATGCCAAATGTTTGTATAAAATGTAATTTAATACAAAATTATGAAAATTATTAATTTAAATAATATATTTGAAATTTTATGTATTTAGAGGTACATTTGTTTTAGTTACATCGCAGACGATCAATTTTTTTTAAATATTATTAATATCTCCATGTACGTACATTACTAAAATACCGTATTGAATCCTTTTAACCACTGCCCCAAGCTCGCCGGCAATGTTGATTCATGTCCACCCTTAATCGATGTAAGTAAAAGAACATTACAATTGGCCGGAAACGGAAGGCGCGTTTCGCGATCTGTCGCCGAAAAACGGCAGCTGCGCATACGCTGAACCAGCTGCCATAGCCTTCTAATAGGTCATTTCCGTCTTGCATAATGTCATATATTGTACATCTAGTAAGTACATAATTTGTTTAGAACAATAGTAATAAAATTGAGTATACCTACTTGCACGTAGTCAATGAAATGTTTTATAGCATTATATTATTAATGACTAACTCTCCTCCGCGGTCACACTCGCGTTATATTTGCTATTTTGGCGAGATAGAAAGTAGTCCAGATTACTGTATGAAAAGTACTTTACCTGCCAATGAAAGTCCCGCCAAACTTGGTTCAGTCAAGACAAACAAACAGACGGACAAAAATTTAAAACACGCGTATGTAGGTTTTAGTAGTTGTAGTAACATGTAAAATAACTATATGAGCTAAATGAAAAGCCTTTATTTCGAATTCACAGACAGAAACTTCAATTTTGTTTATTTCTATATAGATTAATGAAATTATTATTATAATTCATCCCTATCTATTTTAAGTACAGTTTATTTCTTACATCATTTTGCAGCGCATGCTGCATCCGCTGAAGTATATTTAGATAATATTCCTGTCATAAAAAACATAAAAGATTACTTTTATTTTTAGATAAACTAGGGTGAGTACGAAATGCTTCCGTCAACTTATCACCTGGATTAGGAAAAAATTATCCAAGGCGACAGTATGTTATACATGTTATAAATAAAATAAAAAACACTGGCTGTTTTTAATAAATTTCATGTACCGTCATCTCTTTTTAGTGGGGGAAAAGGCGCGGTGCGTGATAAATAAATAGATTGATTTCTGTTTAATTGTTTTCAGCGTAAACGGAAGCCAACTACAGATGTTTTGCTTTTTATCTTACGATACAAAAATAGACTCACACGACAGATCAAGAGCACAAGCATTTTCATAATGCCGGTGTTGACAAATAGTCCACGTCTGTGATTATTGTGAAGCAATATATTCTTATTAATTTCACGTTTTCTTAACAAATTACATTAAAATCTGATTTATAGGACCGCTATTCACAGGAAATGTTATTAACACAGGTTGGACTTTTAATGCTTTGCCTGATATTTAAACGAGTTCCTGTTCATCTATAAATGACTAGGACTGTAAATAGCAAAAGTACTCATATTATATTTATAGTTTTGTAGATATGTAATACATAACTAATATTACTAATCCTATAACCATAACTAATCCTTACTGACTTTTTGTTTTTTACTCTTAGATTATGGCCTTTATCCTAATCTTCACGAATGATTTTCGCATCGAGCCAATCTTTAAAAAATATAGCTGTACTCAGTTACATTTATTTATTATACAATAATACTATAGATACGTTGCACCAATACGATACCACCACCAATGAACATTAAGAGCACCAATAAACATTAAGAGAAAGTCTATTAGTCGCATGACACCGACTTCAGTAGCATAGATACCTATTTGTATCGTGTTTATAAAGTTATTTTTATACTCGAGTTTTGATTGGTGAGGACAATTATTTCGTTGTTTCAGTGTTTTTATATTAAGTCGGTTTATTTTTTTCTTGAAAATATATATTTTTTTTGTTTATGTATTTTAAAAACTTATACAACAACCAATAAATTATAGTGAATATATTATAAAAGGAAAATTCAATTTTTTTTGCTGAATCACTTAAATTAACTCCCAACTGCAAAGTATTGTAACTCGATTATCCTATGGGGAGCTCGTTCCATCTGTCGACGAAACCCTCTAAACGCCATTAAAGCCACAAAAAGCCACGCGCCCAAATACCTCCCTTCCGCCAACCTGCTTCCGCCACACTATTGGAGTTATCGGCTGATTTTATGTCGAACATTTTTGGCATAAATATATGGGATAAATATATGTCTTTTCAATAGTTAAAAAGCATATATTCTATTATCTTTTGGAAAATATCTAGAGTTGCCAACCATACTGTTCAAACAGTATCGTATTTTACTCTGGTACTGTTAAATAGAAATAACTTATCCAAAATACTGTAATTCCCAACCATAAAAAACACTGGTAAATATACTAGTATCCAAAGCCATAAAACCGTTTTAAAAAAAAACGTCCACGGACATTTCCACCCGAGATTTTTTCTTTCAAAAATGACGATAAACTAACGACAAACTGATAAAAATTAAAGAATTTTTTTTTTTCTTTCTTCATGGCATGGCGCACAGATCAACACATTTGCCAATGTCACGTATTGTATTTTAAAACAAGCAATTGTCATCGTAAAACTCCTCCAGTAAAGTGATTGTAGACTTTACTGAAGTTTTATAAGACTTCTTGGAAGAGCGCGAGACCTCAGCTACACATGTTTATTTAAACCTACTCCATTCTTTTCACTTACACAGAACTATAAAACACAATATACTATCCCTTTTGTACTTTAAAACTCCCAAAACTGTAAAAATATAAAACTCTTCCCGGTCCCTCCAAAAAGTAAAAAAAAAATGTTTGTATTTAAAACATTCGTATAAAATACTGGTAATACTTTTTCCTTTCTTTACAACCTTAATAAATTACATTGTTTTTTTTTTAATAAGTTGGCAAACAGAACACTATCTAAACAAGTATACTTTATTTTTACATATACCGTCACGAAATAATAAATAATTCATACATGTTAATTTAAGTGAAAGTAAAATAAATAATAAAATGAAAGTAAAAATAAATAAATTTAAGCATAGGTATCAATTTATAAGTTTATGGTATCTCAACATATTCGAAATTTAAGATAAATAAAAAAATACAAAAATAATTTCTAACAGCCCTGTTAAAAGTAGTTAGCGCTTTTCGTATAAAAATTGTTCCCGTTAAGATACCAACAGCAAAAAATTCAAAATATTCGGTAGCTTCGTGTTGAAATATTGAAGCGGCAACGAAGCGCCACTCAACTCGAGTTATCAATGTTTATCTATTGGCTCGCACTTGTTTATCCAACAAATCATTTACCAGTTTACAATATCATTCGATACCATTTTAAAAAATATTTTTTATAATTGCCTACCTTATATTAATCGCTATAAATATTTAATTTTAATTTAGTTCAATTCAATCCTAATTTTTGAAATAAGTTATTTAAAAAGTAAATAAAAAATTTAAAAAAAAAATAGAAAGATAAAAAATCACCTGTGCTACTTAGTATTTTTTTAAATGTCAAATATTACGTTACATATTTTCTACTGATAACTTGTACTGTGTACTAGGTAAACACTAAAATAATCGAAGCGAATTAGAAAAGTTTGTTCGAGCAATTGACCGAGCCGGACATTGAATTTGGAACTCTAAATTTCTTGTATAACATAAAAATAGTTCGTTAATTCACCTCTTTTTCTGACATTAAACTTTTTTTATAAAATGGTAGCCCGAAACCCAAGCAAGAAATCCACCCTATAGTCATAAAACTGCCTGTAATCTTATTAAGACATTTATTGAAAGCAGTTGTAAAATGAGATTAAGCTATTACTACACCTTCATTGCCCTGATCCATTGTATTTCGTGTATAATCCTATTGTCCCAAATAGCTCGAATACAGCCTGAGGCCGGTGAAACCTCTTATCAGTAACATTTATCTTTTCTCAAAAGATTTGTAATTGGATACAAGTTAGTTTAGCTGTTCGCAATGTTATCTGCAAAAGTCTTCATTTTACCTTGATCTTGTTTTATTTTATCTATTGCTAAATCGTGTAATACGTTTACATTGTTGCCGTACAGGTAACAATGTAAACAAGGAGTCCGGACTGTCGATGAATTTTAATCTATTTATTTTAGTCATCTTACTTCGATCTTTACAAATTAAAAATTCGAATATATACGTACGTTGACTAGTCCCTTATTTAGAAATAAGAAAACAATAAGTTTAATAATAAGTTCATGGTGGTTGTTCGAGGTCAAACTGGACACTACCACCACCTTGCTAAACCTGCCGCCACGCGTTGTAGTACAGTAGTGTTTGCAATGTTGTGTTCCGCTGTGGAGGATAACACACCCCATTTTTCTCGCACAAGTGACACAATATCTTAGCCGTCAGTGTTGCCAACAAATTTGCAATCTGAGGTGTTTTCTTGGCCTTAATAATTAAATATTCATGGGCCTCTGCCCACTTAATCAGACACAACATATAAAAAAAACCTTCAATCCGAGGATTCTGAATTCGCTTCTACTGGCGTAACCGCGAATACAATGACCGTGACCTAACATATTCACTATATTGGTATATCAACAATGATTTTTATAATTATTAATATGAATATAATTGTGAATAATATTATATGAAATAAACATTAATTTATATTATATGTATATATATATAATTGTGAATAATATTGTATGAAATAAACATTAATTTATATTATATATATATAATTTATATAATACTAATAATAACACATACATACATACCTATCTATAAATAACAAAAAAGTACATACATACGTTAACATTTACAAACTTAAAACTACACATTATCTTAAATAATAGACTTCCTCAAAGTTGCCGCTTAGAAAGCTGCCATTGCTTAAGGTACCCAGCAGACTGGCAGCATTGTCTCTTTGAATAGCCAAACTGATTCGTTGGCGGAAGAAGCTGCCAGCCCGGCGGTCTCCCGAAGCCTCGACCAGTCTCTTACAAATATCAGAAACCAGTCGATGAGCTTCGGGGCCCCAGGGACCCAAAGTTTCGACTGCAAAGGGCGTAAATATGAAACTACCTATCTAATATTATGTGAAATAGTATTACTATTATTACTACAATTGTGAAAAAACTATTTGAAATTCGTCTAAAAGATAGGATTATTGGGTTTTAAACTTCTGTAGTGGGGACAGAGTGGAGATAAGCTAAAGAGTGATACCATTACAGAATTGTGCCGTCATGAATTCGCGGTGTCATTGTCCAGCGCTAGGAGTGACAAAAACGGAAATTCCCACTTTGTTCCCACTACTTGAGTTTAAAAGTGAATTACTCTCATATTTTTTATTAATATTTCGAATATTTTTTGCACTTTTATTCATGATTACTAAATTTATGTTTTAAATACATTATTGAAGTAGTCAAGTAGCTTATTTAGAAAACTATCATTTTTTACTTTTCTAAATTATTGCATTGGCGTCTGCGCGTTATTGGGTACACTTAGTTGTATATACTTATACATGGTATAAAGCTCAGTATGGGATCATTTTATATTTATTTACTTATACATATCTAAAAAATTGTGTATAATTATCTGTAAGTAGATTTCAATCGTTACTTGTTTTGTTTTTATATAGGTATATACATCGTCAATACCGAAACTTTTTTATAAAAAAAATGGTTACTTATAAATATTTATATAGAATCCACGGTGAAAATAACATATTATCCGAATTTAACTTATTCATAAAATCAAATCCATCACTTCTGCTTATGGCCTCGTTCGATAACATCTGGCTAAGCAAGGTGTCCGCGGTACACTGTCGCATTTTTTGCTACACATGTCCTATACTTTATGCTAAAATGAATTATTTTACAAATGTGTAGATAAATATAAGTTCAAGTAACTTAGTTAATACAATTTGTTTTCTTATTCCACAAAGTAGAGATTTGCGGTCCAGTTTTACCAGGAAGTAATTTAGTTTTTAGAACGATACAGCGTTAGAGCGCGTGCTCACCTACTTGGCTACTTTACTAATAATATTAATGTTCACCTCATATAATTGCAAGGGTAATTTTAATATACATAAACTTTTCTCAATAAATGTAGATCACAGCAAGAAAGACAGCAAGTAGATTCGTTGAGCAATTCTTGAAATTTATCCAGTAACAATGCAGACAGATAACAGCCGCCCGCAGTGGATTTCATTTCATATATATCTACTATGCAGTGAAGAGATGTAGTGAAGAGATATTTCTTATTATGCAGTTTCAAAATGTCAAAATATTAACATTGAAAATATTTTTTCGATCCTTTCTGGTTGGAGGGTCACTTCCAGAAATAGTGCGACGTGGTGATTACTCGGGAAGCTCTGGGTATATCGTGACAGTTGAGGTATCTAAATGTATCTATTCATGAGAGCAATATGCAAAAAAAAAAGAAATTGAGTTTTTAATTAAATCGAAAAAAATCTCTGAAAATAGACTAGCATTAATTTTTATTATTTTTAATTTTAAATAGGTTTAACTTGTAAAAAAAGGTTAATATGTCAGTGTCTTTTGAATTTTGAAAATACATTAAAAATTTTTTGAGTTATTGTTGTTAAAAGAGGTACTGAAGATGCGCGCGCGTTCTGATGTTGTTCAGAGTATTCAGAGTTAGCGTGTCATTATATCGGATTATAAATTACAAGAAAAGTACAACTTTTCTTCAAAATAGGTCACTTGATTTTGTACTGTCCTGCTGTATTAATCGTTTATTATATTACTAACGACCCGCTCCAGCAGTTCGCACGGGTAGAAATTTTTTAAAAATATATTTTAATAATAATGTTTTTTTAATATATACAGCCCATGTTACTCGCTGATAATGTAGCTTTCTATAGTTGAAAGAATTTTTGAAATCAGTTGAGTAGTTTTTGAGTTTAACCATTACATACAAACAAACAAAGTTTACTTCTTTATAATAATACTATAGATATATTTATAAATATAAATTGCGGAATTTTGAAGAATTACGGAATAGAATAAAATAAATTTTCATGTGACATCGATACAATTTTTCCTTTTTGTAATGTTGCGTGACACTGTTTTATGGACATCCGCCAAACATATTCCTTTTAACCATTCGAATTTGTGAACTGAGTATTAAAATAAAACACATTTATTCGGATTGACCTAAGAGTAAAGTAAGTGACAATAATATCATTGATAGACTTTTGGATAGCTAATCGTCAAAAGTTCTCAACTTCAAGGTGTACAACTTATGTTAAACCTACATATTATATTATTGTAATTACTGAATCTTGTAAATAAATTGTTGCTTCGTTTACACTTTTTATTTTTTGTTCTACTTACATCTGAAGACGTTCTCATTGGCTTTTGATAGTTACAGGAAGTGTGAGATCTGTGAATATCTTTTTTCCCATTTTATAGATAATATACATACACCTCTCTGAGTAACCCGTTAGGGATACAGCGTGAAGATATGTATGTATATACATATTTGTATCTAACTGAAGAAATAATGTTTGAATAATAATACTCCAGTAATAATACTCCAGACAATTACACAGATTGTGTGACTCCAAACTAAGCAGTAAGCTTGTACTATGGGTACCACACAACGAACTCCGGGGGAGCTTCCAAGTAACACCCAGACTCCAAGCCAATTTAGAAAAGTTCGTTTCCTAAATTGACCTGACCGGGGATCGAACCCGAGACGCTAGCTTGCAAAGAAGATGCATATACCACTGCGCCAACGGGCCAGTCAATAATGTTATCTTCGTATACGTATATATTAAAAAGAACGGACTACAGACTAATTTATTGAAATAATCATCAATGTGTAATCAAACCCGCTAGGTCTAAAATTTTAAATTTTGCACAGACGTCTTATATTTATGTGTAAAGCACGACGTACAAAGCACGAACACACGAAGAACGGATATTTGAAAATTGATCCGCTGAGTCTTGTTAGGAGGTGTCAAAGTTAGTAGGCAATAGATATTGAAAAAATAATTACATGCGTATAATAATAACCTAAACTTTGTGTACCTTATGAGTGTATCTTAATTAAAAACGCTTTTAACCCATTTGAAAACATTAACCCCTATGGGGGTAAAAAGAGGTGCCAAATTAGTATGACAAAATGAATCAGGTATTAAATACATTAAAATGTTTAAATCTGTATACGCTTATCAATTAATGCAATTATTTTGTAACAGCAATTTAAAACAAATTTTGATAAAATCTAATATGATTGCTTTTAACCATCTAATATGATGCTTTATTTAATCTAATCTAATCCTATTATGATGTACTGGACTCTATGGGCAGTTACCGTCGAGGCCATATGTGTGCGAGTATCTATGTGTTTCAATCTGGAACATTAGCCGGGTGTTAATGCGTTTTTTGTGAGACATGTGCTACTGCCAATTTACCAAAGGAACGAAAGGTGTTTCGCACGCCCTATACACGTTCCATGCAGTGATTTCACGTGTGCGGATGGATGTCTATTAAACACACAATAGTGTTAGATGAATATGTTTACCCCATTTGTAACAATATTAAATAGTATACCCATTCATTATAAAGGTACAACTCACATACTTCGTGCTGTCACAGATATAACCTACTTTTGTAGCTGGTAAAATACATAACACATTTATAATTACAACTTTAAGTAAGTAGTTGTAAACGCGTGGAAATTCTATCAATGTACATTTTAAAAATATTAACCTGTTTTTGATTTCTCCATCATGGCCATATAAAATGGTGATTGTATCGATAGGTACAGTAATTAAATGAATCGCATTCGAATCCCGTTTAGAATAGTAACTTTTTTATCTTTCTATTTTCGTTCTCTCAGATTTTTGTTTGGAATATAATTTGTGATGAGTTCCTAAAATCTTTTGCTATTTTCCACTCAAACTCCAAAAACCACCAATCAACATGTGTTTCGCCTCTCAACGAAGCATCCTCAGGATATTTCAGAGATCAGACTCGGTCAGCTAAGCAGCACCGATCGGTGTAGGTGTAGATCCTTATGGAGAGTTGTTAAGGATCCTTATGGAATCGTAAAGTTAACCAATAAAATATTACCTGATAAATCAATAGTTATTGTCATCCTAAATTTCCATTGGTACGTTTCGATGAAATAAGTTGGAGTTAATTTTTCTGTAATTAATTTATTTTATGGAAAGGTTGCTTGATTTAATTTACAATTTAAATTAGTAAATATGGAATTCGTCGACATCACCCGCAAAAGTTTCGAGCTGTAGTAGGTAATGTTGGCCTCCACTATATCACTGAGAGTTCTTATACATGCACGTATGTACATGTTACACGTATAGCTAGAAGAAAGCACGCACGTATATGTATATCGATGCCACTATGTAGTAATTGCATGATTGAATGATATGTTCATTTAATTTCCAATTGATTGATTTTTATTGTCGATTAGAACTCCGCCTTTTTATGGCGTGAACTCACGAGCTAATACTAAGTGCATTGCTGGACTCCCCCCCTGTGAAGGCTATAGCTACGTCCGTGGAAGAGTTTTAATGAAATCAATTAACTCCAACTCACAGCAAGAGATCTTGAAAAATATCGTAAGTACATATCACTTAGAGCGATCGTAATTCTCTTGGTAAACCCCATGACACAGCGCTCATAAATTCCCAGTAGCGAGCAAATGGGAAAGGGGAATTGATGTAAATTATGTGTTATTGCGTAGGAACAAGATTTTAGAAGGGACGTGCAAGTTACTTGAGTCAAGTAACATTTCGCAAAATAAAAGTGAACATCAAAAACAAAATATTACATTTTCTAACGCTCACATTACTATGTATGTGCATGTATAATTTCTTTATAAACGAAATTATACATGCACATCTTAAACAACCTCTATAGTTTACATCTGCGGTCAGTAAAATCTGCCACATTCATAATGTTATAAATTATTAGGTTTAATTAGTTAAGGAGCAGAAATTAGTGTAAAAATGGACTATCTTAAAATAATATTAAAAAATCAATAATAATCAGAATTTCAGATTTTTTAAATTAAAAACGACTGTAGTTGTACCAAAAAATATTTGGTCTTACAAATTACAAACCCGCGCGCTTATTGCGTAACTTGTCAGCATGCGATAGCCAATATCGCGCGATATCTGCAACGAGAATTTGTGTAATGTAATTTGTATAGTGGCGCTAAATCAACCGCGAAAAGTGCATTTTACGGTTATAGACTAATAGATACGCAATAGTCACATATGATATTAATTTTTTATTACAATTAATCACCGGTCGCGTAGTGATCGCGTGGCTGTCGCCGTCTGCAAATTTTCGGGCAATTACCGAGCGAAATCAGATAGTAATGGTTGCTAGCTCGTCGCCTGCACAAGTTTCTTATAATAGACTAGCCCTGAACAGACTTTTATTTCCAATACGGGGGAGGAAAATCAAGTGCCATATTTTTCTTTCTGTCTAAACGAATATTAAAGTATATGTTGGCATTTTGTTATAGTCCGAAGTCGTTGAAATGTCACAGTTGTAATTTTTATTAAAAAATGGTAGGTAACGATAACGATTGCGCAGCATAATAAACCAATTTGGCTCTGCCGAAATTAGCCTTTCTTAACAATAGGCGCAAGACGAACACTCAATTGTATTTCATTGTAGTTTGCTTTAATTGGTCCATAAAGTGTTAAAACCTCTATTTTTTCCTTAATAAGCTCTACAAAATACTTCACTAATGCTACTACCTATTAACGTGATTATGAGAATTTTCACTACTTCTTTAAATGTACGATAAAGCTTTAGTTAACTATGAAGTATTCGTTTCATGATTGATTTTTTTATACAAACTTTTTTCCAAAGGGTAGCAGGATATTTGAATTTTTTACACTTATTTACGTAAAGTTTATTGGATTTACGAGAGATCATTAAATTTTTGACCCTTCTGAACATTATGATGGTTGGCATTAAGAATTTGACTTTGAACATATGTACATATACATATACAGTGTGAAGATATGTATGTATTTATACATATTCTCACGCTGTATCATGTTGTATGCTAAGCATGCGATTCTAACATACACCGACTTAGATATATACTTCTTGTACTCCTCTAACCCCATCCTTGTCCTCAAACACTTTCAATGAGGTATGCGAGTGCTTTCGACATTTCTGTCAACTAACACTGTCTATAAAAACTTCTTAAGTCAGCCTTGGTTTTGTTTGGCTTCTACTACTTCTCACTTTCACGCTGTATCTTTTCTTCCCCAATCATTGCTCACTCATTTTTTCTAATTATGTCCTATGCCCGAACTATCTAAACAATTCATACATATGCTCACATTGTATCCCTAATTGGGTTGTCAAAGAGGATGGAGCGCCAGGATGGAGCGAAAGAAATATGTAAGGACCACGGCATCGCCGTCCTTACATATTTCTTTCGTCTCTTCAGACATCAACATTCTTCTCGTATGTTTTCGCCAGATATGCGAGTGCTTTCGACATTTAAGTCAGCTAACGCTCTGGGTGTATGATCTTCAGAAGTCAGTCTTGGTCATTCTTGGCATCTGCTGCCAGTAACTTTCGCTCTGTATCTTTTCTTTCGTTAGTCTTTCATCACTAATTCTTTTTATATGCCCGAACCATCTAAGCATTCCTTTCTTCGTTTTTACAAAAACACTGTCATTCAACCTTGTCATATTGCATATCTTTTCATTGCTTATCTTGTTTGCAAGGGTAATACGGCGCATATTTCTAAGAGATCGCAATTTTACTGCATTTATCTTACTTTCACTCGATTTCGAACGAATCCAGGTCTCAGAACCGTACAATGAAGGTCGGCACCAGCACTGCATTGTGGATGGCCATTTTGGCCGAGTTAGAAATATTTACCTTGCCTACTAATACGACCAAAGCACCGTTCACTTTATTGCCAGCTGCTACCCATTTCTGTACAGTCAGGGTACGAAAACCTTCGTCAATTTTCAAATTCATTCCTTTATCAAGTCGTAGACTCTCAGTACCTTTTGAAACTAAGGCACTAAACAGACAACTGCATATAAAATTATGCTTACTTAATACGATAATTGATTGACATTTCGGTATTAGTCGCAGTTTCCTAGTTTTCCCGATGACAAATCATTATTCATTACATCATCACTACATTATTCACTACATCTCACTATGATCTCACTACATTCATCTTTATTAGTTGAACTGGCAGTCAACTACCTATTGCAAACGTCAATGCGATATTCTGTTTCGTTTGTAATGAAATGTTGGCATGACTGATGATTGAGCTGGTGCAAGTAAATGTCGACTTTAAGGTGACGAACCTTTTCTTGCCCCGACTGTACATCTAACTCGTATTTTTCATCCCTTAAAACGCTCTTCCCAGGTAGAAAATTTCATTCACTTATAGACATTTTCCAACATTTCCACTTCACCACTTATCATACCATTTATATCACCTTTCGATGTTCGAAGGCAACTGTCCAAATACGGCACGAACAGCCAGACAGACATCACTCAGCCTTCACTGATCCCTCAATACTCGGTGATTGTATTTGTTTCATCATAATACATATTTTTTGTTTTATTTCATTTGAAACGCAATACATTCACCAGAACTTATATGCTAAAATTACATTCTGTTTCAAGCTTTTGTCATTTTTGTGACCAAAATGTTGTGTATATATCTTGCATTAAACATATAATTAGCATATTACGTAATATGTATATGGTACAATAATTCTGTCACATCTTGAATTTACTCTAGAAATAAAAAAGTTTGTATTAAATACAAATTTCGTAAGAGGCTATATATTTTTCTATGTCAGACAGGCGCCACTAAGCCTGCTGTCTGAAGCGAGAACTATTATAGATGATCGCTCGCTAGATAAAGCTAGTATAAAACTGGGGCTATGAGAAAACAATGTTTACTGTGTTCCTATAACGAGCTGTTTCTATTCATAATACCACTGAATATAAAAAATATTGGTAGTCAGGCAAAATGCATATGAAGTTATCGTATAAATAAGCATATAAAATTAGGAGGATGCAATTATTTGAATAGTGTTTCGAAATCACAGGCAAACATTCAGGTCTTTAATCGTTTGGCCAACGTTTTCTTTTGTTTTCACTTGCTTTTCTTCATTTTTGCCCTCTGTTGATTATAATTATCTAAACTATCTTTACGTCATATACATGTATCACTTACTTAGTGATATATACCATATAGGTACACTCGGCCAAGAAAGTGGTTGATCACTTTTGAATGTATGTTCTAACTAATGAAATATTGCTTAGGCTGAAATTGAAAATTTTGCAAGTATTAACGTGATTAGCATCCAATCAAAAGGCATAGGTAAAGGTGCATACTATTTTAACCTCTATTAACAAGCGTTAAACATTATTTTTTACAAGTACTTTAATGTCAAAGAAAACCATCGAATGTTATAAAAAAGTTTTGCTAGATTCACTACCTTCATGCTTGTTACATTTAAATTTAAAAAAAGATTTTGACAAGGTTTCTTTTGACAGCGGTTAATTGAAAATATATAACTGTTGTAATTTACCTAAGATTTATAAAACGTAATGCCTCGTAATTTATCTTTAGCTGAAAGAAGAGAAATTATAGCATTACATAGAAATGGTCAAAATAAAAGTGAAATTTCAAGAAATTTAAATATATCCGTAAGTATGAAGGTCTGAATGTTATCTTTTTTGTTTGTAATCGGTTTAATATACAAAATGGAATAATATTAATGTCTCGGATTTATAATTTCCCTTCCCTTTGGATTTCGCGCGAAAGTGAAGAAGGTTACCTTCAAGATCATAGAAGAAGTGGTTGTCGGCCTAGCATAACTAATATGCATACAAAAACGATGACACGTGCCTATGAAGAAAACGATTTTACACCTACGTCTCATTTTGCGGAAGAATTTGATGTCAGTACTGAAACTATACGACAGCACTTGTACGGTATAGGATTGCACTGTAGACGTCATTCCAAAAACGTTCATATGACGAATAGCCATAAAGCAGTTCGTTAGAATTTTGCTAGAGAATTTTTAAATTTTGATTGGTCAACTACAATATTTACTGATGAGAAGACGTTCAAATCCAGCCAACATGATCGGTTAGGTCTGTGGCGTTACAATAACACGAGATACGATGTAACTAATGTAGTTCCCAACATGCAATCTGCTAAAATGTGTCTTAAAATAATGGGCTGGATGTCGGTCGACGGAGTCGGCGAACTCTCAATATTACCTCCACAAGCAACCGCTCTAAATAATTATATTGACAACCTCAAAAACTTAATGTTACCATCTGTCCGGATTGTCTACCCGCAAAACGACAACCGTAGGTTACATACTGCTAGGGTGACCCTCGATTGATTTCAACCACATCAATGTATTCGACTGATTCCATGGCCTTCAAGATCTCTTGATTTGAACCCCATAGAAAACCTCTGGGGACTAATGGTGCAACGATGGATTAACCGAAATGAAAGAACACTTGAAGCAATTGATAGTCATTGCATTGAGATATGGGATGCCATGGGGGGTACGGATATTTGTTCACGACTTGTTGGATCCACGAAGCGCCGACTGTCAGAGGTTATCCAAGCTAATGGTGGATATACTCGATATTAATCTAATATATTTTACAGTAATGAAGTATAAAAACTCGTTTTATTACTGTCCTTTTAAGATTAGCGCACACCATAAGCATGGTCAGTGAGGCGCATCGCTACGCATTACAAAATTGTAACAGTCCATATTAGAGGCTTACCGCGCCGCAGTGCATCACAATTTTGATTTCATTAATAAATAAAATGCGTGCGCTATGCTGCAGTTATTACGGCTTGTCTGTAGTGTACGATCTATACAATATGTATCAAAGAGATCTAGCAGGATTTTTGCAATGTAATGCGTAGCGATGTGGCACGCTTACGTGAATGATAAACTTTATCAAATGCTTAGACATTTGATAAAGTTTATCATTCACGTACAAAAAGCGACTTAAAATTTAGATTTTAAGTCGCTTTTTATTGACAGTGGCATCACTACTTTACATCTCTTGCTTCCTTCTTTGCTTCTATCTCATTCATCCTTACATATGAATAGCAAAATAAAACTCTATTGGTAACTCAGTCGATTTAATTCTCACAATTTTGTCAAAATGAAAATCTGATTTTGTACATTTTGTAATTTACCATTCTGCACTCAAATTTGACTCAAATTGAAACAACACGCTGTGACGTGTTGTTTCATAATATGGCAAGCGAAAATAGTCCTTTAGTTTCATGACACGTATAAACTCTTAAGGTGCTCAACCAATTTCTTGGCCGACTATACATCAACATCTTTCAAGGTTAACCTCGATTTTAACGAACACATAGGAAAAGATAAAGACGAAGACTATGTGAAGTAATATAATATGAATGAGTTATAAACAAGAGTACAAGAATTGATAACTAAAAAATAAATTTGAAAAGAGCTTAAAAGAGAAAAGAAAAAGTATATAATGTGACGTCTTCAGAGAAGTCCAGATAGGAAAAAATTACTTAATAATAATAAAAACTATCTTTATATTATAATTATCTTTTCTTTATTATTATAAATGAAATCATCACATAAAATTTCATGTTAGTCAAGGGTAGAAAAAATATAATGTACCAGCTGCTATCTTCTCGCGTAGGTCGTAAAAGTAGACCAAGGGCAATCTGTTTTATTATGAAACTTAAACTTATACCTACTCGTAATAAACAATAATAACCGATGGACTAATAACCATCACTGTTAAATTCCACTGTACCATTTGTAAGTTGCATTACCAAAAATAGTGTTATGTACTACATATTATGTCACCAACAACATAAATCTATACATTCAAATGATAGTACAAGTATGACAAATATGTTATAACCAAAACTGTTATAAGTCATAACTTTTCCTACAGTCGAGAACAGAAGCGTCTTGGACTCGCAGAAGTCCAATTTTATATACCATTATGTTTGATATCTCAATCACTTTCCTCAGATGTATAATTCATGAGATGAGGATGGCTGCTGAAATTATTCTACCCGCGACCAGCAACTGCTTTATTAACAAAAAATTATAGCAACTCCATGTAATACGAATTACTTACTCAGACAATCTGGCGCCGGCTTATGAATTCATATTTTTTACTCCATATATTCAAGTTAATTATTTGTACTGTTTTTTAATTGCGTCGTCGTCGACTATAAGCAAAACCATTGTAATTATCTACGTACATACTTATCAATACATTAATCCATATAGTCTTTTTTACTATTTGACATTCTATCTAGGCACTAGAACTACACGATTCAGGAATATACACATTATGTACCCATACATTTTTTTACATTGAATGTAAGCATTAAGGTCACGTTATGCTATGGAATGAATCGGAATCGGTTTCAAATCTGTCTCGAGAATCGAGCAAGAAGCTCGGCTTGGTATTTTAATAAGTGTGCTAAAATCTGCACCAAAGGGCCCGATTATTCCACTTATGAATCTATTAAATAAATTATATTTGTTTTCGGATTACTCACGTATTCAGCAAATTACAACATATATAAATAATCTTTTAAAATACATACTTATTCATATATCTTATCTAACAGAATAGGCTTCTGCCTATTCCTTCTCCAATCCTTCTGGATTGGAGAGCGAAGCCTCACGGTCCTAATAGCGTTTTTTCGCTTTCTCAAATTTTTATGAAGATCTGTTAAAATATTTTATATATTATCATTTACTATACAACACGTGAGCTACTGAGCTATCAAGCAGAATAACAGTTTTCTATTCAGACTAACCAAACACACAACTTTCTAAACTGTACGCAATGAAAGATTGACAGAAAAGTAACAAAAGGGGAAGGAAGACGTTCGTGGCAGTTATTCTTCCCCTTGCTCACCGAATTTATTGCAATCCGATACAGAGTGGTCGTCTAACGCACGCACATTGGAGAAAAGCGATCATACCGATTTTTTTATAAACACACTTGATTTGTGATGAATTACGCTGTTAGAAAATAGTCAGATTCTTACTTAATAACTAATTTACAATATTTTTCGAATAATTTGCTACTGAACGATGAAAACTAAGAAATCTCCTCAAAAGCTTTATTATAACTAGCAGTCAAATTCAGATTTTTTTGTAGTTCCACTAAAAGTTTAGACGCTTAATATGCATTAATGACATATATTGGTATAGGTACATTCGTATAGAGAATTATTGCGCTTATATAACTGTATGTTTTAATATTATACTTATAATATCATTGTTAATTATTGCCTTAATCATAAATTTTAGGTGTAATAGTTAAGCATAATAATATGACCTTAAATAAAGTATTTCATGCTCAGAAATGACTGTTCTATTACAGCTCATATATTAGTTGAATTATATGAAAAATACTCGCAAACTCGCAATAACGCGGGCGGTCAGTGCCTCGCCGCGCCCGCCCGGATTAACTTGATCTGAAATTATGAAAACTAATCTGAAACTATGTTTTACAGTTATTATGTGAGGAATACTTACAAAATTTATACATATTCATGTATGTATGTATGAAAAATGTTTCTTCTTGTCAAATATTATTTATTATAACAATAAGGAAAGCCATCATTCACATATATTTATAAATATTTTTACTATACAAAAAAAGATAAAAAGATAATAATTTCATAACAATGTACTTGCGTATTTTTTCATTATTTTTATTGTTCGCTTTGTTTCATGAAAATTCATAACAATCTAAATATATTAGGGCGAGCACAATGGTGGGTGGGCAATGAACTAACATTATTTAGCTTTATTACCTCACATTTCGGCCCGTGACTTCATGTTTCACGCACAGAATTGTTAGCATTCTTGCGATTTTATTCCATTATTACAATATGTTTTTAATTTGGTTAAACGTTATAAGAAAAAACATGAATTTAGTTTCGTTGCTACTAAAAATAATATAAGCTATTAACATGAAATCTTAAACGCCCGAATCGTCTTATGTTCATTTATTGCACAAATAAAAAGATGTCGCGATCACGGAACATAGTAAAACCTTTTCTATTTTGTTTACGTGTTCGCGATCGGTATGTAAAAGTATATGTATATGTGCATATTTATTAAAAGGAATATATATGTATATATGATATATATATGTATATAGTATATATGAATATAGTATATAAGGAATATTTTGTACGTTTATATTATATGTAATCTTAAAATAAAAAAACAACCAAAATGCTTAGTTACTATGATAGTTATATCTGTAACAGGTTGTTGCTTACCTGTTACAGATATAACTATCATACTGTCTCCCGTTTAAAATATTGAATTCTCATCATAATATTAAATTTTCATCATTATACTGAATTCATTTTTCTTAAATATCAGGCTCAAGTATATCTAATGTATTGTAATTAATTTTTACTAAGTATTTCGAATATTATTTATTTAATTTCAAATATTAAGTATTACTAATTAATATGAAAAAATAAAGCATTTCTCCAAAAATGTGTCTGCGGTTATCTTCGTAACAAGTGAGCACTTCACGAATTGTATAATAGCGTTTAGAATGAATAGAATTGTACAATCACTTTTTATTCTTTCTAATTAAACGTTGTTTTATATGCCTATTACTTGACTTTACTTTGTCATTGTCGGCTCATAAATATTTAGAGAAAAACCAATACGGACAGGTCGGAAGTTGACTTCACTCAAGTATGCGGGCTGCTTTATTTATGACATTGTAAAGATATGTTAATGAACGGATTAATATTTTCTAATAGGTACTTACAAACTAGTATTTACGAATATGTTTCGCGTTACATTTTCATTGCTTCTAATTGCAATACTGTTTTGAGGTTTGACAAATTATCCATTTTTTAAATCATTGTTTCAATTTCTTTTAAGGTATTGTGTCTATGAAAAAAATACATGAAATAGATGCTAATGTATGTGTATGTAACATATGTGTGTTTTATAAGACTATCTGTAGTTATCTTCAAATATTTCTCTATTTTTTAAAGTTTTAGCAAGACGCATATTTCTTAGCATTTATTATGATTAATCGTACTTCAAACTACAATAAAAATTAACGAATCAGAAAACGTTTGTATCGCAATGATGTAATTGAATTAAATAAGTTTCATAAATTCTTACACTAAAAAGGTTTATGTACTTGGCATAAAACATTCCGCGACATGTATAGCCTAGATTTATCACAATTTTCCATATCATTTAAAACCGAATCAAGTTGCTTGAATAAAATTCCTTGAAAAGGCAGCCTCATTTAAATGTTATTATCAACAAGCAGATAAAACCCTTAGCAAAAAGTACAAAATAACAAGGACATTACAACGGAGCGATACGATAAATGGACGATTTCATTATTATTGTTATTCGTTCTTTTTTCGCAGAGAAAGCTTATGATAAAGAAAATCGTGTGACTCCGTGTAATAAAGAAAATGAGTACAAAACGTCAATCTTCACTAGGATCACGTTTCTAAATACTTTGTAGACGATATCACCTAATTCGAAACATTTTGTTTTATAAAAGTCTAATAATTTTGTATGATAAATTACTAATATGGTCTAATTGTCTGAAGTAGGTATTTAATTATTAATGTTTACAATTGCACTAATCACTATACCAAAATTCCTCTCAGTGTTGTTCATTTCAGTCATTGCACATTCTGCTATCTCCAGGACATCAAAATTTGATTTACATAAATATAAGATACCGTAAATGTCTAAATTCCTGTTTATAGCTATTCTTAAAATTGTCACAATGTGAGCCATAAGTAGATAAAAAGAAGCTATAATTACATACGTACCGCAACAGCAAGTGAATGCCAATGGCACAGTCCACCTGCGTGCGCCCTCAGTCTTTACAACCGGACACATGCGTGCGCCGATAATGTGCAAAAATAATGTGCGCTTACGAATTCTCATCATATGATGGTTATTGATATAACTCGTATAAATAATTATTTGGTGGGTCATACTCTCTTACATTCTTATAATTTGTATAGGTATAAGAAAATGTAAAACAGTGTTCAATTCGATATTGATAAAATTGGAATCCGTGATTTATACACTTTTTCCACAGTTCGTTTCTGTGGACTACAGGATGTCTAATAATCTATCAAGATCAGTTTTGTACATTGAGATTTCAATTATTATAAAAATAGGTAATGAAGTCAACTGAGATTTTAATTTTTCACATAATTATAATCTGCGTGTAAATTTATTCTGTAGGTACCTTTTCAGTTTTTTTTACACACAAACGAAAAATCTAAAAATGTATTTAGAATCGAAAAAATTTGTAAAACCTAACCCAATCACTAAAATTAACTATATAAACCTGAAAATATTTTTAGTACAAGAAAAGCTTAAAAAACCGAACGCAATCATTTTTAA
This sequence comes from Zeuzera pyrina, assembly GCA_907165235.1. Taxonomy (NCBI): domain Eukaryota; kingdom Metazoa; phylum Arthropoda; class Insecta; order Lepidoptera; family Cossidae; genus Zeuzera; species Zeuzera pyrina. Next base: position 9,885,602 of record OU015626.1, on the reverse strand, counting down.
GCCACTTCAAACAAAGTTTTATTTTTTTTCACATAAATTTTCACATTTAAAAAAAGTGACAAAATAATCTATATTATTTTTTTACTTTTTAGTAAATCAATTACTAACGAAAACTCATAACCTATATAACTTTTAATTGTGGCGAATACATTTCTTTTATTTATTGATAAAATTGAAAAACAGGTATCACTTCACTAAAAGAAATAATAATGAATAGTTGAGTGCAAACTGCAAACGGATACATAAATAACTGCGGGATTATCCACAAACGTCGGAAACTCAACTTTCCATATCCGACAGGATACGGAACTTTTCGATGATTTTGTCTATACGCGATTCACAAATCCGAAAACGTATTATATTTATATTACATACATATCATATTATATACAGTCGTATTCACAAATCCAAGTTTTGATTGAATTTATGCTTTTTGACGATCGGCCTTTCCGGCACGGAAAGTTTCCGACGTTTGTGAATAACCCCCCTGAAATGCAGCAAGAAGCGGCAGGCGCGCACCACGTCCGCTCCTTTCGCTACTCAATCGACCAGTTTTTAAAGTGCTTCACTTTGTATGATTAAGCTGATACATTCCACGATAAAATAATCATGTTTTAAAAGTTCGTCGCATGCGCGCAATACTACTAAAAGTTAACACAAAATACCGTTACGCTTTTAATTTACCACACGTTAGTCATTAAGCTGTTTTCGTTACGCTTTCTAAACATTTATTTTCTTTATTGTTTCGCCTTTATACGTTAGATTTATAATTAAATCATGGTATTTAATTACGTTAGTAAGTATAACTATTACATGGTTATACTTCTGTGAATATAATTTACGATGATGATAATTAATTTTTACCATGAAAGATTGGGACTTATAAAATTGATCATGACGATATAGATATAGAATAAAATTTTTTACCCGTCCGATTTCCTCTTACAAGTAACAAACTCTGCGTTTTAATAAAATATTATTATGAAACCTTTATTTACTTGCCTGGTAGATTGTAATTCTAGTAATAAATCATAAGAATCTAACCTCAAGAAATTTAAAAAACGTTAGTATTGAAGCTGAGCTTTTTAAAAACTTTTTTTATGGCAGCATCGTTTCCAAAAATGCCTTATAATTCTATGTATTTGATTATTTTATATTTTTCACCAAAATTGATTTTTATACTATGTACTTAAATTTTAATTCCACGAAAGTAATCATAAAAACGATAAAAGGCTTATACTGTGTATAAATAATTGATATAAGTATTTATGCTCAGCTATGTGTAGAATTTCTGCTCAATCGTTAATTGCACGGTTCGCACCGGTGCGAGGTGGCTGACCCAGTCTAACCTTTCCTAAGGGTTTTCTTTAACAAGTGAAACTATTGAAACGCCGAAAATATATAAATTAATTGTAAATTATCTATGAAATGGGTTTCCGCAAATAGTACCTAAATCTATACAACGAATTAAGATTTATTTGAAAATACAGAACATGAGCTCAAATCGTATTTTTTAAGAATGTAAGAAAGAAAACAAGGAAGTTTCAAACCCGGACATTTTGAAACTGCCTATCGAATCCGTGGGAGCATTTTAGTGAGTGCGTGTGAACTGCACGCGACAATAGCGCGAGTACATACATGAACACATGATGCAGTGACGAGCTCTGATTTAGAAGAGGCATTACACGAACAATGCTGGATCGGAGTGGCGCAATTGTACGATAATTATGCATACGTTGCGTAGGAGTCATGGGAACGAGTGCCCCTTATAAACACAAATGTTGGGTCACAAATCATGATAAAATTAAATGTAATTAAAGCCATTCCGCAATTAAATGACGCTGTCATAACGACTCTACGTATATAGGTATGTAAGCTTTGTACAGTAGTAGCATAGTAAATTAAATAGTAATTTTGCTTTTCTTTGAACGTACCTTAATTGAAAAGCTGAAGTTATACAAAACCAGGATATTATTAATAGTACAATAAACCGTATAAATATTGATTATATAGGTCCGGCCAAGAATCTTAGAAGCCTGAGTGTTAGTTGACAGTTTTAATTTAAATCAAGAAATTAAGTGCTCTCACTTTTGTCAAGACCATATTATGAAATTTATTCAAATACAAACTTTTTAACAACTGATTTCCACACTGTTAGACCAAAGATAGTCTCACTATTAGTAACATGTCATTTACTACTGATAAATTTCAGATCAGAACACCCTAGCCATTGTTATACCGCCCACAGATTACAATAAATTATCTTATAAACCACGATAAGTATCAGCCGCAATCCATCACTCAGCGATGTCGACTCTTGTTTGATGTGATGTAATAGGCAAAGTGAACTAAATATCGTAAGATCGTGACATATACGCAATGTTAGTGCACTCTGTAATGTGTAACAAGTAAAATGATAATTACACCAGTTCTATAATACAAACTGATAATATCAATAAATTATGTATACAAATATAGATTCCCTGCGTAAAAAAGCAGTCAGAGACAAAGTAGCTGAAAATATTTAACAAACACATATACCTCAATTAACAAACAAGTCATCTGCTATTCAGACGTGCAAAATTAGCGCCTCATACACAACAAAATGTAATCGTTACATTTAGTAATTACAGTGATAAAAACATGTTTTAAAATATCTGATAATTTCTGGTCGTTATGTCTTTGCTAAGACTTTTTAATTAGTATCTAGTACTTACTAAAAGGAGACGCTGTTAAAAACATTAGAAAAAACTAATATGTTACAAAATGTTCCTCGTTTTCTAATAAGTTTAAAAATACATGCCTGATGTATAATTACGCTGTAACCCTAACGGCGTAGTCAGAGGGGACCTAGTACCAAACATCACGAACTTTAGAAATAAATTCCACAAAATCAAACTCTTGTTTGACAGAGCCTAAAAATATTCTACGTAGAAGCATAAAAAATTGTGACATATAAATTAGGTTTTAGATATTTATATAAATAAAATAATTTTCGACACATATATCTTTTTATAATTCGTCTCTCAGCCAACAATCCTCGTATGTTGTTAATTTAATGAAGTAGACGTACATACTTATTACATTATATTGTACTTTGTCGTTGCGCACATACAGGTATAGTATTCCCATAATTAATACAAATTAGGTGTGGTAAAATACCACCCTTTCGCAGAATATCGTCGTTAAATAACAGCATCTATTGCTGTTGCGTTTCGTTCTCTGTTTATAAAAAAAATTTGTACATAAATAAAGTTATTTCATTTCTGGTACTAATGGCACTATTCATTAGCAACCAATGAGTTTATTATCTGATCAATATTAAGTCGTTATTTATACACAGAAATAAAAATAATGAAAGATGAAATATTTTATAACTGAAAATATTATAATCATGTTAAGTGAATTATAAATATTTTTTAGTTTTATATCTTATAATTTAAAATTTACCGTAAAACCTTCCCTTGTTGAACCATTTATATTTTTCTGTGGCGTGTTACACGCAATGCAACATCACTGTGCATAAGGGACATTATTTTTCACTGTTATACAAATGTTCAATCAAATGGCATAAAATAAGCATAGTTGTGTGTGTGTTGAACGATTAAAGTAAAACATTGGACATACATCTTTATTTCATTATTTTTAATATGCAATATTTGTACTCAATTTCAAAGTCATATCCACATAAAAGTTTCATATAAAGTTCAAATCCCCTTTTCCCCCATAAAATGTTAATTTCCAAAAATTATTTCTTAGTGGGTCCCTATATTAGACAAACTATCATAAGACCAAATTTCATGATCCTAGCTTCAGCAGTTTTTAGTGAGTCAATGAGTGAGTGTTATTTCGGTCTTGTATCGTCGTTTTAGTTCTAATACCGCCTAACTCAAAAAAATAGTCAGTACAAGTAAGTCATTCGACAGAAAACTTAAAAGGATAAAATTAATTTTCGTATAAAATACATATAAAATTTCAATAAGCAATCCTTTTTAAACTTTTAACCAACGAAACTAATTTGAACTATTAATTAATACAAAAAGAGACAGTATTTTTGCTCTTTTGAAAAGTTGAATAGATAGATGATAGATACGTAGTTTATTCGGAGCACAGCACACAATACGGGAAATGTAAAAGCCATCAAAAAAAATACATAAAACAACAAAAGATAAAAAAAAACGAAAAAAATAAAGCAAAATAACAAAAAAGAATAGAAATGTGTCTGACGTGTGCGCTATGACCGCGAAGTGGTCCTGGCTCAGCACTATGTTGCAGACTGGCTACAACGTTGGTATTGGTATGAATGTTATAATTGGGTTAATATACAGCCTATGTCCACCGTGAAGGTTCATTCTAAATATTGGTGAAAAATATTTTGTAATCGGAAGAGTAGTTTCGGAGATTACCTCCTGTATCCAAACACAAACTTTAACTCTTTATAATATTTATTTAGATAAGTATATAGATAAATTAATCTGAATAATAGTAAAATGTTCATGGTTTTTCTCCGACGCAACAGAAAACATATTATGTGCTACAAGTTTCACAAGTTTTTGTTGTAAGATATATATGTATCGGTAGCACATTACTGTTTCAAAATCCTAACTGAGCAAATGTTCTGTTTAAGTCGATAGTTTACGCTACAATACCAATCAAAGCTCCCTATGCCAAGATACCTTGTTTACATTTAAGTACATGCTGCAGCCGGGAAACATTTCCTGACGGTCACACCAAATAAGAGTTATTTTTAATTCAACTCGAGATCGTTTATAATTACGCGCCCGTGGCCTACAGTCGCGCTATAACGTGCCTCTACCTGTCTTATTATGTGATGATTATAGTGTGTAATGTATATCCACAGGAATCTTAAATACTTGCTTAAATTTGCTGCTAGCGGATCTGGACGGTCTTTAGAGCTGTCTTCCAAAGTTCCAGTTATCATTCTTAAAATTTAAATTTATCATAATTTAAAACATTTAGATTAAGGTAATTTTTTTTTACTAATTACTAGCTATTGTCTGCGACTTCGTTCGCGTAGTCTTTTATTTAATAAATTGAATAATTCAGAAACCTTCGCGGGCGAACGCAGAATAATTCACCAAAGTTTCATCAAATTTCGCAGTCGGATGAACGGTTTAGAACAAACATAAAAAGAAACATTCATTTTTGTATATATATTTGCGATGAAAATCTTTTAAAAATTACCTATTAGTTAGGTAAGCAATAGAAAAAATCAGACGATAAAATTGAAAACATCTATTTTCATAGTTGTTTCTTTTATCATCATGTTTAAGAGAATATTATGTATTATGTATATGCTAACTGTGTCCAATTTATTTTGTTTTGTGAATAGCTTTATAGAATAAATGATTCAGATGTGAAGAAATTTTTATCCCACTAAATCAATAAGTAAAAGTTGCGAGATGGCATGAGATCTTTTATTGACAGTTTCGTCGCAATAAACCCAGACAAACAAACAGACAGACAAAATTTTAAAAACGTTAAATAAAATTGAAGTGTCTGTCTGTGATTTCGAAATAAAGGCTTCTTCTTAAGCTTATATAAGTGATTCTCTGTACGTAAGACTCGAGCAAGCGTTTTTAAAATTTTTGTCTGTCTGTCTGTTTGTTTGTCCGGACTAATCTTTGAAACGGCTGAACCGATTTCAGCGAGATTTTCACTGGAAGATAGAGGATTTCCCAAAAAATAATCTAGACTACTTTTTATCCACGAAGTGTACCTTCGTAAATTGAAAATCTCTAGAACTTAGAGTAAATCTGTAAATAAACATACAAAAATCGGAATTACAGTTAATTGATTTTTATTATCAAATAACAGAGATTAAATTATTAATTACTTCATAAAAATCTGTGATTACACTTGAAAATATCTGTGTAGAAACGTTTTAAACATTTAGTACCAAGAAGTATGCCTTAACGCGTCGCGACGTCCAAAGAGAGCATAGAGAAGTACGGCGACGCGGATGCGTCCGGATTTAGACACCGGCTTCTTGCAACTCCGTGTGAAGGATTTGCGACGGACCAGTGTAACTCGCATTGCGAATTGTTTGAACTCATTCTTGTTGTTATATTTTAGGAATTGAACGACGCTTTGTTGAAATCCTTGCATAAGTTCCTGGTACCCTCTGTAGGTTGCACGTCACGTCCGTGTTATATCTATTAAAAATACGTTAATATTGTAGGCTTCAAATATTATTTGGTAACAGAAAACTATATTTTATTACAAGTCTGCGTTTAACTCGACTTGTTGGTTAGTATGTGTTAGGGTAAAATTTTTCATCTGAATTTTAAACCAGTTAAAGTGAAAAATACTGCATAAACTTCTTTTAAAACAGGAGCATATAATAAACATATTATAAGTCGGCCTTATAGTGTTCTACATATTATATGGTTTCTAGGTAAACCTTTGTTAAAATTATGACTCATGTTACTTCATAAATGCATTAAAAAAGCTTGAGTGCAGTTAATACGTTAGTCCTTGAACTGTCGCGAGTGTCAGTGGTACGCTAGCGGGCCGGCCTTGTGACCTATTACGTGGCCTTGTAGATGCACTAACAAGCAGTTGACTTGGTAATATTATTCAAGTATTCACTTGTAATTGATTAACCAATTAAGTATCTGTACTGATGGACTTATTTTGCATGTTAAGTATTGTGTTCAAATTCGAAGTCAAAGTCAAATCAATTTATTCATGTAAACCCAATTACAAGGTATTTTTGAACGTCAAATCTATTTTAGTTCGGTTCAAATAAAAAACCTGGACACTGAGAAGAACCGACAAGAAACTCAGTCAGGTATCATTTTTTCGACTTCATTTTACAAAAGGTTTATTAAAATACAATATTTTCATTAGTCAGTAAATGCATGTGCAAAGAAGATCATTTCCAGATTATTGTTTTATCTTCAATGAAATTTATATTTTATAGTACGTTTATTTTATAGTACGATTGTCTAATCAATGTACGTTTTATAAGCATTCTAAATTTATTCTCTGTTAATTGAGTAATTTCCTGAGGAACCCAAAAATGAAACAATTGGCGTACACGATAAACCAGACTTATACCTTAACCTATCAATATTTTTTTGGAGAAGTCGCTATACAGCACACACACAGTTCTTCAAATAACCTAAAACGTTTTTAACTGTTATACGAGTAAGCATAAAATTAACACGAAATTGGCTAACCGAAATGGCAGGTTTTTGCGTCTTCCACAGCAGTCACTCAAAGATCGCGATCAAGATTTATATGTTTCCAACTGCTTTAGTTACATGCGAAATGGACAGCATAGCACAAACTACTATTGCCTACCGTCCTCACCGCATTCAACTAAACTAAACCGGCACTATTCCATGTCACACACGTCTGCCACCCGCCCGAGGATCACGATCTTTTGCAAGTTGTTTGGCTGACAATATTATATTATATTACGTACCAAGAAACTGAGCACTAGCCAAATGACAGAGTTTCACTCATTTCAGATTCATTGGTTCTGAATGCAGTCTGTGTGAAACGGGATGTGTAACATTTGACTACCTATATCTCTAAAGCATCGATCTTTTTGTAATCGATTTTTTTCATAGAATGAAAGTTAAGTGTTTAAGCTTCAGCTGCAAATTTTCTTTTCGAAGAACTTTTCTTTTTGTTTGGCCTATTGGATTACCTTCTTAAGACTATTTTTAAGTAAATTAAAATTAAAATTAATGATGAAAATATGTACAGAACAGAACAATAAAAAATGAATTAAATAATATTAAAATGATCTATACGTATTGATATTGTACGTGTTTTCTTTACTTATCTACAGTGTAAGTAACAAAAACCATAAAAGTGTGTAAATAATATCGAATTGCTTCGAATAGATCTATATCTTCAATAGTGACACTTGTAAATATGCAAATACAAACACTGAATGACGCTCGACTTCACTTGAAAATAGGTAACTTTAGATATGTCTTGAACGCGTGTCTATCTTAAGAAAACTATACTGAAACAATAAAACATAACAATGTAACAATTTTCAACCTTATTTCATGGGAAAAAGATGCTAGAAATATTCTAAATCGTAAAATATAAAGTTGTCGTGTAAATTGCCTGTGGTTTAAACAATGAGGTGTTTGCAGGAGATAGCAGCTGCTATCGCCTGGGAACTTCAAACAGGCGGGCTCGGCCCGCGTGCCACCGCCGGCCATAATTTGTCTAACTCTACTTGGGGAAATACCTCTTAAAAAATCTTGCATGATAAGAGTAGGTACTTACAACTATTTAGGTCGTCTCTTTATTCTCACATCACAGAGCAGGTAGAGAATGTCTAAACTAAAATTGCACGAGCCTCCTTTGCATTTACGTAAGCGTACAATTCATATATATAATAATTATTAGACTGGACCGTTGGCGCAGTGGCATATGCATCTGCTTTCTAAGCTAGGGTCCCGGGTTCGATCCTCGGTCAGGTCAGGAAACGAACTTTTCTGAATTGGCTTGGAGTCTGGGTGTTACTGGGAACTCCCCCAGAGTTCGTTGTTTGGTACCCATAGTACAAGCTTACTGCTTAGTTTGGGGTCGCACAATCTGTGTAATTGTCTGGAGCATTAAAATATACATATATATATATATAATTATACGTATTATTGTAGGACACAATGCACACAAATCGACCATTGTCATTGGTCACTCAACAAGTCGAAGTTCAAAGTATAGTCGACTCGCACACACAAGTAAAGTGATTCATAAATTGTAGTTCTTACACATTGAAAAGATCAATTGGAGGGCCCGCAAAATTAGATGATCTCTACGATCTCTACGTCATTGTCGAATCTCTGACAAAATTTTTTTTCTTATTTTGATGTTACGATGAAGAAGGAGGAATGGCAGGTAATGGGAGACCTATACAGCTAGAACAATCTTTTTGGTCAATAATAGTTTTTACTATTTTAATCGTGTAATAGTTTACAATTTTTTTATAATAATTTCAAACCACGGTTCCAAACATCACAAAAGAATAGAAGAAAGAGTCGACAGAGGCCAATTGATTGTCAGGTACAAAAATAAAAAAACCAGATTCAGCGTTACATTTAGGCGGACGTTTTGCCCTAAAAGCCTGACTACATATTTTAATCGGAAATAAAGACACACTTTAGCAGTTGGGTATTTTCAATCGTTTATACATAATAATCAATTACAGTCAGTTTTTTACCAGATCAATCTTCTTCATCTTATTTAGATGAATGGTACCGTTGCGATTGTGAATATTGCCAATGTTACTTAATAGTGAGGACAGGAAAAGGACAATTATGACAATACATATTTAGAAAGATTCCAACAACTATAGTATAGTATAAAGTAGGATAATACACAATATCAATCTTACATATCACTCTTAAATGTGCTAAAAACCAAAAATCAATTGACCTATTGATTGATTGAATTAGAATTGTCTAAGTATTTAATCTTCTTAATTTCTCAATTTATGTAGTAATTATTGTCTACTCTGTGGCTCAGTGTTCTTCCTAAGGTAATGTTATACCAAAATAAACTAAAAATTTTCCATTAAACCAAATAAAAAATCTGACAAAAGCCGGACGAGAAAAACTTGTAAATATTTATATTAACGGACATGACCGTTAAAATCCGGACATGTCTAGCTACGGCTGAACACGTGGCAATCCTAGTCTAGAAGAGAAATGTATTCGTAAAATGAACTAGCAACCCGTCATTAAATTATTCTTATGATTCCGCATTTCAAACTGTAAGCCCAAATACTTGTCGCCCAGAGAGTTACAGTTAGAAGCTTGGACGTTATGAAGCCTATGTATGTAATGCTTTATTAATCTAATTTTGTCAGGTTTTGGATATACCTACGTGTTTATAGCTTTTCATCCGCAGCTTTGCAGACGTAGATTACACCTATCTAAGATTAGTACAGTTTTTTTATGTTAAATACCCGCTGACCAGCGCCGCCTCTGTACAAGAATATATTCAGTCCGATCCGCACAAAGTGTCTCTTACCCCTGTCTCTCTTTCTCTCTCTCCGAGTGTACCTGACCGCTTACTGTGAAAAAATTATAATTCATCATACAAATTTTTGCACCCCCTTTCACCCATAATGCTTTAATCTTCAAAATAAAGAATTTTATCTGTTTCATTATCCCTTCGCTATCTACAGATTACATTGTTGCAATTTAAATCCTGATTTACATAAACAGCAATTTACGAAGGAAAACGTACAGTTACGACTACCGTGTTACTAATGCATTAGAAAACACTCAATTCTCGATGGAAATTAACACCATCAAAATGTTTAAGTCATTGAGTATAATTTATACAGTTCAGAAAAAAACCTAATCACATCTGACTGTAGTTCCTATAGTTCCGGCAATAAAAATTAAACCAATTATTATTTTCTGTAAAGTTTTTGAATTTCGAGAATACACTTTTCAGTCAGCCTTATGTTTATTACCCGCAACCATTTGAACGTGTTTATGAATGTGAATAATTGCGACAAATCGGAGAAAAGAAATTATATATCGCATGACTCTTTTATACATACTGTTTTTGTTTTAACAAAGTTTTGCGTTAGAATTTGTAGATGTTATATGTACTATACATATAACATCTCAATATCATCACGTTTCTCAAAAAATATTCTATAATAATTATAATATCGTAACATCATTAAAGTGAAATAGCTAAATAATAACCTATAGTTTGTCACTAACAAATTAAAGCAATTTGCTTGACTGGAATAGACAATACATTTTTTTTTATTGCGGTACAGCACGGGCGTCCCCATTGTAAACTTATGAAAACCGCATTGATCGATAAGCCTGAAATATAAAATTACGTCCATTGGATCCAGGTTACAAAAGCAACTTTATTGAATTGGACTGTAGTCTGAGTGACATCAAGTACCGTTGACCGTTGAATGGAATGGAACACACATAACAACAAGTATATAACTTATAACTTCGAGCCCACACAACTGGTGTTATTGCCTGTTATATTAATTTCAAAAGCTAAAAATGTTACTGGCCCATTGGCATGATGGCTAGTGCAAACATACAAACATACAGAGATACATATCGTCACGTTGTATCCCTAACGGGGTAGTCAGAGACGATGGAGCGCCAAGTATCACGGTCCTTACATATAGATACTTCTTTCGCTTCCCCAATCCTCATCATTCTTCTTACACACTTTTGCCTAAGGTTTGCGAGTGCTTTTGAAAATTCCGTCAGCTAAAACCCTGGGTAGTACATCTAACTTTTAAACCGAGGGTGCCGAGCTCACTTCCAACTAAGTCAGTTTTGGAAAGTTAATTTCCTAAAACTTTCATAATACAAGCCTTTGTGGTTCTAAACACTTGACTTATAATTATATATTGTAATGCTTTATAGTTTAAATGATTCATACAATATTTTAGGCTCGTCTATGGTGCGATTACGAGTATTACAATCGTGGTAACCCACTCCTACAATGAATTCGAAATGTGTCGGAACTGCAACGCTTGGTATGCAGGCGGCAGACCGTCCGTCCACAGGTAACACGGATCACCGGCATGACAGTACTGTTTCCGGATATAAGTAAATAGGTACATTTATAAATATTAAGTGTTATGTGTATATACTTATATAAAATGCGATTATATGAAGCAACTATGCACTAGATACTATTAATGTCGTCCTAATAATTTTTTGGGTAAGGCGACACTGATAAAAGATACATAATACCTATTAGGCGTTTTTCACTCTTGTTTTATACTTCTAATATGCCTAATACGTATACGTATTTTTCTACTCATAATTTTAAAACTATTAAATTATTAAACTTATGTTTCAAACATTCTTGAAATATTAGACAGACATTTTAAATATTATTTTCATTTTCTGCGTAATCTTGTTCAGTTTTATAGGTGGAATCACCCGCTTTTGGCTCGGAAAACGTGAAAATTTCACAGTATATATAATATAGGGCCTAAAATTTGGTACATTTGGGATTAAAAGACGGCTTATATATATATATTTATAAATATATTTTCTATTTTTCTACGGGTCTCTTAAAAACGAAGAAGAGAAATAAACTACAATTAGTAACAGATTTCAATTTTCTATTTATTGTATACACAAAATGTAAGAAGAAGAAAAACAATAACACACTTCGCAAAAATTATTTATTTGCCTGCGAATGCAATACCTTGCCGTGAAAATACTATAGTACATATTAAAGATATATGTATTGTTTGCGTTGTTTTTGCATATCAAGCCTGGTACCACGTTTCTTAAAATTAATAAAAGCAATACAAGCACATTATGTTCGTCTCGTTGAATTAAATATTTTAAAATAAAATTATATTTTTTCTTGAAACAAATGTCTACCAAACTTACTTGGCAATATCGGCGTAGATTAGATAATAGTTGTTTCGGTTTTATTTTATCACCTAACATTTTCTTTAAAAAATTTTTATAGTGTCTAATACTGAAGAGCTCGCGACCCCCTTGTAGACTTCACTTCAGCGGTGGTTTCGAACCACACTTCTAAAAACACTGATGTCGGCAAGCATTAAGCACGAATTATTGAAAATTCAATCCCTTATGGCAGGGGTTCCCAAACTATTTCAGTTCACGGCGCACGCACCTTTACTCTAAGAGTCTAAAAAGGAGTGTAAAAATTAACGTGGAAAAAAAATCCACCTAAACGAAATCGCAGACAACAGTTATTAAATAATATTGTCGTACATTTTGCAAACATGTACTGTCTACTCAGTTCACCGACCAATAAAGAGAGCCGAGAGTGGAACGCAACGCACAGCCGCACAGGTGCGCGCAATGCACCTGTCGCATCTCGTGTCGAACTGTCGACAACTCGCTTGATAATCAGATATTGATTGATTCTACCGTAAAATCAATATACTTCATCAATCTGACAGATGTATTAGTTAATATACATTTGCATAAATACGCTCATAATTTCCCATCCGGAGTGAGTTCTAGTAGATGTCTTCAATGAATTTGGAATTCATCGTAGTTCTACACAGATAGCACCTACTAGAAACGGACGAACCATAATACGGTAACAGGTTATTAACTCATCACATCACCTGTTCGCTGGGTGTGCGAAAACAGTACCAACTAGCGGTGACAAGTCTGGTATATAGGGCGGTGTTTTACATTGCTGACAGAACGAGAAGAACAAATTCCAGCAAATCATATACACAAATTATCGATATTTTACACGATTTATTATAACTATAATATGATTAGGAAACAATACGATATTTTGAATTCTTAGCTTGTGATTTGATGATAAAAAGTCAGTTTTTGTAGTATGATCACTTGCAATAATGTATGTTCTACGTGGTTATTAAGCATTTGTTTCTCTGTTTTAGGTTAAAATGAGCTTAATTTTAAAACCGGTTTTCAAACTATCACACACGAGACACCACACTCTATAATACAATGAAAAGAAGTTTTGTTAAAATTTAATTGTTATTTTTGGAAAATACGTACCAAATTCCCTGACCCATTCTTATTTTCATTTCATTACAAAATTACACAATATTTACTGACTAATAGTGATAGTACGTCCGCTTTTGGTTTTCTTTTTGACCACGTCGAGCATTGCGATCGTTTTCGTTCTCCTCACCACATATGTATATCTTCATCCCATCGAATTGAAGTCTTTCCTGAAAACGCTTAAAACCCGTTGGCCGACTTTTATGACCTATTTGAGATGGTGAGTACCTAAATGCTAGTACATTATGGACAAATTCTCAGTATGGACTTTTACAATTGTAAGTCTTAAAATTAAACAAATCAAATTAATTGTAGTCGTTTAAGGTCGACTATAAGTATAGTGTATTCTCGATTATAACAATGAAACTATAAACCCGAATCATACTGCTGAAATATTGTCGTGAATTCCGTTATAGGTATACGAAGCTATGGTTAGTTAGAATTAAAACACAGATATTGAATCGATGAAAAAAGCTTCCTTAGACATTGGCATAAAGTTGTCAACATTACAAAGGTACCACTTCCAAGCTCTGGTTTTCGTTCTGTCAGTAAATGCTAGGGAAATTATGTTCATCCAGATAGTTACACCTGTGCAACCAGTTCTGTGACAAAAACATTCCAGACTGACAGACGTATGCGAACGAGATAATTCTGCTAACTTATTACGTGATATAACAAACTTTGTGTAAAGAATTCTTATTAACTTTTTAGCATGTATTTTATAAAAGTTAATACAAACGAAGGAGAAACAATAAAAAGCACTAAATAAACTTCCAGTATATTAAGCAAATGTCTACTGAACTTAGTACTCTATGTTCTTACTATCTGCAGTATACGACACTTATATCCTAAAAATTATCATTATAAAAATATCAGTAATGTATATACGTACCGTACATAGTCAGAGGGCGGAGTGCCAAACATCGCGGTCCTTACATATTTCTTTCGCCTCTGCTTTTCAGTAATATGTACATAGATAATAAAAATATTGTGAATCAACAATATATTGATTGTAGTTATTTTGTTACACAATAATTCTTTTAGAATAGTTATTCGTTTAAATACTGCTTCAGACAAATCATTAGTAAATTTTAAATACATCTTTTTTAAACTAACGAAAAAATCTTACTTTAAATCAGCTTTCACATTACACTTTTTTGGAGGTGAGGTTAACGTCCTTCCTAATTACAAAAACACACAAATCAAAGCATATAAATTCGAGACGTTTGTACACAAAACAGAACAAAGCTATCGCGGAAAGAATATACGAAGATAATGGACCCGTTATAGCGGGGGCGTGCAAACTCAGACGACCCATATATGTATGTTGTTGACCAAACTTAGCGAGAATTCGATGACAACACATACGAAGAGGAACGGGATATGTACCTATAATATGATATTCTATAATAACAAAATAGTTCATGTATTCATATTCGCAAAAAAAATTATTTATGTTTTTATTTTGTGCTATACATACAGTCAGTTGCAATTTTGATAGTATTTTTTATCGGTCGAAGTATTTTATAAACCGGTAAAAATATATAACGGTATAATGTTGTGCAAAGCTACTCAATACAATATAATACAAATGATAGATGATAAAGATCACTGGTGCGGGACGCCACTCGAGTACCGGCTACTTCCAAGTCAGCATAAGTAAGCAACTCTATCCGAGAGGTTCATATTTACGCTCTTTGTAGTCGAAACTTTGAGGCCCTGGGGCCCCGAAGTCTTCGGGAAACCGTGGGGTTGGCAGCTTCTTAGCAGTTTGGCTATTTAAAGAGGTAATGCTGCCAGTCTGCTGGACACCCTAAGCAATGACAGCTTTCTAAGCGGCGACTTTGAGGAAGTCTATTGTTTAACATTGAATGTTAATTTTCAAGTTTATAAATATTAACGTTAAGACATATATGTACTGATTGACGATAAAGAGAAAGAAAAATTCTGAGAAATTATGTCTTTTAACTTACATAATAATAAATACCATAAGTGGAACTTTATAATGATGATTTGCTAGCTCATTACCTTAACAAGTAAGGTAGGTAGTTGCCCTTGACCTACGTTTACGGCCTGTATGAGAAGATAGACCGCGGGCACATTTTACAATCTTCTTTTTCTCCCAGGCCAGCATGGACCAGCAGGTTGTGAGGTCATTATATCAGGGCCTAGAGCCTGTGTAAGAATAGATGGTGACTTGTCGCCCTGGTTCGAAATCTGTTCAGGCGTCAGATAGGGTTGCGTAATATCTGCCTGGCTATTTGTGCTGTATTGCCTCCAGTCATTGAAAGATAGTATGACCGGTATGATATGTTATGGTACAGTGGTAAACTACCTTTTGTACGCTGACGATGCTGTGCTTTTAGCACAATCAGAAGTGGAGTCGCGGACATTAGTTCCGTGCATGAAAAAAGACTGAAGTGAAAGGATTTAATATAAATGTGAACAAAACTAAAGGTCTGGTGTTTGAAAGGGAAGATGTACAGACAATGTGTGAAACATGGGTAAATGGAAAATGTCTAGAACAAGTGAACGAAATTGTATATATGGGGAGTGCGTTATCGAGGGATGGAATATGTGAGTTGGATGTGGAGAAATGGGTAGCAGCTGGCAATAAAGTAAACGGTGCTCTTTCCACATTAGTAGGCAGTGTGAATATATCTAACTCGGCCAAAATAGCCATTCATAATGCGGTGTTGCTTCCAACTTTATTGTACGGTAGTGAAGGCTAGATATGCCCGAGATCGAGTAAAAATAAGATAAATAAATAAGAAATGCGATCTCTTAGAAATATGTGCGATGTCACTCTTGCGGATAAAATAAGCAATGAAGAGATGCGCAGTATGACACGGTTGCACGACAGTGTTACTATAAAAAATAAGAAAGGAATGCTTCAACGGTTCGATCAGGTCCCATATGAGTGAAAAAAGAAAGAACGAGTGATGAAAAACTGACGAAGAAAATCTACAGAGCGAAAGCGAGTGGCAAAAGAAGCCAAGGAAGACCAAGGCTGACTTAGATTTGAGGAAGCGAAAGAAGTACGTAAGGACCGCAACGTTTGGCGCTCCGTCCTCTAACTACCCCGTTACGGATACGGCGTGAAGATGTGTATGTACCAGCATGGAAGTGTACCTAATGTAGTACAGCTCTAGAGGTATACGCGTTAAGATTATTTAAAAATAAATATCTGAATTAGGCTTTTAGATATAGATAAGGAGTTAAAAAAAAGCTCAAGCACACATTTTGTATACGCGTCTTTAATATTTTGCATATGTAGATGCCTTAGATATTTTGTTCCAATTTTTGAATCATGCATAAAGTATTCAGTTTCATTATCTTACCACATTCCTGCTGTCAATTATTTATTTTGTGCTGGGCGTGAGTTACCGGCCGACCCGCCCCTTCATTAGTATGTTAATTCCGCTATCCATACGGGTTACCTGCTCCTTAGAATATGCGTAAGATAAATGTAATTTTTGCATTATTTTATATCCATCCTAAGGCAATATTAATATTATTATATTATATTCATCTTAAGGCAATGTTGCGCAATATCCATCTTAAGGTTGTCTGGAAGAAATCACCGAGAGCGATAAGACCGCTAATGTATTGCCTAAAATTGTAATTAACTGTACTTTGCCCACGGCCCACTGCCACCTTCTACTATCACACCGCTCGACACCGGCAGGGATTTCAACCTCACACTGAAACCAAAGTGGTCACGCACGGTTCGGTTTCAAAGGAGCTTTCTCCCTCGAACTTTGGGGTTGTGGAATGATCTCTCTGTCGAGATTTTCCCAAGAGTCTACAGCATGGGGTTCTTCAAAAAGGGCATAAAAAGGTTCTTACATTCTCGGCAATGCGCAACTGATACTCCTGGTGTCGCAGGCGCCCATAGGCTACAATAATCGTTTGACATCTGGCGGGCCGTATGCTTGTTTGTCACTTTCGTGGAATAAAAAATATCTGGTACCTATCTGTTAAGAACGAGGTGTACAATGAAGAATAAATAAATAAATTAAAATGTACTCGTACTTGTACAATGTTAACAAAAACTATGTTTTCCTTCAAAATGATCTTTATCTTCATGATATCATGCACGATTTCTGTTGTGTAATTTGTGTTCTATAATATTAATATGTAGAAATATTATACATCTGCTACCGATAACACGTCTACATAGATAATTACACACCTACACAAACGATATCTGTTCCAGTAATTATATCTGAATGTACAATTATAGAGAGAAAAAAAATATACTTAAATATTTAGGTATTTGTCTTTTCTCCTGAGAATTCAAAACTTCAGAATAGATACCTAATTCGTAGACCTTCACGTTCTTATCACGTTCAAATGTTGATTTACGTTCCGCACATTTGATTCCACATTCCAAGCAAACAAGTACAAGCAGTGTCGTGGATATTTACACAACTCAGAATAACAACAAAAGTTCTTTCAAAAACAAATATTTTTACGAATTTTTTAATAAATTATTATTCTTAATTTTTGTATTTCTTAGTACTTTAATTCAACAATACAGGATCAATATTTGTGTGGACAATGTAATTGGCCATTAAAAAGCGCATATATCACGGCGTAGAGGCGCACGTTGGCCACGGCTCGCGTGGGAGACGTCCGACGTGATTTGTGTGCGCCGCCGCGGACGGCACGCCCCTCCATTAACATGCTAATACTGATTCTGGAGCAAGCAGGATACTCTTGCGTACTTTTTGAATAATATTATTAGTCGATCTTATGACGACTAGACACAAGTTATTATAAAATAATTTTATTTACGTATTTGATAGCGTATTGACCAGCAGACGAAAAATAGAAAGGGTTTTGCGCCTATAAACAAATTGTTCAATTGGTTTATCTAGAACTATACTAGAAATATCCTTGATCTAATTTAATACATCAGCCAAAAAACAATATAGATTCATATTTTGAATTCAGCATCCAATTGATAAACTTTTAAGTATATGTGTACGTATCTCCCAAATGCTAAATATTAAACTGTTTCTCATGTTGCTTGATTGCAAATAAGATTTCAATCACAGTAAATTAATCTTTAAATGCCTTCTATTGCTATGTAGATGCCTTATGAAAACCAAACTTCAGTGTTTTCAGCATTTTGCAGCTGTGTTTTTAGCACACAGATTTATTAAATTTATTAATTAATTTTGATTAATTTTTATTGAAAACGGAAATACCAAAACGTATTAATTATATCATTTTAAACATATAACAATATTTTCAGCTAATATACGTATAATCATTGATTAATGTTGTGTATAAAAGCCAGCCGAAGAATTTCAGTGCCTAAAATATAACAAATACTATGTTTTCCTTTTAAAATTGGTCAGATATTGCATTCACTATGTAACAATTTTATTTCGTTAAATGCCTTATATGACAGGCATCACTCTACATGTAAAATACTTTACTGTAGCTGCGTGTGGCCGCTGGGCGGTGCGCGTCGCCGGCCGGTGCGTAGTAATGTATGCACGCTGGGGAGGTCCCCGAGTCGTGGGAAGACACCATTGTCGCGATACTGACTTATTTTTATTAAACATAATTTATTGTATCTAATGATTTTATCTGATAACAAAGATTTCAATTGTTTGTAATGAATAGGTTAAAGTTCTGAAACTATTAATATGTAATTATGAGCAGCTGTTACATTTTTTAATTATTTAAACACACTACTGTTTATGTATATTTATTGATTTAAATCAATAACATATTTTATGATTTTTCGGCCATTAATATTAAATCTACACATTAACCAATATTTTTTACGTAGTCAAAAAATTAAAAAATGCACACATTTTTATCATTTCTTTGCTATCAAGACGTAATGGATAATTGTGGCCTTGGGGAAAAATATGGAAGTAAGTAAGGGAAGCCACAAGCGAGACTCGAATGGATGCTACGCTCGTAGCGCGGTTCGTAGCAACGCACTGCGTTTGCACTTGCGTGGCGCCCGCATTCACCTTTGGAATTTCTAGTTTTCTTTTTTTGCACCTACAATCACGCGCCGCGGTTTTAATTGGTCGTGATTAAAATCTTTATAAATCCGTCGGTGTTCTCACACGCGTCCAGAACACCAATTACGTCGACGGGCTGTTGCATTTTGGAGATGGCCGCTGGCTAAATTTCATATGCACTAACTGTATTCACGCTACAACTTTACCGATTATGTTGCTATTTCACTTAGTAACTAGAATTTAGTATCTTATCCAATGTCGATATAACATCTTAGCTATCATTCTATCATAGATACATACCTTCACGCTGTATCCCCAACGGGGTAGTCAGAGAGAATGGAGCGCCAAGCGTCGCGGTTCTTACATACATACATCATTCTATCATAGCTAATAAAAAGAGTGTAATATTAATAAAAATACGTCTAATACAAATGGTATTACCTATTAAACTATTACCTTTTTTAAACATTTCATTTTTTTTATAATTTAGCAATTACAGTTTCCCTCTTACCTGAACAATATGTATATTCATCTATTGTTACCTGAACAGTAATTGTAATCATCTATACTGACCACTGTAAGCAGAATGACGTAAAATCTTGGCGTATGGACTTAGTTACAAATGCCTTAATTTTGAAGTCCTCTTGTACTACTATCTAGGTAGTATTACTTTTATCCGAGTTTATCAGTGCATACACAACCACGTTAAATCTATCAGTCTTTGTTCAGAGTACATAATAATATACATATTTTGAGTACCTTCGCGTAATGTATATAGTTTTCTTTAATACAGGTATTCATGAAATCGGTATGCAAAGAATTCCTTCATATTTAATTGTGTACTCAAAAGTTGTTACGTTAAGCGCCAGTTAATTATTTGGGTTATCCGAAACGTATTTCGGCGCATAAACTGGCCCAGAAGTAATTTATATTGGAATGTGATATACGCGTGGAGGCGGCGGATCGCCCGCGGGCACGCGCCCGTTTTTAATCACCTTAACCCTAACTTAACTGCTGTTAAAACACTACCGCAGCGGCGCGCGCGCGTCCTGGCCGCCCCCCACCCCACCCCTCCCGAGCCGCCTCGTGTCCGTCGCGGTCGGCGCCACTAACACCGATCCAATTATAATCGCTCGCAACGACTCACTGACCCCATCTTTCGCCTTTATTACTCGACCGGATATTATAAATTTACGTATTTTTTATTCACTCTAATGGTCGTGACTTCACTTCCAACTGAGTATTCAAAACCAAATAGAATTAGTATTTTATTACCTAATATTTTAAATTTATAAAAAATCTCAACAAATTCGCTCAATGCAATTCCGACTGTGGAATGATCTACAAACCGCACTGAGATGTTAAAGAACTCTGTCTAAGCTTCTTATCAATCAGTAAAGAAGCCATTATAAGCACAACTCACTTCGTAATCTGTGATTTTATTTATAGAATTATTGCACAATCTTAAACGACTTTTCGTAAAACGTAAATCGTGTGTAACGTTTGATTTAATCGATTAAAATTTAACAACGCAACTGTCACTCGGTGAGAATCGATTTTTATAATTCCCCTGATGTTTTTTCGATGGCCGGTCACGGTCGAGGTGTCAACGAGTGCAATTCTCACGGCGAGGCGGCAACGTCGACTGCGGCGTGCGGTCGAGGAATGCTTGCGGTTTCCGACTCGGAAGCACAATGGACTATTCCAATTATCCGCACGACTTGTGCATAAAGAGCGGGCCTTTTGAAGTGGCTAGTTACGTCGTCTGATCTATTGAAATTATCGTCTTGAACAACTATGATTGGTGATCGTTAAAAATAAATTATTTTCTATTCAGATCTCTAAAATGAGCACTCATTACAACATACTAATAGAAGAAAAAAAATCACATTTGAATATGGTCAAACCATAATATTAATTAAGCCTTCAATATTTAACAAATAAGTATACTTATATGTTGCAGCCGATTAGCTTAATTAGCCATTCAATTAACAGCCTAGCGTTTTACTAAACGGCGCCGTTCAACTAGCAGCCTGAATGATATTCAACCGTAGCGTCTAATACAACATTTAATAAACTGGCTGACTGATGTTTAGACCATCTATACAATAGTGTGACCATGTGACAAAAAAAGATGAAATATCTGACATAAGAAATTGTTTATTTAAGTAAATTATTTTAAAAGATAACGTATTGTTTTAATTTAACAATCAATTTGCAACAATAATATTAGCAGTCTTTTATTATTTGATAATCATGAGATCAAAAGCGTAACTTAATGACGAAGTACATATGTAATTAAGTGGCTCTGCTAAGGTAACCCACAAAATAAAAACAAAATTAATTATTATGCTCTTTATTGCACAAAACACTTGTAAACTTAAATAGGTGACGATGTGAGTGGCAATGAAATGGCAAAAATATTATTTTAGACACGTTTACAAAAATCTTAAAGAATTCTTTTGTGTACGTTAGGTTACGTTAGTAGGTTTACCACAACGAGCGAGCCGAGCGAGTGAAGCGAGCGTGCCTCGGCAGCGGCCGGCGAAGCGCCAGAACAAAGTCCTCCCTATAAGAACTTTTGTATAATTTTACAAAACTAGGCGTGTAGTTGAATGAGGTTGTTCAATGAAAGGGCTAGCCATGCAATTAAACGGTTAATGCGATTATAATGGAAAATGTCTGAGCTAGGCAAGTATCGATCGAAGTCACTTGCCTAGCTATTTGATTGCATGGCTGAATATCATTCAGACCGCTAGTCGTTTAGAAAAAAGGCAAAGCTATTAATCGAACGGCTAATTAAGCTAGGACGCTAACAAAAGACAATGTTTAGCGCTCTAAAATTAAGCCGCTAATATGAACACGGTTTGGCCAAATTACTAAGGACGTAGGTTGTACGTACTCGTATTTATCGTAAAGAAAAATTTAAATAATATCTTCTTCAAAATCGTAAACTAGAGCAAAGATAGTTCTAATATTAGTATCTACATTAAACTTACAAGTAATTCCAAGATTACTTGTCGTAAGTTTCTTTTACCACCGAGTCAAATAAATTGCACTGCATTGCATTTTCTCCCAAATACTAGGGGACTTCGTAGTATAATCGAGAATCTAGTGGTAATTATTGTTGTATACGATTATTTATTGTTGTTATTTCTATTATCACAATAATTTTACATTAGATCACAAAGCGTGAAGGAGTGAAGGTTAAATAAAGATTTTACAAAAAATCTATTTACTTAAATTATAAGAAATTATATATAACTAAGTATTCATTTTCTGTTCTTTATTTAGATACATTATTATTTAACTTTCGTGACTAGCCTTTGATATCATTACATTGCAAAGAAATTACTTATGATGTAAATTTTTGCGCAGTAAATATAATTTATCGTAACACCGCCCATAAAGGGTGATACCTATCTATTATATCTTAGTCCCGGTAGTCAGTATGCAGTAGGTGACTGGCAATAACTGGGAGTTTTATTCCCAAGCACACATGCGCAGAAGTTGCTGATCGCCGTGTCTGTTTAATATGACTGTCTTCACTTCTTAATTGGTCTGAGATAGAAGGTTCTCAGTTTAGAATAGAGCCTCAACATATCTTCCAATGGATTGAATACATAAATATCAAACTGACGGACATTCAGAAATGCGCCAGCTATGCTTGGGCAAGTACTACAGATCAACAAAATAGGTAACATTTCCAAATTCATACCGTCATTCCGAATGTCAAAAATGTAAAAAATATGTTACTTCTAGTCCTATTATAAGTATTATTCACATAAATATTATTCTAAAAGTCACTTATCCTGACGCAAACCAACGCATCACTGAATCACCTATTTAATACTAATACTATCTACTCCTTGGTTGACACACTTATAATTCCAAAATTTCGCAAAATGATAGATTTTTTAACGATAGAATTTTATTAAAAGTTTTATTTTTTACCACCTTGTAACTCTTATGCATACCTATAGACTTTCTACTTTTAACCCTTCCGTTAAAGAGAAACGAATTTTTACAACTATACGTATTTATGTGTAAAACGAGGAAAAACACCAAGAATTAAAAAATATTAAGAATTGTCTTTAATCTACTTTTACGCTCAACCTGTTAACTACTTGAACTTAGACATTTTGAACAAAATATATTGATTTTGATGCAATGTGCAGATGAAACGTGATGACATCAAAAATACATTTATAATTTACATTTTCGTCAGAGGTGCACAAGTTGAATAGATGAGTACATACGAGTAAGTACCTAAAGTATTTTGCGAAGGCGTTGGCCCGTGAAACAGCATTGTGATATTTTTCGTAACAACACACCGCCTGCGACCTGTCTCGTAACGTCCGTTAAGAGCAATAACAATGATATAGTATAACAATCACCAAAATGTTGAAATAAAACTACTATCTGTGCTGCTGTGATTTTGCAAATACGTAAAGAATTGGTATTCGAAATCGCGTTACCAAGTTTAATTGGTTTAAATAGCAATATATTTTAAATCACAATTTCTCTAACTTAAATCGTTTTATAGAATGTTGATTAGGTAAGTATTATGAAACGGCGTAATTCAACTCTAATTGAACTTACAGTCAGGAATTCATCTCTGAAAAGTGAATGTTGCGTTATTCACATCATCGGTAACTTTGTGCGCTAAAACAAGTCAGTACACACATACATTTAAACATATACTTAATACTTAGTTGTTAACCCAATTCATAATTCATGTACGTAAACAATAGTAATTTTTAGGAGAATTTGTACATAATTATATGAACCGGGTATAATATATATTTCACTGTCTCACATTTTCATTCATTAAATAAATCTTCTTAATTAAACTGTAACGCTGACTGGTAGAAGGTTAAATAAAAGATAAAAGTTTGTACAGAAATTCAGTTCAAAAGAGCGATGTGTGTAACGAATTAACTGCTTCAATACGTACACATAGGCCTTCCCATACATACAATCGCTGTTTTCAAAATATCGATAATTTTTCCAAGAGTGAAGTGTGGTCTGTTTTCCGTCTGACCATATTTAACCCTACTAACCAGAGACTTAGTTATATCATACTTATTTAATGAAACTTTGTATTTTTTAAACAAGTAACATTAAAATATTTTACTTATATTAGTTTTACGAAAGTTTTAAGTACGTTATTACACTTATGTTAGGAAGGTCCGTGAATATTGCAATAATATTTGGAACCCACAGTATATCACACATGCCCGTAAATAGAAAAAATACAGATGAAGTTTATAAAACATTTGTGTTATCGCGACCACCGTATTTCCTTTGACTATAGTGATTCTTGTAACTTCTACCACCTAATGACGCTTGCGAGTATACGTCGTCTTCTTGATATGACCATCTTGTACAAGATATTCAAGGGCTAAATAGACAGCCCAGATCTGGTAACAAGAACCATAAATATTTGTTTTTCATCGATCGGAACAGGCATACCAAACTCTTCAGTTGCAAGTTCGCTCATAGTAACTGCACCCAGAATTCTGATGATGAGTTATTTTCTACAGACTTCTATTGTTCGTCATTAAAATCCTTCAAAGGAGACATTGGCGAAATTCTTACCAGCTGATACGAATACAGTTATTATTTTCTTATTAATAAATGTATCGGGAAACTACTTAATTATGTCTGTTTGCATATATGTGTATGTGTGCATGACTATACGTGTGGATATTTTGTGTTTGATTTAATTTGTTTCCTATATATTTAATAACTCGCCCATTTATCTATTTTAATTTTTTTTTTAACTATTCATTTATATATTACTACCGCAGATTACACATGTGTGCATATATGTAAACCCCCTGTGATTGTCTATTACTAACTTTTTTTTTATAAATATAGTTTAACTCTATGATACGTATGTAAAATCCGTTAATGGCTGTATTTTTAGTACTCGACATTATATTACTGAAATTTTCAAGAGCTGTGGATTTCGATAAAATAAATAACTAGGTAAATAGCCATTGCCCGCGACTTCGTCCGGATTGTGCTGATTTCCAAGAAAACGTCATTACATTGTAGGGATTTTATGTATACTGCATTGTACAGTCATACTGTTGTCAAAGACGCAGATGTAGAGCTGAGAGTGACCGGTCACTGTCGGGCATATTATTGAAACACTCCGTTGGTATCTGCAGTTGCAGCTACTGTTGGTTGTTAACGTTGCTCTGAACGCCAACACTTCGCGGCATTCAACTGTCTGCTTGATAATAAATAATCAATGTAAAAAAAGGGAAATTTGATTGATTGAGCGATATCGAGATTATTTGTGATTTTTATGCATATGCTTACAGTTTCCATAAAATAAGATAATATGTATTTCTTTGATCAAAATTAACGTTAGTAAAGGTGCTATTTGTCCTCGACAGGCACATATACGCATAACGAAAAATGTAATTTTGTTTTTCCATTTACTTCCCTTTATGCGACGTCCCTCTGATAATAGATAAATAATAGAACATCTAAAAAGTTTTTACTCGTTTTGAAGCCATAATTCATATTTTGTGAAAGTAACTTCTTGATTAGAATACAGTGTTCATAAAATTTACAAGAAAAGTAGTGCTCGTCCCACTTGTTGACAAAAATATATTGAACACTTAGTATTCTGTTATTTAATATATTCGTGAGACAGCCGTCATAGCCTATAGCTGATATTTTTCTTCTACGTTACAGATACATTATCACGAAGGTCTTGCTCGAAAAATCAAACAAACAAACGGACAAACAGACAAAAATTCTGAAATATTGCTTTTAGATTCAGAAAAACCCTGAAAGGAAACTGTTAAGTGCTTTTCAAATTATTTCCATTTACACGTCTTTGTAAAAGGTTTTGTAACGTAAATTTATGTATAATATACAAAAAGTACTACACCTTTTGTAATACTTTTTCCTTAGGCGATTGACAGCAAACGCCGTCACATGGATAATATTTATTTCTCATTTAATATTGTATTATGATTTATAATGGATTTTATATTTTCGAAGTTAATGATAGTACCCACTCTTATAAAAAAGATAGCTTATGGATGTATCATAAGAGATAGCGTATGGATGTATCATTAGTTTTAATTTGTACCCTATTGCAATTGTACAACTAAAAACATAATTAAATATATTTTTTGGTTTCTAAGTAGCTTTCCATCAATCAAACAGACAAACAGGAAATATTATTAATTTTTGATTTGTGTATATTAAGTAACAAAACGTTTATTCTAAACACTTCTCCGAATATTTAATATTTACCTTCTTAAATACTTTCACGCTGCATCCCTATTTAACGGGTTAGCCAGAGAGAATGGAGCACCAAGCTTCGCAGTCCTTCTTTAGTTCCTAGTTCTTTCGCCTCCTCGAATCTCATCACTCTCCTCACGCGTTTTCGCCTTGGTATGCGGGTGCATTTGACATTTAACATTATTTTCCAAATGCAGGTACTTATATGTATTTTAATGTAAATTGTGCGCAGATCTGTTTGTAGTTATAAGTGTAAAAAGTATTAAAAATATTGTGTAACTTCACCCTTTTTTCTTTTTGGGATTGAGAATAATCTTCATATTCGTTGTCACGAAGACATTGTCTTTTCACTTTTTGGATATATATAATGTTCTATTAATAGAGATGTTGTACGCTCAGCACCCTTGTAATAATGATAGCGTAATGATATACACCTTATGAATTAACTGAGACAAAGTATACAAAGATATTCATTAACAGTTTCTTAATCTTATAAAAATGACCACATGTACAAACACACAGACTACAATTCTATAAATATACATATGTATAGGAATCAAGAAAGCCCGAAATGCCAAATTCCTTCATTTTTTCAATAATATCTCCAATGTACAGACACGGTTTATTGCTGTTTTAAAATAATGTAGATATCTCTGCTGTGTATTTATAGCTTGTTTGGTATAAAATATAGAGTCAAAGTAAAACCACTATAAGTTAAACCCATTTTACAGGTGAAATTCAGGTAAAAAGAGCTCCTTTTGAATCTCATTTTCTGCATAGAGGGTCACGATAAACATATCCTAACTTGTAAATTGGACTTAAAGAGATTCAACTACAAAAACCAGTTTTTAAATACTTATTCATATATTCTTACGTACGTGTATTCGTTTTTCAATTTTTACAAAGAAACCAAGCATGAACCCCAAATATTGTCAGGATAAAAAGTAGCTTAAGTTATTTTTTGATAAGTTCTTTACATTCCAGTGACAGTCTCGTTGAAATAAGTTCAGCCGTTTCAAAAATTAATCCGGACAAACAAACAGACGGGCAAATATTTTAAAAAATTGCGAGCTTGGATTTTGTTACATGCAAATAACCATATAACTCGTATAATCAAAAAAAACCGTTATTTCGAAATCACAGAAAGACGCTTCAACTTTATTTTTATTAAGTAAATGTAGGTGGATTAAAGAACCTAAAAAAAATTTAAGTTACCTACAATAAAAATTACAGAATTAATCACTACATAAATATTAAAATTGAGTTATCAGAGAGATTTAAGATGTTGAGGCAACAAACGTCTTGGGACTCAATTAAATAAAAACATAGATGTATAAACATACATTGTATTTATTGGATCTTCTTGTAGAAAATGCGTGCGTGCGCCCGTGCGGTAGGTGACATCAGCATTTGTCACCATTTCTCTAGAGCTTTATCAATTCTGAGCACAGTTTGTTTCAAATGAGCACAGCTATTCACTTGGTAATTTTTTTTTCTAAACATTTAGCAATTTTTAATCACAATTTAATACAATAAGGCGACGATATCATTTTTTTCATTTTTGACATTAACGTAAACAAACAAGAATGTAACCAAAATTTCGCAAAATTTTCATCGTTCGCTAATCCGACGTATTTTACACGTAGTGTAAAATAATAAAGTAAATGTGCCAAGAATAATAATCCCCTATTCTTTATTCTTAATTGTTTTGCTAAAAATACAAATTTTTACACTTATCATGACGTTTATTATTCTTTTAATTATTGATGGTTTTTGTTGAAGCACAAACACATAAACGAACAAAAATTCTAAAAATGTTTTAATATAACTATTAAGTATTATAATTGAATCAATAATTTGCGAACTATTATGTTATAAATGTCATAGTCGCCACATTTGTTTACATTTTACGGACAATAATTAAAAAAGTAGTATATGTATATAAAATGTCATATCCACTTTACCTATGACATCGCATATAAATGTAGACCTCGCGGTGGCCGCTATCGCGACGCGCATCGCGCTCTATGCAAATGCAGTTTTTGCAGCTACCTACCTATTGAACAGCAAAACCAACATTACTTTACTCCAGTGGGTGGCCGACATATGCGGGACGCTAAGAGGATTGAGGAAATAATTTGAAATCCGAAAAGATCCGCTCAATCTTCGAAGTTCTTTATTGAGCCTCACTTAGAATACTTTGTTTCTAAGCATTTTGTCTACATTATTCGAACCGTTGTAATTTTGTAAGTGCGAGTGCGACGAGGACTTAACTATAATTCTTAACTCTGAACTCCTTGCTTAATTGGAAGGAATAACTGAAATAATTAATGAGTATGATTAGATAACCAACGTTTCTAGGCATCGATATTAATATCGCATGAAAATAACATTAGCTCTTTGTGCAGGGTAAGTAGTTAAGTTCTTCTCGCCCGATAATGAGAATTCCTGTGAGAAAGATGTAACGAACTAAATCAATGTAATATATGTTTATATGTAAACAACAACAGAATAAAAACGTGAATAAGAAATTCGAATTAATATATCTAATGAATATGTATTCGTTTAACAAATTTAAAATCATGTTTTACATTTTTGTTATAATTGTATCACAAGAAACATAATTTTATTTGCAATAAAAACGTTTTTTGTTCAATTAATTGCAATAAACATTGTTGCAAACAGAGTATAGTAAGAAGTAGATAATATTTATTCATTAATGGGTCATCGCCCTAACGATTAAATAAATATTTAAAAAACTACAAAATACGCTGATTAAATATAAACACACTCGTAGCCATGTGCAGGAACGATACAGCCTACGAGAGAATAATAGAAAAATAACACGTCGTACACGTTTAAAATACACTAATGATATTCATACGAGGCTGTCGTCCGTACACAATCGTTGTTCTAATAAATGTCACTAATTGTATAGAGTAGAGTCACAACAACGCGGTCTCTGAACAACACCTAGTTTACATATTATAATATTCAAAATTGCTCTCAACGACTGAGTCATCCTCCGTCAGGACTTTATAATATTCAATTTCATTTAAGGGTCACTGCCTCGAAAACAGCTAAAATATAATACGCATTTATTGTGTCAATTATATAATTTCAAAACCTCTATCTAAATAAATTTTGCTAAAACATATTAACTTCTTTCTTCTGAGTGACTCAAAAATGACAAAAGTATGTACTTACTTATTGCAATCAATTTAAAAAATCCATCCTGCAGATAAGTTATGAGGTTTGCAAAAGCCAGAAATTCACTAATGAAAAATATACGTATGAGTATATCATAGATATGTGAAAACTTAGATACCGAAACGTACGATACATTTACGATACCGTGCACCGCTAAACCACTTGACTGAGTGCAATGATGTGTTTGATATTTGTATCTTTCACTACTTATTTACATTAACTCTAAATAAGTATTACCTTTCTTTATTCTGTTTAAAATTTAATTTACTTGCTGTTAAATAAAAATGTATATGGTTCTTATCGCGCATTATTTTGATTTTTTTGAAACTTGACATTTCACTTATAGATATGTACTAATTATTATATCGTAACTTTTTTTACAAACAAAAAGTTAATTAAAACCTGTAAACATAATCCCACGCACTAAAACATGAAACACAAAAGCTGCAGCACCTTAAGACGTGTATTTTTTGCGCGCAGCTCAGTGCGACACGACGATAAATTAGATGCGTTGAAATGTTTGTGTTGTGGCGTCGCTTGCGCTGTCGCCGACGCCGCACGCGCATACATTAGCGCACAATGCGGCGGGGGGCGACCATTGTGTCCTCACACTGGTAAGATCCCTCCCTACTCCGCCCCGACCGACCCGGACCCACCACGACCCTAATGAAGGATTCAATGCGAGACCTGCAATTATGAGATAAAAATCGGTCCTTGGGTCATCATAATTTGAAGACGCTTCTTCATTGTTATATATACGCATATATTTGGCTAGCGGCTCGTCCGACTTTACCCGGGTTGAATACATAATATATAGCTTACCTATGCCCATCTGGAATAATGCACCTCTCAAATGATGAAAAAATTATTCAAATAGGCGCCATAGTTCTGAAAATTATCCTCCGCATAAACCTACACAAACTTAAAAATCCGTTCTCTTTCTTTATAATAATTAGGTACTATTTGTATTAATTGATTGCTTATAAAAATTAAGGTCAAAAGTTAAGACAGTAAAAAGCAAATATAAAAATGTTACAATTAAAGGGTGAACCGAGAAGTTCTCTGCTTTACTTCGAACGATGTTTTGATAATAGAGAACTTCTTTTAACTTTGAAAATATGCAAAATGAACTAGCATCAGGAAGAAAAATAAACTGAAAGAACTTCTTCCAATCATTGTCCAATTCCAATAGTATTTTGGCGAAAAGATATACCTAACGAATATGATCATTATTTATACGAACACATTACCATAAAGGTTTCTATAGAAATAAATAAATATGAACACGCGAACCGCCGTTTGTAAAATTCCTTTTAAAGATTTAAAGGTATTACATTTTGCTTGTACGGCCGTACATAGCGATTGCCTTCACAGAGTGCGATTAGGGTTGTGCACTAATTTCGGGGTTCCGCGAGCCGCACCGTGCCGACTAATGACCAGATGATTGCGCGGCAGGTGCGCCCGCGCCGAGGGCTGCACGCTACGCGCACACGCCAAGCGCCAGCCCTAACCGGTCAAATCCTCCAACCTTTTAACTTTTTCTTTGATAAAAATCATTTAAAAACACTATAACGGTCAGAAGCTTAAAGTGGGACCCGAATCAAACTGATTTGAAGATATAAGTATTAACATTTTGCTTCCGCTGTATCATCATACAGTTAAAGTTTTTACACAAGTTATCTTGATACGGCGTCCCTGGCTTCTATTTTTAGGTATTCATTAAAAAACGTCGCACTTATGCATCATAATCACATGTCATATATATAATAAAATACAGAAAGAAAAGTTGCGCACGGAGGAGTGTAAGATTTGGCATAATTAAAGTTTATTTGGAGAAGGAGTGCAGGAAACTAAAATTTATATATAATGCATATGTGTTTCAAATATATTCAATTAAATAAATACTTTTAGCAATAAGACACATAAACCAGATAGTGATTAGTGACCGCTGACAGATCGCTACCGCGTCATCTATGCATATAAATTATTTATAGGTAAATTCTATCCAATGAAGAGATGTGCAAGAAGCTACTGACAAATAAGTTAAAAAAAACATATTATTATATCTTTTTTAAACTTTGTTTTATCAGCATTTTTTCATTACAAGCGATGGAAATTATATCTAACGTAAATGTAGCAAGCTGTTATAGAAAAAGAAAAGATTTTTTCATAAAGACCACCTGGCACGTCACCCGCGCCAGTTTTGAACACAAAAAACCCATATAAAAACTTCATAATAAATATTTGAATATTATACAAAAAACAATTAAGGGTGCCGCACGTCACCTGTCGTGGGCACGAGATACACATTTGCATAGAAACAGAATTCTAAAGACACGACTACACGCGACTATTTGTTAAACATCACACACGTGACGACGTACGACAGACATTTTTGTATTTATTTTATGTTTTCATATTGTTACAACGAATGTGATTTAGGATAAATAAATGACAGTTATCACTAAGCAAAATATGTAATTATTACAGATCTTTTTAACTTTTACAAATGTTTGATAAATAAATTAATATAAAGAGTATCAAATTCTCATTGAATATATTTCTGTCTCCATTGTATAATCAATTTTATACCAGTTGACGACGTTCTAAATCTAAATTATAAAGATACGGGCTCGTTGTACGCCATATTCCTATCGTCTTTTTATGCTACCTTATTTAATATAAATAAATGCGTAGGCTTTCATTAAAAATCTTAAAACGACGGAGTATGAATCATTGAAATACTGAATTATAATAAGGACTAGAGGTCGCCAGGTGGTCGAAATTCGACCGTAAATAACTTATATTACTCTTTGATGACAATCTCTACTCACATGTTACATGTATATGATCAGTGATCACAAACTATTATGAGTGACATTGACAATCTTTTTGACATTGGCAATCATACGTAACACGTATGACTGCCAATGTCAAACAACTTTTTTTTTACAAGTTTTTACAAGTTGTCAATGCCAATGTAAACAATGAGTGTTTTATTTTATTTAATGTCTTTTATCACCGTGTGTCAATAGTATAGTGTGGCAAGGGATGAAACAAGACGATTTTAGACGAGGGGGAACTTAGTTGCCAGCCTACACGAAGCGAATGCTGGCATCACCCGAAGTCTGAAATCGTGTTTCATCCCTTGCCATACGCTATATTTTTCATTTAACCTGCTTTGGAACTGCAAGTTTGAATGTCTGGAGTCAATCGAAACTAGGTATTACTTTTAATATTCTATCAGATTAGCTGATTATTAGGATGACTTTTATAGAGATTTGAAAATGACATTTACAGAGGTTTGAAATAAATAAAAGCTACTCTGACAGGATTGAAAACAGAACTGAAATGATTGAAACTTCATAAAACTAGGAAAGAAAATGGTCGGTTTGTGCCCGTCGCGTCTAAAATTATCTAGTTTTGATTGGCTCAACATGCATTGTAACTTGCATTTTCAATACAGGTTACATGACAACGAATCTTCATGTCTCTTTCTATCTCATTGAGCGTCACCGCGAGTAAAACATTTAGTTATAGTAGGAATGGCAACCTCGCAGTTTCAGTGAAATTCGTGTCAGCTCATGAGTCGGTCATGAAATAATTATATGCGAATTACTCGTAAATGTGAAGTGTTTTGCGACTTGTATTCACAAAAATAAAAATATGACGTGTTCAGCTGTGTATCGTTGTATTGTGATCCTTCCCTAGACATTAGTAAAAGTCTATAAATTCTGTCAACCAAAAAAGACACCGTAAGCACACGCTCTTAGCGCAAAAGCGTTCATTTTGATTCTTGGTCTGAGGTTTAGTTACTAAAAGTACGAGTACTTTTTATTTTGATCATTGCTTACACTAGCTTAAGAAAGTTTAACCACCGAAATTGTAAGAAATTAAAATATATCTTCAAATAGAATGGTTACTATGTGATCAGTGTTAGTGAATTTGGGTATTATGTTATTTAAAAAACGGGGATTCAAAATTTGCTATTGAATTTTTTTCCGTTTCTAGTTTTGTGTTATCAATTTAAATCTTTCTACTACTATTCCAATATATTATAATAATATATTCATACATACATATCTTCACGGTGTATCCCTAACGGGGTAGTCATTACCTTTCTTTTTTTACGTCAAGATTTCCTGCGTAATGCATTTGCATTACGCATCCCGTCCCGCCTAGGGGGGTGGCGAGGGGTATGTGGAACTCCTCGGCGGGGAGTGCTAAACCAACTATTCCCACTAAAACCTGACGGTGTTCCTCCTCAAAGCCATAATGCCGGGGTACCAGGAATTGCTTTCGCATTCGTCTGCATACCCCGACGGCCACGCCCAGCTGAAGTCTGGCCCATATCTATGCCCTACCCGTCCTCAATGGGGATGAGCATTAGAACATCGCGCGCGAACATCCCGCGACCTTTGGCACAGATACCTTCCTTCCCTCGAAGGACACCCAGACCAAAAATTTGCGGCATCAGCACCCCGCCGTCTCACCACGGCAGGGGCATCCGCGCGGCACACCTGATTTTTATGTTTACTCACGGGTTCATACTAGTTGTCCTTCTCTCCACCTCATTATTTTTACGTGTTTACTCACGAGTTTCATACAAATTGCCCTACTCTTCGCCTCTGATTTTTTATGTGTTTACTTACGGGTTTCATACAAGTTGTTCTTCTCTCCACCTCCTGATTTTTAATTTTTGTAAGAAGTTGTTTAAAGCGTGCCACTGCACCGCTCACCTTTCGCCGCTGCCACTCATGGCACGCTCTAAACGACTTCTTACAATTATTCTCTCCGCGGTTGCAGACCCAAAGCGCAAGACGCGCGAGCGATTAGATCGTGGCCCTCCTCTTAGTCATGACGAACTCATAAGGAACCCGTTTTTGTCATTTTCACTGCAGAAACCTAAAAGTTATATTCTGTACCTACATTATTTGAGAAATCATTTCAGAAAATAACGCTAAGATATCAGACAGAAAACAGATACCCGAGTAACTTCGTAACACTGAATACAGATATTACATGAAACCATACAATATTTGCATGAGTAATAAGTATAGTTACCTACAATCTCTATTGAGTATTGAAATCATCTAATCATAATCGTGTCATCGCATTTGTAAACGCTAGATGTACACGTTCATCTCTCCATTGTCACCTGCAGAACAATTCCTAATGTTATGAATGCCCCACTCATGACTAATTGACAGAATTAATAGATACGTTCTTACTAAGATCACTTGAACGTGAAAAAATATTTGATATCTAATAATATTAACTGCTGTCGTAGGCAAATTAATCAAGTTATAAATATAAGTTTTATGAGAAAAGTAGCCAACACAATCACAAAGATTTAGCATAGGTACTAAAGTGATGACTTGCCCACTCTCGGCCGGATATCTAGGGTTGTTGCGTTGGGTGTGAGATGCAGGAAGCATCTCGTTTAGTTATACATTTAGTATATAATAATAAAAAACAATGCACACGGATAACTTTTTCATGTTTGTTAAATTTAATTTTTTGTAGTTATCTTTTTTTTATACCACGAAGGTGGTAAACAAGTATACGGCTGCCAGATGTCGAACGGTTACCGTAGTCTATGGACGCCTGCGACACCAGGAGCATCACCTGCGCATTGCGGACCCTATAAAAACCTTTTTCCGCCCTTTTTGAAGAACTCCATGTTGTAGTCTCTTGGCAAAACCTCGACAGGGAACTCATTCCACAACCTCAAAGTTCGAGGGAGAAAGCTACTTTGAAACCGAACCGTGTGTGACCATTTCGATTCTAAAGTGTGAGGATGAAATTCCTGCCGGTGGCGAGCGGTGCGATGGTATAAGGTGGCTGTGGGCATCAAGTCGGACAATTCCTCTGAACACAGCCCGTTATATAAACGGTAGAACACACACAAGGAGGCGAAGTCTCTCTTCAAACTTAAGTTTTCGAGACCGCTTGTAAACCTGGGATCGTCGACAACTTTCACAGCTCGCCTTTGAATCGAGTCAAAAGGAGGAAGTTGGATTGCAGGTGCTCCCGCCCATAGGTGCCAGCAGTACTCCATATGAGGCCGAACTTGCAACTTATACAATAATAGCCTCTGCTCCGAAGTGAAGTACTGCTTCGCACTGTTGAGCACACCGAGCTTTTTAGACTCCAGCCTGACCTCCTGATTTTGAAGAATGACAACTCGGATTCGAATACCTAAAATTATTTAGGTATGGACACCTAAGGACATTATAATACGTTCGTTTATGCGAATTGACATTTTTGTATTTGGGACGATGTGAAGAATAAATTAAAGACAAACCAAAGTGGCATGTTTGCGTCGCTAGAACAATTACCCCCGGTCACCCAAAATATCGCCATTGTGTGCGTGCCACGGCGCGTATAGCTTTCTACGTGTATACGTAGAATCCTACTATTATATCTATATTGTGGTTTAGTTACCCATTATAGGACGTCCTCCAAATAGGTATAACTGTACGTTAATGAGCAAGATAGCTGCAATCATTGATCACTAGCGAATAGCCGAAGATCAAATTTAGTGGCGCGCATTGGGCCTATGTCCAGCCAAGGCTGTGGGCAAAGCCAATTCAGCATTTTGTTCATACTAATATATTCACGACTCTTCGGATCTGTGACACATTAATTGGATTCTACGTTTTTCAATACAACTGTAATAACGATGTTATTATTACACTTATTGCCTCTGATAGAGCCTGACGTGTCCGTTTCAAAAATCTAACCAGCGCAACAGTTGTATGTAGGTATTTGTATTACACTACAGAAAAATTTTCTTTACACAACGAATTTACTATTTAATACTTTTTTTTTGTTGTATTTCGTTCGCTGAATGAAAGTGCCTGTGGCCCAACACCCCCTCCCCTCTTTTCCGTCTTTTCCCTATTTGTCTAACGGCCGGCAGCGCACCCGTGAAAAAAAAACAATATTTTTTTCCTTATTCTTTACAGAAAAATTACTATTTAGTAGTACTTACACCAGATCGAAAAATAAAGTAGTAAACGAACGCGTAAAGATGATTCATGCTGGCTAGATTAATGATGCCAACGTGTAAGCGTTAAGTAATAAAAATGAGTTTAATTAAAACGTGATATCATAATATGAATATGAATGAAAAGAACTGCTGAATTCTCAAGGAAGGGAACGATAACGACTGGCATTTGAAAAATGATAATATTTGCTTTGTTCTTCTCATTAAAATTAATTATACTTACGCTTAAATTATTTTTATTGCTGTAACAGATATAATGGGCAGTAAATTGCATAAAAATAGGTTCCTTAAACGGCTGTCTGTAACCGCGCAAGCTACCATTCCGCGGTTTGCGGCTAAAAACTGCTTCTCTCTATTCAAAATGTCAAATGTGAAGCAATACTTATACTTCAACCTTATATCTAAAATTAAGAGGTAAAAAGTTTATTATTCATTAATAAACACTGTAGTAGAGATGTCATCATGTAACTTAAACGTAAGGAGATGCGGCGGTTGCTTTGAAATCTTTGATGGCCTCTGATCTACGCATCGATACCAATAACCTCTCTATATACATGTACCCAGTTGACTATGGTTAGCATAAAAACTGGAACCTACAGTTTCATGACTACTCATGCTCATAAAATACCTTTCATTTACTAAATAAACTTTTTACCTCTTAAGATAACAACATAACACAACTGTACATAACTATAAAAGTTAAAAATGAAGATGTCTTCAGTTGGTCGTACTCGGTCGTGTCAATGAGACAGTCGTTTAGCAGACGTTGACACTGCATGTCTGAAAGCAAACATGCGATCATCGTTTAAATATTCGGTCAGCTTAGGGCGACCTACCCTGAAGCAAACGATGCTCTAATTATAAATGCATTAATATCTACAAATTAGGGTGTTAACCACAAATAATGAATAACAAAGACAAGAAAATATGCGAATCTATTTCACGTATAATTAGGTCTTTGTGTTGAGATAACTTTAAAACACCAACACCAACAGTATACGTATAAGCCTAATTATAAGTATATTAAATACAAGTTAAGTACTATCAACATATAATGTGTGTAAGTAAGCTTATAAAACATGTAAAAGAAATTTCCCAGAAGTTGTGTAAAATAAAAAACACTCGTATCTTTTCTAACTTACTTACATAATGTTAATAATCCAGTCTGTGGGGGATAGATGTACAACGTACATATATATGAAAAGTTTAGAAAAAATTGACCTCCAAAACATCGACGAAGACATTTCTCTCATGCTACGGGTATAATAGTTTCCAAGCTATTTGGTAAAAAGCCATTTTTGGCATCTATAATTTAAGGTGGCGGCTATCCCAAAATCTACTCTACTTTCTAAAATCTCCCCCTGATTAGACTATAAATATCTTCGCAAATATTTAATTGAACTATAAAACAATTATGATCCATAAAAATTAACTTCCTCTCATAAAGCATCGCGTGTAGCTTATACTGTAATATATTGTATTACAATTCGAAATGATTATTTCCTTTTCGTATTAGCATCTGCAAAATTAACGCAAAATTATGAATGTAAAAATATCAGTTGCACTGCACCGGCCGGTAGACGGTAGCCGGTAGCTATTCGCTCCAGGCGCTCGTGCCGTTCGTGCTCTAATTTTGAATGCAAATTTTGGTTTTTGTGAACACAACAGTGGTCATGTTATGACCATTCATATTCATATTGTATCAGTGTTTGGACCGCTTGCGTGACGGGAACATTGCACTTTGCGTCCTGGCCCTCAGGTTATTATTTATCAGACTTCTCTCTAACTTTTAAATTACCAAAAAGTAAACAAATTACAACGTAACGAACGTTAGTTACAAGTTACTACAGCTGTTGCTTCGTAGCGAAATTGAAACATGATGGGTAAACATCGGAGAACTCATTTTTAACTGAAAATAAATCATTTTCAGAACATTCAATACATATATGTAAAAGACGCCCACGAACGAGGCTTTCGTTTCCAAATTATCAATCAATATCAAAAAGTCATTAGTGTACCTCGCTATAATTGTGACAAATGCTTGACGCTGTGGATTTCACCCCCTTTTCGTAGGGTTGCGAATCGCGACGTGTGGTCGTCGGTTAAAACGGGCTAATGCCCCTTTTTACCTGGTTGTTATTCACGCCGAAATAAAATATACCGCAGGCAATAAATAATTGAGTCTAGCGAGTAGGTCACGCACCCCGGCCCCTAGCGCGTAACCTCAATTAGCCATTTAGGTACAGGAAAATTGTCGTGAACTGAAATACTGTAAATACTTAATTCTAACTTGTTATTAAAATCTAAAGCAAAATGCTTATTTGTTATATATGTATCTATGTATTTAGTTTCAAATGTAGAGGAAAACGTGTATTTTGTATACAGACCGGGTCATGCTGAACCGTTCCTGTGAACATCTGCCATCTAGCCGAGAGTTCTGGTTTCAGTCTCCGGACAGATTAAGTTAGAAAACAAACTTTTCTAAATTGACTTGCAGTTGAATGCTCCTGGTTTATCTTTTCAATTCGTTATATGTCGCTCGAGTAACCATAAAGAAGAACAGGGTTTAGTTTGAACCATCCGGAACTACCTATTGTTATATTCTATTATTATTTGTACATATGAACGTGTATGGGCACAAATGACGTAATGGCTTTTACTTATTAGTGACTACAAGTATTTATTAATTTTATCAATATTTTCTGCACTTATTAGAGGCTAATTTATCTGTTAGCATTATATATCTGTATCGTATTCATAAATTATGATTATAAAATATTATAATAACACGGATAGCGAATGGGCAATTTATAGATCATTATTATATCATTTTTTCTGACGCAAAGACCAGACGTCGTCGTCTCCGCCGCGTCATTGTAACACAATTTTCACTGTTTACAAGGCCGGTCACTCACACCCATGTGAGCAATAATAATAATCTTAGAAACGGGTGTGTAACGTGGTGCAATTAATGAGTCATTCGTTCAAATTGATCAGTTTTCTCTAATCTCGCGTAACCCTAGGTCTAATATTCTATTATAATAAATATTTTTACCAAAATAAAAAACGTGATTACATGTAGATATGCCTACAACGCACGGATGCTTCTATTTAACAATATCTAACTACTTTTGCAACTCGTATTAAATAATAAAATATACTGTATATAAACAAGTATTATATTGTTATTATTGCATAATGTTCTGTAATTGAACAAATCGTTTTAAATACTTATGGGGAATTAAATGTACCACATACCTGTAAAGCTCTAATGATGGCCTGCCAAACTTACCGAACAAAATTACTAACCGTTTACTTTCAAGTCCTTGTAATTGGTATCCGCTTTAAACATGCAGGTTTTGTGGATGTATCGATGTTACTTATATCGATCATCGATGTGGAAGGCCCAATTTGTTGGTGCTACTAAATCATCGGACAAAAGCGCCGCCCGATCTAAATCGATTTGTCCAAATT
Organism: Zeuzera pyrina; assembly: GCA_907165235.1. Lineage (NCBI taxonomy): Eukaryota > Metazoa > Arthropoda > Insecta > Lepidoptera > Cossidae > Zeuzera > Zeuzera pyrina. The sequence goes on along the minus strand of OU015626.1, from coordinate 9,845,112 downwards.
ACGAAAGCGCGGCTGAGGGTTGTGTAGCCCAGTTGAAATCCTTACTATCATATAATACAAAATGTTGGATCATAACTGCTTTTTACCATAATAAGCGTTAAAAACACGGAATTACCATAAATAACCGAACAAAAACTTTGCTATTTTGCACAATAAGTATAGCTAAATACCTAACTTAATTTAAATTTAACAAGAATATTTATAATTAATTAAAAAATATTAATAGACCAACCTGTGCATTTCGCCAGTTATTTTTTAAATTGCTTATAAGTAATTTTTAATTTCCACTTTCGTATTTCAATAAGCAACTTACTAGGAAACATAGTAAGTGTACGTGTATCATAAAGTGCATAGGGGAACAGACCAGGAATGACTGGCTGTTTTGAGTAGATTAACAAAATTTTCATAAATAATACGACAGCCGTGGCTGGCGCACCATATGCTGTGATCGTTAAATATTGTGAAGGTGCTTTGTATCTACCTTCTTTACAACATTGCGATATAAGCATTAAAATTTCGTAGATTTTAAATATGTGTTATTCACAATTTCTCATTCCTAATCGCTCTAATTCATCGCTATTATATATATATAATTTACTAATTAAGTACTTAAGTATGGAAAACTTCCACTTACATTTATTTATTTATTGTATGTTTTATACCTATATCTATACCTTAATTTCAATATGCATTATCGTGGTATATAATTTGGGTAGTTCTCGTTGAATCAGGTAATGCAAAATGAAATGACATGTGCAGAATGTGTAAAAGTGCTTCTTAAATTATATAATTTAAAATAAGTCAGGCAGTCCCAAAAACAAATTATCCCTTATTTAGTAACTAATGTTTTGGATACAGAATGCAGGCGGGAGCGCATTATCAAAGCCGCCTCGCCAAATGATGCTTATAACGACGTACGATTTGTGTCGACGCCATGTTGCGAATAAATATTGGTCAAATTAGTGGAACCCCTGGTGACCACCTGTCATTGTTAACTAAAAACACTATGACTTTATGAAAGACTACATTTGGACCTTATGTTGACTGACAGCTCTCAATAGATCTATTGGCTCGCCTTCGGCAAGCGCTAGTATGTAGAATCTCATATTAAATTAAATCTAATACAATGATAAATATAATAAAACGATCAAAGCGACCCTACAATGCAATGTAAAAATCTTCACAAATATTAACAAATTAGAGAATTAGGTAAGTGCCTGCCAATATTACAATCACAATTAGATAACGAGACTAAATTATTCCTAATTATTACACAATTATCAAATAATAGGGTACTAAGCACCGTGACATATTAGGTAAAGTATTTTGTAAAAATAATTAAATGCTTGTAGCTACTATAGTTTGTGAAAATAATTATGTAAGTATACTGCATAGTACCTATATAACATAATGTTACGTGATTAGAAAAACATTGTAACAAATTGATCTAGTGTGAGCTAAGTGTGAGTTTGATTCGAGCACAGAGGGTAAGTATATAGCAAACGAAACATACGAATCGCAAACTAAACTTTCTCGACAAGCGAAATTCGGAACTATGGAACGAATAGTAATAAAAAACCACGAAATAAAAATATGAAAACGAAGTATTGGAGAACGTATGATTTGAGATTTCTAATTATTATAATTTTGGACGGAGTATATTTTGGACGCTTTACGCGTTTTCAAGGTTCTGTACTTCAAAAGGAAGAAAGGAACTAACGTCTGTCCGATTTTCCATCTATCACAGTCGATTTCACAGAAATTGCAGCGACACGAAATTGCTACTTGAAATTAGATAGAGTGATAATCTTATTAATCTACAGATATCACTAGCACTAATTAACATTTTGAAATATTCATAGAGTAATAAAAAGAGGTAAAATGGGTATTCGAACTCAACTTAACCATTAACTCGACATAACCTTATAACTAAAAGTACTGAAACTATAAGTTTAAAAAATTCGGAGATACGGCATTACCTCTTGAAATTTTAAAAAATGACGATCTTTTAAATGTGTTTTTTATATTATGTCTCCTTAAATGTGTACGTATATGTACATAAACAATTTAAAAAATAAGTTATAATAAAATTTTACAAAAAAAAATGTACGAACAAAATTGTTAAAAAAAATAGACAGCGTTATTATAATCACAATAAATCTTACATTAGTTGCAAAATATGTCACCTCACAACAGAGAAAAGGAGAAACACAAGTAGATTTAATGTATAGGGGTAATGGGAGATCTAATGAGGGGTTGCAGACCACACTATTATAATAACAATAATAATAATACTCCAGACAATTGCACTACAATCTAAACACTAATATTGTACAGTGGGCCTGTGGATAAGTTATCAGTACCCCACAACGAACTGGAGGAGCTACCAACAACATCTAAACTCCAAGCCGATTTAGAACAGTTCGTTTCCTAAATTGACCCAACCGGCTTAGAAGACAGATGCTCTGCTAGTGCGCCAAAAGGCCAATCTAATATTATAAGACAAAATTATACACCGGGCAATCGGCCCGGCGTACTATAACTGTTGATGCACAATAAAAATATTTTATTTTTGTCGAACTTTGCAATACGCTTAGTGTAAGTCACTAATAGTCACTGTGGTATTTCAAATTTAGTTTTCATTTATAGAAAGAACTTGAGGCGCAGCAATCGGCAGCTACCTATTCTTGCCACTTCAGCCTTCATAAAAAGAATATTATCTACCTACATTGAATTTGAATTGGTGGAAAAGAGAAATAGAGCTAATCTCATTTTAATAAAAATAAAAAATGTACCTACATACAAAAACTGCAAAAGACAAATTTATAAAAAAGTAAATTATTACTTTGATGCTTAACTACTCTCACGCTTTTTTTACATGTTCCTTAAAAAATTACATTTCTCTCAATGTACTGTATTTTTTAAACTTCGATCTCTAATAAATATCTCTCCAAAAAATACTTGGCAACCCTACACTAATGTGTCAATTTCAATCAGTGACGTACGGTATGGGGTCAAAAAACCTATGCAAAAAACCACGTTTGCCAATTTGCCGTGACGTAATTACAAATGAGCCCTAATTTTATTTATATATTACACCATAAAATTTCAGTTTGATTTCTTATATGGCATAAAATCCTATAATTGGGGATTGTAAAAATGATAGTTTGTATGGTTTTGTAAATTGACGAAAGAAATGTCTAAAGAACATTAGCCTAATTCCAAACACAATTCAAATCTTGTTTTACATATAATAATGCTTGTATTATAAATACAGGACTAAACAAAATAAAGTACTTCTAGGTATATGAAAATCTGAATCTTAACTGCTCGGAAACGAAATCACCCTCTAAACACCACAAAAACCAACCACCACTACGAGTGGTAAAAAATCGACCAGTGAGGTCGGTCGAATGAAAACGAAACGAACTACAACGGCAAGTCTAGTTCATCCGTCAGTCTGCGGGCAGCGCTCGTAAAGTAAACGTGTCGTTGATTGTATTGTGCTCACAGCTGATAACGTTCGCGTCTTTACCAACGATTGTAAATAAATAAATAATGAAATATTAATTAAAAAATCTATATCTACCTCAAATTTTCCTGAATGACGTTAGTGTTTGTGATTTTATTGAATGGACAAAACTATTTTGCATGTGACAGTTGAAAACTACGAAAATGATGGGTAAGTTCAGTGTTTATGTTTTGTTTTACCTTAAGTTTTTGGTTACTTACGTTAAAAAACAGATTTGTATAGCTCGTATTTACCCAAAATTACCAATAACAAGAAAATTAATGCGAAAATATATAAAATTAGGTTATGTCATAAATCAATATTTATTTACATAAACATATTTAGTTATTGTAAATACACTACTTGCCTGAAGCAGTGATATAAATAAATGTGTAAATAATTAATGAATAGTTATGAAGTTAATTTAGTAATTACCTACTTCGGTATACTTTTTGCCTAAATATCGAAATATGAAAAGTTAGGTCTATGTTAGAAGTCCAGAAAGACTTGATACTTTATACAATTTTTTTTTTGGATCAGAAAGTTATTTTAATGTGACACACTGTACATAGCTGTAATTTTAATCTCTAATTCAAAGGTAAGAAGAATTATTAGCTGTTATGTTTTTATTATAATTTAAGTAAGTGTTTATTATTTTAATAAATAACAAAATCAATAATATGTATGTATACGAAAGGAATAAACATTATTCTATCTCCCCTCTTACTTGGACACTACGTGATATTAAAATAAATGAATTAATAACTTGAATTACTGGTTACATCCAGTTGTGTATTATTTAAAAAAATAGTTATTATTTAAACAGTAAATAAATATCTGTGATAAAAAACATATTTATTAAAAAGTCATACATATCAATACATCCGCAGAAGCATAAAATTGCATCAACCAACCAATCTTCTTAAATAGTTCCAATTCCAGTAACCAATTTAGAATTTTTCTAATATTTAAATATGTAAGTACATAAATTCTAAAACGTCTACTTATCATTAAAAAAAACCTTATTCAGAGAATTCGCTATCTATACAATAGACACTGAATTCTCGCGATTGGTATAGGAGCTAGTTCGGGGTCCGTCTGGATCACTACCACCATCGCCAAACAGCAGTGCTTGCACTGTTATATGGAGTGTGTGTACACTGTTGTGTGTGTGTTGGCACTGTGGTGTGGAAGGGTACGGCCATCGGTAAAATTCCTGGTACGAAAAGCGCATCTTAATCCATAACCATACTTTTTTTGGAAATATGCGGGGTTATTCACAAACATCGGAAACTCAACTTTTCGTATCCGACAGGAAACTTTTCGGTGATTTTGTATATACGCGATTCACAAATCCGAAATCGTATTATATTTATATTATTTATATATCATGTTATAGATAGTCGTATTCACAGATCCAAGCCATCGGATTGAATTTATGCTTTTCGACGATCGGCCTTTCCGCCACGGAAAGCTTCCGACGTTTGTGAATAACCCCCATTAACTGCATACTATTGAATTAAATGATTTATCGATTACACTTTTTATTAAGTTTACATTTTCTTCAAATTAACAAACATTTTAAGAAAGACATTTTTGGTCATACAAATGTTAAACTCACATTTTGCTTTACAAATCTTTCTATAACTCTATAAACTCTATTTCTTCACCTCTGCCTCACCCTTTCACCTCGTTCATTACCCGGGAATATACCGTCTTAAGCATGATATCGATATTGTAAATATCCGTGGGTCCCAGCCCACTTACCATCACGGGTACTGCTAGCTCGTTCGTATTCTCCGTAGTATAAAAAAAATATATTGAATTCATGTTTCATATTGATATGACAGAACTCATTATTTACACAAATTTAAAAAAATTAGTAACACTAAGAGAAATTATCACTACTTAGGCACATATTATGGGCATAAACACCGATATTTGCTGTTAAAAACTTTTTTTTGATATTTGTTATGAAAAAGTTTGTTAAAATATCAATATCTATATATCAAGAGACCTAAAGAATATAATTTTTGCTAAAGTATCCTCTCTAACTTTTAGCGTAGCTAAACACAAAGTTGTGAAGTGAGTAAATACTAATAAAATGAATAATCATTAATATTAAAGTGCTCGTGCCTTTGAGACATATCGATACAAGCTAATTCTTTTCACCTGTAACAGATCCACGAGCGTACGTAATCGCCTGGGAAACCGAATCGTGATTTATGCTCTATTTTTTATGTGGATCAACCGCTACTGACTTCACGGTATGACACTGTATTGACATGAATCTTGCTAGCCGTCGAAATAGAATTATCCGAAACGGGACAGTCCGACGCGGTAAATCGTGAATTAAGTTTATTATTATTAGTCCTCTAAGAATTTTATTTAAAACATTTTAGAACATTAAATAGTAGATATATTATAGTGACATTCATATCATTTCATTTTGCTGCAGACCTCAACTTAATAAATTAATGAAAATAGCGTTTGAGTATAATAACTTTAATAGCAACTGTTTATTAAGTATAAGTATGCAACGAAACAGTCAGTCGAATACACCTCATAGGTACTCGAAATACTCATTACGTACTAACATTTAAAAATCACATTAGCTAATATAGACAGGTAAAATTTTTGCATTATTTTAAATATTATTTAAAATCTTCAGAAATACCAATGTAATCTTTCATACCAAGCTAACACGTCTATATCCGTATATTTCTACCCACAGATATAATAGTTTATTCGCAGAAAAAATAATAGAACGACAATGTAGTCATAAGGCACCTAGTACGAACAAGTCGCGACAGGAAAGTGCGCGTGCGCCGCAAAGCTAACGTAGCTTCATTCAAAAATGTTCTGAAGGTCATTCCTGTGCAATTATTTTAAAAACAATAAATTTCATTTTTTAAAGATATTGGATGCTTTAATTTTATGGCGAAAAACTAATGTTAATGGTATTTTTACTCATGGAACTACTTAAGCTACTTTTTGAATTAATACCATAATAAGTACATATGTAATGTAACCTGTGAGTGACGCTGTGGGTTGTACATTTATTGTTCCTGTTGCAAATATATAAATTGTCTGTAATGTAATGCACTTCTGTCTGTCATTCGAAATAAAATAAAATAAAAAATAAAATAATTTAGTTCTAAATAATACGTACCAGTAAGCCAAAGATGTTTATGTATGTACTAGTTGTACATGTACTCATAGAAGTCTGAAGATAGCAAGTCATAATTTTTTTTAGAAATGATTTTTATGTAGAAAGTAATGACCTATTTTGTATTTAATTTATTGTTCTGAAAACCATTTTCTATGATTCATAACGTTGTCTTTTAGTCGTCGAATTGTACCATTTGCTTCCCGCTTGCAAAACATATGACTTAAGTACAATACTTTCACGGCATCGTATAATAATGGAGAGACTAGAGAGATTAGAACATAATGGTGCGGAGGTGGGCGCGTGGGAACGCTCCCAGCGTTCACGTGCCAGCACATCACTCCGCTATACTAAATCTAACATTAATATGCTAGATTTAGATAAAAGAGCCCGTGAATGCTGCAGATTCACTTGAAGAAGTAATTATTTTATGGCGAAAGCACCGTGAGTAGCAATAAAGAATTGAGATTTTATCAACTTAAGATCGTTTTTGTCTAAAGCACATAATAATGCTTTAGGAACCAAATTAATAATAATAATTAAAGTAAATACTTATGGTAAAAATCATTTATCGTCATGATTGATTGAAAATTTGGAAAATATTAATATATATAGTAAGTATCTATAAATATTAATAATCATGTAACAAGTACAAGCGGATGAACCATGCAAATAAATTAATATATTTCCATTCATATAGCCAAACTGATTCCATATTTTACGCGTAGGTGTCGACATCTAAGTTATCGGGCAACATCACCACGGGGACTACACTTATAAACTGATCTCTACGTTAATAGAAATTTAAAATTTAATAAATAAAAATTTTAATAGGTTTAAAACCTTTTAAAAATTACACAATGTGTTAGTAATTATAATTAAGGTAATGCTCGATTAGTCTTAGAAATTATAATCTCTAGGATTACTAGGAATGGCAAGTGAATATTATGTACAAATTGTGAAGCGTAAAGCAAGCCCGCGCGTGCATTTGACAGGCGTAGGGCTTGTGCCTAGTTAGTAGTTCCGGATACGTATCGGACGTGTCGGATGTCGGCATGACTCACGCGGCGCCCACGTTGATCCAACGCGCCCACTGGCGCCCGCGCTCACACCTGATTTATATAACAATCCTAAATATTCATTATTCATATTTTCTTTTAATGACGTTTTTTATCGTTTATATTAACAATTTAAGAGGAGAATGATGAGATTTAAGAAGACAAAAGAAGTATTAAGTATCGCGATGCTTGGTACTCCATTTCTCTGACAGCCTCATTAGGGATATAGCGTGTATTAACTATTTAATGTTATATTCATATTTATTTTATTATTTATATGCCTACTTTAAAGGATCAAGATTTTTTCGTCCTAAAATAATTCTTTAAAGTCACAGTGACAATAAATTGTGTTCTTGTCAACATTTCGTCTGAAATATAGCATTAATACATTTTCAATTATATCTATGAAAACCTTACTCGTAGTAATATTAACAATTATGAGTATAGCTCGTCTGACAGTTTCACACACCGTTCTTTAATTAGATATAGGCTGAATCTGTCCGAGTTAGATGTAGCTGGCGTCTAGTGCACGTCTAGTCTATTTGTATTTGGGCTTTGGCAGTGGACATTCGCAGTCGTGGGAAACCGAGTTGAACGACTGCGGAGACAATGCGGCTGTCTACATTGCGGCCAGTCGTTCACCGGCGCGCACCATCGCCCACCCACGAGCCGCCAGGGACACTTACCGCCTTATGCCATACATATTTCAACACGACAAAATACACATAAAGAAACTTATTGGCAGAACTTAATCGAATCAATTAGACTCCAAATACAACAATATTAATTCCTATCTACTGCAAAAGAATTAAACCATATGTATCGTGTATGTATTAAAAACTTCATAGTTGTATTGTTAATTTTAGCTAGATACAAGTGGTCTCATCAGACTTGATCTTTCGCTTAAAAATTCTCGCGATACATATGTATAATATGTAGTTAACTTGATTGCCGGACATTGCTATAGATATTAGCGGATGGGGTGTGCGTCTCAAGGGCGTTGCCGCGCCGCAGTACGCACTTGAGGATATTCAACAAGAGCTGGACGCGCGCCAGAGATCGCGCCAGGCGACTCGCGCGGCGCGACACATAAATCGCACCCTTGATAGCAGTGCCAGTTCTCATTGTTACATTAGGAATTAATTTAAACATTAGATATCACAACGTAGCAATTCTATGGCAGACTTTTAAGATATTAAAATGTTTCAGATGAGTGGTAAACGCACACGCAGCTATAGATGCGCAGTTCATCATCGCGACCGAGAAGTCAGCTCAGAAAACGACTTCCATCTGCTTCTTGAAGATCCTACGCTATTCGCCAGGTAGATAGACACTTCTAAGTAATGAAATATTAATTAATACAAAATAATTTAAAAACTGCAATGAATTTGTTTAAAGTTTTAAATATCCTGAAAAATATATTTTTCGATGAATGTTATTAAAACTAATATTTAAAAAGAATTTGTCAGTATATCTATTACCTACATACGTGATAGATGGATGCACTATATTATTGAAAATCCCTACTCAAAATCAAGTAGGTATGCCTTGATTGTCAACTTTCGTAATTTTTACAGACGTTCGATCTAAAAATTATTAGTAAAATGTAAACTAAGTATTATTCACTTTCAAAATCTAAATTCTAGTTTATCGAAATTATTTGTCTAATTTCAATTTTATAACAGTGTAATAAAAACTCATCTTTTGATCGACGACTCATAAAAATTCAGCTTAAAAATAATTTCTGTTTTCATGACGTGTCACATTGACATGTGGTTTGATTTCCTATTATAGTGGTTTATAAAACTAGTAAAGAATAAAAGGAAAGTAAGTAAATTAACTGCACTTTAACATTGTAAGTGATAAGTAATTTATAGTTCTTCAATAATAATATTTCGCCTTTCAGTAATTTCTACTACAGCCTTAATTTTATACCTACCTTCTTATACTAAGAATCTGAGTAAGATTTTATGGGACTTTACATTTTAATACACCATCGTAAACAATAAATTACTTATATTGATGTTAAAGAAATTCTCGCCGTTGTGAGTAAAATTGCCATCTTGACATCAAAATTCAAAAACATGCCACCATGTACCGTACATTAAACAGATACCCAGGCTACTCAAGCTCTGATAAGTACAGCGTCCTGAGCAACATTTTTATACCCTTTATAGATTACTAATCTGAAAAGAAATGATCATTGCATTTCAGATCATTTCAATCTTATTTGAAGAGTTCTTAGAACTCATTTCAGCTATCGAACTTGAAGAGGTTATCTAGATAAATGTATCAATCTTGGTTTTCTAGTGGTTAAAGAATTTGTTATTTGCAGGATGGTGCATTTAGTAGCGATGGAAGTGCTCCCTGAAGAGCGAGAGCGAAAATACTATCAAGAACGCTACACTTGCTGTCCACCTCCACTGTTCATCATTTGCGTCACATTACTTGAGGTAAGTAGATATGCTCCAAATAAAACGTCAATACGTGTACGCTGACTTCATAAAAACAACATAACATTATTTAAAACCTCAAACTATCTGGAAACCTTGCAAGGAAAACTATTCAAATATAATCAGAATGACTTAAGTCTAATGTTTTCCGTTATACATGCAACTGATGTGCGACTGTGTCGAAACAGCATTGAAATGAAAAGAATTCGTTAAGCATAGTGTAGCGTGCGAAGTCATGCAGGTCACTTTCTACTTAGCTAGCATAGCACCGCTGTTCAGTCCCCGCTCCAGTTACCTCGGTTAATTAAAAATTGTAATTGCGGATTTCACATCCGCGCGAACAAGCGGTTTACGTGAATCATAACAATCGGTCTGCACGGCGCATGCACTACGCACACGTTGATTCACCTTCCACCGCAAGAGTTGGTGAAATATTCGCACTAGGTGTGCTCCGTTGTAGATACCTTGCACGCAACGTTACCGTAACGGATTTTCCCAATGAATAACAAGCTTACAATGACGCAAATTAATAAGTACTACGAATACCAGTAATCAGAATCCGAAATTATTTTAATTTAGTATTTATTATACGAAAGGCTTATTGTCAGCGAGTTACATTTATGTCAAGTTTTTCCATTTAGGAGTAAAAAGTACCTATTTTACTTTCTGCCAATATGTTAGTAATGGAGAGGGTAGGTTATTAGGAATTCAAAAGAAATAAATTCAAACTAATCGTAATTAAAGTATTTCAAAAAATCTTGACAACGTACGTGACGCTAACGACATACAGGTAACGTTCTGTAAACCAAAGGTTATTGGACTTATTTGAACCAAAAAGCATATACATTAATTGACACAGAAGCTGAAAAGAGAATTATCTGCTCAGTACTTCAATTGAAACGCTCGTAGATCGTGTCATAATTATAATTTGATGTTTAATACTATCGCTGACTATCGCGTCTCCTTACTTCAGAAAGCACATTAGTTCCGGCTATTACTACCTGGCTGGGTGGTAGTTGTGAAGTTAGGTAAGAGGCTTCATAGGCAGTTTATAAACTTGCACAGTTGAGTCTATCCAATAGCCTTTTTTGGTGTGGGAAAAAAAGAAATCGCATGGATACTGAGTCGCCCGTATGACTCAATAAATCCTCACCACCCTCTAATTTTCCAGACCATTCTCCTCAGTGCCGCAGCTTTACTTTTAATCACGGGGGCGTCCGTCTTTAGGGTCCCATTTGTCATTCTTTGTGATCTCCGCTTTGTTTATGTTATAGCTCCACCTACTCACGGTCACTTTCCCCACCCTATTTGAGTGAAGAAGCTTATACCAAGCATGGCGGTCCTTAAAGACTGCCACTACTATTGACGCCGTAATATATTAATTCAGCATCATAACGTTTCTTCCAGTTGGGCGTGTTCGCGTGGTACGCTTGGGGCAGCGGCGGAGTGGCAGCGGCGGCCGGGCCTGTGCCCGTAGACTCGCCACTAGTGTACCGGCCGGACCGCCGCCGCGAGTTGTGGCGGTTCCTCACCTACAGCGTGGTGCATGCGGGCTGGCTACATCTAGCTTTCAACTTACTGGTGCAACTTGCGGTATGTACCTCGCTATATAGCGTCACAAAATCGATGGTGATCAATGTCGCGTCATTGTCAATGGTATACAATAAAGTCCCCGGTGCGCCAACTGTATACCAACCGTACGAACCTTGTCAAGCGCTTGCCACAAGCTTCCTTTGACTTGTGCACAAAAGACCAATGCAAGCCCAATCGACATCAAAATCTAAACAACCAAACCAAACAAATTCGATTCAAATGTTCTAATTTGTAAACAAGCTAGGATGTAGAATTAGATTGGAGAATGATGGAAGTGTGGTATCAGGTGGGCCTACCCCTGGAGATGGTGCACGGCGCGGCGCGATGCGGCGCTGTGTACTTGGCGGGCGTGTTGGGCGGCTCGCTGGCCGCGTCCGTGCTGGACCCGGACGTATGCTTGGCGGGCGCGTCCGGCGGCGTGTACGCTCTGCTGGCCGCACACCTCGCCAACGCGCTACTCAACTTCACTGCCATGCGCTACGGCGTAGTGCGGCTTGTGGCCGCGCTCGCTGTCGCGTCCTGCGACGTCGGCTTCGCCGTACACGCGAGGTACACCAAGGTAAGTTCCGGACGGGAGCGGACTACTCTAGTTCCCGATCACAGGAGAGATTTTATATGGCACGTGTTAAGACCGAAACACGCTCATGCTAATCATATTTATGTTCACTAGTGGATATAAGAGTAATTCATAGTAAAGGAAGAGTACAAGTTAACAATAAATTATAAAGTAAATGCATACCCTACTCATGCGTAGTCTAGTGGTAGTTGAACGCTGTTGTTGTCGTAAATGCATAACAGAAATTAGAACAAATAATTTATATCTAAATATTCTAAAGAGGAAGTTTCTAAGTTACGATGTAGGAGGTAATCTCCGAAACTACACATTCGATTTTAAAAACTCTTTCACCAATATTTAGCATAGACCTTCATGGTAGACATAGGCTGTATATTATCACGTTAAATGCCACGCGCGTGAATCCGCAGAGCGCAGTTAGTTACTGTTTTTTTATAAATGTCTACCTAAAATACCTGATCAATATAAATTGAATAAAAGGACACGATTGGGGTTCAGTAACTGTCGCGTTAGGTACGTGTTTTTCTAAATATACCTTTGATATAGTTGTACTTTTTTGCAATATTTTGACATAGTCATAAAATTTGGAACTTATCGTTTTATTGTCATTTCTTTATAAAAGCAGTCATTTTTTTAACTCTAATCACGTTACCTATTGGCTTATTACAAGCATCTCACTCACTACTTACTTTTCATCTATACTCACGTATAGATGAAAAGCTACCCACATATTACTTTTAGTACATACCACTTACCAGTTACCATTAGTTAGTCCAAATGCATTGCTCAATATGGTATGAAGACGTAATTTTATTACGCGTTCTGTCCAAGCCAAAAGAAAAATGTGATCTAATTGTTTGGGAGCTTCTAACACAATATGACGATTGAAAATTGAATGTAGTGATTCATGACTATAGATGGGCGAAGAGAATACTCTCAGAGTGAGAATATTACTCTGAAATATTCTCTTAAGTTTCCTTGCAAATTCTCGGTCCGGAGTATATTTAAGCGTAAAGTTCCCTGTGCCGAGAATGTTCTCGGGAACTGGCCATCCGTAGTTGACGCACGTGTACGGTGCAGGAGGTGCCGCCGGTGTCGTACGCGGCGCACGTGGCGGGCGCGCTGGCCGGCCTCACCATCGGCCTGCTGGTGCTGAAGCACGCGCAGCAGCGACTATGGGAGCGACTGCTGTGGTGGGCGGCGCTGGGCGCCTACGCCGCTTGCACGCTGTTCGCCGTACTATACAACGTGTTCAGCGCGCCCACGGACGAGTTGCATTACCTACCGCCCGACCCGCCGCCCGACGCCGCCGGGTTCTGATGCGTCGCGCCCCCTCACACCCTCGCCTCCGCCCTCGCCCCCGCCCCCGCCCCCGCGCCCGCGCACACGCCGCCGCTGGCCCCGCCTTAGCTTCATAGATCGCGTCAACGCGTTGCGCTGCTCGATACATACTAGTTTAGACAATCTCGAAATCCGATCCAAAATCAGTTTAAATTGGTTCCTAAATATTTTTTTACGAAGCTCGTACACAATATTAATGTCTAGATTCAATCTAGTCGGTAAATAGATTCCATAAATTAATAATATTTTATTGACGATTAAAACGATGACTTAGTGACTAGTATCTATCGAGTAGCGTAGTGTGTAAACGCACTTTATTAACATTCAATAAGATGAGGTGTAGATTTGTCCTCGACCCACCAATGATTGTTATTTGAGAATCTAAGGCAAGTCACAGAACGAGTGCGAGCCACAACACGCCTAGTCAATTTACCTTAGTGTGATTCGAGTTAAGTAGCATTATTTGAGGAGGTTTGTGTACGTGCTCAGGATTACTTACACGTCCGTGTATTGTCTATTGCCGGAAAAGATTTATGAATCTTTTAATTTATAAAGATAAAATGCGACTAATTTTTCTTGCATTGTGAAATCGTTTTTAAAGCTGTTACGTAAAGTGTACGGCCTCCTCGCATACTTAATTGTTAAGTAGTGTTAATTGTATTAAATAGGTGAACTATTTTTGTACTATCTGCGTCCGTAGTGTATAGGATGAAGGCGTTACCGCGAAATACAAAATGTTCCCGTGTGATCCTAAGCTGTTCTAAAAATGTGTGTTAATAAATTGGCAGCATTTTACAATTATTTTATCGAGCCGTAGTAGTGAGGAAGTCAAAGTTAACACACATTTTGAGTGTCAATGTAGTTATGCCCAATACACCAAAGATTAGGATAAAAGATTGTTGTCCATGCTTGATTAATGTTTTCTAATTCTTATGTATTTCAGTGTTTCAATTATTTATTAAAGTAAATAATTATTATTGAAATAAGAAAAATACTTCACATTTGCTCATACTACCAGTTATTGTCTCAATGTTACTTTAATGTTGTAATGTTATAATTACATTATTTTTGCTCAATCGCAAATACTTTTTTAGCTGAAATGATTGTGCTCAAAGGTGAGTTTTTATTTTGTGGGATCAATTTAATTGACTAATGACTATTTCATTATCTATTTGTAATCATAATTCGTCCATTTCGTAATATTTTCTCCATTGTTAGTAATACTCGGCATTCTCCAGAATATCTTTTCTGCTATGTTTACGAGTACTAACTAATAAATAGATTATAATGTGCCTGATTCCTATTATTATAGATTGATTGTATACTCATAATCTAATCAAATAATGTCACAAAACGACTGAGTATTTGTATAAATTAATTATTGCAGTGTTTTCATTAATTTATTTTAAATTTATTTTAAGTGTGAATTTGATAATTATGTGATTATATGAATGAAAGAATGAATAATAATGATTAAAAGTGATCAGCGAACTAATTTTGTTTTTTTTTTCGAACTCTTAACAGTAAAATATTTGTTACAGATATTATGGCATATTTCAAACAACAATACAATATTACAACTTTAATTCCTCATAACAGTCCCTATATATATCTACTCCAACTCCAAGCAGCAATACGCCTGCTAATTCGCAACTCACTTTAAGTATCATTTAATAACATTTAATTACGACAATTTCAACCACACAGCCATTTGGACCACGACCAAGTGGTTCTTTTTTAACTGTCATAACTAGTGTCCGACCGAAACTAGTTGTTACAACCGAAACTTTCCAAAACTGTTTTAGCTAATTTCAAATATGTATGTTTATATTAATAGAAGCAGATGTCTCATATCCTCATAATATGAGATATAATATGAGAATAAGGAAAAAGATCGTGAGCGTGATATAACAGAAAAAGTAATAAAGGCAGTTTCGTTGCTCTAAAAAATATTTTCTAGTGTATATGGCATTATGAAGTGAAGTGATTTTCCACTACGTCGATCGCCACCAATGCAATGCGAAAATTCGCCTAGTAGTTTCCGTTTCAGCTTATAATCCTAAGTTTCGGCGTGTTTTCTCTCAAAATTGAAACTCCAGTTTTGCACCGAAATTTGACGAAACCAAAAGTTCAGTCTGACACTAATCACAATTACTACATAAATAAGTTATCTCACTATTATTTTAAATAATGCTATTCCTACTATTATTTTAAATACTATCATTTTAAATAAATTAAATAATTCGTTCAATAAGCTAAGACAAAAACATACATAACATATTTTTTTACTTTGAAAAACATAATATGTATATATTTAAGTAACCTAGAAGCTAGGGAGCTGTTGACACAAATTATAAGCTATTTGTTCATGTGACAGAAGTTCAAAATACGATTTTAATCATAACAATCACTCAAGTCAGCTTTTGGCAAGCCATCATTGATGCATTATTAATTAATAAGCTTTTAAAAATGTAAAAAAAGACCTCCCCTAAAATATTTGCTCACGGCCGACTCATGTTTTAAAATATTGGCGTTAATCAGACCTTCACATTTATCTCTGCATTCATCAATAATCTTTTTAAAAAAAAAATGTAAATCGTCTCATCGGTCAAGCTCATCGGTCATCAGCGAAGTTAACAATATTTTATAAATTAGGGTTAGTTCATTATTAATAAGAAAACAGTTTGCCATCTTATTTTTTCTGCAATAATGAGTGGCAAATTTTTAAAATAGCAAGAATAAAAACCTCTATTAAATTATTTGCTTATTTCTGACTCTTGGATTAATTATTCCAATAAATGTCAAAACCAATAATGTAGTGGCTACGCAAAACCAGTGACGTTATTGTGTGATGTGAATAAAACAAAAGCAATTACTTCTAGTATTATGTATTAGCAATTATGTGATGTAATTAATTAATTAATTAAGCATTAGCAATTGTTAGTATAAGTTTACGTTAGTAAAATTCGGCTAGCATTTGCTTGAGTAAACAGAATAAAATTTTTGTACAAGATTTTGCAAAAGTATATTCAAATGAAACTCAGGCTTTGCTTTGAAAATGTAAGTAAAAGCATATGCTAACGTTTTATTCACATCACTCATTATCAAATCGAAATATAATAAATGAAGAAGAAAGAAAGAAAGAAAAAAGAAATACAGATACGTACGCATCTCGCCTTGTTTTTCTTACTTTGGAAACAAAAAATAACAATAAAAAAAATTGATGACAAGCAAATTATAAATATAATAATAGAAAAAACCCTTTTTTATAGCTTAACAATTTTGTAACAAAGAAAAGCAACAACTTATGTCTAGCAATATAACATAATAGCGGAGCGGCAGATAACAGCTAATAATTTCAGGTTTTTTTACAATTTTATCATTGCGTCATACAATATGCGAAAAATCAGATGGCCATCTGGCCGTACCGTATATCTTTGCCTATTACCGAGGATCGAAACTCCGGTCAAAACTACTCCATTCTTTACGACTAGCAAATGATATACCATTTCTGCCAACAGCTCCCTATCTATAAAGTCATTTACATTTCTCATAAGTATATTATTATACATACGTAAGCTTAAAACTTCCTAACAATTATTTTTGGAAAGTTATGACAAAATGTCATATTATCTTAATTTTTGTCATTAAATACTTTGCTGGAGTCTAGCAGTAACATTCAACTAACTTAAGTAGTTAAAAATATGAGCGGAATAGACCAACTGTTGCTTGTACCCAGAGAGGTATTTTTCTTTTTTTCAGTTCCCTGCTACATTCTGAAGAGTACTCGTGTAGTTTAGAACATTCTTCATGAAGTCTTGCCTGTGAAATGAGACAATTGGCATAATAATAATTTATAACCAATATGTATATTCATTTAATGTTTTACGAGGATGGATTGATAAGTCCGGTAATAATGAAACAAAGACTTTTTCGAATACATGTCATTTATTTTTGAACGTAATCTCCTTTTAGAGCTATACACTTGGTTAGACGATGGTAGTTTTTAGATTTCCTCTTTGTAGTAATCTTTTCCAAGGCCCTCAAAATACGCCATAGTTTCGGAGATAACCTCCAAATCAGTTCCAAATCTTCGTCCCCCAAGCCATTTTTTCATGTTTGGAAAAAAGAAGAAATCACTCGGAGCTAGCTCAAGAGAATATGGTGGATGGAGAAGTATTTCGTAGCGTAACTCCACCAGCTTGGCCATTGCAATGGCGCAAGAATGAGCAGGAGCATTATCGTGGTGAAGCAAGACTTTCTTCTTGGCAAGATGAGGCCATTTTGCTTTGATTTCTTGATTCAACTGGTCCAAGAGTGTAGCGTAATACTCTCCATTTATTGTCTTCCCTTTTTGGAGGAAATTAATTATACCTTGTGCGTCCCAGAAAACCGTAGCCATAACTTTGCCTGCTGATGGAACCACCTTGGCCTTCTTCGGAGCACTGCCACCGGCTTCCACCCACTGCTTAGATTGTTGTTTTGTCTCTGATGTGTCAAAATGAATCCATGTTTCATCTAGTGATGAAACGGCGCAAAAATTCATCTAGGTTTCGTTCAAACCGCCGCAAATTAGCCTAGCCTGGGAAAGTGTCACTCTTTCACGTTTTTGGTCAATTGTCAACAAATGCAGCACCCATCTTGTCGAAAGCTTTTTCATATGCAAATGTTCATGCAATATGTAAGAACCTCGTTCATATGAGATGTTTACAGTGTTAGCTATCTCTCTCAACTTCACTCGTCGATCTCCCAATACGATATCGTGGATTTTCGTGATCATTTCTGGAGTGGTTACCTCAATTGGACGTCCTGAGCGAAGAGCATCTTCCGTGCTTATTCTACCACATAAATACTTATCAAGAGATTTTTTCGTTTCCGTGATGGTTTTTTGCGTAAAAAGTAATGTTTTATCAACGCTCGAAATTCACTTTTTTCCATTTTAACAGGGAATGAACGACTTGTCCGGTCTAAACGACTGACAAAGCTATGCAAATTCAAATATCAGTATGAAATTTCGTGTATGTATTCTCAAAACAATGACCTTTCCAAACATGTTATAACTTTTATACTAGTATTACCGCTTTATTCATTTATACCGGACTTATCAATCGGCCCTCGTATTTTCTGTATTTTTAAAGTAGCAACAGATTTCAATTTATTTATTTTACAAAAACTGTATAAATCGCAATAAAAAAATTTGCAACTTTTTTACGAACAGCCGAACAGGTAAACTTACCCGTAATTCTGGTGACACAGTAAAAATTAAGGCTTGAGCCTCAAGGTCGCGTCGCACTGACCGCTCGCCTAAATTCGCCGAGCCTACTAATGTGGCCCACGGGACGTCACTGCCAGGTGGATAATACCTGGAAGATATCATAAATTAATTTTATAATATTTTCTTTATTTTTTCTGATAAAAATTAATACTTTGACGAAAAATAATAATTTGAATGTCTATAAAAAGAAATAATGTATTTTTTATTATGTTTGTTGCTTTATACTTTGCAACAAAAAATACACATACCATAGTCCTTTAGCATGAAAAGTCCATGCTGGACGTTCATATTCCAACATTAGTACTCTGCTTGCTTGATTTGAATCTTCCACCTTTTGCCAAAACCTTTAAAAAACAATTATGTCAATTCTATACTCACATCTCACTACAGATTTTGATACAATACATACTTTTTTGCTATTAATGAGTAAGCGTGAGGTATGCCACCAGCTGGCCCTGGTGCACCCAAAAAGCCATTTGCCTGGAAATAAGCAATGAGCATTACGATAATAATATAATTTCAAGCCGAACACACCCATTGTATAGTCCCAAACTAAGCTATTAGGTATTACCAGACAACTAACTGGGCTAATCCTCAATAGCACCCAGATTACAAATAAACAAAAAAGTTTTTACATAAATTTACCTAGGTGATTAAACCAATTTTGGGATTCTTGGCTTAGAATGCATGCATACTATCTCTTCAATAGGCCAGTGGAAATATAACTATATAGCTATTGCCCATAAGTACCTGTCTGCATAGATTATGAAAAAAATTACATATATCATAATAAGATAAGTTCTCATATTGTCAAAAGTTCAGCAACACAAAATACACTTAATAAAAGGTAGGGTAAAGTTATATTACGTATAACTGAGGCCTTGACAATTACAGAGCAAACTTCCTTTCAATTTACTAAATTGTTTTCAGTGAAGTTTGACTAAAAAAAAATCATAAGAATATTTAATTTGGAATGAAAGAAGCCTAACAGCCTAATCTCACTAGCAATTTGCGAACTGTTCTAGCGACACGATTCGTGAACGTACACGCGGCGAACTCACTACTTGCGCAACTAGCTCGTTGCAACGTGGACACACTATAATATCGACACAATATATTGTACTCATCTTACAATTCTAACTTTCCGGGTCTATGTCGTGTTGATATAATAATACCTTTGTTGGGATGAAAAGGTATAAGCCTTAAAGTATTAACATATTAAAAGTATATGTACAATTCGTGACAGTTTAAAAACATAATATATTGTACAATTGTACTTGCAGTGTACATGCGACGAACCCGTTGTGTACACGCAGCAAATTTGCTGTGTATTCGCTGTGTACACTCAGTGACTTTGCTGTGGACAGGTTCACGAATGGAATCGTGTCGCTAGTAACAATCTTGCAAATCGCCAGTGTGATAATGCCACCCTACCAATCTTTCTCATAAATATTTTATTTATAATATGGATTTAGTACAGTATTTACAGATGGTAGCTTGAGCGAGGTCTGTCCAGATATCTACAACATTTACTCAGTAATCTTGCCACCCAACAGCAATTATTGCACTGTCATATTCCAGAGTGGCAACACAGCCGGTAAAACTGGCATATAGATGGACATCTTAGTCCTTAGCATTGCCAATGCCTTTGCAATCTTAAGTGATTTCTAGCCTTGATATCGTAAATGCCCGTGGGCCTCTGTCCACTTACCATCAATGGGAGTGATTACTCATTTGTTTTCCCCATAGTATAAAAAAACAAATATGGCTCAGATACTATTATTTTATAACATTATAATACATATAACATATAACAAGACAATAATAATAAATCTTACATTAGGATGTGCCATCAACAAACTAATATTTGCTTTACAGTCCTTCAATAATGTTTTAGCATATTGATCTGTTAGATTAAAGTATCCAGTGGCCAATTTGATATATGAACCCTTGGGAGCAGATGCTAGAATCCGTCTTGTTACTTGTTCATCTTGAGTTATATTGAATTCTCCCATTTGTATCAGTGGAAATACCAATGTATCAGTAGCACCTATTAAATACAATTTCATATTCCATCTATACAATAAACAAGGTTCTTATAATATAAGTTCACTTACAATATGTTGGGCCTTTACAACATATCTAGTAAAAATATCATTAGTATCGAAACCAGTAGGTTTTTATAGTAATAGAAAAATAATTAAGCAACTTTACACTACATAGCAATAAATCATTATATGAAATTATTTTATATCATTTTTATTGAACTTTTGATCTCTATCACAACTAAGAACATATATGTTAAGGACCGTTCAAGTATTATGTAAGTAGAATTATAGTCATTTTTAACAACAAACATTGATATAATTTTTTACAAAATCAAGTTTTTTTAGGGTTCTTAATGAACAAGTATCTATCATAGTTAATATGTAAGGTGAATAAATATCGCTGACGTAATCGCCATTCAGACCCTCTTGGTCCCTACGTCTTCAAAAATAAGCAAAGCAAAGTGGCTCAGCCCTCTTTGGTGCTTACGTAATACATAATCATAGGAATATTCATAGGAATTTAGTAACTTTGAAAGTGTAGAATAAAACATCATTGTAAAAATCACAAAATGTCCCTTCAGAAGGATTTCCTGAAAAAGCTTGATATCAATCCCACATCACATAAACACACGCAGCCATTATTATTAACTTAATTATATTTACCATCGGAAGATGCCAATCTTGATATTTGCTTGTCTTTCCATTTATTCATCAATTCTACAATCCTTTCTCTCATTTCTTTAAACATCATTTCTTTGTTAATATTAACATTGTTAGTGATATTATCTTTAGAACATTTTTTACTGTAGTGACTGACTTCCTCTGAAAAAATTAATTATATGCCTATGTACTTCCAAATAATAATTTTAATCAGCAAATCAAAAAAAAATAAAAAAATTAAACATAAGTATTAAGTAGTATAATAACTTACTCAGTCCTACCTATAAGTTCATAATAAAAATTAGCAAGATTCTTATCCTCTATTTCTACATAACGATCCTGTCTCTGTAGAAAATAGTCATTAGAGCAATTAGCACCACTAATTAGTACAGCATCATCTGTTATATACAATTTCATATGTTGTAGGCCTACAATTTCGTTGTAACGCGACGGTAGAGTTTTAAACCATGTGCCTTGCAACCTTGGAGTCTGATAGAGAGCCACATTGCATCTTTCAGGAGTAGCAATCACGAATTTTTGTAAAATACTTTGTGAGTTAATATCACCTCGAGTACCACGCTGATAGTCCAAAAGGACACTAAATTTTAGGCCTTCATTCCGCACTAGATTATCTTTCGTGACCTGTAATAACCTCTTTTCTAAAGCCCCTGTACCTATGTACAAACTTGCAACTGCTATTCGTCGATTAGCGTTTTTAAATCTCTCACAAAGTGTATCATAGAATTTCCTAGGATCTGTTATTATGTTAACTTTCGAAGCTTTCATTGGAAAACAAGGAGCTACTTCATATAACCAATTAAAATAATGTAACTCGGCTGCTCTGACATTAACTTTTAAATGGCCGTTAATTAACATGATAATTTCCAATTTTTTACAAAGGAAATAAAAATTCAATACTGAATTACTTAGACAATCACAAAAGAAAAAACAAATCAAGCACAAATCAAGACCTAAAGTACTTTTTTTTTCCTTTTTTCGTCTTGGCATGGCGTACAGATTATAGCGTTTGCCAATTTTGCCAATGACAAATTAAAAACGAGGAAACAGGAAAATTTTAGAATTTTGGAAAAGGACTACAGATCAAGAGCCGTAGTAAAGGATCACGTATTTATGAAATTATATAAATAAAAATAAATGATAAATGAATAGAATATACTGTTCTTACTTATACTGTTACTAAATTAAAGGCAAAACACATAGTATACAAGAACACAGCTATGGACATTATATACATAGTTGTTGGTTATAATGCTAAATTTTAATATTATTATAAGAAACAACACAATAATTTTATATGAAGAAGGATGATTGCTAAAAAATAAGGAATTTATACATGTAGGTAACGGAACGTGAAGGGATGCCATATGAGAAAAAGAGTAAGGAGTGATCATATTGGGGACAGGAGAAAAGTAGATGGTTTAAATCCCTTACATCCATCCCACACATACGCATCAGTGTCAATTATACGAAATCTACTACGGCGAGCTGGAGTAGAGTTATGACCAAGCCTCATACGGATTAAAATAGAAGTTAAGGTGTTATTAAGCTTCGTCTTAAAAAAACAAGGTTTTGGGGGAATACGTGGTAGGATACTGTGATAGAATTTACCTTTAGACTGGCTACTAATGTCTTAGAGCCTATTCCAGGACTCCTGGAGATAAACTTTACGTAACGCAGCCAAATTATGACAAAAGTTATGATATGGAAAAATGTCACCACACTGCACCGCTTCATTGGCAAGTTGATCAGTTTTTACGTTACCTTTGATACCAGAATGACGAGGCATCCAGGCAAAAGAAACAGAATAACCTTTTATGTGATATTTCAGTAACAAATTTTTGATTTGAAAGATTATAAGGTACTGAGTTCTAGAGTGAAAAGAAAATCTGGACGGAGCTTGTAAAGCGCTCTTAGCGTCTGCAAAAATAACGGTTTTATCTAAACGCATAAGCAGAATATACTCTACAGCCTTAAAAAGACCATAACATCTCCCAGTGAAAACAGAGGTTTCCGGTGGGAATTTAACTTTCTGATGAATATTAATAACCTCTTAGTGCAAAATTCCTGTCAACATACCTAACAATTCTTGTTCTACGACTTTTTTTCAAAACTCAATACGTTCCTCAAAAAATAGTTGTTAATTTTTGTTCTACTGTCTGAAACGTAATTACTCTGTACGTATTTCCAATGGTGCAGTGCGAGCGCACCGGCCCTCAGCGCCGCGCTGCGCGTGTGCCCCTTTAGCGACTGGGTAGAGTAGGTGCTATTTTCAGAAACATTTAATGTATTTTTATTTTATGAAAGAAATAACGAATTTTTGAATGTCGTAAGAAAAAGTTATTGGGGATAATGTTTAGTACAAATTACAGAGGTTATTATTATTTTTAAATTAACCCTGTATACCAATTCCAACAGCACCGATTTCTGCGTGTTTTCCTAATTAGTATTTACTGCAAAATTGAAATACGCGTTCATGTCTAATTCATTGTTTGATTTATTAATACCTAGAGGAAAATGAATAATAGGAGAAATTAACAAGGTTTCAAAAGAACTAGTGTATAAAGGTAGATAAATATATCTAAAAGTCGGCGCATGAAGTGTTAAGTATTTGCGATAACTACAGATAAGACACGGAGGGAATTTATAATTCCAATAATCAGAATGAGAAAGACTTATTTAAAATCTGTAATTTAGATAAAAATAGATGATTCGAAAATTGTAAACCCAAAAGAAAAATTTATCTGATAGAAATTGGCAACGTAATTGAAGAGGAGGATCTCCACATTCTACCTGTAATGCATTAATAAGACTTGTTTTCATGGCACCGCAAATAATTCTACGGGCTTTAGACTGAACTAAATCTATTTTTTTTATTGCAGAACCGTACAAGGTTCCAACAAAAAAATTCCATAGTCGAAAACACTTCTTATCAGTACATTATAAATTAAGTGATAACGGGTGAGCACCCCACCAAACACCCGCCAAACACCGTAGTATATTAATAAGGCGTTCACATTTGCTGACTACATAATTGCAGTGGGCAACACCCGTCTTCAAAAGTCCGAGAAATTTAACTTGCGATTTTGCAGGAATTGAGCAGTCGCCATTATAAACTTTAACGGTAGATGAAACGCGCATTCTGGAAAAAAGGACTATTGAACTTTTTGAAGGAAATATTTCAAGATCATTACAGTCGATCCATTTTTTTTAATAAGTGTAATGAGTACGTTAAAGTATCACAACTTTTGGAAATTGATTTATCCAACTTATAAAACCTATAATGGGACACCCATATCGATTTACACAAAAAAGTCATTTTCGCCATCTTGGATTTGAAAATGAACGTCATTTTCATAATCAGCACCCCGAAAAACCTAGAATTTGATACCCATATCGACTTATCCATAAAAAGTAATATTCGCTATCTTGGATTTGAAAATGAACATCATTTTCTTAATAAGCACCCCGAGAAACCTAAAATATGATACCTATGTCGATTTAACCAAAAAAAAAGTAATATTCGCCATCTTGGATTTGAAAATGAACATCATTTTCGTAATTAGCACCCCTAGAAACCTAGAATATGATACCTATGTCGATTTATCCAAAAAAATAATAATCGCCATCTTGGATTTGAAAATGAACGTCATTTTCGTAATCAGCACCCCGAAAACCTAGAATTTGATACCCATATCGATTTATCCAAAAAAGTAGTATTCACCATCTTGGATTTAAAAGCGAAAGTCATTTTCGTAATCAGCACCCCGCAAAACCTAGAATTTGATACCCATATCGATTTATTCAATATATCTACACATTACTGAAGACATCAGCTTTACGAGCATATATCTCTTTGCCTTCCCTTGCAGTACGACTATAGCACTTGCGTTCAGAGAATGTAATATTACTACTTAACGTTCCGTTCCGTTATATATTTTTCTTACGGTTTTAGTCTCACATTTTTTTTAGTTTGGTCGCGCAGCAAAATCCCTATCTCCTCCAAGCCTGCTGTAAGGAACTATCGTTCCAAAAAAGCAAGTCATCTGCATATAGAAGCACTTTAACTTGGGACTGGAGAGAAGCTTCTAAATCATAAACGTAAATATTACACAAAATCGAACCAAGAACCTTGAGCCAACCTTTCTTTAGAAACCTTGTTATCTAGGAGGAATCTGTTGTATACTCTGTGAAATAGTAAGTAGTCTATGGATATAAGTTTTACGTCGGACTTTTTGGCGGGAACGGGATAAGTGAGGTTGTCATTTTATTTAGATTTTCTATTTTTTACATTTTTAGGAGTTTTAAAGTACAACAGTGATAGTTTATTGTGTTTTAAAGTTCTGTATAAGTGACAAGAATGGAGGAGATCTAAATAAACATGTGTAGCTGAAGTTTTCGCGCTCTTCCAAGAAGTCCTTTATAACTTCAGTAAAGCCTACTATCACTTTACTGGAGGAGTTTTACGCTAAGAAAAAACTGATTTACTTGTGATTCTACACTATGGATTCTACTTATTAATACGTGACATTGGCAAATACGCTAAACTGTGCGCCATGCCTTAGTACTCTTTCCATCAGCTGCTTACCCGTGATTATTTATGCTCTACATAGTTTATATTCAGACAGAGATGTATAAAATAGTTTACAAAAAGTATTTAAATACAAAATGCAAATAGTTTCTTAATTTACTATTTCAAATGCAAAATACAATACTTTTGCTTTTTGTATTTGAAATACTAAATGCAAAATAGGCATTTTCAAAATATGTACTTTATTGAAATAAAATACCTTTAGATGAAATTATTGTTCTTTATTTATTAGAGATTGTAACATTACAAGTTGTTCAAAAAGATCATCAGACATGTTGCGTCTGTGTTGACGCATGATCATACCACCATATGAAAACTCTCCACTGGTGCAGAAATTGGTAGCCAATATCCGCTAGTAACAGTTTGCAAACACTTTTGCAAATAATTAAAATAGACACCCAACCGCTCCCCATAAAATCCCGCCAACACCTCTCAATAAATAAGGCGTAATATTCCACAGATAGCGTTCGTTTTGTCACTTCACTAGGCAAACTCGTAAGGCTTGCAGCGCCTCTAGTTTTAATGTGAATTTTCATGTAATGGGTCAGCAACTCGACAAGTAGCCATTTGTCGAGTCGCCCCGACCCATTACATGAAAATTAGAGTGGTAATGTTGGCGAAACTTAACACTAAAGTATTTTGCATTTTACAAATAGAAAATACGTTTCGAAAAGTATTTCAAATAAAATACAAAATGCTTTTTTTAAAAGGTATTTAAATGCAAAATATAAAATAGGTATTTTGCATTTAGTATTTGCATTTTAAATACAAGTATTCCAAATAAATCGCAACTTTACATTCAGATCATAGTGAATGTAATTTTTCTAATTTACCTACTGGGCAATTGGATTTTAACCTAGCAGCAACACGATTTGTGCGCCCAGTCGCTCGTAGGTCACTAAATATATATAATTTTCTCTATGATGAACTGATTTCTTAAAAGCCTATTTTATCACAATAGGAAATGAAAATACTTCTTCGATAGATAACGAAAAAGGCTAATTAATAGGTTGTTTAGTTTTTAAGTTGATTATTGACTTATCAGCAAATCAAAGAATAATTTTTTAATTATGACAATTTAAAGAAGATTACTAACATTACTTGGTCAATGGCTAAATGCAATTTGTGAAGCCAAAAAGAAGAAAAAAAAACTATTAAAAAATTAAAATTAGAAATGTTAGAATTTTATTACATTATATATTATAGAAGGTTTTATTTATGTATAATTTTGGTACGTTAATCTTCTTCCGATTTATGATCAGTTATTAATAGTAGACTATTAATATTTTTTGAGAATTGCTTTAATAAACGTCACAAATGTTAGAATTTGGTTTTATTACTGTGAATTAAATATTGATTTTACCAAAATGAATATTTTATTGATACGTCTCACAGAAAGTTTATTCTACGTTAATGTTACTTTGAAGCCCGGGACTTGCGATGGTAAGAATATTAGATTTGTTCAGTTCGGTGCTTTAAAT
Organism: Zeuzera pyrina; assembly: GCA_907165235.1. Lineage (NCBI taxonomy): Eukaryota > Metazoa > Arthropoda > Insecta > Lepidoptera > Cossidae > Zeuzera > Zeuzera pyrina. Next base: position 9,817,340 of record OU015626.1, on the reverse strand, counting down.
CTATTAAGAATATTTAAAGGTAAACATTATTTTTGGGGTTGAACCAATGATGTTATATAATACAAAAGAGGTAGATAGGTTACATGCACTCGAAAAGTGGCACCCCAAAACTTTCCTAATTAGCCAACCCGGACTTCCGGTCAAAGAATATGAAAAGTAATGTTACAGAACCAACAATGTCGTGCAATGCCTATTGCGCATTCTAAAATCTATTAATAATCCAAACGTTTTTTATAATATACACGAGCATGTGATGACGCAGCCAGTAGTTTTAATCATCGTATACATTTATTAAAAGCAAGAATATATAATTCATCATTTTCAAATTTATAATTAAAAAATGTTGGCGATCTTTTTAAATAAATATGATCTCATGTACATGATTCAAGAAAAACGAAATTTGAAAAAAATCAAACATCATTTTTTACTGTCTAATCCCATTAGGTATCAATCATATTTTTTTTAAATGTCTGTTCTGTGGTACTAATTACTAATATTCTATAAATTAGTCACGGATTCGCTTAAAATGTAGTAAGAAATTGAAATTGACCAATCACAATGATTTAGAGAGGTATGCGATTTGTTAGTTTGAAATGAAATTATGTTTTACATTGCATAGCGACGCAGTGCAATGTATATTTGTCTCACTTTATAACGTTATAACTGGGACAATATTTTACTTGGATTAGTACTAAGGTAACCCAATGATATTATAATACAAAAGAGGTAGTTCTTTTGTATTATAATATCATTGAGTTGAACTAATTGAATATATAGATCTATAATTGTGAGATAGAATGCCATTGGTGAAATCGTCCTAGAGAAATACACATTTATAATATATTATGTATTTAATATGTAATAAAAATAATAAACGATAATAGCAAACAATTATGAAACAAAAACGATGTAACATCGTTTGAATAAAAATTGATATGCACATATAATAACTGTTTACAGTTTCTTGTAAGGTTCATCAAGTACCTGACCGTGTTCTATACCATAAAAAATTTTTTCATCTTTCACATATGCCCATGCCATTCGCTTTGAACTGAAATAGATACCCACGTCGCCTTTTTTAGACAAAGTTATCGCGCCAGCCGTGTTCTTCAATCGGGAGGTCATTTCTGAAAATATTACTCACAATAAGCAATAACACAGTAAATTGTCATATTTATTTGCTATGTAGCTATGTGCACAAGTGTGCACTTTACATTAAAATAAAAAAAAAAGATTTACACCACAGTTTACACACTCCTGCAAATAACAATAATTTTCTTAGAAACATACTGAATTTTGCACTAGGTAGGTACTACAAATGTCAATTTTTTACACAATCTTTTTGATTGTGTAAAAAATTGATTTTTTTTTGGCGAAATTTTTTGGAGAAAAGAAAAATGACTTGCTCGAGACTTGCTTGACGTCACATATGAACTTAAACACGGACTGACGTCTTACACAAACAAATTAGATGAACGCAGTTAGTCTAGTGGTAGATCAGCCATGCAATTCTGTAAAAACTCGAATCACCCAAGCGAGACTCGCTCGACAATTCACCCCACTTCGCATTCGAACTCACTAGACCTTCAAATGGAATTCTCTAAACCAAAAATTCTAGGAGTGAAGTGAAGTGATCTTAGATGCGAGTTTATCGGGGATTGCTTTATGAGTAAACGTCTCAGTCGATATTTCGTGTATTTAAATTTCTCTGTGATAATTACTATACTGTTCATACTTTGTTTTCTCTCTCTCTTTTATCTGTGCTGTATGTTTAACTACACGTGTTATGTGTTCTGTGTTAAAAATTAAAATAAATAAATCTTCAGTTCAGGATCAGTATTTAATTTGGCTTATTTCACTGCGTACAGATACAAGAATAATTACGTTAAACAAGGATGGTATGACTCGCTGCCGCACTCATCGAGGCGGCGCTAGTATCTCTGTCGACTTTAGAGAATACCAGTCCACAGTTGACAATCTCATTTCGACTAATTCGCTTTAGAGAATCGCACGGCTGTGCAGTTAAACGCCCAATCGCTTACAATAAAATCCCGCCAAAAACTTTGAACGCAGTATAGTTACAAGCATGTTTTTTTTTATATTTCTTAGAGCATTGGTAACAAGACCATCAGTCTAATGACGTAACTTTTAACGCTCCTCCAGTAAAGTGATAGTAGGCTTTACAAAAGTTAAAAAGGATTTCTTAGAAGAGCGCGAAAACTTCAGCTACACGTGTTTATTTAGATCTCCCCCATTCTTTTCACTCACACGAAACTTTAAAACACAATATTATATCTCTGTTGTACTTTAAAACTCCTTAAAATGTAAAAAATATAAAATCTAAATAAAATGACAACCTCACCTCTCCCGTTCCCGCAAAAAAAGTCCATCAACATGTTATTAATGTTACCAAGACAACATAATATGTGACTTACTAAATAGCTGTTATAATAGGTGCGAAACTTCAACGGATATGGTACGCTTGCTCTTTTGACTTATTTTGACTATTTATATCAGTCTCTTTCTGCTAAATTGACACACCTATAAAAATAAAAGGACGCATATACGAATGTCAAGCATACTTAAATTAGGTTTTATCTATGACTTTAGTTATTAATTTGAGTAAACCCAATTGCGAGGTGCAAAGTATTTTTGAACGTCAAATCTACTTTAGTTCTATGTTGAGGGAGTATGCAGTGTAGAGTACGTAGTGCCATGACCACTTGAGATAAAAAAATGTACTATAGATTTCTAAATAGCTTTACTTTTAGTGTTACTAATTAATATTTATTATAGCGTAGGGAGTAGGTTCCATTATAATGACGCCGTCAAAAGTTAATAATGTGCATAATAATATAACAGCATGGGCTTTATAACAGTACCTATTTAGCAGTGGAACGTATCAAGTAGGTGTAGGAAGATGTAGATACAAGTTATGTTTTTTAAATGATAAAATAAATTAATGTTAAAATATTTATTTCTGTGTTTCCACATTTGTTTCAGAGTATGCGTAATCATTGTTTCCTGTTTTACTATACGAATACTGCATAAATCAGAAAATAAAAAGTAGCGTTTAACATTTAAATAGCAAATTAAGAGGAATTCTTTGAAATGACATAAAACTTTTACGTTCAATCGGAAAATGTAATTTTTAAGAAATTACAATTGTGACGGACGGCGAGAACTGATTGTGTAGATAGTAATAAATAACTAGCTGTATCCGCGACTTCGTCCTCGTGGAAAATTTTCCCATAAGTTCTCCGGGTTACCGAAGTTACCTGAGATACCTATATTGTTGGAGGTGTCTTAAAAAAAAGTTACTTTCCGCCAAACTGAATCTACAATGACGCCAAATGTACGAAAACCTCCTTTGCGGGATACAAAGGAGGTTTTTCATTTCATTGGTACCTATATATTGGAGGTCTTGAAAAAAGTTACTTCCTATCGCGGAGCATCCGCCTTATTGGATTTATGATGAAATCACATATACAGAAATCTTCCCCTGCGTATTCCATTTCATTTGATACCCATATTGTTGGTGTTGAACAAAAAACTTATTTTCTATTATAAAACGTCCGCCATATTTGATTTAAGATGACGTCACATATACAGAAACCTTCCCTGCATATTCTATTTCATTTGATACCCATATTGTTGAAGTTGAACTAAAAAGTTGTATTACAAAGTTTAGCAGTTAAAAATTTCCCATACAAATTTTCATCCCCCTTTTCACCCCTTTAGGGGTAGATTTTTGAAAAAGAAAGTAGCCTATGTTCATCCCCTGGTGTCAAACTATCTCCTTGCCAAATTTTACCAAATCAGTCCGGCGATTTAGCCGTGAAAACCAAGCAGACAAACAGATAGACAGAGAGACTCGCATTTATAATATGAGTACGGAAGTATGAATTAGATTAGCATGTAAATATATTATTTATAAGGTTTTATTTCCCATTATTCGTTTTTGTTATTATATTTCTTCATTTATCCATGTTGTATGTAGATTTATGAGGGAAATGTAACTGTTTTAAAATCAATAATTTACACGCTTATATTTAATATTTGTATTATTTCCTAGTTTTAATAACTAACAATTGTAATAATTATGAGAACTGTATGTTGGACTTTTTGGCGGGAACGGGAGAAGTGAGATTGACATTTTGTTTCGGTTTTCTATTTTTTACATTTTTGGGAGTTTTAAAGTACAAAAGTCATAGTATACTGTGTTTTAAATTTCTGTATAAGTGAAAAGAACGGAGTAGGTCTGAAGTTCTCGCGCTCTTCCAAGAAGTCCTTTATAACTTCAGTAAAGCCTACTATCACTTTACTGGAGGAGTTTTACGTTAAGAAAAAACTAATTTACTTGTGATTCTACTTATAATACGTGACATTGGCAAATGCGCTAAACTGTGCGCCATTCCATGAAGAAAGAAAAAAAAACTGTATGTTTATACTAGGAATATCGTGAATAGTCTTATTAAATATAAGAAAATGTGAGATAAAAATATATTGTTGTCTCGGGTGCGGAGGTCCGCGGCTCTTGTTACGGTATTGCCGGCCCGAACGGCCTAACGCGATACGCGATTCTAATTGGGTGGAGTAGTGCGGTAGTTCCTCTCTCCGCCGTTGGAGGAGCTACTTGAGCCACAACCGTTACAGTATGTGACTAATACCTAGACAACAAGGCAATTTAGTACTTTTCATTTAGTACAAAGTCGCAAACTTCCGCCGCGAGTCGAAGCCTATTTAGTACAGTGCGACTTTCACTTGCTACCAGCCTACCCCCGCTCGCAGGCGCCTCGCTGGGCCTCCCCTATAGCTCTTACCCGGTGGGTAGCACGCGCTAAGTGTTGGGGGGATGCAGTGAACTGCAGCTCGCGTGTTGGGACTCTCCCGGAAGACTAGTGTCAGTGCACAAATTACTCGCGACAGGACGCTGTTAATAGTTAATAATAAGTTAATAAGGAGACAGCAAAGCAGTTACTGTAGATTTACTTCTACTATAGGCATATTGAGTACAATGAATAGGTATTGGAGCCAATTCCTAATAAATCTGTTTAAAACCTTTTCCATGGATTTAATAGAAATGAGCTAAGGGCTACCAAAGGACTTTGGTAGTCCGTAGTCCCCGTTCCCCGTTTTGGATATAAATATTACCTTAACTGTAGACCCTGAATCGGGTATTAGTCTAAGATCCCACTGCTCGATTCCGTAGGTATCTGTTTTTTTGATAAAACTAATTTTAAATGAATGTTTATGGGAGTATGCAAGGTATTAGCGATAGGTTGCCTATAAAAAATTAACCGCAATTACCTGTAATTAATTTTAATATAATTAATTTGCTGATATAAAATTGCAACTATATGTTTTTTTAATCAATTTTACGTCATTTTAAAGAAAATGATGTCAAGAATTGAAAAAGAAATGGTTGCCGGCTCTCAGTCAGCCGCAACGTTAGGGTTGCCAGGTGTAAACAGGTATATTATTGTTAATTATTTACAGTCACCTGTTATTTTTTTAAATTGTAATACAAAATTGAAGTTTTATATTTACTGTTTACGATAATCCATGGTTGCCAGTTAAAAAATGGCCGCAAGCAGAGGAGGAGGAAAGTGAGTCTTTGCCAACAACTCTAACGTTTCACTTTACAAATTGTGAATGAACCATCTGGCTTTTTAAGCAGCTCGATCTGATTAGGTTTGAATTTAGAGAGCACTCTATGGAGTCTTGCTCCTTGTGGCATATTATTGATTTCTCACAGAGCCTCCTCCATGAAGCTCTCTTTGCCTTCCTAATCTCTACTATAGGCCTCCCATTCACGAGTCCTTTTAACCTTATTAAATAATTTACGTGTTTTTACTCTAAGCTTCTCTAGCTTAGAGTTCCACCACTCTTTGGAGGTCTTTATTTTTAGAAGGCACCAGTCTTCATAGGCATTTTTAATGCCTTCTACGATCATGTGCACTGCTAAAACTAGACTCTCACAGTTTTTATGACATTTAGGAATTATCTCTAGTTAGCACCTGATCTCTGTTTATACAAATCCCAGTTCGCTCTCCTAGAAATAGATATGTAATAGTTTGATTGACTAAGGAAGCCCTAATATCTAAACGAATGTATCTATGATCAGACATAGAGTTCTCGTCACTGATCCGCCATTAGACTGTGTCTGGCTATGTTGCCAGTGGAAAAAGAAATATCTAGCACTTCTTGACTGACCAAGTCGTCAGAACACAACTCTGGAACAAGTAAAAAGTCAATTTTCTTATTGAAAACGATACAAGCTCTAGGCTTTTTACTACCAGTATTAAAAAGTATGTTACCGGCGGCATTTAGACCTAGGATTTTTGAATTTACCACCCATAGTTCTTGAATCAAGGCGAGGCTTACTTGTCTTCAACAAGACAGCGCTCTATTTGAGCGGTTTTTCATAAACAAGCAGAGGACTTTGGGTTTGCGGGCTTTGAACTCCTTTTTTGCGGACGTGGTTGTCCACGAGAAAAAGGGGGGAGCCTGGTCACCGTAGCACCTCTGATACTGGAACCTGCATCACTATTTTCACCCCCACCACCTGCCACCGATTCAGAAGGCCTTTTACCCAGTTTGAGCTGGGGTTTAGGCTCTTCCCTTACTGGCCTCATAGAGTCACTAAAGGTGGAGGGTTGTGGGGTCTCAGGTGCATTATTCGTTGACTCACTAATATCAGAGCCACACCCCTGACCTTAAAAACAATTTTTCTAAAGCCAAGGATGCACTGGCTAAACTATACTTATCAAAGCAGACTTTGGTTATAACTTACCGTTAACGGCATTAATTGTTGCTGTGTTTGCATCTAATCCATTTTCCATAAGTTTTATAATGCTATGAGCTAAGCAATATTTGAGTATAGATTCACCATGACCTAAAATATATTTAAGCATTTTTTGAATTATTGATTCATTAAAATTATCATAAGAAAATATGGGAATGTTATCCTGCGATACTGGTTACCACGGCTAGCTTAAGTGTGGTACATTGTAGAACACACTTTTGTAATTTGTAAAACTAGATTTATAAAGCAATATTATGTAAAAGGATATATTGGAGCTATAGAATTAGTAATTCTGCATACAATTCACAACCTTTAAAATTAATGGTTTTCTCTAAAAATTTGCTACTCTTCATATTAATGACAGTACCTGGGCGACTTAAATGTTCAGGTTATTTTTTTTATCAGTGTTCGTATTAACCAAGCTTGATAAAATATACACCATCTTTGATGTGCTGACTAAAAATGTCTACAATTCACACTAGAACTGCTTATTTCAAAAAAGGCATGTTTATTTCTAATTTCGCTTAACTTTGACCTGTTCCTCAAACGGGGTTATTTTCAACCGACTTCCAAAAAAGGAGGTTCTCAATTCAGTTGTGTTTTTTTTTATGTTTGTTACCTCATAACTCCGTCATTTATGAACCGATTTGGAAAATTCTTTTTTTGTTCGAAAGGATACACTTCCAGATTAGTCCCATTGAAATTTCACTGGTATTGAAACTTTGGTTTCGAAGATACACCAAATAACACGACCTGGTTATTTATATTGACGATTCTCTTGTATGTCATTTGTTAACTATCGTTGTCCCTACATGGTATAATGGTAGTATGGTATAATGGTAAAGTAGGGAGAAGATAAAAAATTGGATGTGATATAATAAATTCAGTTAGTAGAGTCAGTCTTGTGGTGGACATAGAATACGGCTGGTGGCTGTCGTCTTCGGATTGTAAGAATACGGCTAGGGTGTAATTATGATGCAACCTTTACACTGTTCTTTTATAACTCATTGATATTGATATGATATTATATTGATGATAATGGCCATAATGGGCAATAATTCCTATGTTCGATCTGTTCGCATCTTTTATTGTGAAAGCTCACAGTTGGTGCTCCTCAATAGAATGGAAGTTAACACATTGCGCTCCAGAAATAGAAAATAAACTAATTGTAAACCTGCTCTAGATATTTATTTAGGCCAAGGTCACTCAAAATGGAGAAATAAAAAAACTTTTATAAAAAAATTAAACCGACTTCAAAAAAGAACACTGAAAAGTATGAAATAACTATCCCTTACGGATCGAAACTTAAGTAAAAAAAAACTTTATAAAAATACGATACAAATATCCATATAATGAAATTTGACGGTTATTGAAGTCGGTGCCAAATCAATGTTGACAACGGAAAGTCTATTAGTTTAGTAGGCTTGGCACCGACTTCAGTAACTGTCAAATTTAATTATATGGGTATTGGTATTCAAACCCGTGCACTTCGGCGAGGTATACCTACACTCAGCCACTGTGCTATTGAAAAGGGAAAACTCTGCTGCGAAAAAGTTTAGAAGTTTTAAGTGTGTGGAAGAGGGAGAAAACGATTTTTTGACAGTATTGAGACGAAGTTAGATTGATTTCTCTGCCGCCTCAATCCCTATATTCATCGAAATCGCTAGAACCGTTTTTGAGAAAGCAATATCAACTATATATATTTTTATATATATGTATATATAATGTGTTAAACTATTAGTTAACGTCCTTTCAGGGTTTGCATCACTATTAATATAGCTACAGAATAAAACTAAAATAAACACTAAATTCTTAACTAAATTTGTTTTCTTACGAAAAAAGAATAATTGAAATAAGCAAAGGGACTCCATGGTTGTTTGTGACGCGCGCCTCACCCGCACGCATTTGCACGCCAACGTGCTACAGCGCCTCGTCCCGCCCGCCGCCACCCGCCGCGCGCCACGCGCCCAGTCTGCGCATAATATTACCGCATTGTATTCTACAACTACGATTCCATTTTTCCCATCACATTTACTCAGGCTTTGGATTGGCATTTTATTTCATCGGTTTAAAAAATAAATTAAAGTGCATTCAGCAATTTGTGGTAGGTTATAACTTTTAGGGTATAAATTGATAAAATAAAATGGCATGCTTAAAAAAATTGAATCAACATATGCCTGCCAGCCTGCCAGCGTCGACAGATGGAGTACGAAAACGACCTTCTCGCATTCGTTGAACAGCCCCAAGAATTGTTCGCTCTGCTGGTACAGGCCGCAAATGGCCAAACAGTTCACGATACCGCTGCCTAGCTGCTGGTAGAACTTTACCACTCTCGTAATGGCACATTATCACTACCGGTACGGCATTTTTACGTAGCCGGCGGCGGCGCGGCGCGAGCGCATACAACACACGTCTTACACACGGATACTGGCGGCTAACTGATGGTGCGTGAGGGTGCGGTACGAAAGGAGAGAGGTGCGAGAGGGGCGCGGACTATTAGCTAGTATGTAATACTAATAAGAAAAATAAAGGCGGTCACAGGTGCAGCAAACGTTTAAATGCATTCGTTGATTTGACTATGCATTAAAACGTATGTAGTTTGAAGATTTCATGACCATTTGCAAGTGTCTAAGTGCGCGACATGTGTACCTATCAATACGTAAATAGCAATTTTTTTTTAGCGTTTAGTTGTTTGCAACTATAACTTATTTGCCACTACGACATCATCTTTGCTTGCATCTAAATGCATAGTGTGGTACCACCTTAAATTACAAAGTTTGGTGCGAGTTGTGAGGCACGTTGTGACGTGTAAGGACAGAACATTGTGGAGAAGCTTTTGTGTCTATATTTATTATTTTATTTTCATGTGAAATTTAATAATTATTTATATCTATTTGTTTAACCTGTAAATGTGATCTATAGGACGTATACAACGTATACTTTAAATCTCCTTAACTAATTTTGTAACACCTTATATATATTTTACATAGAAAGAATTAGTGATGAAAGACTGACGAAGAAAATCTATAGAGCGAAAGTGAAAGAAGCCAAGGAAGACCAAGGCTGACTTACGAAGATCAGCTAGTGTTAGTCGACAGAAATGACAAAAGCACTCGCATACCTTGGCGATAATGTATGAGGAGAATGACGTGATTTAAAGAAGCGAAAGAAGTATGTAAGGTCCGCGACGCTTGGCGCTCCATCCTCTCTGACTACCCCGTTAGGGATACGGCATGAAGATATGTTTGTATGTATGTATATATATGATTATATTAATATTTATTACACTGATATAATGTAACAAAAAAGTACGTACATATGTTAATATTTACAAACTTAAAACTACACATTATCCTAAATAATAAACTTCCTCAAAGTTGCCGCTTAGAAAGCTGTCATTGAATTTATTAACGTCATTAATATTATATAAATATTTCTCGTTTAATATAATAGATACAATAGTGAACTTTTAAAATTAATGGTCTTCGCAAGAAATTTACTATTTTTATCCAAAATTAACAGTTTCGCTATAAAAATTTGTTCACAACTTTAATCACTGAAAATGTAATGTAGTGTAATGGTAATAATAAATTATTGGAATAATTGTTTTAAATTATTTAAAACATTCGATATAAGTATTCAAGATTTAAACTGCCGTTTTACAAGTTTAAATTTTTTACGATTTCAATTTTGTAATTTCTGTATGAACACTCTTTTAGGTTAGGTTATGTTAGGTATTTTTACCACAATCCACAATGTGCGAGTCGAGCGAGCGAAAAGAGCGTGCCGTGGCAGCGGCCGGCGAGGCGCCAGATCTGAATCCGCTTCATACATGGAGCGGTATTTAAATAGGAGACGCACTCTTGAGGTAGTTGAGGTCGAGAAATTTAATCTAGAAACATCTCTATTCCCCTCTATCTCTTAATTTTTTTTCTGTTGGTTTATCTATAATAGCCTTAATAGCAATCTTATATATATATTAGTAGGTATATTTCCGAGTTATTTCCAAGAGTTAGAAAGTGACAAAAATGAATTGTTACTGATCAAAGGTTACTCGAGGTTATATAATTCGCCTTCAACGGCCTCTTCGGAGTATGGTATCCAGCTAGATTCAAAGATTGGATACTATCAATTTCTATTAGTTAGTTTTTTACTTTTTCTTTCTTCATTTATTTGTTCCTAATTCTCATACGCTATTGGACCAATAAAAAGGAATAAGCGAATGATAATGCGTGAAACAAAACTTTATAGCAAATGTAATTCAATGACAGTTTGAAAAGCTTGTTTTTTTAATTTTAAATAGATTCTATCGGTTTTAATAATATGTATAAGCTATTAAATAATTTCAATTTTTTTTAGGCTAATAAATATTTTATAGAATCATTTATGCTAATATCTTTTTAATGAAGGAGTAACATTTTATTTTATAACATATATTTTTTAATAGCAATTCATAGCAATTTTGTCTATATTTTCACCAATTTTGAAGTGCCAATAAATGCATCCCTTATGTCAAATTCGAATTCAAACATGAATGTTAATAGCGCAGTGGCATTAATATAAATATAAAATGTAAGTATTGATCAAATAATTAAAATTAAAAAAATCATTTCATTTCTAAAATCTGTAATAACTGTTGAATGTTTATACATTGCATAAGCTGACTTATAGGATGTCAGCCCTGTAGTGCAGGCAACAGAATAAAGCTACAGTATGCGCCATGCGAAAAGTGTTTGGAAGTCTTCAGGTTGGAGACTAATCAGAGTGGAGGCTCCAGTGCATTTTGTAGGAGACCTACAGAGCCCCTCCACAATGTGCCAACTGATGACCGCACAGTAGTTTTAAGGGGTTAAAATCACCATATAATGTAGTCTCATCCCTGAGGTGATAGACATGTTTTGAAAGTTACTCCTGCATTACCAAAAAAGATAATTACGTACCTGTAGTTGAAACTCCACCAATGTTATTGTCAGCATATGTTCCACTACCAATTTGTGGAGTATCACCAATACGACCAACAGCCTTGCCACTCATACCACCTGTACTAGTAGCTACAGCCACATGTCCTCTCTTGTCTATGGCAACAGCACCAACCGTGCCCACACCACCCTACCATAACAGAAAGTATAATCATGACTGGATGTTATGACATGAGCATGACAATAAAAAAATCTGAAATAAATTAATATAATTATATCTAAGATTTGTGCAAAGAAAGCATATGTACTACATAACATTTAATTAAATTATATAGCAACATAATACATATAATACATGTTTGTTTGCATAAGAGTATATCAAGATATACTCTTATGCAAACTTATATATAGAGTATAGCTTTAACTCAGATAAGAAATAAATATTTCACATATTTCACTTGTATCTTATCTATAAAATGATAATAGAGCTCTACAATACAATAGTTTTTCATTACAACACCTAGGTATCTACTTATAATAAAAAACAGTGTTATTTATTTTTAAAGAATACCTCATCTTGAACACCAATTTCTGTTCTACCAAAATCTCCATGTTTCAAAAATGATTCTAAGGCATCTTTAGCATTTTGGCTAATCAACGATTCTTGTGGAACCATTTCAAATCCCTGAAATATAATTATAGTCACATATTCATCTTCAACAAAAGGGAGATAAAAGAATAACAAACGAAGTACCTAATATATACCTTTTCTAAAGCGAAAAGTTTAGCACCTTCACCACCCAACAAAGAATGTGGAGAATCTACAAGCACTCTATGAGCAATACTAATGGGATGAAGGAAATCCTTAATGAGTGTAACTGCACCCACATTAAGGTTTGCTCCTTCCATAATGCTTGCTTCCATTTCAACCTTACCATGAAGATTCAAAACAGAACCATAACCTGTAACATACAGTATTTTAACAATAAAAACAATAATTGAAAAAACATTGACAATTTGTAACAAGTAGGTACCTATGTATTACATACCAGCATTAAAATTTTCATCTTTTTCCATGGAAACAACTGCTGTTTCAACTGCATCTAATGCAGTCCCACCTTTACTTAATATTTCGTATCCTGCAGTGACAGAAACTTTAACACCATCTAATTTTCCTTGTACACGATTTTGGGGTATATCACCTGCACCACCATGAACTAATATAATTGGTTCCATCCTTTTTTATATTGTTTAAGTTCAATATCAAATCTACAATAAAAATACTATAAGTTAACAACCTTCGTTAGAAACTTACCAACAATAAAGGTATTACTGGCGAATAATAATACATATTATTACTGTAAATACTGTAGAAAGTAAATAATACTTATATTAAGTATATCAAACTTAAAAGATATGAATAACTAAGCTAGCCATGTCAAAGAGAGTATATTCATTAGTAATCACTCAACAGTAGTAATGTTTATCAACAAAGTCAACACCAGTCAACACAAAAGGCTGGAAATAATGTACAGTACAACCGACGTCGGTCATTGACGTCTAGAGTTGGCCGTTCTAAAGACAACGTTGATGAAGAACTATGCCACTAAGCGATACCGGCATCCGTTGCGGAACTATTGAAATAGCGTTGCCTGCATCAACGAGTAATTGGTGGGAATTGGGTGGCAACCAGTGGCAACGACATCAAAAAATATACGCAACTTTGGCACAGACATACCGAACAAAATGTAATATTGTAGTAACTTCGGTACCTTGTGAACGGATTTTCTCCAAAGCTGGGCATATTTTAAACAAGCGAAGAACTCGTCTGTCGAGTTCTAAATTAGAACAACTAATTTTTTTAAATTGTAATGTTAAGTTTAAAAAAAAATCATAAGTACTTCGGAACTTCTTTTTTTTTAATAACATCCATTCTTTATCATAATATATTATTATTTAAGTCGTACTTGTTAAAAGTTTACAACATCGTTCTTTAACAAATTGTGTTGTAGCACCGCCCGGCACACTGTCACCGTTGCTAATATCAACGGTGCCGGCAACGGATGGCATTTCACATTTGCGTAAAAATGATACGCATAGTTGACAAGAAAAAGCAAAAACGCCCATATCTACCGCCAATATCTACTGACGTCGGTCACGCGTAGCTAATAGATATGCATATTGTACCGTTATAATGGACGCTTTAATAATTTACCGTGCACGTTTTTATCGCGCGTTTTTTCCGTGGACAGCAAATCGTGGACGTCCGTGCAGAGGATACGCTTTTAGAATTTCCACGATATTAACAATTATTATCATGGAATCGACGTCACTTTGAGCTTCAAAGAGCATAAATAAGGGTGTCAGAGAAGACGCTATGGATTCATCACGGTTACGTCTTTTATATTATTGCATCCTAGCTGTTGCCCGTAACTTCGTCCACCCATAATAATAATAAAAAATTCTATATGGGAATTCAGGTTATAAAAAGATATTTCATTCATATCCATTCAGCCGTTTTTGCGTGATTTTTCTTTTATATTATATGCTATATATTGTATGTTATACATTATATATTTCATATTATGTATTGTACATTATATATTTTATAATACCTATTATACATACATACTGTAACATTTTTTTTCCTATTGTACCTTTTTTATGAGGTTAGAGGTTGTCAGAGAAATTAGTTGTGGAACTGGTAAGTTAAAAATTTAAATATGTTTTTTTGGAAGAATAGAAGAGAATTTTGAAGAATAGAAAGAAAAACAAAAGCGTGGGATGAGAAGGAAGGATGTGATGGAGTGAGGACATGATTTTTTCCTCTAAATGATATTCTATTTGATTATAAAAACAAAGATGATATAACGAGTTCAGTAAAAGTCGGAAAAAGTGACATGTTTTGAAGAAAATAATCAAGGCAAAAATTCTATAACCAAAAATGGGAAATACCTAATTACTATTAAAATAGTATATATGATTATTTTGTCACCTCGCAGAGACATATCTTATAAGTGTCGAGATTTATGTAGAATATTAAAGAATTACGGAAAGGTGGTTTAAAATTTGAAGACATAGTTCGAGAGTAAGTGAAATGTGGAACAATAATATCTAATATAAGCCAATAGTTAGTGTTTTTTTATCATATGTAAATTATAATTTTAAAGGTGAATGTAAAAGGTATTTTCATTTAATTTTATGAACTCCACACCACACCATCACACCCACTTTTATACTTTTCTGTTGTTTTTTTCATTTTAAAATTAATATTGTTTTTCTTTTTAAATTTCATTATATATATCCCTTTTCAAAAAGAATTTTATTTTAAAAATTTCCAATAGTTTCAAAATTTATTTTATACATTCCCTTTTCGTGGCATCCGGGTGGGAATGGTATAATACATATCTTCACTCTGTATTTCTAATGGGGTAGTCAGAGAGGACGGAGCGCCAAGCATCGCGTTCCTTACATACGTCTTTCGCTTCCTCAAATCTCATCATTATGTACTATGTATAATTATGTATTATGTATTACATATTTCTTAATTCTTATATATTGGCAGCATCCACTGTTAAAAGAAAAATACTTATAGTTCTAGTGTTAGTTATTGTCAATATTCGCATTATTGTCATTATTGTATTTCTACTTAGTTCGATAAATGTATCGACATTTGAAGATAATCAAAAATTAAAACGTAAAACAGAAATCCATACACCACACGCTATGATTACGAGCTCCGACTGTCGGTGTCGACTCACACATTGAATTTTGTGTAGGTACACACTACACTCTCAACATTGCCATGACGATTTAATAGGGAGCCACGTTTTACCGTGGACGTCCACGGCAAAACGTTACCGTGTAGTCCGTGTACGGAAATATAAAAGCGTCTCCATACAACTGCATACATTTTGCTTCCCTATTGTACCGTGGACGGAAAATTGTGGCGTTAAAATCGTGCAACGGAAAATTGTAAATGCGTCCAATCTGTGTTGTAGCACCGACGATCGGTGGCGCGCGAGATAAGAACTGTCGCTGATAGGAAACGTCGGTTCCGCGCGTCAGCGTAGCATACGTTGGTCATGTGTTGGTCCATCGCCATCATCAGTCGCATCGACTTTGTGACTGATGCGCTAGTAGGGATGATGAAAAAATATCGATATTTCTTTTTTGATATATCGATAATATCAGACGGTATATTGTAATTCGATATATCGATGTAAAATATCAAGTATCGAAAACGTATCAACTACGATATTTTTCTAATCTATGAGTAGGACTTAATTACTAAATACAATTTTTATTGCAAAATACGAAATAAATTAAATATGAAAATCTTAAAATACAGCATGTAAACACTACAATATAATTTTAGTGTGCAATGAGTACTAAATACCTTTTATTTAAACATTTAATGAAACGTTCAAATGGATAATGAAATAATATGAAGATTATAATATCTATTTATTACTGAAGACATGGTTATAAGGGCTAAGATGTTTTTTATCTTACCTCCTAAGGCACAGATATCTACTATACAGCATCGTACTCATATTAATCTGTGACACACACACACACACACGCATTCATGTGCCATTCATTCACGAAATAAAAATGGTGTCTCAAAGTTTGTGAAATGGCAATAGTAACACTAACAGAAATCTTGAAAAACTGTCTTATTTATGTGAAAATACAATAAAATGTCTACTCCAGCAACGAGTCGAAAATATGGAGCTCAAAAAATTCGGCTCACAAGTAAGTACCTATTACAATTACTATTTACGTTACTCAATTTGTGAAAATTTCTGCTTTGGATGCTATGTTCTTCCAATTTAATTCATAAATTTTTATTTTTAGTTCTGTGCGCAAGAAATTTGGCCCGGAGAGATATTTTCCGTAAGTGTTTTTAGCTTATCCTTATCAGTATTTTATGAAGGTTTTTCTCAAGGTCTGGTTGTTAGGGAGTAAACTATGCTCAGCATGATATAACAAGTGAAACACTAGTTTGTTTTAAACAATACATAAGTTGTATTAAACTGCTTCAATTGAAATTCTAATACACCCTGTTATTTGAATGCCCTAATTTATAGGACTACCAGATCCATTTGCCAAAATCTCAGTTGACGCTAGTGGTCAAGTTCATTCAACAGTACCTGTAAAAGCGACACTTGATCCTAAGTGGAATACACATTATGATTTGTACCTTACTAAAGGAGATGGAATCACTATCAGGTACTAAAAATTTTATGTTACAAAATTTGACAAATTGTCAATATATTATGTATTTATGGCCCTGTAGATCTTACAATTTGTCAGGAGAATTAACCAACTAATCCAATAAATTGTTATGCCTGTAGTAATGTTGGCTACTTAATTATGAAAAATAGTATCACTTCAAATTTGTCAGTAGAGATCGTCTTGACAAATTGTAATGTCTATAATGAGGTTAATACAGGAGGTTATTTTATTATAGATAAAATATAATTATTATTAGTTATATAAATTTTTAATAGTGTGAAAGCATGTGGTATGTTTATTACGTTTGGTTGACGAATAGAATAAATTGTACAGGTTGTTACTCTTAACACTCGGTTAATTCCTACGAAACTTGTTACTTTTCTTAATTATCTTCCCAACTAGTGACAAAGCAATGGTGGTTATTGAAAATAATGAATATAATTTATTAACCCTCATAATGTATCCTACTTTGTATGTAAAATATCAGTTGTTATAATAATGATAACACTCCAGACAATTCCACCAATTGTAACCAAAACACCAAAATAAGTATTAGGCTTATATTATAGGTAGCACACAATGAACTGGGAAGCTTCCAGTAACACCTTGACTTTAGGTCAATTTAAAAAAGTTGCAATGGGCCAGTCTATTTAGTAAAATCAGTCTTAATGAAATTAATATTATTTTACATGTAATTTTATATGTATAAATTCGTTTATTTTCATTACAGCATATGGAATCATAGGAAAGTTCATAAAAGGCAGGGCTCTGGATTCTTGGGATGTGTTCGTATCCAGCCATCCACAGTGCACAAGTTGAAAGATACAGGATGTAAGTGATTAGATTATAATAATTTTTAACATAATTACTGAATTGATTTAAAACATTAAAAAGTGTTGGTACCAATATACATATTCAATGCTATCCTGCCAATGCTAACATAATAGTTATGAACTCAGTGCTTAGAGGTAAAATCCATGATTATGGTCTTATTATAAAGTTAAAAATTTTCACAGACTTCAAGTTGTTGTCAAGAATATGATAATTTCCAACAACAAAAGTTACAGCACTGTTTTGTGAATGTTGCTCCAATATAATTATATTATTGTTTATACAGGGTTATAATTATTTTAACATAATGTGTATTTTATTCTTTCTATTAAAATCTTAATAATTTGTTAATGTCATGAAGGGCTTTGTATAAACAAATGTTCACTGTGCAACTTTAATAATTTTTACAGATCAGTGTTTAGAGTTATGTGAGGATGGCTCAGGTGAAACTGTAAGGGGTCAGGTCATTATATCTTTACTGTCTCGAGATGGAGCTCGAGGCGAGCCTGCATCAGCCGCAGGAGAAGGGTCCCCTTTAGCTGTAGTTGGCCCTGCGGGCGAAGTACGCGCACCCAGAGACCCACCAATCCACACAAATACATCACAGTTGCCATTACCTTCTCACTGGGAAGAGAGATTTACTTCTGGCGGAAGGTAACTAGGTTGTTATGATTAGTGAAATGTCTTTAGTATTTAACTGCTCCATTATTGCAGTGGTTAGTGTATCTGCTTTCATGCTAAAATACGTAGTTATATTTACAACCAGTTCAATTTAGAAAATGAGTTTTTCATTGTACGGCACTCATATAATGCAAGCCTAGTGGTTAGATTGGAGCCACATTGTTAATGTAATTTAGACTTTAGATTCTTTGACATGTTCTAATAAATTAAGATTATGGGAACATACTTCATGCACCTATTGCTTACTCTACATAGTGATTTAAAGTATATGCTAATGGAATATCTGTACTAATTATAAAAGTTATAAATGTTTCAATGAAAATTTCCTAAAAGCGCTAATATATTTTATAAAATTAATAACATCCAAATACACATTACTTTGTTATATAATATTATGAATATGAAAGAAACCTTTGTTCAGTATTATTTTACCTAATATGTGTTTTGCCTCAACAAAGAATGGTGGCTATACTACAGACAGATAAGTGGAATACAATTATATAATTTTATTCCTATTACAATAAGTGCATTTGCAGAGACCTGAGTCGGTAAACTGTTACTGTGTTTTTCCCAGGCCTTATTACGTGAATCACGCATTGCGGCGCACGCAATGGGAACGGCCCACGGAAATGGCCAGCCCATCTTCCCCTCAGCCATCGTCCCCGCCGCAATCGCCGTCGCCGCCCGCGCTCGGTTCTCCCATCAGCCCTTCATCGTCATCTTCATCGCCCACGTCCGAACCAGACGTTAATCATGGCACTTCTATTTCTTTGAGGTTTGTATATCAAAGGTATTAAAATTTTAAGTAGGTATCCATAAAATTATACTTACTTATTTTGCTTAATATTTGGGTTTAATGTAAGGAAATATGCACAGTTGCCTAGTGCTAGTTGTTAGCTCACCACATGTACAGTTTTTCTTATAATTAAGCTTATTGGTTAGCTGGCTTTTAGGATTAGCAGATAGCACATGCTGTTGTTAGGCCTCCCATTGTCGGACTGAGCAAGACCATGTCGTCAGCGTAGCTTATATTGTTGATACTAAAGCCATCAATTCAATAGCCGACATGCATTTTGCTCAGTCCCACGATAAGGTCATTGAAATATATGCTGAAGAGGGTAGGTAATGTTAATCCACCTTGTGTGTTATAACATGTGTTACAATAGTTGTTACATTACTTTACAAATAGTATCAATCGTGTTCTGCCACATCAGGCGTACAAATTTTTTAAATGATTATTTACAAAAATATACATATATGAATTAAAAAATACAACCATTATTAATTATTATCATTAATATTATTAATATCACAGATGAATTAGTTTACTACCGTAAATTAATATGTAGAAATCGTGATTGTTGTGATTAGCATGCCCTAATAAAAACAAATGTCAAGTTAAATCAAAAATAAAATGTCAATATAATAAACAAAATGTCTACTTATAAAATGTCTGTTAAAAATTTATCTATACTATAATATACCTTCCGTAAAAACAGTTTTTTCATCTTTTGTCTAAAAATGTTGAAATTGAATGTTTTATGGTCATCAGGTATTTTATTAAAAATTTTTGGTGCCGTGCAGAATATACTTTTATCCAAAAGAGTAGTTTTGACTCCATGTATACGGAGTCTGTTATTGTTGTCTTTTTGTGTGACAAAATTTGATAGTCGAGGGAAAAGTTGAGAGTTTGTCCTTACAAACATGCCTGTTTCAAAAATGTATAGAGATGGAAGAGTGAGGATTTGATGTTTATGAAAAATGGTTGGCAACTATCTGTAAGTTTCAGTCCAAACATGAAGCGTATGCAACATTTTTTCATTTTAAATGTCCTCTTTTTCTGTTGAATTACCCCAAAATAAAATGCCGTATCTTAAAACAGATTCAACTAAACCGTGGTAGGCAGTGAGTAGTGTGTCGACGTTTACTGTAGGGGCGAATTTATACAAAGCATAAGAGGACTTGCTAATTTTTTTACATACGTATTCAATGTCACCCTTCCAATTCAATTTTTTATCTATTATGAGACCCAAAAACTCGGTCATATGTAATTCTTATATTAAATTGTTATTATAATATTTATGTTCATTGCAGAGTATTTTCTGCGTTGACTAAAATGCATAATATGTGTTTTATTTATATTGATTTTCAGATTATTATTACCTAACCATGATATAATTAAAGATATACAGTTAGTTATGTCATTTTGATATGAGTCAGGATCTTTACATGATATAGTTAGTGTGCTATCGTCAGCAAAAAAGGGTCATAGGTTGGGGAACGTATTCAGGCAGGTCATTGATGTAAACTATAAATTTTACGTTAGTAAACTAACTAATCTGTGCAATAAATAAAAGAGGTCGTAATACACTTCCTTGCGGGATGCAAGATGCTACATTCCTTTCACTAGATAAATGAGTAATTTCTTTTTTGGTCATGATGTCTATTTTTGATATTGTTGTTACTTGCTTTCTGTTTGATAAATATATCATAAGCATATAATGTAATATGTTATAATAATATGATATGTATAATGTGTATATCCTAACGCTAGAAATGATTAGAGACAACCAGCATGCATATGGCTACATTTTGTAAAAACAATAATTATATTGATGAAAATTCTTGGATTGATTATACAACTGAACTTCTCGTCGCATCACATATCTATATATACATATAATATATATTAATATAAATGTGTTATGTACAATAGAATAGATACATTATAAATATGAATTTCAACCAAATTATACAAGTGTTGCAGATATTGTTGTTCTATATTATATTTCTTCGCAGTACACTTGTCTGAAGCAGTTTAGTTTGACACAGTGCATATATTTTTTTTGTAAAGGCCAGAACCACAGCCTCAAACGGCGGTGCGCTCTCGCCAGCAGCCCACGGCGTCGCCCACCAGTCCCGCCTCTCCCGTGACGCCTTCCACACCTATAGCTGCCGTCGACTTACCACCCGGCTATGGTAATTACCTACTTTAATTTCTATAAAGTCTAACACATGAAACTGCTAATTTTTCATACATCTCGCGAGTACGCCTCGTGGAGACTCGCACAAACCGTAGCGAGCGGAGGCTGCAAGAGCAATGAATTGAGTGTGGATCGCTAACCCACACTCAATTCATGCAGTTGATCCGCGGGATTATTACCTAAAAATGTGCAGACAGCGACAGCCACGCGATCACTGCGCGTCCGATGATTATTTGCAATAAAAAATTGGTATTATGTCTGACGATTGCGTATCTATTGCGCCATAACCGTAAAATACACAGATTTAGCGTCATTATACAAATTATATTACACAAATTTTCATTTTAACAGCAGATATCGCGCGATATTTGCCTGTCGCATACTGTCTGCCAGTTAAATAATAAGCGTGCTGGTGGGCACGTGCCTCGTGTCCTTTGACTCAGGCAACGAGGTGAGGTGAGGGAATAAAATGACAGGAGGAGAATACGGCATCAATACTCTCGCAGTCGCATTGCCTCGTCTGCAAAGTCAAATAAATTTATTCAAGTAAACCCAATTACAAGGTATTTTTGAACGTCAAATCTACTTTAGTTCGGTTTAAATAGAAAACCTGGACACTGAGAAGAACTGACAAGAAACTCAGTTAGGTATTATTTTTTCAACTAAACTTTTCGATAACAAATAAAAAAGTAGATACACAATCAACGCTCCAAAAATATACGAACTAAATATGCGCTCAAATGAGTATTTGAACGCACTTCTGTTTTAATGGTATTCGAAAACGCTAACAGCGAACATGTCAAAGTGCTCCTTCAAAAATTGCAAAAATAACACATCTAGAGCGCTAAAAAAAACGCGAGTTCTTGTTTTCGGTTAATAAATAAATAATATTATTTACGTGTTCATTATTTCATTATAGTAATAACATTACATAGCTCTTTTTTATTAAATTCCTAATCATATTTTTAAATATTGCCTGACAATATATTGTCTTATCCTTGTCACTTTCACGTAACAAATCCAAACGATTTACATAGCAACGCAAATAGATTCTTTGAATTATACTTTATGCATGAAACGTAAGATTTCATTATAAATATTTTATTTAACAAACTTTGTTTCAATGTCATGCATGAATCTTTTACGAACGTTTATAACTTTATGGTTTGAGTAAGTCTACAGTAAGGTCTACTTTAAATTAACACAATATTGCCGATAATACTTTACGATATTAAAAATATATACGTCAGTTCGGACAATAATTTGTTTAAATTTTATAGGAGATTGTGAATCTAGTTACTGTTCTTTATTTGTGATCGAAGACTAAACTTGTGTCGCCGCCTGTAGAGTGTGTATGGAGCGTTATAACCGTCGCGTGTCCCTTAGAGATGCGCACGACGGCGCAGGGGCAGGTGTACTTCTACAACGCGTCGACGGGCGCGTCGACGTGGCACGACCCGCGCGTGCCGCAGCACCTGCGCCACTGCGCCGTGGCCGACGGGCCGCTGCCGCCCGGCTGGGAGCTGCGCCACGCGCCCTCGGGCCGCCCCTACTTCGTCGACCACAACAACCGCACCACGCAGTTCACCGACCCGCGCCTCGCGCTCGCGCCCGCGCCCGCCGCCGCACCCGCCGCCACACCCGCCGCCGCGCCCGCGCCCGCGCACGTGAGTACCGCCCGCCCCCGCCCCGCCACCGCACGGCACGAGTGACACTGACGTTGACATTGTAACCTACGATAACATTAAATAGTAAGTTAGATACTTACAGCAATGGAACACACCAAACTTTACTTAAATTATCTATTAATATTAATATTTAATATCACTTAATAATTAATTAATTTGTATTCAAACACTTCGCGCTGCAGTCGTGAATGTAAAAAGCAATCGAGAGAGAGTCGTGGAGCGCTCAAGTTTTGACTTATATAATCTCGAGCAGTAGTGGGGAACAAGCTGTCAGACGTTCTTTTCTATGACGTCACGAACATTGTCGCGCTCTGCTAGAGGGCGCCAGTGTTCCCCTTTATGTTTATTCGTTGGTGTTGCTAACTACATTTTGTTTAGTTTTTCTAATTTTTTGGTGTTTTAAAGTACAACAGTGGTAGTATATTGTGTTTTAATGTTCTGTATAAGTGAAAAGAATGGAGTAGGTCTAAATAAACATGTGTAGCTGAAGTTCTCGCGCTCTTCCAAGAAGTCCTTTATAACTTCAGTAAAGCCTACTACTATCACTTTACTGGAGGAGTTTTACGATAAGAAAAAACTAATTTACTTTTGATTTAACTGGATTGTACTTATTAATACGTGACATTGGCAAATGCGCTAAATGTGCGCCACGCCATAAATAAATAATAAAACGACTATCTATCGCAAAATTTGACAAAAAATCTGAAATTACAGACAGACGCCAGAGATTTATATAGTAGTATAGATTATAAAGAGGTAAACTGTATTAATGGATAATTTAAAAAACTATTCTACCAATTTCAAAAATTCTTTCACCTGTAGAAAGCTACATTATCAGCGAGTAACATGGGCTATATTTTGCTATCAAAAAAATTTCTGCTCGTGCGATGCCGGAACGGGTCGCTAGTCTAATATAATATAAAAATCAATGTATGTTAGTTCGTTCGTATTTTATAGACTGCCATACCTTTCATCCGATTGCGATGAAAGGAGACTGCCCAAACCTGTATCGCCTTTAAGGGGCGGAGTCCCCACGGCCCGTAGTCAAAAGTAGGCACAATTCCTGACAAGGCGCTACACATACAGTTACAGAATACCTACACACACACACACACACACATAGTTCCACACAGTGGAACCACATTTCTCGCGTACTCGTGTCTTAGCATGATGTATTTAGATATGACGTCACGTACGTGAAAGTGACAAGGATTCTATGATCACAAATAAAAAACTAGATACACAAACAACGCTCCAAAAATGTCCGAACCAAATGTGCGCTCAAATGTATATTTGAGCGCACTTCTGTTTTAATGGTATTCGAAAACGCTAACAGCGAACATAACATGAACATAACATAACAGCGAACATGAACATGGTTTAATTTTTAGCGTTCTAGATGTGTTGTTTTTACAATTTTTGAAGGAGCACTTTGACATGTTCGCTGTTAGCATTGTCGAATACTACTAAAACAGAAGTGGACTCAAATACTAATTTAAGTGCACATTTGGTTCGTACATTTGTGGATCGTTGATTGTGTATCTAGTTTTTATTTGTGATGGAAGGTATCTGGTAGATAAAATAAAATAGGGAAAAAAATTAAACTGTTTTTTTTCGTGTAAGCAAATATATTCGTGGCTGCTTATCCCTATACTGCTTATTTCTACTCAATTCCACAGATTATGTTAAAAAGTGAAAAACTTATATTCTTCTTCATTAACCCAAGTGTTGTATTAATCACATTTGTCGATTTTCATGGTATGGTTTGAAATATAATATCGGAACTGTCACACTTATATTCCCTTACATAAACAATTGCCTCTATGTTCGCATCTACAGCAGACCTTCAACTATGTCTAATAGGGTCAAATCAGTCTTCAAAACTGTCTGGCTGCTTGGGAAGCATTATAAATAGTTGTCCTAGTAACATGGTGTATAAAATTCAGCTTTTATACTATAATGAAATATATTACAATTTATTGTGCTTTTTCCTCCATACAAAGTGGCTGACAATTGATTGAATTGAATAGAAAATATAAAAAATCTTGCATCATGCTATGATGATATTGAGCAGCAATTTCATACAATATTGCTACATGTTACCTGTCAAAGCCACCGGGCCTCAAGGTTCATAGGAGCCAAATTATTCTTTAATGTTTTCTTCTTCTTAACTATTTTAAAATAAAGAAAATAAATTATGTATTAGCTTATAAAATGTAATAGTTTCAGAACACGAAAAAAAAAACAAAATCCATATAAGTAATTAAGTTTTCTCTTCATTGCTTGTCTTCAGCCTTCGTCAGAACAAACAGCAGCTGGAACGCCGGCCCCCGCGGCCGCTACAACCACTACCGAGCCTGCCGATGCCGACGTATTGCCAAAGTATAAGCGAGATTTGGCTGCCAAGGCACGCGTACTGAGAGCCGAGCTACAGGCGCTACAACCACAAACAGGCCACTGTAGGATTGAGGTACTTTACCACTGATATCAAAACGGCGCGGCGAGGCAACGCAACGCGTGAATTTATATGAAGAAAAAAACAACGCCATTTTTGGCGATGCTTTATTATTTGTATGGAGGCGCGCCGACGATTTTTGCGTCTTGTCGCCACAATTCTTTTATGTGTGTGAGCTCTACTGGTTACTAAAATTTAATTAATATCATTGTCAAATACATGATTAAATCAAATAGATATTTAGGTTACCGTACACACGTAAAATAGTCAAAATATACATCCACAGAGTAAAAACAGCTCTCTATTAACCAATTCTACAATTAATGTTTAAATCGACTTTAAATCTTATGCTACTGATTACTGCAGTCAGGATTAATTTCCTATTTAGAATTGAAATAGATAACCATTATTTTCTCTATGTTTTCAGGTGTCAACCTATTTCTTTTAAAGTCTAATATCCATTTGTATGACGAAAGTGATTTTTCAACATCAACTGAAGTAAGAGGTGCAAACTTATAGAAATCTTGGTTATCTGTTTCAATTCCTTTTTCGATATTTTCGCTTATATTTCTAATTATATTGATGTCAATTTCGGTCTATTACTTTTTCCATTTTGTTTATAATTCTTTCGTTGCATGTCCAATACAAAACTAATGTAACAGAATCAAATATAATTAAAGATTCCGACAAAGACAGATTTGTTTTTTGAACATCAACAAGGGCTTTTTCTATTATATTAAAATTGTTGTCTATATACAGTAAATCGTTGAAAATATTTTCATTTTGAATAATCATTTTTGCTTTTCTTGTGCTCAAAGCTTCGCTACTGTTCAGACGATTAAGGGCGTTCGAAATATCTTAAAAATATTTTCTTGAGTATGCAACTGCTTTTAACCAAGTGTCCCATCTAATGATCACCGGCTGTGGAGGCAATGGCAAGTTGGAGTATATCGTTTTAGAAATCTTCATTTTATTTGGGGTCTTTAAAAAAATCTTTTTACATTTGAAATTAATTCATCTACAGTTTCATATTGAGATCGGACTTGTTCTGCTACTCGGTTAAGGCCATGAGCTAAACATGTTACATGAATCATGTTTGGGTAATCGGTTTTCAGTAGTCCAGCTGTCATTATATATGCCATACTATCAGTACTAAGAATTAAAACGCTGCCTACATTATTTTCAAAAGAATCTCCCCACATGTTTCTTATACATTCCATTACAAAATTGGATATGGTGATTCCGTTTACAACTTCTAGCATTTTATATGCTAATAAATATGATTTAGTTGGCACAATTGAAATAAGTTGCATCTAGTTGCATAATTTTAGTGCGTTTAAAAACCATTTCAACAACTTTTAAATATCAAAACTAAGAAATATAATATTTAAATATAAGGGGCCCCTTAGACCCTGGCTACTTATTGTATGAAATGTTAAAAAATAACATAAAAACCTGATATGTACATTTAGAGACCAAAATATTTGTATTTAATAATTTTGTTCTTCATTCTATGATGACCTCCGTGGCGCAACGGCTAAACGCGTCGGAAAGTAAACGGGGGTTGCGAGTTCGATTCCCGCCCTGAGTCTGGCTGTTTATGTATAATATGTATTTATTTACAAAAGAAAAGTATATAAGTAGTATATCGATTGTCTAGGACCCATAACACAAGCGCTGTGGTGCTTACTTTGGGACTAGATGGCTCTGTGCGAAAATGTCTGAGTTTATTATTATTATTATTCTAAGCACTCTAAACGTTTTAAAAGACAGTTTCTATTTGTATATTTAAGAAAATTTATTGACAACATCACTTTACAATATCTAGAAATTAAATTGGGGCCCCCATAAATCCGTTTTAGGGACCCGTTTAGGTATTTGTGCTGCCTAATTTCCGATCTCTGTTTATGACATACACTGCTTTATGGAAAAAAGAAGCAGAGGAAAGTTTTCATTTGAGTAGATTTTTTTAAATTATTGGATATATGAATCACATAAACTACTTCATTTAATAATATTATTTGAGACTGTATTACTATTTTTATTTGATAATATAATAAATATGTATTAATTAAAACTATACTATATATTAACGTCACAGTTCATATGTCTCAGTACAGGGAATTGCCCATATTGACCTTATATACATACAGTCATAAAATCAATATATTTATACCTAGCTGTTTTGTAAGCGAGTGTACACTGCACGGTTTCCCCGTTACTATAGCTTGTAATCTCTCATCCAACTTGCACTGAAGGCACAAATTAAAAAAATGTTTGAAATTTTTATTCTTTAATTGAGTCATTTGTCAACATAACAAAAGGGCATAAGCTCTGAGCTTTTGTTCCTTTAATATATAAAGCTAGTTTTTTTTTATATGAATTTGTAAATGTTTTTTTCCAGTAATAAATCAATAAGTCACATAATTTAATGAATATTTTATAGGTATCACGTAACGAAGTACTGGAGGAATCGTACCGTCTCGTGATGAAACTTCGAGGCAAGGAGCTACGTAAACGATTGCTCGTGAAATTTCGAGGTGAAGAGGGACTTGATTATGGAGGCGTGGCTCGAGAGTGGCTCCATCTATTAGGAAGAGAGCTATTCAACCCACAATATGGATTGTTCCAGTATGCAAATGCTGGAGATGATAGATACGCATTACAAATTAATGCAGACTCTGGGGTGAGTTACCTAGTACCTAGAAAATATAAAATTCAATGTTTGTTTGTTCGTATTTTATAAGCAGCCACACCATCGATCCGATTGCGATGAAATTTGGTATATGGAGATAGCTTGAATCCTGAGAAAGGACATACGCTATTTTAAAAATAAAAAACACGGGTGAAGTCGCGAGCATCAGCTAGTAATCTATATAAAAATTCAACTTCCTTATGTTTGTGGTCGCAAAACTTAAAAAGTATTCGGTCAATTGACTTAAAATTTTGACACAAAGTTGCATTGTACGCACGTGTTTTTATATACTAATATCTATATATATATAAATGTAAATGTTCGTCTGTTCAACACGTGGTTGGAAACAATAAGAATATAAGTATGGAATAACAAGATCTCATAAAGCCGAGTTATTTGGTGCACGAACTCAATGATTTATAGTGTTTGTAGGTCTGTATTTTATTTAATTCTTTTGTCTTCTAACAGGTAAATCCAGAACACCTATCGTATTTCCACTTCGCCGGCCGTATTTTGGGTGTAGCTTTGTTCCATGGACATCAACTGGATGCGGCGTTCACAGCCCCCTTCTATAAACAATTATTAGGGCGCCCCATTACACTGAGGGACATACGCGACGTTGATCCAGAGTTGCATAGGTCATTGTCGTGGATGCTGTAAGTATTATCGCCCTCTTTTTCGCGAACTTGATTGACATATTACCATATCTATAAATTATGCAAGTCTTCTATTATTATTAAATTTAAGGCAAATAAAAAATTTTATGAAACGATATGAAAGATCCTATACTGTACCATCATATAAATATTGTAAGACAAATAATTAATACTGGTCTAACTACTGTAATTTTCAGGGAAAACAGTATCGCAGGCGTCATCGATACGACATTCTCAGTTGAATGCTCGTCCTTCGGTGCAGTTCGCAGTGTGGAATTACGGCCGGGTGGTGCTAATGAACCAGTCACGGACGCAAACAAACGGGACTACGTTCGTTTATACGTCGCACACAGATTCACAAGAGGCGCTGAGCGGCAGTGGCTTGCATTGCAACGCGGTCTAGCAGATATCATACCACCACAATTGCTAAGGCCTTTGTCGCCTCGGGATTTACAACCACTACTGGCGGGTCGAGCGGACCTCGACCCAGTAGACTGGCGACGTCATACTCGTCTCAAGCACGTTGCCCCCGACGCTCCTATAGTCAACTGGTTCTGGGAGATCGTGGAAGAATTCGATGCGGAAATGCGTGCTAGGCTGTTACAGTTTGTAACAGGTTCGCGGCGTGTACCTCTAGCCGGGTTCCGCGCTTTACAAGGTTCTACGGGTGCAGCGGCACCGAGATTGTTTACTTTGCATCTTGTTGCAGATGCGACACCTGACTCGCTTCCAAAAGCACATACGTGTTTTAACCGACTCGATTTACCACCATATCCTAATAAAGAAAAACTTCATGATAAACTTAAGCAAGCAGTACTTGAGACAGCCGGTTTCGCTGTCGAATGACAGACCGACAAGAAATTCAATGCCGACTGATTTATTAAATACCTATAAATATTTAGGATACTGCTTCTATGCTGACATTATATGTGTTTAAAACAATAATTATTGCAAGAAAGTAAATTAATAGCATTCTTAAATATGAAAATTTGCTTGTACATATTGCTAAGTTTTATAGTCCTTACTTTTTGAGTACAGAGTACTAAATTATGGTAACTAGTCTACAAATTATATTGAAGAAAGGCGGCTGTTATAATGAGACTGACTGTTTACAAGTGACATGACAAAATTTCATTTTGCGTGTGTTGATAAATCCCCATTTACCTGCTTTGCTTTTGAATATTTCGCCCACAATGTATATTCAGAATATTATAATTAGGTATTGTTATGTAATTGTTGTTAATCAATATTAAGTTATTCAAAAAACATTGAATTAGTACTCTTATTGTTTAATATATTATATATAGAAACATTGTTTATTTAACATTATTCTAGACAATTTTCAATATGGTTGCTAGGTGCTGGCCGCTGACTGGACAGGCGGTTACTAGAACGTAGACCGTTGGCACATTTATTACCCTCGTTATAAAATATATTCTGATACACGTTTATTACATTGAATTAAATTTTCGGCGACGGAAATATTACAATAGGGGTTCTGAAAGGAAGAAATTTGTTTCTGAATATTTGTATTATTTTTAGGGTCGTATTACTAAATCTGTCACAAGTGCTGACTTGGTACTGGTGGTTTTTAATAAAAAGTTGTGATTAATAAAATAATAATTTGCTGGTGCCAGTTCAACACACATATGTATATCGATGCACATTTATTTTATAAATAACCTTTTAAAATACTAAGCATGCTCAATCAGCCTAATAACAAGTTCATAGAGTTTAGATTTCTCATATTATTGTTTATCTTTACACACATAACCTTAAATTAAGGCATGTCTCGCTTCGAATATATACAACATAATATATGTATATATACCAGTGAATTCTTATATTCATAGCCATTATCTCTAGAGAAATATATACATTACTACAAATACCCAGTCTTCATTTCGTAGATCAAGCATATACTAAGCTGTGTAGTTTTGTTTCTGTTAATTATATACATATGTTATACTTATTCTATAGCGTGTATGGTTGAGGCAACTTATTAAGATCAATGAAAAAAATATTTCATTTTTTTAATATTTTTTGTCACAGCTTGTACCCACTGTATATATTTTGGTGAATATTCACTGTTATAGTACAAAGCACAAACAGTTTTGCATATTATAGAATTATTCATTTTGTGTTCATGGAATTAGAATGAGGCATTTCTTCAAGCTTTTGGTGCCTTTCACATTTCAATGTAAATATACAGCAATAACAATGACAAATGAGATAAGTTATTGTTTCATAATTTATAGTTTTATTTAAATATTCCACTATATGTATTATTCTTTTTAGGGTGTATAAGACTAAAAAATAATTACGAATTGTAAAATGTATATAAATATAGTGGTATACTAATTAGGTACCAATATTTTTAAATAACAAGGATGAGTGCCTTTTCCTTATTTAAGTAGTTATAAATTTTAATTAAACGTGTATGACTGTTAGTGATATGAAAATGTTTTATTATTGTAGTGAACTTATTCGTATTTAAAATTATAATATTTTTGCACAACATATTTTGTTTTTTTTTCTAGTTTCTGCTGAACATTCGGTTTCGCTAAGTTTCGATCTCTAGCCGAAATATAAAAAGATGATGAAAAGTTACCGTGATCTTTTGTAGCCACTAGCCGAGCCCGAGCCAAGGAGCCTAGCCCCAAGGACCCGTGTATTATCTGCTCAGTACTCCTTTCTTTTAAGTATGTTTTTTTTATTAATTTTTCGAGATACGCTGGTATAATAGTATCATAGTATTCTGCAAGGGTATTCTGTGTTTTGTATGGGTATCGTCATGTAAAATTGGAGAAGTTTTGCGTCCTAAGTATTTACCTACGCTATTTTGCTATATGTGAAATTGTTGAAATAAGAGCTTATTTAGTAGAGTTACTTAACAAATCCTATTAAAAAGACTGTCTCAATATATATGTCGCTAGAAACTCCAAGAAACATCTAAAATGTATTACGTCGACATTTTGATGAAATATAAAGAATATCTATTTATTACTGAAGATGTGGGTTGTATGAGCTTAGATTCCTTTATTCCTAAGGGAGAATTGTATTACTGCTACCACGTAAAAAAACATCGGTCTCCGGTGCTCTATGCTCTCTACCATCCTCGGACCAAGTCTCATAGTCACAGAATTTTTATCGTGTCTGACTTTCCCAAACTATCTCGGACCAAGTATCACTAGACAGAGCATTTGCTCTAAAAGTGTGTCCTTTTTTTTATTGACCAACTTTCTAGATTTTTACTAATGTGCTTGACTAGGGAAGTTCACAGTACAGCAATACATACGATATATACTGAAGATGACAAATTTTAATTTTTGTGAATATTAATAGCCAAATCACTTAAGATTAACAAGTATTTTGCAAATAATTATTTCACGACAGTGCTAGGTTGCCTTACTTACTGTAGCTAACGGTTTTACTCGTGGTTACGCTCAATGATATAGAGCGAGACAAGAAAGTTCGTTTGACACACGGTAGTAAGAGCAGTGTAGGCCTTATATTGTGTAAAATCATATTGTATATAAACTTACATTGTGCAAATTTATTTTGTATGAACTTTTATTGTGTAAACTTTAAGTATACTTGCACATACATACATACATATTTAAATTTTATTTCCATTTGCAAATGAACATATATTATTTATATTATATTACACTAATATGCATTACACATAAACAAACACACAAGCATAAATTCACATATTCAAATAAGTAATAATTTATGTACAAGCAAACATTTTATATAGATAATTTATTTCACACCTACCCACACTTCATGCACCGCGCATGTCGTGCGTTAATATTTTTAGTCGAGCTAAGTACTTGATATATATGCTTGTGATCGTAGTGAAATTAAATTTTATTGAGATATTTACTTGCTTTTAAGTTAACAACATTCCTATTGCGGGAACTTAATATGGCACCATCCATCATGTTTCTTGGTCCGAGTTGCTATCCATGTTGCTCGTAGATAAAGAAACCTTTAGACTACGCCATATATTCCATCTCCTTCTGGCAATAAAGAGACAAACTTATCCGTATGTGACGTAAAAGAAAGTGACAAAGCTGTAGTATTTTCTGTCCTTTAGCGCGTGGCAGTTTTTTCAAGGTCGAGCACATTGATTGGTGGATTGAGCAAAACAGCACGGATGACTTTAGTTATTAATCTGAGACCACAGAGTATAAAGCTAATTAATCTTGTTCATTTTGGGGTTACCAGCCTTTTAATAACACTTCTCCCCATACGACATAAAATAAGCAAAGAAAAAACACGGACAATAACTCACCATCTATCCTTACACAAGCTCTGTAGCCCCGATATAATGTCCTCATAGCCTGCAAAAAGGGGTCCTCCACGCCATATCCAAGAAGAAGACCACAATTTCTTTCGCACACTCTATCGAATGTTTTTTCAAGATCCACGAAAGCGCAGAAAACTTTTCGACCTGCGGCCAGAAACTTGCCCACGATGCCCCTACCGTTCCTAAAACCATCTTGTGCCTCCCACAAATATCTATCAGAAGTCAATACCTTAGTATAAACTTTACTTGCTAAGCTGACAGAGCTGATGGCCCTATAGCATGCGCAGTCGAAATGGGAACCTTTCCCTTTATAGAGACGTATTATGACTGCAGTGCGTCAGTCCTCTGGAATCTCTCTCCTCTGCCAGTAAAAATTGCATAGTTTGTAGAATGTATTTCACACCCTAAAAGCACCACACTTGATCATCTCAGCAGCAATCTCATCATTTCCCACAGCCTTTCCGCGTTTCAGACTTCTTATCCCTTTCTCGATCTCTTTCATATTAATGACTTTCTCTAGTTCCTGATCCGATTGTGGCAATTCGTTAGGATTGCTCTCAGTGTCAGACAGAGTCGCTACTCTTATACTGTTCTCTATAATAATCACTCTATCGCTACAGAACATCTTTTGTGTCTGTTAGCAGATGATGTTTTTTGAACGCGCTTAATTCACTCTGCAAAACATCGGACCTCTTCGATACTAACATATTTCTTTCGAAAATAATTTGGAATTTTCCTCGAAGTTGTCCGACATCTTGTTTACTTCTGACACCCTGCACCTTTCACGCTTCTCTTTCACTAGTTCTTTCGTGTCTGCTATATTCTGCAGCTTATATCAAATCCTTCATACTGCAGCTATTTTTGGCAGCAAGGTAATCTCGCCGTACTTTCTTCTTCTTATACACAGATACTTTCACCTCATGATCCTACCACACATCACGCTTTTTACCATTCTCAATCCTATTCTTTCGCAGCCTCAATCATATTTTCTCTAAGGTTCTGCAAACATTTTTCAACATCCTTGCTCGTCGCTCAAGCCTATCATGCTATCGTCAACTTATCGTCAAGCTTATTGGATGCTACTACTATATATGCTATATATTACCCTTTTACATTTATTCCTGGTGGTCGCATCTTGCAGTTTCCAGCTCTTGATGAGACAGACCGCTGCAGGTTTGGACGCCACCGCCACGCTACAGACTCCGTATTCTAGTTACCACTAGAAAGTGGTCCGTTCCCAGATCGGCTTCTCTGTACGCTCTCGTGTCCATAACCTGCTTTTTGAACCGGCTGTCCACCAGGAACATATCAATCATACTCTTTTCATCCTTCCTTTCCCACGTGTACTGATGAATCCTTTTGCGCTTAAATAGAGTATTAGCAACAAAAAGATCCTTTTCCATACGCCACACTCCTAACACAATCCTACCAGCATCATTCACTCTCTTATCTCCATACTTGCCTAGGACAGACTCAAATTCTGTTCGAGCTGTCCCGACCCATCCATTCATGTGTTCATTTAATTTTTTAATTTTTACGCAAGTGTTTAATTTTTACGCAAATTTCAGTTTATAGAATTAACGCCACCTATTACATAACTGATTCATGCAGTATTTGTAAAGTAAAATAGAAAAGAATGATAACGCAGTAACATACTCAGAAACCAACATTAGAACAAAGAAATAAATGTTATTTAACGTTAATTTACTTTATGATTAAAAATTTTTGACTTGTGTACTGTACATCTAGCTACATGTATTTGATACGTTCCACTTCTATACACTGTCATATTATTAAACGCATTATTAATCTCCATCGTGTACTTCAATTTGTCAAATTATCGTGTTTCTGTGATTTTTATTTTTACGAGACGTTAGCAATGTTCGCAATCGCAATGGTGCCATTAAATTAAGAAGAAGAAGACTTGAATGGGTAATATAAACAATATTAAGAAACCGACTTTCCACAAGGTAATAAATATTAGCGAGTAACACTAATCGTAAAGTTATATAGAAATCACAAACTTACGTACTCCAGTCCTATTTGTTCTGTGCCACAGACTTTTCTAAGAACAAGTCTGTGCTTTTTATAATAGGAAGTCTGTGTTCTGTGCAATGTGTTCTGTGCACAGACCACAGACTACGGAGTAGATACTGCGTTGTGTGAGTCATGGGTGTGAGTATATTAGTATTCTGTGGTTGTGTTTGTTTTGTGGACCAGGCTCCCAGGCTCCCAGCTTTTACTCTGTGATCAAGTCGTGTTAATTGTGTTTTGTGGTCATAGAATAGTTGAATTATCTGTTTTTCTCTCTTTATTTTTAATTTATTATATACAAACGCTTCGAAAATTGTTTTACTAATGTCGACTTATTTTATTGAAGGTGAATATTAGCTATTTGTCTACCTGTCGAAGTGTACTTAATTACTCTGGCTTTGGTCCTCTTTCAAGGCTAAGAACCTTTGTTGATTTATTGTGTATTGTTTTTCGTTGTGATTTGTCACAATGCCGACTAGTGCTGTTTATCAGCCTACAACTGTGACTTATGAGCAACAACCAAACGATCAACGATGGAACTGTCCGATCAGCTACTTTTCACGACGCGTGACAAGCAGCCTGAACCGGGCAGTCTGCATACGACTTGGACTATGCCTAATGGGCAGCACATTATTTATTATTGGTGAGTACCCACCAGTTTAGTAGGTTAGCTTATTACAAAGTTGTACAGATTAGCAAATAAGTTATAATTTACTTTAAAAAATATCCTTAGGTTTTTACCCTGCGTAAATGATTGTTATTGCTGTATCTAAGTCTTATTACCCTAGGCTTAGGTTTAGAGTGCAACATTGAGTAAAATTTCGTTAAATTCTGTTGTAAAATTTGGTACCTATGTAATGTGATGATGTTTATATTTTCACTTCACAAAGTCCTTCCTACCCAGACGATTTCTGGTGGTTAGGTTTCTTTTTAACTTAAAATTCTTTTTCTCAATGACACTTCATTAAGTATCAATACATTATCATTTATCATATTACCAAATAGTGCTAAATCTTTTCTCACCAAGGAGTCCATGTCGCTACTCAATCGGTCCGCAAATAGATCTAAACCTAATTGAGCACTTGTGATATGAAGTCAAAAAAAAAGTCACAACAACACATCAGCACAACAAACCAGCTTAATGCGCCTTTCAAGAAGCATGGAGTAACATTTCTATAAAAATATAATAGAATTCAATATCATGGATGCCACCCTAATGTTAACCACATTGGAAACTAAATTATATTGCAATAAATTCAATGTAATTTGAATTAGTTTAAACTTTCTGCCTATAATTTGTTCCTGCTTATTATTTTGTATATTGTATATTATTTTGTAGATTTTCAAGTGTCCCTAATTGACCGTCCATTATGGATCAAACAAAACACAAGATTTGTTGCTTTAAGTTTACACAAAATAAATGTTATTGTGGAGATATTTCCCTTATCTATCAAAGTCCCTCGAATTACAAACTAAACGGCTTAGAAATAAAATCTTACTCCTTTTTTACTAGTGTTTTTAATTAGCTATCTATAAGTGTATATTGTGACAAAATTTCACATTGATACTCTCTTACTGCAAAGTAAGAGTGCTTTGGGGCCTCATCATAACCTAATTCAACAAAATATGAATCTAGAAAAGTTGAACTGATCTCGAATGTTGCTTATGCACTGCGTCCGATCCAAGGATATATGAATGGCCCTTGTACACCCAAGTTTAAAAGTATTATGTGATTACACAGACAATTGAGTTTCATTGATCTGTATTTTTTCAGATTCTAATAGGACACAGTAAGAAAGCGCTCATGTAAATAGTACTATGGCTATTTTGGTCGGTATTATATTTTCTCTGTTTCAAATCACACACAGTGCGAAATCACTTCTATGGTGACCTGGTAGTGACATGTTTAAAATTGCCGCTGAAGTTCCTTTTTATAGTGCTTACTTACTAGTCTTAGCCTATAGACAATTTTTTAGATTGGCGTGCGAATATAGTCAGTTGTACTAATTACAAGGGAAGTCTGAAAGTTCTCTGGCCTGAGGTATTTAGAGAAAAATAATTAAGTAAATATTCTTTTTATTTTTCATTATAATTTCCCTGTTTCTCAATACCCATCTCACATATTTTATTCAATGTTTTTAATCCACTAAAAAGTATACTTCCTCTTTCCCTTAAAAGTTGATTCAAATTGTCTTCATGTCTCCTTTATCCTCAAATATCCCTCATATCCTAATTTTAAGTTTTCAAAATAGTCACTAGAAGCAAAGTCTAGATTGTAGGATGGATATTTCTCTAAAACGGTTGTTGCATTGTAAAACATATTATTTAAATCATTAAATTTTCCATTTAAAACTCATCAAATTATAAATATTTTTATTATTTATTATTATTATTTATTTATGAGGCTGGCAGTTGCAACAACTGATAATGCCTGTATCCAGTTAATCACTATGCGTTTAATT
Source organism: Zeuzera pyrina (assembly GCA_907165235.1). Taxonomy (NCBI): domain Eukaryota; kingdom Metazoa; phylum Arthropoda; class Insecta; order Lepidoptera; family Cossidae; genus Zeuzera; species Zeuzera pyrina. The sequence goes on along the minus strand of OU015626.1, from coordinate 9,779,568 downwards.
GTGTGTTTGTTCATACCTGTCCAGTTTATTTTTGAATTCATTTACACTTTTGGCGGAAAGGACATCCTTTGCTAGGGCATTCCACGCTTTACCAACTCTGTTGCTCGAAGTCTTTCAATACTAATATTTATAATGAATATGTATTCATGTCAGCTAATTAAAAGCTTGTAATAAATAATAATAGAAATGAAATGAGATGATTTGGAACTAGGTACTTACATAATTTCAAAGAATTGCTGTCATTATTAACCAAAATTGAAACCATAATATGGACATATCAATATGTTTTCTTTGCATGTTTACTTAAATATGCTGTCTTGTAAGAGTGAAACGCAAGATTCAATTATAGAGTGCTAGACAAAGAGTAATGCTGATTTGGAACTTAGGAACCAGGATCAGTGGAACTTTACTCACTTTAGGTGTTATTTATGTATTTTATTATTATTTTTTGATATCCCTTAGACAGGTCTCATATCTATTTATAAGTTATTACTTAATACTAAAGAGGCGCGTGGTTGTGTTTCAATTTATAAGATCATTTGCAGACATACACGGATGAGATGTGTAGGTTTTCTGTGGCTTATTATAAGAAACTTGTAAAGGCGACGAGCCTGCAATCTGTCATTTTATGATTCTGATTAGACATCTGTAAGCATAAATACTTATTGCTGGAAACTTAGAAGTGACGTTAACGTGTTTTAGTATTAACTTCACTATGATAGTAAGCATTGTGATAGTAAAATTAAATAAATTAGTAATCTTAATTTAAAATTACTGGACATCACGATTCACGAGACATCGACATAGTTGCAACTATGCATTTCGCTTCCTCCCTAGCACTCCCAGCGCTTATGAATGACACACAACTTCCGGAAGTGAATAACCTTATAGGTAAGTAGTTACATAAAAGGCGCCTTGCGTACGTATAGTCACCTTGGTGAGACACGTACCTACGCTATGAATAATTTATTTGTGTACCAAATAACATGGTTTACAAGGATAAGGCTTCGTACATAATCCCTTTCATTGGTATTTTTGGAACTTTTCGATCACGGAATTACGCATCACGTTAAAAATTTATCAATGTACACGTACACGGTACTATACTTTATGCCTGTGAACACTTTTCAAAATATCTACTATTTTTGTCAGTGAAGAGTAAAAAGTTTAGAATTACTTTGTTTATAAATCGCGTACTTATCTTTTCGATCATTATTATTTTAAATTTACATGAAGATATTATTTTGACTTCAATTGTAAAAAATGTTTTGCCGTATCTGTATCTATACTAAAGCATTTTCTTTATTTATAGTTTTCGAAATGTATCAGGCCTCTATGACAAATAAGAATATGTAAATATAATATTTTTATTTTCTGTTACTTTATAATATTCACAAAATGTATGATAATTAACTGTACATAAACTTTACATTTAATTAAAAAGAAGAAAAAATGTCCATTCGGACGTAGACGCATGGTATTAATGGTAACAAAAACGACATATATCTCAAAAACTATTTGAGCGCTTTTGTTAATCCAGTAGTATATATGGTAGCAATTAGATAAGCTCGTGTCTGTCGATTGCGCCGTTCGCGCGTATCGTGTGTACAATGATCAAGGTGATACGTAGCCCCGGCACCACACCCTTGCCTAGTCGACGCGAATCGAGGCGAGCGCGAGAGTGTGGTAGCTGCGCTCGTGTGCACTCGTTTCCGCTCGCCTCCGTGTCGGTATTTGGTGCACGAGTCAAAAGACACAAGTGGCCAACACGAGCCTAATTTAATTAAACGTGGATGATAATTCTGCAAATGCGTAGATACGATGCGTAAGTCCTTAAATAAATAGTAAAATGAAATACTGGATAGTTATCAAGGGGAGCTGGCTACGAAATAATTATTATCTTTATTAAGTACAAAATAATAATTATTCTTTACTATGTAATTCCCAAAAAATACGATGCAAATGCCTGTAAGTACATATAATTTTTGACAGGTGCCGAAGTCGGTGCCAAGCCTACAAAATTAGTACCTAGACTTTTTGTTGTTGCTTAGTGGTTTAGTGCAGAATTTATTAACTGTCAAAAATTACATGAGTTTACGCTAGTAAATAATTAATCTGTGATATGGATATTACAATTGTACTATATTTTTTATGAAGTTGCTTTCGCACTTTAGTTTTGATTAGTATTTAATAGGTAATTATTTTTTAACTTTGAAGTGTTTTGATTTTGAAGTCGGTTTAATTTTTTTCGCAAACGGGTATTTATTTTACCCTTTTAAGTGGCCTTGTCCTGAAAAAAAAAATATCTAGGGTAGGTCTACAACTAACTAGTTCTAGAACGAAATATTAAATAAAAGTATCAAAATGTATAATTTGTTAAGGATTTTTTTTGATTAAGCAGTACTCATAATCAGATACAATATATATCAAAATCGGTGCACAAACGGCGTATGAATCGGCGAACGTAAATATATACCTAATAAAAATAACATGAACATCGAATATAGAGCCTCCACCATTTTCTCTTTTTCTGGGGTTTACGTATCTTTTTAACGTAATTATGCGAACTTAATTATAATAGGTGAGAGCGCACAATGCTGTTAGCATAATTGATCAACCGTCATCTACTAAGTACAGGTAACGACTGAGTAAAGCGAGTGTGGACGACGAGTGGCAACGCTCACTCGAACGCCTCGCCGAGTGACTCGTCGAGAGTCTGGAGGCGGCATAAGGTATCGAGTGTCCGGTGCAGGTTTCGCGGCGCTTGCGGCCGGTGAGTCGGTGACTCATCTGTGGCTGCGTGTTTCCAGAGCTGTCGTGACATACTATAGAATATTTAGACACGGTGTCATGTTGTTTTATGCATATATAGATTAGATCTCAACCACACAAAATATGTAGTAAGCTATATAATACCATAATTATGTACATATAATTACCATATACTTCATTATTCAAAAGCTGTGTAAATACGTAAAAATTTAATTTTATCGATTGATCGAATACAATGTACAAATCTTAATATTATAAAGAGGTAAACTTTGTTTGTTTGTGTGTAATGGATAAACTCAACAACTACTCAAACCCATTTCTAAAATTCTTTCACCTATAGAAAGCTACATTATCAGCGAGTAACATGGGCTGTACTTTATTTAAAAAAAAAATTCCACCCATGTAGCTAATTATAAAAAGCTAACCGAGTTTCGGAATTATGAAGACTACTATGCAATAAGTACTTAGTCTATGCTTATTGCATATTTTTATCTTGAATTAGTAAAAATTTTTTGCTGGAATTATAGGCATTAAGTATTTATGTTATATAAAAAACAAAGTATAAATTAAATGACAAAACAAATCAGCTACCTATTTGTTTCTTCTACGATCTTACGATTCTATGATCTTTAATTTTTTTGCGTAACATTGTCAATAAAGTAACTCTGATAGATTTTAATTCCTATATAAAATGAACAGACATCGTACACGAAGGTCGACAAACTCCACCGAGCACACCATGTTTCCGTAATACTTCTCATTTCCACTAGATCCTCAATTTCATGTTTCTGATTGAAACGAATTAGAATAATTATTTGTCCTGAGAAGGGCTGCTATCACTTGAATTTACGATGTCGCGTAGAACTAAAATTGAACAACTCCAGAGGGTGGGGTTGAAATTAAGATGTTTTTCCTGACACCCGTGAAAAGAATTTTGCAGCAAAAATATTTTTATTTCGTTTGCATTATCATTTTTTTATTCATTTCAACGGCTCGTTTGCGACATTTAGCAATTTAAGAAACAAAATCGACAGAAACTACAGCAAAACGTTTGATTTGAAATTGGTAGTTAAAATAATCTATGTACATACATACATATCTTCACGCTGTATCCCTAACGGAGTAGTCTGAGAGGACGGAGCGTCAAGCGTCGCGGTTCTTACATACTTTTTCGCTTCCATGTATGTACAAATAAATGAAATTAAAGTGTCTGTCTATGATTTCGAAATAAAGGCTTTTTTCGAGCTCAAATAGTGGACGTTTTTTCATTTGGGCTAATATCAGTAACGGCTGAACCGATTATGATAAGACTTTCTTTGGCAAGTAGAGGACATTTCAGAGAATAATCTAGGCTACTATTCAGTTATTTTTGCTCTGTAGATTTTCTTTGTCAGTCTTTCATCACTCATTCTTACCATGTGCCCGAACCATCTAAGCATTCTTTTCTTCATTTTTACGATAACACTGTTATGCAACCCTGTCGTACTGCGTAATTCTTCATTGCTTATTTTGTTCACAAGGGTGACACCGCACATGTTTCTTAGAGATGGCATTTCAACTGCATCTATCTTACTTTGACTTGATTTCTGACATATCCATAGGCCTCACTACTGTACATTAAAGTTGGCACCAACACCGCATTGCGAAGGACCATTTTGGCTGAATTAGATATATACGCACTGCCTACTAATGCAGACAGAGCACCGTCAATTCTACTGTGACACCGTTCCTTTATTGTCAGCTGCTACCTGTCTCTCCACAATCAACTCACACTTTCATCCCTCGAAAACGCACTCCACTGATATACAATTTCATTCACTTGTTCTAGACATTTTTCATGTACCCATATCTCATACTTCTTCTGTACGAAGAAAATCTACAGAGCGAAAGTGAATGGTAGCAGAAGCTAAGGAAGACCAATGCTTACCAAAATCAAATAGATTGTTAGCTGACGGAAATATCAAAAGCACTCGCTTATGTGGGAGTAGAATGATGAGATTCAAGGAAGCGAAAGAAGTATGTAAGGACCGCGACGTTTGACACTCCGTCCACTTTGACTACGCCATTAGGGATACAGCGTGAAGATATGTATGTATCTAATTTGGTCTCTAATCAATTCTCGCTCAATAGAGATTGTGTCGAATTAGAGATATATCGATAAAAAATGGCGTATGTTTATTAGTAATGGTTGATCGTATTCTCATAGTGTCACCCATAGACATTTCTCTATCGCCAGCGTTCTACATGTAACGAGTGGTCAGCAGCTGTCGACACCGGAATGTCGTATGTAAAGTCGAATAATTACACATGTATTGTACTCATCTTTAACCTCACATACATTAATTTAAGTAACTTGCTATTGTCTATGTATAACTGATAATTCAAAATGTCAGCTGACGATTTCGTGGCGGCGTTCGCTTATTGTAGTGGTCAAGGAGCCGATATTGCGGCTCCTTGACCACTAAAAGTAAACCACTAATAGTATAAAGTAGACGCCAAATATTATCGCAGAACGATGCCTTTGATTTAAAAGACAAGGCTTTAAAAAGAATGTGCGTCCTTCAAACTCTTCAAACTTCTTCTCTCTTCTCTTCTTCTCAAACTCTTCAAACAAACAAAAAAAAATTCACTTTGCAATTAATTTATAGCATAGACAATATAAAGCTATTTTTACACTTCAAAATTTTAAAACTCTCTGTGACTTACCGGAAATGATATTTGTTTTGAATCGGTCACATTTCGTTGTATGCATTTATTTATTCATTTTATTAATCGATATTGCATCTCAAGTTTGAGGTACACGTAATTTCTTCTGTTATAATAATCTATACTACTATATTAAATCTCTTGCGTCTGTCTGTAATTTCAGCTTTCCTGTTAAATTTTGCGATAAATAGTCGTTTTATGACTGACTGATTTCGATTTTACCATTTTTAAAATGTTTGTCTGTCTGCATGTCCTTTTATAACTGAAGAACGGCTTGACCGATCTTAATGAAAATCGGTACGTAGTAAGAACACGTGATTACGCTCATGATAGGTTACTTATTTTTTTAGAAAATCTACCTCTAAAGGGGTGAACAAGAGGATGAAACTTTGTATGCGAAATGGTAAACCGCTGAACCAATTGTTATGAAATTTGACAGGGAGGTAGTTTGACATCAGAAAACGGACAAATGCTACTTTTATTATCAAAATTTACCCCTAAGAGGGTGAAAAGGGGGATAAAACTTTGTATGAGAAACGCTAAATCTCTTGGTAATGATAAAATTTGGTGAGGTGATAAGACTTTTTCTTATCAAAAATACATAGGCTACTTTTTTTATCAAAAATCGGTGAAAAGGGAAACAGGACGAAGGGGGAGGAAACTTTGTACGGGAAATGCTACACCACTGAACTGACTATGATGTAGCATGGATATAGTTTGACACCTGGGAATGGACATAGGCTTTTTTATTGAAAAGCTACCCCTAAGGGGCTGAAAAGGGAGATGAAACTTTGAATGGGAAATGCTGAACCGCCGAACCAATTATGATGTTTGGTACAGAGATAGTATGTGCCTGGAGACAGACGTAGGCTAAGACGTACACTTTTTTTCAAAAATAAACTAAACATACTATGTACAATGTACATACGTACAATGTACATAGTATGTTTAAAGTTTGTTTTACGTATAATCTAACCACAACGAAATAATTTTCCGCGCAGACGAAGTTGCAGGTACAGCTAGTACTTTATAAAATAACTAATATTTTTAAACGGGAATACATACTTAATAGTTTTTATGATAATAAAAACGCAATTATTGTATTTCTGGATTTAACCAAATTAATTTAGAAAAACGGAACGTATAATCTCTAGAGATGAAGTAGGAGTGTAGAGATTAATCGCAATTGTCACCGAGAATAGTATTTTTAGAGTCGGAGACATATTTTTCGACATTTTTGATAGAGATCGCAGAAGAGGTCGATTTAAACATTATGATATCACAAGAACTGTGAATTGCCCCTCCTGGACTACTTTTAAAGGTACTGATAAATTATACAATATTTCTTTTTGATGTAAACTATTAACAAAAAAATTGAACGATCAATTGTTTCTTACTTCAAATTATAAATTGTCTACGTAGGATAATTTTAGATTTGTAATTTGTATGAAACAAACTGTAATGAGGCGTTTATTATGATGTTTTAATTTATTAATTATTATTCAGTTAATCGGGATTCCTCCGGACTCAAAAAGTGCCCGTGTTTCGCCTGGATACTTTTTAAAAACCTTTTTCGGCCTCAGAATCTCCTCCAAACTAGAACAAATACGGGGAAATGGATCGCTGACACCCCTTATCCAAATTAAATTAAATCACTTGTATAAGCACTTTAATACAATTATAAAACAATCGAAGTATATTATTAATAAGCTGTAAGTGAAAGTTTAAGAAAGGTAGGTACAGGATACACCAACACTTTCTACGCCCACGGGCAAATTAACAGAATGAAGCATAAAACTTCTATATAGTTAAAATAATTGTGAGTTTTGAAGTATTATAAAGCTTTTAAGTACCACTCTTCGTCAAAATCCAACTGTTAAACTGGTTTGAGTATTTTGCATTCGCAAACATATGTACTATATTATTATCAGTAGAAAGCTACACAAAGCTATCAATTCAAGTCTTTGACTTTGATGAAAAGCTATCGTTTTATTCTATACATCAGCAGATTTCAATGGGATATAATATATAACGGAGCTATAGAATTAGTAATTTTATCTAATTTTTGCTACTTTTGATATAAATCACATTTAACATATAACTTCAACATTAATGGTCTTTGCTATAAAAAATGGTAAACTTCAAAATCAACAGTTTTCAAATAAAATTTTGGTTACAACTTCAATAACTGAAACTTTAATGTGGTGTAATGGTGATAATGAATGCTTAGGAGGAAATCGTTAGGACAGCAAATGCAGGTTAAGGTTTAGATTAGATTGTTTTACATTGGGTAAAATTTTGCAAATTTTTTTGTAATTTTATACATGTAAACGTGACGATATATTTATAAGACTTTTTTTGGTTAGGTTAGGTTAGGTCTTTTTAGAACAACGCGCGAATCGAGCAAGCGAAGCGAGCGTGCCGTGGCAGCACTCCAAAGAAATAGTTGAAGTCGAGAAATTTAATCTCGAAACATCTCTATAATCCTCCATTTCTTTACATCGTTTGCTGTTGGTATATCTTTATTTAGCAATGTTATATATTTGTGTATATAACATTGCTATATATAGATGTGGTGTATTTCTGACTTATTTCCAAGTGCAGTCATGAAACAGGAGTCCGCACTCTATACAGATAGTTGTAGTCGAGAAATTTAATCTCGAAACATCTCTACAATACTCCATCTCTTTTCATCTTTTGCTGTTGGTATATCTATATATTATAGCAATCTTATATAATCTAGTAGGTGTATTTCCGAGTTATTTCCAGGGGCAGTATTGAAATAGTTGAAGTCGAGAAATTTAATCTTGAAACATCTCTATATCCTTCCTTCTCTTTTCATCTTTTACTGTTGGTATATGTATATAGCAATGTTATATATATACTAGTAGGTGTATTTATGAGTTATTTCCAGAAGTTAGGAAGAGATATTGCACAATTGCACCAACTCCATCAAGGAATATAATACTCATCTTACCTTATTCGCTGCGCTGGATGTGCCGGCATTGTCAGGATGACAGGTTGTCAAGTTTATTTATTTAGTTTATAGAAAATGTTTTTTTTGTTTTTTATTATTGTACGCTTTATTGCGCCGAAAATTCAAACTATAAAAAAAAACACCAAAAATACAAACAATTTTTAAATAATGCGGTACAAAAGCCGGCCTTATCGCTGTCTTGAAGCGAAGGCAACCTTAGATTAAATTTACAATAACATCGATTAATTATAATTTAATATTAGAAAGTGATATCATTTTAATCTATTTAACTATTTCAGTCTGTTAATATTGCCATTATTAAATTATTATACATAATATGTTAATTTAAGTAAAATTCGATAATCAACAACACAAGTTACAATGCACTTCCGTAAATGTAAAATCGACATGAACTCATTTAAAAAAAATCTTCAATTGTATAAAAGCTCTCCTCGACCAGCCACGTTTTCAGCTCTCGGGAAAATTAATTAAAAGGTAAGTTGATTATATTTTTTGGTAAGGAATTAAATATTAAAGGAGCCATATATATATTCAAATACAAATTTATTTAACTTAGTACAAATAGAGGATATGTGATCGTTCCAAGATAGATGTGCGTAATACAAATTTATTTAACTTAATACAAATAAAGGCTATATGATCGTTCCAAGATAGATGTGCGTCAATAACAATTCCTAAAAATTTCGTATTAGTCACTTGTTCTATAATCTCGTTTTTATAGTTGATATTCAAATTAGTACATTTTCCTTTGTGTCTTAAAGTTTATAATTTTAGTTTTATTAATATTTATTTGTAAATTGTTTGATTTAAACCAATCCAATTATATTACGCAGGCAGTTACATCATTTTCGTATCTTGCATTGTCCTTACATTTTATAACAATCGTGGTGTCATCTGCAAACTGAATACTGCTGTAATCTATAGCCAGTGGTAGGTCGTTGATGTATATAAGGAACAGTAGGGAGCCCAAAATATTTCCCTGAGGAACTCCAAAGCAATTCAATTTAGCATTACTCATAGTGTACCAAGCAATTTGAAGTCCTGTCCAGTTTAGTGACTAGTTGATTGTTTTCTAGACGCCAGACAAGGTTTAATCCATTGCAGTGATAGGTCTCTCACTCCACATTTTTCCAATTTATTCAAAAGAATCGTATGATCCACGATATCTAAACGCCTTGCTTAAGTTGAGGAACAAGGCCGAGTAAGAGATTTTGTTATTAAGACAGGCCATTATTATTTTGACAAGTTGTAAGTTGCTAATGCTGTCGATTTACTGCACCCATACTGTTCTTCTGTTGAGATGTGTTTATTTAGAAAAAATATCAACCTTTTTTACAAAAATGTTGAAAGTACGGGAATCAAAGCTATAGGTGAGTAGTTATCTTTGTTGAGTTTAGAACCTTTTTTGTGAAGTGGTTTTATAATGGACAATTTAAGCCCCTCAGGAAAACACGCCTGTTCCATTGAAAGATTGACAATATATGACAAAGGCTTCGATATATTATGTCAGGAAATAAGTTTAATAAGAAATGTGTTAATGCCGTCGTAGCACGCTGACTTAGTATTTTTTTATTTTATTTTTGCGTAAGATAGGATTACGGTAGTGTAGGGTTGGAAAAGAAGTAATTCTGGTAAGGGGGACAAATTACGAAAGTTTATATAAGTGTTCTTATAGAGCGGATTCTGATCTGGCGCTCCGCCGGCCGCTGCTGCGGCACGCTCGCTTTGCTTGCTTGGCTCGCGGGTTGGGGTAAAAGGTATCTAATATAACCTAACCAAAAATAGTGTTCATGTAGAAATTACAAAATTTATACGCTTTATATCTTGGAGTACTTATAGCGAATGCCTTGTATTATAAATATCTCGTCATGTTGCATAATCTTACAAAAAAAATTTGCAGTTTTACCCAATGTGAAAACAATCTAAACCTTAGCCTGCATTTGTCCTCACAATTTCCTCCCAAGCATTTATCATCGTCATTACATCGCATTAAAGTTTCAGTGATTGCAGTTGTAACCAACGGTTTATTGTAAAAACTGTTAAATTTAAAGTTTACCATATTTTTGTTGCAGAGACTTAATTTTAAGGTAGATGTTATTTACATCAATAGTAACAACTTTATAGATAAAACCATTAATTTTAAATATTGCGAGTTGTAGCTCTATTATGTATATATGGTATATACTATATATCCTTGTTATTTTATTGAAATTTTTGTACTCGTTTATTGTTCTGAATCTCAAGTACTACATGTACCTGCGGGGCTATTTGAGCGAGTCTTAACCTTTTAAATTACTAACAGGATAGTAGTCCGTATGTATAGATATCAGAGCTATAAATTAACGAGTGGGCGATTATTGTTCCAGTTGTACCAAGTGAAAGCATAGTCTAATGAATCACTAATGTGTTTAGCTGCCCACTGCCTCGTGCTTTAGTTCTTCCGCTGCGCCACGGCGACCCATTTTCGCAATACTCCGAGGCAAACTGCACATGTTTATTCTGCCATTTGAACTGACTCAAAGATGTGTTTATACGTGAACTGTAAAAGTTGTCATATATGTAATTCTTGATATCTTGTTCTCTATGACTGCTTAAAGAACTATAATAAATATCTGCTACCATACAATACGTTTGAGAAACCATATAAACTTATGACCTATATGGAGACAGCGAGTTTATGTGAAGCTTGAAATTAATCAAATTAATTAATTCAATAGGCTCGCCTTTAAAGAACGGAATATGTAGGTATGCACAAATACAAAATGTAATGAAAAATGTATTAGGGTGATTTTATTTATCAATCAATTATTAAAAGAAACTGGGTCTTTTGTCGAGCCGTATGGTCCACTCGAAGTTTTATCCCTCGACAAGTAGCACGATGTTGCCCACATAGCAGACGAGGTGGACGCCGATGAGGAAATCGACCCGCAGGATTGTGTCAAATTCGACATTACACAAGAGTAATTCCAAGACGGACCCCTGTGGAACCCCGCACACAACCTCCTTCTGGAGAAGTCTCGCGACAAGTATTGAATCCACCTCGATCGAAGAAATGCTCTGATGATGCGCGGTAGATAGTGTCGCTTAGTGCCTATTAATGCGTTCGTTTGTATCTCAATAACGCAATAATTGTAATCTACCCCTGGGTTAGACAGTATGACCAGACTTCTTTTTAAAGAACTTTTGTTATTCCTTTAAGTGTATTTGAAGTTTACTGCTTAGCTACTTAGTTTCTTGGTATTAACATTGAGAAATATTTTCAATATATCTAAATACATAAAATAATTGTATTTAGAATGCACTGATATTGAATACCTACTCCATTAACACAACTCAGTTCAGTGATAGAACGTTGTGCAAGATCCTTCCGGACCTCTACCATCTTATTCGCTAATCCTGCCGCTAAATACAGTGTTGTGTTTCGGGTTTTCTCACATAAGTAATATATTTTGTGGTTCCGGTGCTGTTGAGAATAAAACGGCCGGTGAAATGGCAAAAGAAGTATAACATCTTAGCGCTTAGGGTTGTCAACGCATATTGCAATCTGAAGTGCTTTCTTAGCCATCATTGTAAATATTAATGGGTCTCATGCCAATTGCCATCAAGTGGACTGTTCACTCGTTTGTCTAGTATAGTATAAATAACATGTAAAACCTGTAGCTGTGATAGTTTTAATTTTAACTTCCTTGTATAATATGCACTATATACCTACTATTAATGTGATTTTTTTCACACATCCAAAAACAACACTTGACTCTAACAAAAATGACAACTTTAAAGCTTAATATTTCGCAAACGGATCCCAGAATCAAATAATGTTCCTCACATACCCCCTATATTTTTGATAAACCTATCCAACGACATCCCACACAGTAGAATAGACGAGTAAAAAAAATTACCCCCACTTTACGTGTATGAGAAGTACTCGAAAAAAAGATTTATTTCAAGATTTTATTTCACAATTTTATCGGCGTGATTAATTTGTACAACTCTATGGCAAATTACATCTGTTTATTACCAAGAGTCTCCGAGTTAAACCGCGAAAGGACGGACATGGCGAAACCGTAAGGATTTCTTATTGACTACGGAACCCTAAAAAACAATCATAGTATGTAATTGATTTCTTAAGTATATGTACGTAGCTATAACTGTATGTTACAATTATGTAAATACTATGTAGTAACATTTTTATTTTCAAATAATTCCATAAACGTCTAACGTTTAACGTCTAACGTCCAACTGTAAAAAGCGATAAAATATAAACAAATATCAGAAGAGTAAGAAGGACTTTAAATTTTATTACAATTTATACATGTAATTCTGTCGGGTGGTCATGTATTTACATGGAACTAAATATATATACGTACTGTATGCTGGAAACTCCATTCATAATTTTCTGAAACCAGAACAATAGTTTTTGAAATTCATCTGTTATTTGCCGTCGCACAAACGTCGATGGGTTTATTTCGGTCGAACTGTCACTAATGCGTTGCTTGTAGCCTGACTTAAAATATATTAAGCTATATTTGTAGGTACATGTATATATAGGCGTTAGTAATGTAACGAATATTCGCTTTTCCCAATAATTGTGCTTTTTTATATTCGCATTCGCAGAATGCAAATAACTTTGCTAATCTATTTGTCTATTATAAAATGACACTGCAACTGCTAATATTTGTAATATTTATTTAATATAGTAGTATACATATTACATATAATAAGTCTCGATGGTTTAAGAATTCAAATAACACAAGCTTGACATCCCTTGCAATATACGTACCTACTATGCAGACCCTTACTAATCGAAGATTATGACGGCTGGACGGCTTGGACTTTATAAAAATAAAGAAATAAGTAGGTGACTTTAGTTCGATGGTATATACTATATGTATATGTAGTATCACATCACACAGAGTTGATTAGGGCCTGGACAAATAAATTGATCTGCACAATTCCTTGCAGAGTTGCCATAGAAGCTAGTTTTGTCAGATCTAAATATATTTACACTGTCTATTAATGCAAATAGAGCACCGTTAACTTTATTACCAGCTGCTATCCGTGTCTCCACATCCATCTCACATCTTCCATCCCATGAACACGCACTCCGCAGATATACAGTTTCATTCAATATTCTAGATGTTTTCCATTTACCCATGTTTTACATATCGTCTTTACCTCTACTCCTTGCACCAGAACCTTAGTTTTGTTCACATTCATACTCAATCCTTTCTCTTCACAATCTTCTTTCATGTACGTGGCTAATCCGAAATTCTACTTATTACATACATACATACATATCTTCACGTTCTATCTCTAACGGGGTAGTCACAGAGGACGGAGCGCCAAGCGTCGCGGTTAATACATACTTCTTTCGCTTCCTCAAATCTCATCATTCTCTTCACACATTTTCGCCTAGGTATGCGAGAGCTTTTGACATTTCCATCCGCTGACACTGGCTATTTGATCTTCATAAGTCAGCCTTGGTCTTCCTTGGCTTCTTTTACCACTAACTTTCGCTCTGTATATTTTATTCGTCAGTCTTTCATGATTCTGCTTATTGATGGCGCTATAAGCACAGCATCGTCAGCTTATTAAAGATAGTTTACCACTGTTCTATCACACATTGTACCATTCATTCGCCTTTCAATGTATGAAGGCAATTGTCCAAATACAGAATGATAAGTCAGGCAGACATCACACATAATACACATCCGAGTATTATGACCATGTTTTTGGTGTCATGGACGCTCTGTAATTGGAGTTTGATTGTTTTTATAACGGCGATGATGACGTGGATTGCTTTGTTGCCCTACTGATACATAATTATCATTTCCGGAATTAAAGCTTCCTGTCCACTGTTCCAGTGCCTGTTACAAACAAACAAACAAACGTTTGTCTAGTTAATTAATTATTCCTCATTCAACCAATAAAGTATGCATCTCTCTACATTTCATTTGCCGTTTAAATTTTTTTATCACACATTTATTTGGGAACACCATCAACACGAAAACCCTGACCGATTTGGACGTATCAATTTTATTAATAATAAGTTCTCTTAAGTAAATACATATGTAAGGATTTTGAAGAAAAGGGAGTCAATGTTGTATTGATATTGGCTCTTTCCAATATCACACTAAGAAAATATATTACTATAAGTAGTATGTAGATTCGGACGAATTCTTAAAATAATTATTGTTAATTAGTAATTACATAAAGGTTTCCCAATGATCAATTATATTATTACTGGTTTGTTGGCGAAGTCTAATGATATAAGTAATTGTTATAATAGTCATCATTTTGTATAATAAATATTTTTTAAGCGATTCGAACCTGTATCAGCGCATTCATTTAAGTACCTACTTACTAGGTATGCGTACTTAGTTGTCTATGTTCATTTTCGATTTTACGATACCTAATATTATGTTTAATATGAAACTTGTATTATTAAACCAATAAATTCCTACGTACTCTTTATTGACGGTGTATAATGTAAGTGTAAAGATTACAAAATTATGTTCTACGAGTACGGTTTAGCTTTTTCCTGAGCTAAACAAATTCATATTCCGGAATAACAACCAATGATGTCATGTTAACGGTTCCTCTCACTCTAAATTGACTTCTTTTCTAGCAACAATAATTTTAATGAACACGCCAACCCACAACTCGTCAAGGTGAATCAGTTGGTTGATACTGTTGTACAGCAAATAGTACAAACTAAAATATAGATTAAACTGTGAACTAATTTGCGTAACTTTGCAGATCGCTTTAGTACTTATTCAGTAGGTAATCACGCTTTCTAGTGGTTGTATTTCTCTTTTCGCGTAATCCTACTTAAATAATTATTTAATAAAATGTTTTGCTATAAAATTATCGTATAATGTACCTATAATACTGTTGGATACAGTTACATATTTAATTTTTTTTCACACCTACATTGAGTACGATTATCGTTTACGATGTGGAATTTTTAATGTTATAATGTACGAATTTTTCAAATATATCTATGTAAATAAGTTTAGTGTACCTGTTTTTTTGAACTGATTCGTTACATTTTACATAGACATAATTTTTTTTAATGTTTAAAATTTTAATAGCTGCTGAATAACGGACACATGGCGAATCTTTATTGCAATAGTATTAATATTATACATATTCATTTAATCTAACCCGGAGTCCCGAGTAAAATAATACACTCGTATGGAGAAAAACAAAAATTGACAAAAATTAAGTGACCCCAAAAACTAAGCAGTAAGCTTATACTGTGGGTACCACACAATGAACTCTGGGGAAGCTCCCAGACATCCAGACGCCAAGCCAATTTAGAAAAGTTCGTTTCCCAAATTGATCTGACCGGGGATCAAACCCGGGACCTCGGCTTGGAAGGCAGATGCTCTGCCACCGGTCAACGGGCCAGTACGTATTTGAATTGAAAAATGTATTTGATTTTGAATTTCAAGTCAAATGATATTACATTTTTCAGTTCAAAGAGCACTGCCCATTTCGACAAAATTTCAGAGGTAAAGAAGACCTCAATAAAGAATTCTATCGTCTAATAGTGAATGAAACGAGGTTATAAGGTAATGCCAGATTATTATAATATCTACATTTAAAACTGTTTTTAAATAAATTACGTAACATGTTTGTTAAGAGAATAACAACTAACTAGTCCAGTCTAAGAAATTAGTGCTGAATCTGTCAGTTATGTAACCTCGTAAACTAAAAATCTCAAAATGTGTTATTTTACAAGTACCATTCAATATTAGCATTTATACTTTACATTACACGAATACATGAAAATGCCGTAAATACACATCAGAAGCGACATTGATAACTAATGCACTGAAAGCATCGAAATGACCTTAGGTATTATATTTTAGGTTTCATCCGTGTCATCAAATGATAACATTATATTGAATAGATTCAGGTGTGTTACGTTGCGGAAATCCATAATCAGTTCACTATATCATAAACTTAATATGTACTTACGCCAGTATATACTAAGTTTGTGATCTATCTTCTATACTCTTACGACTATATTATTCTATTCTATGAATGGAGTATTTTTGACGCGAGTTTTGATCCTCGATAATAGGCAAAGATATACGGTACGGCCAGGTGGGGCCATCTCCTACTACTGACTACCTCCGTGACGCAACGGCTTAGCGCGTCGGAATGTAAACGGGGGTTGCGGGTTCGATTCCCGCTCAGAGTCTGGGTGTTTATGTATAATATGTGTTTATTTACAAAAAAAAAAGGTATATAAGTAGTATATCAGTTGTCTAGTACCCATAACACAAGCGCTGTGCTGCTTACTTTAGGTCTAGTGTGAAATGTCTGAGTATGTTATTATTATACTTAATACTAATAATAATAATATTATAATCTTTTTATCTATCTATTCTATTTTTTTATTATATATTATAAAGAGATAAAGTTTGTGAGTTTGGATGTTCGGGGTAAGCTCCGGTACTACTGATCCGATTTTGAAAATTCTTACACTGTTAGAAAGCTACATTATCAATGAGTGACATGGGCTGTATTTTATTAAAAAAAAATTTGAACCCATGCGAAGCCGGGGCGGGTGTCTAGTAATAAATAAAAATAAATTGCCACATTTTTGACTACGACGAAGCATCACTTGAGAACGGCTCGACCGATTTGGCTAATTTCTCTTTTGCTGTGTTCGTAATAGTCTGGACAAGGTTTTCATGAAAAAAAATTTTTGGAAAATCCACGGAACAGTTGGGAAATATGTATGGTATTTTCGAATGAAAATCTCAATAAAAAAATTTATATATTGCAATCATTCAACATTCCACCGATTGGATTATTACTAAAAAATTTGCAGACAGCGACACCCATGCGCGCCAGCGCGATCACTGCGCGACTGGTAACTAATTGTAATAAAAAATTGGTATCATGTATGACGTTTCTATTGCGTCAGGATCGTAAAATGCACTGTTCGCGGTAGATTTAACGCCATTATACAAATTATATTACACAAATTCTCGTTTGGACAGCAGACATCGCGCGATATTTGGCTGTCACCTTCGATCAAATATACTGTCTGCAAGTAATAAGCGTGAGGGGCGAAGCCGGGGTGAGTCGCTGGTAGGAACGTAATATTTTTTGGCTATGTTGCGCCCACAGTTTTGAAGTTATTGATCGACACGAAGAATTACGAACACATGGACACCGGTATTTTATAATATCAGATATCACTAAAGATTATTAATAATTAGTTACTAGAGTATATTATACTATATATTATAATAATGGAAATCGATAAACCGATTACACGAATAACATTTTATTATTACATGACCTGGGTTTGATTCGGGTCAATTTAAGAAACAAATTCTAAATTGGCTTGAACTTTAGGGATTTCTGGGAGGTGCTGATGCATGCACAAACAATAAAAACTGTTTTTGTCTGTGTATGCGTCAGCACTTAGAAACTATTTAAATTACATTATTCTCTATTATAAGGTATCAGAGAAAATAAAATGTTTCTTCCTGTAGGTTTGGCACTGGTGATCGCTGGAGGTGTTCAGTACTCCAACACACCGGCTTCAGAGACACCTGAAGGGCCTGACAGCGGCGTGGGTACGCTCATAGCTGGTGGCGTCATACTCTGCCTTGGTCTACTGTTTGCTGGTGAGTGCCTTTTATTGTTTTTCAGTATTCACAACTAATCAAATTGTAGTCAATTTGTACATATGGTACATATATACATTTTAGTTTTTTCCCGCCTAAAGATACAAACTCATTGATCATATTAATGGTATTTTGAGCACATAATATTTGTTGTACTTAAAAGTCAATTAAAAACGCATTGTTCCTTACTCAATCTAATTTAAACTTTCGATAAGTATTTTAATTACTTCAAATTGATCACATATCGTTTAACTTTATTGTCCTATATTTCGTATTGTATAGTCCGACGTTAATTTAGCAAATCGCTTTGTCCGTCTTCTGGCCATGACCTTAGAGATTACCTAGATATGATGGCTTGCTACTTTTTACGTCAGACTTGTATGTTCAAATTATTTTTATTTACATGTATCTATTTAAACTACGCATACAAACATATTTTTACGCTGTATCCCTAATGGGGTAGTCAGACAGGATGGAGTGTCAAAAGCGCCTTTTTGAAAAAAATGTAAGTCTGTACCAAATATCATCATAATTGGTTCGGTGATTTAACATTTCCCATACAAAGTTTTATCTCCCGTGGGGGTAGATTTCTGATAAAAAAAGCAGCCCGTATCTTACTATCTCCATGCTAAATTTCATCAGTGAAAACGTAATAGACAGACAGATAGACTCATTAACATTTATAATATTAGTTTAATATAATTAACATTTATAATATAGTATAATATTAAGATTAGAATTTTGTGACAGCTGCTTTGCAACTCACTCGGCGTGTAACATTTTGCTGCGCCATGGCCTCGCCAGAGTTAACGCCGGCGCAGTCTGATGCGCCTGAATTACTGAGTTGTCGCAAGGAATTTTGCTGAGTTACCCATGCCTAGTACACTGAACACGGCCAAAGTGGCTAGCAACAGCCGTACCCTGTAGCGCGTAGCTGTAGGTACGTGTGATCGTCGTTCACGCCACAGTATACACATACCTAGCAGTAGAATGTCTTCATAGAAAGCCAGCGTACGCTGTTTATACGAGCGTGCGCTAATATGTACGCGCCATGACACGCACACAACGGCAATATTTTGGGTGAACATGGGTAATTACTGTATCGCCAATCGGGGTCACACGCGACCGCTTCCTTTAATTCTTTCTTTACAACGCAACGTCGCAATTACAAAAATGTCTAAATCGCATGAATGAACGTGTTATAATCTCTTTATTATGTGCCTATATAATTTTAGTCATTGGAATCCAGAGTTATCATTCTTCAACATAACTACTTGCAAGAAATTACATGTGCATTGTTTTCTATTAAATGTGTAAGTAACCGGAATGCTATTCGAATTTCACGCCCAACGCAACAACCCTATGTATCCGGCTGAGAGTAGGGATTTTCATTACGCGCGAGGCGGGAATCGGCTTTCTTTTCTACATAGTCTCTGCCTACGTATCCAGCTGGGAGTAGGTAATTCTATTACGCATGAGGCAGGAGTCGGCCTTCTTTTCTACATATTCTGCCTAATTGTCCGGTTGGGAGTAGACAATTCCGTTTTTCCGTTACACATGAGGCGTAAGTCGGCCATCTTTTCTACATATTCTCTGTCTATGTATCCGCCGGGAGTAGATAATTTCTTCTTCTATTCTACGTATTGTGTGTTCGCGCGGCAGGTATCGGCGGGTGGGCGTGGTCGGCGCGCTGGGGCGGCGGCAAGGAGGCGCCGGCGGGCGGCGCGGCCGCGCTCACGGCGCTCAACCCGTCCACGGACCCGCTGGTGGCGGCGCAGTACGCGCCCGTGCGGGACGCTCCGCCCGCGCCCGACGACGAGATGCGCAATCTCATGGACAACAAGGAGTGGTAGGTGCTGGCGGCGCCTGCGTTTACACATTTAAGGACTCTGCCCAGTACACCGTATCGTACCATGACCGTATAGTCTCTCCGGAAAGAGAACCGTCGTAGAATTTGAGGACGGCACGCTTACTATGTAACTTGCAGACAGCATGCGACAGCCAATATTGCGGGATATCTGCTGTCAAAACGACAATTTGTGTAATGTAATTTGTAGTGACGCGACATCAACCACGAAAAGTACATTTTATGGTCATAGAATAATCGTCATATATGATACCAATTTTTGATTACAATTAGTCACTGGTCGCGTAGTGATCGCGTGGCTGTCGCTGTCTGTAAATTTTTAGGTAATAACCCCGCGGAGCTGTGTCCAATTACTGGTTTTGCTTCACTAGCAACACTAAGCAAACTGTTCAATTTTGATACTTTAAATTTTTATTTTTATTTAATATTCAAAATAGAAGCCACATCCTATTTATAATTTTAATTATGATTTATAGTAGTAATACATCTAGTTAAACATTACAACAAACACAAAACAGAGATAGGAATCGGTTAAAAAATAACGTAGGTATGATCGTGTTGTTGTTCGTAGGTGTGTTCGTTCGTAATTTATACGATATCTTAACTACAGACTACAAGCAAGTCTCAACTCCTGTGAGGATATTTGTAGCCACTATGGATATCTCACTTCGGAGAACCTCCGAACTGTTGCGAATATGACGCTTCTTTACGATATAATCAATGGGCGTCTTGATTGTCCAGAGTTACTTTCAGAGCTCGGATTCCTTGTTCCGCGTAATCGTATACGTCATATAGGTTTATTTCGTGTAACCTCTTCGTCGCACTAATTACACGCAAAATTCCACATTGGTAAGGGTGACACACATGTATAACGCTAAATTCAGGGACATAGATTTATTCTGCATATCCAGACAGTTATTTAAAAAAAGATAGCTGATGAACTCACCAGGTAGCATTACACGTATGTCATACTAATACATGAAAGCATACACACAGTCACACATTGCATTTATGCAACGACAATACTTGTGAGCCAACACTTATACACGCACACATACATACACACATATTTAAATGTACATAAACACAAAGGCACACGCGCACATAGCCACCCGTCTGCAACGAGTATTTAATAATTATGTGGAAATCTGTAATTGGCCTTACTGAAACCAGATATTCTATTGTAAACTTTATTTTTGTTATTTTGTATACGCTGTGGATTTCCCTTAATAAATTAAAAAAAAATGTAATTAGGAAGTTTGGCGAATTTCATTTCATTACATAAAATCTTAATAAATAAAAAAAAAACGCGTATAAATAGTTACTGTATATAAAATACACAAAAGCTACATTAAACTACCAAGTATCCACAAATTATTGATAAAGTTTATTCATAATTCAGCGACAAGTAGTTACATAATTAGATGAATACATTCTGACAATATTTAGTGAACCCAAGTTCCGCCCGTCTCTATAGTTCGTTCCAACCCTTTCAATTCACTTATAAGAGAGAGAAAAAAAATAAAAGAAAAAATACACTTCAAGCCATTAATCAGAAGCATAGTTAAAATCAGATTCTAAATATTCAAGAAATGTATCTTCTTCTGAACTTAGTGTCAGAATCAGTAACATGTATAACAAATCGTTGCATATCTTCCAGTATATGATCTCGTTCCCAATATGTTTATTTGAGATGTGTGACATGGTCACATTCCTTTCGCCATTGCTCTGTAGTGATATTGTTTATCATTTATGGCAGCAGTTCTTTAGCAGACACGTTCTTTCCTTTTCACTAAGCTCGAATAAGTTCAATCGCGTTTAAGACTAATTATACCTGAAAATAAAACCAAAGTTAGATCTTCTATGCATTATAAAAACAAAGTATCAAAATTATTCAAGCCTACTACTTAAGAAAATAGGTTTTATCAAGTTCTCTGCTTAATTACATATTTAAGTGATTTAATATTAAAGTTACACAATTTTAACATTGTTAATGACTTGAAATCATGTAGAAACACAATTATCATTTATATAAACCATGAAACGCTGATAAATACCTGTCATAGCAGCCACACGCTCCGTTGCTTTCCTTACGTCTATTAATAGGGATTTACGCTGTTTTTCGCGTTGGCAAAACAATAATATTAAATATTATTTTTCTTGTATCACTTCGTGAAATGTTACCTCGTTGTGACATGTTTTTAACCATAAACCATAAGAAACAATGCAATCATAGTAATGTTACATTCTCTTTAAATGCAATATTAAACCGATAGGACATAAAGAAGATTTCCCAGTTTGATTGACATATGACAGATGGGTTTTTTTCCGGACAGACTCTAACCGTATCGACACAAGCAAAAAAATACTCTTTTCATTCCATCTATTCGAAAAACGATGATTGGTTCTTCGATGAGTGCGACTAAAATACGTCTTTTCTCAAAGACCTTCATAGAGGGCCGAAAAGAATTTAAATAAGGAACACGAGAGATCAAATGAAAATATTGTTTGAGAAATGTTAATGGCTGATGTTTACCTGGGCGGCGGTAGTCGTGTGCCAGAAAAAAAAAAAAAAAAAATTGAAAATTTAAAATTATAAAAATTCTTTATCTTTTACATATCGAATAACGTCTCTAATTTATTTTTCTCGTAGATGGGAATGAAAAGTAAGTGATTCGCTCGGTAGTAAAATGAATTTTTTACCTCAGGCGTCGTACATTGAATCCCTCGCTGCGCTCGGTATTCTACTGTAGAATCCTTCACTCTACTCGGGACACAATTGCGGCTCGCCGTAAAAATATGATTTTACTCCCTTAGTTATTATACAATCTACTATTGTATGAATTACTATTAACTCCCACTGGACCATTCCGTCACCGGCTAACACCGTAGCATGCCATGACCGGACCAGTAGCCTTTCCACGGGATAAATATTTTGCCGGTACCGATACGCTCACAGCGATTTACAGCGGGGAAGTAGTGTTCCGAATGCTATATAGAGTAATGTTGCGTCCCTGACATGTTCCTGTTACGGTCACTGTACGATACATTCTAGTGGGCAGAAACCTTTATACGGCCAAGTGCGAGCCGCGCACTGAGGGATCCGTGCCGCCATACATTGTATGTGTTATGTAGATATTTACCAAAAAAAAAATATCAAGTTGGATCCAAAAATAACAACAATAGTTTCCTCGTTTTACTGCGGAACCCTAAAAAGCAAGGTACCTTGCTTACGCCCTTTCCTTCATGGTTCATCAACGAAAGTGATACAATGATGTAATATATTGTAGAAGTAAGACAAAATATCGTATTAATTGCAAGCGATCAATCAAAGGACGTATCACATTCTGTCTTTTTCACTCCATTTGTGAGATCCAACCGTAGCGTATCTTCCTTTTGGTTTATTTATATAAATCTGCCAGTGCATTGGAAGGTATCTGCAGCAGCGACCAATAAAATACATATCGGATCGTTCATCGTCAGAACTTCTGGCGATGCACGATCCTCAGAACAAAGGGATCTAATGTAAAATTATGGAATTTCGGCCTCGTCATGAATTTACTTTAAAATAACAAAAAAGTATTTTAGGTTATACACACACACAATATCGATATCTCAGTTCCAAATAATACATAGGAGAGAAATTAGCAGTAGTTAAAGCATCTCAATTTAAATAAACTTTATTATTACAATAGATAATTATTGTTAAAATTTAAAAAATAATAGTGTTTCTAAAATAATAATGGGAGTAACTTTTTTATTCACAACTTACTACTGCAAACTAAACACAAAATACTACTTTTGAGTACTTAATTACATTTTGGAATTAAGGTATCGATATAAAATTACTACTAGTAGTAAATAGTTATATAACGTCACGCCATTTCCTAATTAGATTATTTTTAGGTAGTTTTATTATAAATTTCGTATTGTAATTAAAAATACTAATCTCATGTACCGAAAACAATTTCTTGTACATACATTAATTATGTACAATATTGTCAAGTACATTTATTCTTCGTAGTTCTTTGTCGCGATATAATTCTAAAACTGCACTTAGGCATTCATAAGTACCTATATTATATATGTGAATTACGTATACATATTTTATTGCGCAGTAGCCATAGACCATTAGTTCCACACCTGTTTGTAGCATCTAGTACAATAATGACTATTCATGTGTAACAGGTGGCAGGTGCGATGTTAAAGTTCACTCTATTGTCTCTTATTGTTTACTTAACATTTCCTAGTCTGTTGTATCACATCCAAACTATTTCTTGACACGTCATGTTAACGTTGGCGTAAGGTTGCACTAACTGAAGCGCAGTGTGCGTGACAAATTGATTTTTCGTAGTTCATAATAACTGTTGCAAAGACGTCCATTTTTGTAAGCGATGACAATTTATTTTTCAGCTTAAGTAGCGCAGAGGAAAGCGATAAAATGCTGGACGGACGACCATCTGTGGCGTAGAAACATGATCATTTATCACACCACCGCCGAGATTATACTTTTCATATTTAGGCTAACTCTTAAGACAAAGTCCCCCTAAATATTTAGATCCAGCAGAGTGGTATTAAAGTAAGTTTATTTTTATAACTATAAACTGTGTCTTCATGGAAGTTAAAGGTTGTAATAAATTATAATAATGCCTCTATAATACCACTCTGATGTATTCTTATGTGTGTCCATAATCCTAAGGTATTTTATGGTACAAATTTCTGTACTAAAGTATGAAAAGTTTTTTTTGCTTACTGTTTAGTTTCTGTATTACATTATTTTTCTCAAAAAATAGGTTCATACGTTTTCGGACATAATATCGGACATAAAGTTAACATACTTATATTTTAATAATATTCTTATGTATGCAATGTGTCGAAGATATAAGCACAATAATAAAATCAATTGATTAATAAGATAAAAATGTTATTAATTTGAAAGTGTTCGAATTTTAACTATGTAATAACTTTATGCATTTACGAAAATATATTATGTAGTATTGATGTTCTAAACAAAGACTTCCTCAGTTTATATAGAAGTCTTTGGTTCTAAACACTACAATTACATACATACATTAGGTATTATATTTAAGAAGTTTGGTAAGATTTGTCTCAATACATGTAATTAGTGGAAGACAAGCGGCCAAATTATCGTCCAGAAGTTAGACTAGAATGTAATGTGTATATTTGTATTTATTTATGTTTTTTATAAAAGAACCTCAAGCTGCAATCTCTGGCAATTTATTTTAATATATTTCAATCATACATTTTATGTGGTATAAAAATTAATTGAAATTTAGATGTACCTATTTAGGTAAAAATAATTAAAAGACGAAAGTATTATTTTTAATATTCTATGTAAAATAAAAATTTAATAATATATTCCTAAAGTACATACATATTTATCTCGTTTGCTTATCCCATTTTTCGTAGGGACCGTCCTTAGTTATAAGACGTAGGTCGTGTGCATTAAAAATCGTGTTGTAAGTGGAGTACTTAGATTTATCGTATAACGGAATTAACGAATGGTTGTTTATTTTAATAATTCATATTCTTAAATTATGTAAATGAAGTAATCGAATATTTCTTTTTCTGTAATTATATTTTATAATTATATGAAATAAAAGTAGAAATTTTGATATTTTTAATATTTATCTTGGTCGTATGTAAAAATCCCACTGGATCTCATATGTTGCGATCGTAATAATATTTTATTTCTTTGATATTTACTTTTCTAAATATTTCATCAAGAGATATACGACAAAAGTAATTGAAAAGCTCTGTGGAATACAATTATTAACTAAGCTCTCTTTATTGCGAATATCATCAAATTATGGTTCAGACTTAATTAAAACGAAAAATGTACACAATTTGGATAAATTAAACAAACGAAAAAAATATTAGACATAAGCTTTACAAATCAAAATTACATCACATTTGTTTTTAATGAATATTTTATTTTTAATGGATTTATTTTAAAGGTGCAAATTATATTTATTATAATATATTGAATGTATTAATAGTGACCATAATAAAATTTTACGTATATAAGTACTGAAGTACATAATTCCACATTTTTATGTACTTAATTTTTGTTTGGCATTTCACCGATATAATTGTAGAAATATAATTTGTCATGGAATATTGTTTTATTGTTTTCTCCTTTCATATTAAGGAAGATACCTATTTAAAAATAATCCTAAAAATTACTATTATTAAAAAAATGTTTTATTGCCTGTTAAAAATTATATAAATATATAAAATATAATAAATAAATATAATAATAATAAAATATAATTATATAAAATTATATAATACATATTGTATCAACTGCGTTACAATATAATAGACAACTTGCTGGCGAACTAACGAGAACATTATTAATATTGTAGTTTCCCATTTTAAAGTGATTGTAGAAATACTTTTGAATTTACGTGAAAAGTAAAAACGAAATTCTCTTTTGTATTTATCACTAGCTGATGCCCGCAACTTCGTCCGTGTTTTTTATTTTTAAAATAGCTTTCGATCACAAATAAATAACTAGTCACATTCTTTTGTAAAATTAAACAAATTATTGTCCGAATTAACATTTATTTACACTTTTAATATCTTATAGTACTATCGGTAATCTAAAGTATACCATACCGTCAAAGCAAAAGGTTGTAAAAGACTTGCTTTACATAGAAAAGTTTGTTAACAAAAAATATGCTTCATGTTTATTAAAGTATAATTCAAGTACCTAATACATTTGAATCGCTTTTTACGTCATTTTGATTTGTTACGTGAACATGACAATGATAAAACATATATAAATTATAATGCTGGACAAATAACAAAATGTTGCACGCACGGCAGGCAATGACGTATTCAGACGCAATCTAGGAATACATAAAACTTGGGAGCATTATTATGCAATTACTGATATTTTTTTATTTTCAAATGAGAAATTATAAGAGTTGTTACTGAATATTATTATCATGATTGTCTAGAAATCATAACTTTGATGAATAACAATTAAAGAATTTAAAATCATTATTAAAATAGGTTTTGGATTTAGTATATTAATGATCTAATATTCTAATATAATATACAGACAAAGGAGGTAAGTACTACCGTTTCGTGTAAGGTAACGTCACCAAATAAGGCCTACCTTAATTTTGTCATTACCTATTTTATAGGTTTATAAGAAAAACACACTCTTATTTCGAAATCCTGATATTTGTTTATTAAATTTTATAATATTTGTAAAAAAATTGGTTCAGAAACAAAAAACACACCTTTGTGTAAAAAAATAGCACAAATGTCATTTAGGCCTTTTTAGGAACCCTGTGTCCTAATAAAGCCTAAAGTAACAAAGAAATATAAGGACAACGTTTACCTTATTTGACATCCCTTTAAAATTATATTTGACCATTGTAGATAATAAAATAAGTCTCGCTAATCGTTTTGTCATATATTAGGTCTTCATCAGCCCTTTTCATTTTATTCTATAATAAAAATCTTCATCAGCAGCAGTGAGACCAATACATAGCTTATGATACCAGATGTCACAAGTAAGAGATTTCCACATGTCGTAAATTCGATATTCTTTATATGCTGACAGTACTATGATAGTCTGCTATCATGGCTCAGGAGTTGACGTTGATCTTATAGCCATAAACGCTGAAGATTTGGAATGACCTCCTATTAACGAAGGAACCACAACTGGGGTTTGAATTTTTGGTGCGGTAACCAGATTTCTCCGGAGAAGTTCTAACGACTCTCGCACAGGACCTATTAACGAAGGAACCACAACTGGGGTTTAAATTTTTGGTGTGGTAATCAGATTTCTCCGGAGAAGTTCTAACGACTGTCGTACAGGGACTATCAGTAACTGACAGTGACTTTGGTGCATTTATGCTCATCTTTATGAAAGACGAAATGATAGAGTGGCTTCCAATATCAGCCAAACTATAATCCTTTTGACAGGACCATAGCTACATGTCCTGAAGTAAGAATGGTCGAACGACCTATAGGTCGATAGCTATAGCTTTCGTGTTGTAGAACCACTCCGTAGATTGTTACATAAGGTTCCTTTTGGAATATTGTACCTGGCTGCAACAGCATAATGAGATATTATATCCATTTCCACCATCCTAACAGCGTTTTCCATCTATATCCATAAATCCATTGGGTCCTTTTTTTCTTCGTAGTTGAAGCTGATTTCCTTCTTCCATGACGTGATTAAAAACAGAGGTTTTATATTTCACTATCATGACTTTCGAATGAATTTAAAAGTGAGTCCTAATAAGGCTTGCACTATTATTTTATAGGCCTTATTAGGACATGCCATATGAGTAAGAATAACTTTTATCACATAAATTATGCCCATGGGATAGCTATATGCTCATATGATAGTTTCTAAATGCGTAACTAAACGATAAAGAAAAGACAACTATGCATATAAATAAATGAAAATTGTACATTCTCCACAGCAATTTTATAAAAACGAACGTGCGCTTCAAGTCGCAAATGTTTTCGACTACACGTTCCGACTCGCTTGTGGTACCTATGCTTTAGACATGTAATCGCAAGCTGCTACAAACTTTGGCAGCAATTTGAACTCGTGAGGTGGGATATTTAACAGACAGGCCTTATCAGGAACTAGGCCTCATTTGGGTCAGTCACCTTACGTTTAGTATTTATAAAAATACTTGACTGAAGAGTTAAACAAATATTAGGTCTTTACCTATGAAATTGCCGTTTAGTATACAAAAAGTTAAGTAGGTATTATTTTTTATACATTTTTTTATTTCTATTAATCAAAATATGCACCTATGCTATTGATTCAGCTCTGTCAGCGCAGTGGTAATTTTTCAGTGCCTTTCTTGAAGAGGTCAGGTGTAAGGGAGGCAACAAACTCTTCAAAGGCATTTTGTACTGCCTCTCGGGTATAGAACTTTTTTCCTGCCAAGAAGTTGTCCAAATTTTACAAAAAGTAGAAGTCTGTCGGCGCAAGGTCTGGTGAGTATGGTGGATGACGCAAAACTTCCAACCCAAGCTCTTGTAACTTAGAGACCGTCTGTTGTGCCCTGTGAGGTCGAGCGTTGTCGTGCAGGAGCAGCGGGGACGAGCGATTAACCAAGGGTGGTCGGAGATTTACGAACTTCTCCATCATCGTGTCCAGTTCCTCACAGTAAACATCCGCAGTAATGTTCGTGCCATTTGGCAAGAAGCTGTGATGAATTACACCGACACTAAACCTCCGAACAGTAACCATCAAGTTTTCTAGGGGTAAGTTTTCGTCTGGGCATTGCCTAGCTGCTGAACCAGGGTCTAACTAACATGATGACCGCTTATGATTGTCAAAAAGAATCTATCCCAAATTCATCGCAATCGGACGAACGGCAACGGCAGCCCATAAAATACGAACAAACAAACATTGATTTTTGTATATTCGATTATCAGGAATTCGTAATATTGTAAAAATATACAAAAAAAAATACAATAGTGGAACTGTGATGTAGATGTGAAATATACTATGTAGGTTCGTGAGTACCTGTTTTTAATAACTATATTGAATTTTATTTGCAAGAGCAATTTAGCAGAACATTGCTTGCTGCGTATTCATTTTCTGACTGAACACAGCCGCGATTTTACCGCGAAATCGATCAACCAATGACAACGTAAGATTTTAGCGTGAGAATGTTCACTCTGACATTACTTATTGGATTTTTATAATTTGTCTACTGCGCACTAATTGGGTGATTTATATTTTGGGTACCTACTATAACCTCGATCGACTTTGACGGGCTGTAAGCACTTATATGTCAGCTGCTTGTTTTTCCGCCCAAGCTCGTAAACTCGGCAGAGGTAAAGTACCCAAAATAGTATCTTCATAATATATAGATATTATTCTTTGTCTCCCAAACCAATCTGGGAGTAACTCAGATATTGAAAGGAAGCATAAATCGTGCTTATAATTTACACCAAATAAAATTATAAAGCAATTTATTAATTTATTACATTTTATCTAAAACTGATTTAGTTTATTATATACTTATTTAGATGTACATTTAAACTTTATACAGAAGCACAATTATGTCTTAAACCTAGTCAGTCTCTGGCAGTGCGACGCCACCACGGTACTCCTGTCACCTCTTCTTCAGGACAAAGAGTTGTTGCTGGCCTGGAAATAATTCAGCAGAAAATTATCTCAAAAAACAATTTAGAAATAAGGGTGAGATTACAGTAACATCTTATTGTTATCACTATCATGCGCTATAACCAACGAATTCAGAAACACTTTAAAGTTGAGTTTGCTATGTCTCGGAGTATTTGAATCAGATTCGCGGTACCGTGTTTTACGGCCATAATTGTTCTGAATTACACTTCCTTAGTACAATATTTCCGAATCCGTTGGCTATAACAGCGCCAGTGGGACAATCAACTGTCCTATATCATCTCAAATCAAAAATCTTACATGGGTAAATAGAAATCGTGGGGACCAAAGCAGGAACTCTTCAATGTGATTCCATCAAAAAATATGTATACAAATACAATTGAAGCGTCTGCCTGTGATTTCGAAATAAATCCTTTTTCTTAAATCCATTTAGGTATTTGCACATTATCAAAACTCCGACGCGCGTTTTGTAAATTTTTGGCTGTCTGCTTGTTTGTTCGGGCTAATCTCCGAAACTGCTCAACCAATTTTGACGGGGCTTTTATTGAGAGGTAAACTTTTACCCACTTTTTTTTCCGGAAACACTAAATTTAATGTGCTAATAATTTAAGTGCTAAAACCGCGCGACACATTTCTGTGATAAATCAGTTACTCCAAATTGCATCTTCATTACAATTTATTATTAAATTCTAATTTGAATATGGTATACTTGTACTATTTCGATAGATAAAAACTGACTGGCGAGTACTTAATTTTAAAGCCCATCAATCAAGTCTGTATACAATACTATTAGACTGTTTACTTAAACTACATACATACTATAATACTAAATAGAAAGATAGATTTAACAATCACGAGCGCAATTGGAAAAGCTATTCGAAATGCATAACAAAATATGTTTAAGAGTTATTATCTAAAGCTTTTAAATTACAGTAATGGGGATGGAGTGGTGGTGACTGAGGATAAGCTGTACCTCTGGTGCTCCTACTGCCTGGCAATGGCACTACTAGCTTGTGACGTCACAGTTCAATAGCGTCATCTCTCTTTCGCTTATCCCACCACTAAAGTTTAAAGGCCACTCTTATACTTTTCAATCAATCCATACTTACATACTAATATAAATGCGAAAGTCTGTCTGTGTGGTAGGCTTTCATGGCTAAACTGCTAGACCGATTTTGATGAAATTTAGAATGGAGATAGATTGAACCCAGTGGAAAGACATATAATACTTTTTTCAATTCCACGTGGAGGAAGTCGCTGGCAAAATATTTTCACGGTTCTGTAATTTTTAATTATCTCATTAAATTTACAAATCGTATCAGTTTTAAGACTAGTCAAATAGCTTATTGAATGAGTGAACTATCTTTAAATAATTAGACATTAGTGAATAAAATTATAGATTACGAAAACAAAAAGTTTAGCGATTGCAAAATTTTAATGGATGCCTAAATTTAGTCAGTATCATGAACCAATTTCAGCTCAATATAAATAACTAGCAAATCCGGCCCGTTTCACTGGGCGTTAGTTACACTGGGCGTAAAAAACAAAAAACAAATTCTACTGATCCGATCGCTACCAAACTCTACAGGATCACCCGCTAGGCCAATCTGAAGATTCCCTGAAAATTTCATCAAAATCGGCCCAGCCGTTTCGGAGTCCATAAGGAACATACATACATACATTGCCTTTTATATATATAGACTAGCAAACCCGACCCGTTTCACTGGGCGTTAGTTGAAGTTAAAATAAATTAAAGTTTTAAAAAAAAAAACAAAAAAAAAATTCTACTAATCCGATCGCTACCAAACTTTAGAGGAACACCCGCTAGGGCAATCTGAAGATTCTTTGAAAATTTCATCGAAATCGGTTAAGCCGTTTCGGAGTCCATAAGGAACATACATACATACATCGCCTTTTATATATATATAGATTACAGCAATACTCCAGTAATAATAAATAAAGAAATAATAATTACCTATACACTTGACTGTGAGGTAATGTGGAGGCCAATAGTGGAAAAGCAGTCGCTGGGGCTTCCTACAACAATTTAAATGCTCCGTTTATTGTAACAGTAGAAATATAAATATAAAATAAAATTTTACAACTCAGTAACATGAAAATACAAAATAAACATTTTACTGGAATTTAAATGTACTGGTTTACTGCCACAAAATAAGAAAAGTGGATAAACCTGGAAAACAGTGAATTGCTTGTAGTAAATGAATTTTATTGGAATTTTTTTTTTCGTAGAATTCGGTTTTACAATAGTAGTATTAGTACGATTCTCCCTTAAGAGGGGAGATAAAGAGATCTTAGCCCATACAATCGACGTCTTCAGTAATAAATAGATATATTCTTCATATTATTTCATCAAAATGTTAACGTAATATTTCATATTTCTTTATAATTTTTGAAGCAGTCTCTTTAATAGGATCCACTGAGGCGGACTAAGCCACTAAAAAAACTCAACATTACTACTAACTAAGCATTTATTTCGACAATTTCACATAACAGTACAATACAGCGTAGATACTTGGGACGCAAACTACGCCAATTTTACATCACAATATCCACTATAAACCATTTGCAAATAACTAAAATAAACGCCTAACCGCTCCATATTAATTTTAAGTAAATAATTCATTTAAAAAAAGTATTTTCATATAAAGATTATATTTTTTAAGAAGCTAAGAGCTCTCTGTAAGAAGGTAGTCAATTCTTTGCTTCAAATCCTAAAGAAAGGCCTTTTGTATAAAATAAAAACATTAAATAAATTCCTCTAAGCAAAAGCCACTCTTAGTGGAGGGAATAAAAGAAAGGTTTAAAAAGACAATACCTGAATAGAATACATAGGAATATGCATATTAGCTCGTAACTTTCGTTGTCTAATTTCATGACGTACACAGCACTGCACCCCAAGCAAAACAGCGCATACGCATGAAGAAAGTGATCCTGACGAAAGAAAACAGAAACTGTAATATTTTTACATATTATATGTATATACATATATTGACACTGTATCCTTAATGGGGTAGTTAGAGAGGACGGAGTGCCGAAATTCGCGGTACTTACTTCTTTCGCCCCGTCGAATTTCATCATTCTCCTCACGCAATTTCGCCTAGGTATGCGGCTGCTTTTGACATTATATTTGCTCGTCGTAAGTCAGCCTTGGTCTTCCTTGGCTTCTGCTGCCAATCACTTTCGCTCTAGTTTCTTCTTCGGTTTTCATCACTCATTCTTTCCATGTGCCCGAACCATCTAAGCATTCCTTTCTTCATTTTTACAATAACACTCGTGCAACCCTCTCATACTGTATATCTCTTCATTGCTTATTTTGTCCGCAAGGGTGACATCGCGCATATTTTTAAAAAATCGCGTTTCTACTGCATTTATCTTGCTTTCATTTATTTCGGGCATATTCAGGCCTCACTACCGTACAATAAAGTTGGTACCAACACTGCATTGTGGATGGCCATTTTGATTTAATTAGATATATTCACACTGCCCACTAATGCAGCCAGAGCGCTGTTTATTTTATTTACACGTTTAGATTGTTTACACGTTTACTTGACACGAATTTCTTCGCGCAACACAACGCGGTCGGCGCGCGATCACCACACTCCGACGACGCGCGGTCGTTAAGCGCACGCCGTAAAATAGAGCAAAATACACTATATTTATTTACATATTTAAGCTCATATCAAGCGCAAGTAATTTCACTCTGTCAGGAGATGTCAGAGAGGAATGGAATGCGAGGGTGGGATAGTTTTAGAACGCGCGGTGACCGCGAACGACCGCGCGGTGTCCGCGCGGCGACAACACGGCGGCCGCATATGGGTGGGTATTTCCCAGAAAATTGAATGTCGTTGCCTAGTGAATATAATTTACATTCGCTATTAATAAATACACAAGAATGGCAACCGCGTGGCAGCCGCAAGAAAATTTTCGCGTCGTCTAACTACGCCGTTATTGTTATAGCGAACGTAATTAACTAGAAAGTTCCACCCTCATTACTAGCATTCGGGTTTGCTCTAGAAGTTTCCACCCTCGTTTTTATCGGACTATATGGTAAATAGAGTGATATATCCGCCGCTGAGTCGTTTTCAACTATCGATCGTTGCGATATCGAGGCGAATTACGAAGATTACTACGACGATTTTGGATAGAAGACTTGTGCGATTTGGGAACGTTGTTTGTGAGTGAAGCGTGTACCTTCGGCGACTACTACGCGAGTACCTACTTCGAGGGGCGAATGCGAAAACTAGGAACCGCCGTAATTGAGTTCGTTTGTACTTGACATGTCTGTACCTATGAAAATAAAATCTTTGCACCCTTAACTGGCATTTGATTACCCACAGCTAGTAACAATATTGTTACGAGCTGAGGGTAATAAGATGCCGGTTAAGGGTGCAAAGAGTTTATTTTCCTCCATACAAGCAGATGTCAAGTACACGCGAACTTAATTACGGCGGTTCCTAATCTTCGTAGTCGCCCTCGAAGTAGGTACTCGCGTAGTATTCACCGAAGGTACACGCTTCACTCAATAAAAACGTTCCCGAATTGCAGTTCTTCTATCCAAGGTCGTCGCAGTAGTCGTCGTAGTGGTCTTCGTAATTCGCCTTGATGTCGCCTCGATATGTCGCTTCGAACGATAGTTGAGAAACGCTGACTCGGCGGCGGACACGGAGCTCTATTTATAGTCGGATAAAACGAGGGTGGAACTTTCTAGTTAATTACGCTCGTTAACGGTAATTCGACATTGTTTTCGACGCCGCGTGTTTGCATGAGTCATAGGTACATGACACGTCATCGCTCGGGAATATTCGAGGTGCAACTTGGTTCTTCTTTCTTAATTTGACTTCATACCATTCGATAGTAGGCCTTAAACTTAGCAATGCGTTTCGTTTAGGTCATAACTCTGCAAAGCCTAGGTCTCGAGATATAAGCACTAAAAGTTACGTTTTTAGTTCTATTAAAAGTCGACCTTACTCCTTACACATAAGGTCCAACTGTAACAATATCATGTAATCCAGTAACTGTACTTCCGTGTTTAACGAAGAATTTGCGATGACTTAAATAATTTCTGAAAACAAGAAATAGATCTTTCCGTTTTATCTTAAACAATAAGCCATTATGCCACACTGTCAAAAGCCTGTGAAATATCTAAAAAGGCAGCCGAGCAATATCCCATTTTATCAAAAGATTTGTAGATAGAATCAATCAGTCTGTGATTTGTTCGATAGTACTGTTTCTTCCTGAATCCAAATTGATGATTTGGTATAAGGTTTTTCCAGTAATATTGGCGTGATTCTAGCTAAAAGAATATTTTTCAAAACTTTTGAGGTAATTGGCAACAGACTGATAGGGCGATATGATTTAGAATCTTCTGCATTTTTATCTGGTTTAAGAGCCCTTTGACATTATTGTGCGAAATACCTTCTATGTGTGCGAAATATTTTGACGCTCTAATTCTCAGAAACCTTAAGATTTTTTTATATATTTCGCTGGCAGTTTATAAAAGATTCATTTCTCTTCTTGAGTACCTATTGGTGTTGCGTATTTTCATATTTATTTTATAATATCTTACAATAACCATTCTAAGATGTCAGTTTACTAGGAAAATCCTTCGACGCGATACTTTGACGTCCTAATTAACATTGCTTGGACGAGTTCTAACAACTTCTAAAATTATGATGAGATCAAGTAGGTACATATTCTTATTAAATATTGCTGTTGTGGAAATGTCATAAATTTCTTCCTTTTTACAGATAATATTTATTTATTTATTTATAATCAAGGAAGACCAATAGACAAAAACAAAGAATATGAAACAAATATATTTAAAAAGGCTTATTTTCAGGGTAAAGTGTCGTGATTAAACGTCGATTTGGTTCCAAAAAAAGTAATGACTTATAAACAAAACGATATGAAATGAAACTTCATTCGATGTACAATATATGGCAGAAATTATTATTTTAAATTAATCAATATAATAAAAATAAAAAACATAATAAAAACAGTAAAAAATACGCGATGTTCATGCATGTATCTCAGACCCGCGCGAGCGCTTGTGGAGGTAGGACCTGTCTGTACAAGAAATTTATGCGCTCTTCATAACAAGCGATCGCAAACGAGAACATTAAATAGCGATCCGTATAATATATCAACTGACCTGTTTTGATGCAGTGTTTCCATGGGTCTATGATGACTTTCTGATTTCCTGCATTTTCCTTAGGCATGTAAACATTGTGTTTTAAATATAATCACTAGTAGTAAAATTAAATGAAAACGTTCTAAAGTAATGCTAGCTTACAAGAAGTATTGCAAGCCGGGTATCAAGATAATATATATTTCATTTATAACAATCTATACAGATTTTAATGTAACATTCACAGGAAGGTATAGAATTTTTCAATAATAATCTCAGCTTCCTATGTAAAAATTTAAAAACTACAAATAATAATTAAGCTGTAAGTTGATCCGCACCTGTTAATTAGATATACAAAAAAATAACCCAAGAGGTACGCTAACACTATTGGGAACCGAAGCAGAATTTTTATGTGCTACAATCTGTCTGGATATACAATATGTACTTAAGCATCTCACTGTAAGTACATACTGCAAGAATTTAAAGACAAGTTGCACATTAGCTGTTTTATCGTGATCCGCCTTCAAGAAGTTGAGATCTAAAATGAGCTCTTTTTAGTTAAGTTGTAATACTATGTTATCTCAGTGGCTTTTTCGTAGATCCTATATTTTTTATCGTAAACATGCATAAGCATAGCCAAGACCTCTATCTACATCTATACTACTTACTATATAAATCTCTAGCGTCTGTCTGTAATTTCATTTTGTCAAATTTTGTGATAGTATTTTTATGACTCACCGACTTCGATTCTACCATTTTTAAAATGTTTGTGTGTCTGCCTGTATGTCCTTTTATAACTAAAGAAGAGCTTGACCGATCTTGTTAAAATTTGTACGTAGTAAGAGCATGTGATTGTGCACTTATTTTTTAGAAAGTCTACCCCTAAAGGGGTGAAAAGGGGGATGAA
This sequence comes from Zeuzera pyrina, assembly GCA_907165235.1. Classification (NCBI taxonomy): domain Eukaryota; kingdom Metazoa; phylum Arthropoda; class Insecta; order Lepidoptera; family Cossidae; genus Zeuzera; species Zeuzera pyrina. Next base: position 9,742,355 of record OU015626.1, on the reverse strand, counting down.
ACTTTGTATGGGAAATGCTAATCTGCTAAACCGATTATGAAATTTGGCATTGAGATTTTCACCCCTTCCCCCTTTTTCATCCCCCTTTTTACATTATTAGGTTTTTACTTTTATAGGCAAATGCTAAACCGCTGAATTAATTGTAATGAATTTTTTTCGAAAACAATCTTTGTATGCAATCGTTGTATCTAATCCGGGAAAGCCAAGAGAAAGTTGTCCGCGCAGAAGACGCGGGTACAGTTAGTTTTATTATAACACAGCAACAAAGCCATGTCGGTACATTGACGATCTTTTTGAAAATGATTTAACTAGACATTTTAGGCTTTTCTGATTCCATAATAAATATTTATAGAATTTTTGTATGTGTGTTTGTATGCTTATTTCTTTAAAGCTAGCAACTACCATTGAATTTCTATACGAATCTCTCTGTTTGAAGAACTGGAGTCTCACTTACTTAATAAAGTGCATATCATAACGTTAATCTTTATTAGACCCGTGCGAAGTTATTTTTAATTAGTAAAAGATGTGAACTTGAGTTTTGATTAGTAAAAGATAATTATATCTAATCACGACTACGTAACTAGTGGTTTCTAGGTAACTTATTCTAATATTAGTAGTGCTAGACAGGTAAATACTAACTCTATTCAATCTTTACTTTTAAAATACCTATATTAAACATAATAGTACGTAAATAAATAGTATTTGTGTTAAGGAATGTTATTGTATTTCCTTTACATGCAATTAACGCGTCGAGAACACTTAATACTAATTACAAATATTATATTTATCTAAAAACAAAAAAATATTAACAAAAATCAAAACTTTTAATTCGGAAAAGTATCAAAATTATATTCTATACTGAAGTCGCTTCGTTACTCACACTGCAATAAAGCTACGAGTCACACGCATACATGAGTGTCTGAGCGCGTTAATACCTAAATTCAAGTGGTTACTTGCGATTTGTCAAAGGGCTCTTAAGAATAATTTTTATTTGCGCAACTTTCCACTGTGGAGGGACGAATTTTAGTCTTAGCACAGCATTGATCAATTACGTAAGATGTATAATACCCTCTTAGTAATTCCTTTAATATACGGCCACTTATTAAGACATACCCTGGTGATTTTTTGTTTTTTAGCTTTTTCATATTTTCTCTCACTTCATTTTTAGTGACTGCTTTAATATCTTTACTCGTAGTTGAAACAGACACTGCAGGACCCTTAAAGCGTTTAATATTGCTTTCATGTTCAGGCAGACCTACGTAAGGAAGGGGCATGAAAATATTTGCTAAATGGTAAGCAAATTTTATGCAAATCTAAAAGGTAAACTTTATCAACATCACGACGTGCCCAGTTTCCATCTGGCATCCTCAGACGTGGATAAGTATGTTGAGGTTGAATATCAATAATCTCACGAGAAAAATGAAAAGACTTGTTTACAATGTGTGTCTGGAGCGTAATGCCATGCAGCGCCTTGAATAGCGGCAGTGAATTGGTCCACAGCGTTCACCAAGTTTACTTCAGATTTTAGTGGTAGATCAGTTTTCAAATATTCAATAATAAGATCCCTGAAATGAACCCAATTTGTGCAGTATGCATTCTTTAGGTTTTAAGATTACTTTATCATTTAATGATATCAAAATTGGCAAGTGCTCGAAAGATATATCATCACAATTCTCACAATGGAAATAGTCTTTGCTAACACCCTTCATTATACAAAAGTCAATGAGATCCGGATAATTATTTCTCTGTCGGTTGGCCAATAAGTAGGTTGTCCAGAAGAAACAACTCTAACCAAGTTTCTCCATTGCTTTTAATAATTCACGGCCCTTGGGCAAAGTGATTCTTGATTCCCAATGTACATGTTTAGCATTAAAATCACCTCCAGCATCAAACCGGTGTAATAGGTTGCCTTTGAGTTATGTTTGTATGTATAGATATCTCCCAATTCGTCTGTACATCTTCCCTATCAAACACCAGAACATTAGTTTTGTTTACATTCATATTCAATCCTTTCCCTTCACAAATGTGAATGTGTTCTTGCATGCACGCGATTAGTGTCTGCCACTCTGCTTCTGATGATGCTATAAGCACAAAATCGTCAGCGTACAAAAGGCAGTTTACTGCTGTACCATCGCATATCATACCACTCATACTACCTTTCAATGTCTGTAGATAACGTGGAGACATACATATATATATATACCATCACGCTGTTCCCATTTGGGGTGGACGGAGCAGTAACGTACACTGCAGTCTCGACACAAGAATATAGAACCATACTCGATTTCACATAAACAATTTTTTTTTAAGATTACAATGTCGTATAATTTTTGTTTAACTCTTAACGGTAACCATTATCATGTGACCATTACAGAGAGCACAACATCTATACAACTTTTTTATAATAAACTTTGATCAATAACTAGGGTCTGTGTGCAAAAATAAGCAGCTCTCTGGCACATTCTATATTTTTCATTCTCCTCCAGACCAGAACGTAAGTGATAAAAATATTGCTATAAAAAGTATTTTTATTCTATTAACATCTGTTATTTAACAAAGCTTGTCCTTGCATAAGCCATCACTAGCGATTGTATATGGAAATGGCCAATGTTCCATAATGATTTCACAATATAATAATAATATTTTAGAAAAAACATTTAATAATAAAATTTTAATAAATGGATTACAGTATTTATTACTCACCTATATAAACTAATACTCCTAAATCTCCGTTACGATTCGTGCGCCTTAATACAATTCCAGCGATACATAAAGAAATACCAGTTAATATACCCACTACAAAAATAACCTGAAAAGATTTATTTACAATATATTTTTTTTTTTACATTACTATTATAAATAAAATTATAGTCAAAGCAAAATAAATTTTAAGTAGGATATTTCAGGGATCAATTTGAACCCATGGATCTATATTTTTCTTCTCTTTTATATAAGTATAGATATTTCATTTCATATCTATTAGAAACACTCCTGCCATTCTCATGTAAAAAAGTGTTGTATCTCTGATGTAAAATGTCTGCCTCTAAACTCTACAGTAGTGATAGTAACACTACTATCACATATTTTACATCAGATACTGGATTTAAAAAGGACTTCTTGAAAGAATGGGAAAACCTGTTTATTCAAACTTTTCAATTCTTAAACATTTACACAGGAGTATAAAACACAATATACTATCACTTTTGTATTTTAATACTATCAAAGCAAAGTTCTAAAACAAAAAAAAATAAATAAAATGTAAACTACACAACCCGTTTCTACCAAAAAGTCCACCCATCGAATGTTAATATGAGCATGTAATTTTAACAAAAGGTCATAATATCGAAGTTTTTCAAATTTTACTTAAATTACAACTTAAATTAAAATTCAAAAGAATTACCTGTAAAATATAATAGCATACATATTCAAATGCTGGACAATGACCACCACATGCTCCAATAATAGGCACTTCAGGACTAACAGAGGGCACTGGTGGTATGGGTGAGTTACCTACAGTCCTAGTATTAGGTTCCATATCACACAGTGGGAGTGAAAAGGCAGATGCGCACTGAGGAAATGTATACACTTCAGAAGTTGAAGCATAAGGTACATTCTTTGCTTTCCTGTAACTTCGCCATGTTCCAGCATTGTATGGTGACTGGTAAACTGGGGAAGATGGTTCATGTTCTCTCTCATTACAGTACTGAGGGACCTGAAATTAATAATCATTAAAGGATTTATACTTTGTTATCATTTGTGTTTCAGAACTAAAAAAGTTTCAATTACATAATATGACAATCACTAATTAATCTGTGAAATGACATTACTTCAACTAGTTCTTCTAAAAAAAACCAGTATCTTTATGTGATCAAATGTTATGTAACCTATGAATGTATATTGATTGGGAACACAAAAACAAAAATTATACAAATAAAAATTACTAATGTTGTTGTGGTTGCTGTCCTAAAGTGTCATATTATGACTGAGATTTTTAATAACCATAAAAAAAATGCCAGCATAAATTAAAAAAGTAATTTTTGTTACTTATAAGCACCATAAACTACCACCAGCCTAGATGACTATGCATTACCACTACTTATTGGGTACTCCTCATTATTTCTTCAGTGTGACTCCGCAGACAAATTAATTAAGTAAACAAAGAAAAACAAAATCACTTTTGTAATTACTTATTAGTTATTATGTATATCTATTTATTACAGCTTAAATTTACCATTTTGATAGTAGATTTTCATAACTGCTAAAAAGAAAGTGCAGTTTTATTAGCAAAAAATAAAAATAAATCAGATAATTTTTTACATACACAAATAATTATTTCACGGCTCCATGTATTCTAAAAAGAGTTGGGAGCGCTTATGGCTTATGCATTTGTTGGGGATGCTTATGGCATCCTGTACATCAGGGTGCCATAAGCATCACGGCTATGTAGATGTTACAGGAGCTGATGGGGATACACCTGTTTCCCAGGATATAATTAACATGAGTTTTTTACAGTCGATGTTGTTTTTCATAATTTATATTATTATTTCGTTTACTGAAGACATATATTATTTATTTTTATTATTTAGCCACTCAACTGTGGCTAGATAATGTTTTATAACGTTAATTGTTACTTTTTGCGTATTTGTTTTTTTATGCTAATTGATTGCAAAATTATTTTGGGAAGATATGCTTCATGTCCTAAGTTGAAAAACCGAAAATCGCAAAATCAATGGCAATATGCAAGATGTTTATATACAATGAGCACAAAAAAAAAATTGTCTTTAAATTGTATTTAAAGTTGCTTTTCCTAATACTGTACTATTGTAAATTGAAAACTAACAGTCATGTTAAACAATTATATTTCTTATTTTTAATAAAAGTTTAACTTCCGTAAAAAATGTGTTTAATTCGAAGGGGTACACTTGCACCCAAGGATACGGTTTACGTCCTTGTTATGTTAATATCGGTACAGTTCTAGGGTTAAAAGGATTCAACCCTATACAAAGTTCATCTTACATGATAAGCGTTTTCAGAAGTGGAGCTGTCTGTCGCTGCTTTTTGGTAGACATGGGCCCCAATATCCTCAGTCCATGGGTATTTAGCTCTTTGTTGTGCCGCTGAAGTAAATTGCTGTTCACTTCTAGGAATTACAGTAGTTTGATACGGATGCACACTGCGTGGCGGCAATTGCTGCTTAAGCATTTTTCTTTAGAAATGTTACCTAAAATATTAGTCTCAAAAACTCAGCTAAAGACAAAAAAAATCGCATGTTTGCAAAGACAGGTTTAAAAGCGGTTACCTCATATTTTAGTTAATAATAATATTTACCGTATCCAGGTTAATACAATTATTTTCATTTTTGTAGTTATAAAATAGTCATTTTCTTAAAATTAGATTGCCGTATATTAATACTAAATGAAAATTCAAAAAACTAAAAGAAAAGACGCGACCATGTTTACTTTTTTGTTTTTTTTTGTGCATTTCTCCGTTCTCCCTTGAGAGGAAAACAAAGGCATCTATGCCCATACAATTGAAGTCTTCAGTAATAACTATTCTCCATATTATTTCAATAAATGTCAACGTAATACATTTTAATGTTTTTTGTGGTATGTGGCAATAAATATATTAAAGTGGTCTTTTTAGCAACTAAAAAAATCTCAACATCACGCTAAAATGCCACTGTGCCAGATAATACTCTGACACAGCAAATCATGACCATGTGCGCGATCTACAAATTATATATATGCATCGCTGCAAGGTAACTTGCCACATACATCTCCAATGTAAATAGTCGTAAGAATCGAACAGTCGAGTGTCCGGCACTGGTCAGCTCACTCCTGTCCATTCTCTGGAGCAACTGTATTCATAGCTGGTTTTATTCTAGTGGTTCTGAAAGTTTCGTCTTATAAAGTAATTCGTTCAGATACCGATAATTACAATGGTTATTTGTGGTAGATGCAACGAAGAAGTTACAGATGCCATACAATGTTGCATATGTAAGAAATATTTTGATTATCCATGTGCGGGAACAACTGAGAGAAGATTTCGTAAGCTTGGTGAAATGCAATCGACATGGAAATGTCCGTTCTGTGTAACAGGTCACTTGAGCAGTACATCACGCCAGGGTAGCACTTCTCCACAAGGGATGTCGCTAGAACGGGTTATGGAGGAACTTACGAATATTAAACTGACACTTGCGCTACTTGTCAACATCATTAGTGGTGTACAGGAGATCAAGAACGAAATCGTTGATCTAAAAACTTCCGTCGACGAAAGCAATACCTCACTAAAAGAGGTCAGGGCCAAGACAGCTCATGTCGAGGAACGTCTGTCTATTGCCGAAAAGGCCCAACACCAGATAACGGACATCCAAAGCAGACTCGACAAATTAGAGTGGGAATCGAATGAAAAAGATCAATGGTCTCGTGCAAACAACATAGAGATCAAAGGTCCTCAGAGACATAACGAAAATCTTTTCGAAATTCTTCAGGCGATTGGAAATAGGATACATTGTCCATTCTCTAGGGACAAACTGAACTTTGTCACACGAGTTCCAACGCGTGAGAAGGATCAAATCAAACCCATCATTGCTTGCTTCATAAATTGATACGTAAAGGAGGACTTCATTGCTGCTGCTCGAATTAGCAACAAAAAGGCCAACATCGTACCTACTGACTTGGGGCTTACTGGAAATCATAAAGTATTTGTTAACGATCACTTGACACCTCGTAACAAGGATCTACTGACCAAAACAAAGAAAATATCAAAAGATCGGGGTTTTTGTTATGTTTGGGTGAAACACGCAAAGGTTTATGTGAGAAAAGACGATGCATCGCCTATAATAATAGTGAAGACCGAAAAGGATTTATCAAAAATTGTTTAAAAACATTATCAAAAATAGAATTAATTTTTCGTCTTCCTAACGTAATATGTAATTATTGTAACGAGATATGGTGCAGTTTGAAAACCGCTTGTTGTTATCTTGACCGCATTATATTCAACTACAACGTACAGGTGCTTCGTTTGTGTGCAAAAAGAGGTAAAATATATTTCATTATTAATCATCCACGCTACATGCGTACTACTAAATGCTGCCTTAACGCAATAATAGTAGAGCTGAAACTTGCATATGCATTATCACTCAGGCTCGGACAGTGGTTCAGAGCACATTATATTATGCTTTTGTCAAATGGTATACTCAGCAGTAGGCACGGATCAACCGATTCCAATATTATAACACTAAATGTGTTTTTACCCTACTTTATTAAAACTATATTTTATTCGTGCATGTTTTCTGATGTAATTATGAAAGCCTATATATACTTAATCTCAACTTATAATGTATTATATTACTATACTAAAGCATTAGCTTATATTATATACAACATTCACTTACTGCTAATAAATGGCTAATCTTAATGTGTACTACCAAAACACTCGTGGTCTGCGAACGAAAACTAACAGTTTTTACAGGAACGTGTGTTTAAATGACTACGACGTAATAGCAATAACCGAAACTTGGCTGACCGATGGTATATATAATAATGAATTATTTAGCGATAAGTACTTAGTATTTAGAAGGGACCGAGATTACTCGAGTACAGGACAAGCTATGGGCGGGGGAGTGCTGATTGCTGTTAAGCGTAATTTAGCCGTAATAGAGAGAACTGACTGGAATAGTTCTGCGGAGGATATATGGGTAACGATCAGCATGGCATGCTCAAAGCCCAAAACAGTTTATAATATTCACATCTGTACAATTTATTTATGTCGTGAGAAAGGTGGCAATTCATATAAGGTACAATTCCGTAATTTTTGTAACAAACTAAATTAAATCGTGCATAAAAATCCTTTGGATACTTTTATAGTTTTAGGTGACTTCAACTTTAAGGATGATGTCACTTGGCTTAAAAGTTCTGACTGTGCAGAACTTCATCCTACTAATATAACCAGTGAATTTCTGTATAATTTCATTGATGTAATTAATACACATAGTATAAGTCAATATAACGGAGAGTTAAGTTATAATCAGCGCATTCTCGCTCTTGTACTTTCGAACAAGCCTCTCTGTGTCCAGAAATGTGATTTTCCTTTGGTTTTGGAGGATAGCCACCACAAAACATTAAATAGTATAGTTCAAAATGTGGAAATACACGCTTTGAAAGAAGCTAAGAACGTTAAATATATGTTCAATAGTGGTGACTATACTTCAATTGAGGAAGGACTGCATGACATAGACTGGACCTCTCTTTTTTCAAGCCTTTCTCTGGATGAATCTGTGCATCGCTTCTATACAATTCTGTATGGACTACGCGATGAGTATATACCAAAGAAGTTAATTAAGTCTAGCTCCTATCCAACATGATATAGTTCCGCTCTGATTAAAATATTAAAAGAAAAGCGTAAGTATCACCGCAAATACAAAATATATGGTAATATATCTGACTATCAATCATTCTCTGTGTTGCGGAAAAGGGAATCACTTATTGAACAAGAATGTTATAAAGCATATATTACGAATATCGAGTCATCTATTATAAAGGATCCAAAATCCTTTTGGACCTATGTAAAGTCTAGAAAATTTGGAAATTCTTTTCCCGAAATCATAAAATATGGCAATTTAACAGCTGACTCTGGAGAATCAATAACTAATCTGTTTTCATCATTCTTCCATTCTACTTTCTTAGATGCAGATGTACACCACAGTCGCTTTGACAATATCACTAATATTGTCCATGGGCCATCTAACATTAGCACCATTGATGTTGACCAAAATAAGGTACACGAATTGCTCAAAGGTCTTGATCTATCTAAATCAGGTGGACCCGACATGATACCGCCTGTATTTATAGTTAGATGTGCTTCTGCCCTCACTATCCCTGTATGTATTCTTTTTAAGCGCTCTATTTCCGAGGGTGTAGTACCACATATATGGAAATCTGCTTTTATAACACCGGTGCATAAAAAGAGTGATAAGTCTAGAATAGACAATTATCGACCGATATCCAAACTATGCCTCTTTGCAAAGGTGTTGGAAAGGTTGGTGTATGCTCAGGTATATGATTCTCTTAAAATCACCTTCCCTGACGAACAACATGGTTTTCTTCGAAACCGATCGACTGTATCTAATCTTATCCTAGCCAACGAATTTACGACAGAAGGCATGGCGTCAGGAGCTCAGGTAGATGTTATCTATAATGATTATAGTAAATGTTTTGATCGGATTGATCATCACACACTTCTTAAAAAATTACTAGCGTGTGGCAGACATGGCGAACTTTACAGGTGGTTTACCTCTTACATAAACAATCGCTCACAGGCTGTAGTCCTAAAAGGCTTTACATCTGGTTGGGCTCGCATTCCCTCAGGCGTCCCGCAAGGGTCTTTATTAGGCCCTTTACTATTCAACATTTTTATAATAGATATCAAATCTTGCTTCGTAAACTCTAAAATCTTACTGTTTGCTGATGACATGAAAGTACTCAAAGTTGTTAATAACCTAAATGATGCTAGTGATCTTCAGTCTGATCTAACGAAATTTGAGGCTTACTGTGTATCAAATAAACTTGAACTAAACGTAGATAAATGTTTCTTCATGTCATTTACTCGTAAGAAGTCGGTTATTGAATTTGGTTACACATTGAGATCTCAGAATGTCGCACAAGTGAAGGACATCACTGATCTAGAAGTTATACACGACAGCCAATTAATATTTGATAAGCACATAGACCATATAGTTAAGAAATCGTCTCGGGCCTTGGGCTTTATTATTAGGACTACTGCTGAATTTCAAAGTTTAAAACCCATCAAAATATTGTATTGTGCCTTTGTACGCAGCCACCTTGAATATGCATCACAGGTATGGAACCCAATGTATCGAATATATAAATCGCGTATAGAGAGAATTCAGAAAAGCTTCTTAAGACTTCTGGACTACAGGGCTCGTGAATGGTCTGTTGACTATGATCATAGGTGTAAACGATACCATTTTCTACCATTAAAGAAGCGACGAGACATTGCCGACATATGCTACTTGATGAACATAGCCAATAGTCGCGTAGATAGTCCAGTATTACTGTCAAAAATAAATCTGCGCACAAACTTACTAGGTTTTCGACACCGTCCACTCCTGAGTGTACCATTTACCAAAAAGTATAGACAAAATTCTTACATATTACTTAGTATGAAACTGTTTAACCACTTAAGCAGCAATCATGATGATATAGACATCTACTGCTCAAACACAGCGATTGTAAAACGCATGTTAGCGGACATATATTTTAATAATGAGTCATAAGTACAAGCGTAACATACGTCTTAGCTGCGCCGTGTATCGTTTTGAATAATATAAATTTAAAGTAGGTAAAATATTGATAAAAATGTTTACGGTTGTGTTACTTTCTCTCTAAAGGTGGAGATTAAATAATATAGTTTTAATGTTATCAGTGTAGTCATAAGATAATTTGTCTGTAAATCTTCCTAAATAACATAAAATAAATAAATAAAATAAAAATTAATATTAAGGGTGGCTTGTACCAACTATTTAAACAAGATTTAAGGATTAGCTATCTCGCTTACACCAATTATTAAATAGTTGGTGCAAGCGAGATGACATCTTTAAATCGAGTTTAAATAGTTGGTGTAGGCCACCCTTAGACATGAGATGTAAACGAAAGCTCTATGGCGTTAACACGCCGCGTTAGAGATTGCGTTAGAGCGTTGTGATTTGTGATTGTTACTGTGCGGCGTGATACGTCCATTAACGCCGCACAGTAACAATCACAGATTAGAGAGACTTATGTCCAATATATCATCTACCAAATTCCGCAGTATTATTTACTATCATGAAGAAGCCTGAGCAGAAGTATTGTAACAGCCACCAAAATTTTTTTCCTTTTACTATTGAATTCCTTGTTGCCGCCAGGATCTACTGTTAGCAACACCGACAAATAAACAAAGGGGAGCACTGGTGCCCTCTAGAAGAGCGCGACGGTGTTTGTGACGTCATAGAAAAGAACGACTGTCGGCTTGTTCCCCACTACCACTCGAGAGTATATAAATCAAAATTCGAGCGTTTCACGTCTCTCCTGACTCTGGCCAAACAAAAAGCGCTTGCCTCACAGGCCACCCAGGCCCCTCAGGCCGACAAAACCAAAACACCGCCGCCGGTGTTTATTCAAGAAAAAGCGTCGTGGGATAGGGTCTCTCGGGCCTTAGACGCGCGCCGCATCCAGTTCAACTCCGCCAGCAACACTGCACAGGGCATTAAGGTGCAGGTCCCTAACCCGGCTGACCATCGGGAGCTCACAGCGCTCCTACGCTCGGAGCGCACACTTATGCGCTCCCGGAGGAGCGCCAGCTTCGCGTGGTTATCCGCGGCCTCCCCAAGGAGCTCCCGGAAGAGCTCATTCTCGGCGACCTTAAGTCGCAAAGCCTCCCGGCGCGTGAAGTCCACCGCCTTTACAAGCCCCGCTCGAAGGAGGCCTTCGACCTCGTGTTGGTCGTACTCGACCTCTCCCCCAAGGGAAAGGCCGTTTTCCAAATAAAATCCGTATGTAGGATTTCCGGCCTCTCCGTAGAGGCCCCGCACAAGCGCGGCACGGTGGGTCAATGCCACCGCTGTCAATTGTACGGGCACTCGGCCCGTAACTGTTTCGCACGGCCTAGGTGCGTCAAGTGCCACGGAGACCACGGCACCCCCGAGTGCTCCCACACGCCGGAAACGTCTGACCCTCCCGGTTGCGTACTGTGCGGAGAGCTCGGACATCCCGCGAACTATCGCGGATGCCCGAGAGCTCCGCGCCGTCGCCGCCGCGGGGGTAAGTCGCGCCGAGCCGGCGGAGCACATCAGGGCCAACGTCGCGGTCCCCCTGCGCACCCAGCCCAACCTAAGGCCGCCCCTACCGCGACTTCCGTACCCACACGGCCCGCGTCCTCTGCGACAGCCAAACCCGCGCCCTCTGCGCCGCCACAACTCACGCCTTCTGCGCCGCCACAACCCGCGCCCTCCGCGCCAACTCAACCTGCGCCCTCAGCGCCGAACAAACCGGCCCGAGAGACCATAGCGCTAACGCCAGCACAACAATCGCGGCGTAAGAGGCCCGCGCCTCAAACGCGTTCAGCGGCGCCGGCTCCTTCAGCGCCGGCGTCCGATCTCCTCGGCGACATCCAAATGCTCGCCGACCTCGTTAAGGATATCAACCTTAACGCAATTAAATTAGTCGCGGTAAAATCCGCGACTGTAGCGACGGGATGGGACGACTCATCCCGTCTTCCGGCCTTCTGGATAGCCTAAGCCGCTTCACGGCGCCTCCTCGTAGGTTATAAAACCGGACACCCACGAGACAACTCCCTCCGCGCGCATCAAACCGCGCGGGCTCTCAATCTCATTTTTTAACGCGGACGGACTCCGCAGGCAACGCGACCTTCTTCACGAGTTTACGCGAGACTACCAAATAGATATAATGCTAGCGCAGGAAACCTTTTTGAAACCTGGAAATCGCGACCCTGGCCTCTCCGGGCTTAACATCGTGCGAAACGATAGGGTGCCCGCCCCCAAAGGCGGCACTATTATCTACTACAGAAGGTCCCTGCACTGCATTCCGATCGATATGCCCGCCCTCACCAACATAGAGGCGTCGGTGTGCCGGGTGTCCCTCACGGGGCACGCGCCTGTCACACTTGCGTCTGGTTATTTCCCTCGCGGTAAAGCGCTAATTAGAAGCGATCTAGAGGCCCTCCTAAACTTAGACGACTCTGTCATACTCGCCGGCGACCTCAACGCTAAACTCGCACACCACCTCGCGAAATGGCAGAGCTTTAGACCAACTAACCGATGTCCTTAACTTTGACGTTATCGCCGCCATGACGCCTACCCACTATCCCAGAGTTACAACACACAGACCGGACGTACTTTACTAAACAAAAATACCTACTTACAAAAAGCTTTCAGCGCAACTATTTTTATTTTGTTGAAAACATGCGTAGTTGAAAATGTCTTCGAGTTGTGACGTATGAATATACTAAACTTTGAACGTCGCGCACGTCACTTAGTCAAATCGGTCAAAACGCTGTCAAAAACTATGGAGCACAGATTAAGTATTTGTAGCAAGCTACAGATGCGACAGTCGCTTTACCGTAATTGTTTATGTATTTCATTTTGGTGCTACTATCGCCTACTTAAATATTCAGGTTATTTTTTTAATCATTTTATTCATATAGGCCATAACCAAGCTTGATAAAATACAACACCATCTTTGTTGTGCTGACTAAAAATCTCTACGATTCACACTAGAACTGCATATATCAAAAAAGGCGTGTTTATTTCTAATTTCGCTTAACTGACCTGTTCCTCAAACGGGGTTATTTTTTTATTAAGTACTTATACTTTACCCATATTATTTATCAAGATTAATAAAATAGAACTTATTTATGTAGGTATCATGGAAGTAATAAGTACAACAGGAACGAGCTGTTGTTGCAAAATTGAAGCCGAACGAGAGCTCAGTAACTGTACCTCTTATCCCTCTCTGGTGATGGAGACTATATTGAAATATGATTTAAGGACAATAATTATAAAAAATGATTTGTGATCTGACGTCAGCAGATCATTGCTTCAGATGGATTTTAATCGAAGATGGTAATGATAAACTTGCCCTTTGCGGCACTATACATTTCCTGTTTTTGCTTGCTTTTCACACTTACTACTTACCTACTGGTCCTTGTGGGACACGACATGACTGACTGAGATAAAATTACGATAAGTTACCTATTGTGGTATATTTAATTAATTAGGTAAGAAAAAAACAGTTAAGTTTACATTTAAGTTTAATTCTAAATCAGACATTGCTAAATAAAACAGTCTTGTGAAGTTTCTGCCGCAAACCCAGCTTATTCCTTATATGTTTCATTGATTCTAATTTTGCATTATGAGTTAAACGTAAATTGAGATATGAATTCGCTAACGCCTTCACCAATTGAATATCATGTGGATCTTCAAATATAGATTGAGGAGGATGTGGTGGATCTAACAATGTATGTAGTTTGCTATAAAATTCTTGGACAACATACATGATAATATTATTTTTGTGTACGTTTTTTAATGATTGATTTGATAATGTAATAAACAGTTTTTCAGTGTACTTCAGAATTACAAATACAAATCTGGAAACATGCTTAAGTTTTCCTCGATCAATAAAAGTAGTAAATGCAGAAAATTGTGATATGTCGACACAGTAGTTGTGATCTATGGTCTTGTGATCCAATAACACCATACGACAATTTGAACAGGAAATTTTGTCAATCATCCCTTTCACGATATATCCAGCAATATAATAAATAATGTTCAGTTTAAAATCCGAAACACAAGCGTTATCTACGAGATCCAACAAATCATCTATTGATGTCGACTGATCTTTATTACATTCTTCCACAATAGCCCTCTTTTTGTTCCTAAATTCGAGTACAGGAGTCAATTCATAATCATCAGTGGTGCAATTGGCATTTATGCTGGGCTTAATACTATTTTTGTACAATAACTTTCGCAAAATATATCTAAATTGCATTGCACTGGGGTTATCATTTGCTCCGCCGCGAGCTCTCACGCAAGAAAAGTACATCTCTAGATGGCCCAGGGAACATATATAAGTTAAGAAATATTTGAACTCATCAGACTGTAATAAATTCATAGCCAAATTTTCGAAACTAGTAATATTCACAATAAATCCTAGTACCGGCGTCTTACGTCGATGCTCTAAAATATTTTTACCATTTACTTTTAACGTTCACTAATACGCTTTTGTTTCTTTTAAAACATTCATCCAAACATCTTTGTTTTGAAGTCGTAGAGGCGATTTAAACCCTCTTCCAAATGGATTTTTACAGTTCATGAGGTCGAATATTCTATCCAATATCGTAATATACTCAACTGTGGCTTCACTACCAACAAATACGGAATTGCCACTTTGTCTCATAAAATCTATGGCATCCGCCACTGAATTGCTGAGCACCTGAGCGGCTAACTTAACGCTCATTTTTTTATTAAAAAAATTTTCATGTGCGCCACACAGTTTATTCGCCAGACGTAATCGCTCTTCTTCTTGTATTTTATGTAATTCTTTTACGTATTTGAATTGTATTGGGCCATTATCAGAAGTCAGTTCTGTTTCAGCGAATAAATTCCTTGATAATTTTAACATGTGTGGAGGATCGAAAAGGCAATAAATCTTGATATCCCGAGAGGGGTGTTTGAAAAAGGTGCACATTTCTGGCAAATTAAAGTTACAGCCCAAACATTCGTATGTTGAGACATTTGTTGCTGTCCCATCACATGTGAGTGATCTGACTATAACATTTATATCATTTAATAAGCGCACGGCCATCAAAATCAATTGCGCATGCACATTCGCACTGATTTTATTAATAAAGAAATACCCTATAGGGCATTTAAATCGTCCTGACAAAGAAACTATTTGGAAAACTAAGACTTCTGTAGCTGGTACTTCTGCGTCAGCTGATGCAATGCCTCCTAAGTCTATGTAACCCGAGTGCTTGTCACTGTTCTTGTCATACGTAATTTGTAAGCGAATTGCCATCGCATCAAATATTAGCGCTATATTCCGAAGCGAATCATCATTTTCAACGGCACATTTAATGAATTCTAATACTTCACTCATGAAACCAACATTGCATTCGTTGGTGGCTAACATTTTTCGGAGAGTGGCTGGATGAGGTAAGGCAATATCATTCCTTAAAAATACATAAGCTTTTGCAGAGTAGTAATACAAAGAGAGAGCGAACTGTTTCATTTCAGCACTATATCTGATGTCTTTATTACTCTTGTTCGTGTTAATATATTTATTTATGTCTATAAAATTATTTTTTAACACAGTTTGTACTTCATCGAAATTACTACATTTTCTTTTTATGATATCTAGTAGATTTTGGATTTTAAAATCACGTGAGGAGAATGATGAGATTTGAGGAAGCGAAAGAGGTGTGTAAGGACCGCGACTCCTGGCGCTCCGTCCTCTCTGACTATCCCGTTGGGGATACAGCGTGAAGTTATGTTATGTTATGTTAAAATCACGTCTACGTAATTTTTGCATCAGAATTCTCATTTTTTGCTTTAGCAGTTCACTCTGCAGATCTTTTTTTTCAGTTTGTACACTGGCATCTTTCAATTTCAAGTTGCTCTTAGGTTGCACTTGATAAGATTTCTTAGCCAGAGGCTCTGCCGTTACGTTTATAAATTCCTGCTGAATACAAGGTTTCTTGGACGGAGGTTCTAGTGATAGCACAAGCTCGTCAGATTTGCTACTACAGGGTACACATAATACTCCTACCTTCTTTGTTGCTGGCTGTAACAGAGATCATCAGGTCAGATAAGTATACTCACTTCTATGATCACAATGAACACTGAGGTAGGTATCGTAGTACACAAAATAATTGGCTCATCTTTTGAATGCGGCCTTAAGATTTTTAAGCTACTAACGATTTTAATCAATAGATATTGACAAATAGTAACCAATTTCAAAAGGTATTGTGTGAGCAAATTATTAGTTTTTGAGAAATTTACATTTTAATTTTCCATACAAAATAAAAAAATCAAACATTTTCTATTCTGGTTTCGCACACCAACGGAAAGGGGGAACGGGGAGCGAAGCCCCCCACCTGGGGGGCCTCAACAATTTAAAACACAGAAATCTTACTGTTTAAGTTGATTAGGTGAAGATAAATGTTTTTTTCCCGAGCGGAGCGAGGGTCGCATCCTAGAAAGAGTTGGCCTCAGGAGTACTAAATATACCCCGAAAATTGTGTTTTTAGTACCAAAATAACCTCAAAATTTGGAATTTAAATTAAAAAAATTAATTGCGGGCAAAATTTCCTTTAAAGTAGGTTATAATTCATCAATATCTATCGATTAAATTCGTTAGTAACATAAAAATCTTAAAGCCGAATTCAAAAGACTCCCCAAATAATTTGCAAAGGGCGACTGACTGATGTAAAGATCGAGTAAAACGGGTTAAAAATGTACGACGAAATTAAGTCTCAAATTGACAGAATGACGAAATGATTAGGGAACCAAGTATGAAACTACTGGGCCCTGGTCCCAGTTTGAATAGGGCCTAGTAGCCCCCTAACCCACTTTTAAAGGCCCCAACGACATGTTATTATAATAACATACAGGCACACGGACGAACGAACACCGAATTCTCACATTAGGGCACCTTTTTACCTACAATCAGATATAAAATCCTACAAAATTACTTACCAGCAAAAAAACGGAAGGCACTGCATCACATTTTAATACTGGTCGTGATAAACAAGCAACAAAATCTTGAGCTTTAAAATGTTTGCTACAAACGACTGATGCATCGGTCAGTTTTCGGGTAGAGCTCATGGGTATAATATTTATCCATATTTCCCTAACATTAGGATCTTTAGGAAATCTGAAATTGAAACAAAGTTATTTTAATAGAGAAAGGAATAAAAATTGCATAGGTATTTAAGTTATTTGTTCTTGAACTAGGATTAGATAGTCATGCATGGTCACCGTAATTTTTCACTAACAAATTATGTTTAAAACTATTACCTGTGAAAAGATAAACCACAATCAGGATAATACTTGCTTCCGCAAGCCTCCACGACACAAATTCTCCCCATTTTAACTAAAATTCTTCAAAAATATCAAGAAATTAAAAAACACTCCGCCATTAACGTCCGAGTCGGCGATTTTATGTGGGGTTGTCAGATCAGGTGTCCGTATTTCTTACAAATAAAAGAAAACCTATACGCCAATCGCAAAATTTTTGAGTTAATAAGGCTTTACTCGTAGCAACAAATAATATTGCTTTAACACGTCGGTAATAAATTATTATTTATATTTAGAAACATTTTAGAAGTAAATGTTTTTACTTCATTACATTACATCAATCGCATATTTTTCTACAAACAACGAAAGGATTGAAATCAACTTAACTCTGGCAACTCTAAGTCACTGTTAGAACGGGACACAGCGTTCAGTGGTTGCCCTCTCACTCGGCTTCATTTTTATTTTGCGCGCAACAAGACTTACGATCTTAGCATAAGGTTTTATTTTCTTTATTTTAGTTGCAAGATGCACAGATAGAGCTCATTCCTGTTGTCCGTAGTACTTATTACTTCCATGGTAGGTATGTATGTATATTGTATGGCATATCGTCATGAGAACCCTAAAGTGCTGTATTTGTGGTTTTTCTGAGGTACCTTACTCCCAAAAATATAGAAAATAGAAAATCTAAATAAAATGACAACTTTACTTCTCTCGTTCCCGCCAAAAAGTCCCTAAAAACCTAAAAATGATTGGTAGGTACGTCCTTGTCAAAATGTATTTTTTTTTGTGACAGAGGACAAACATAGATAAGAGTGTATATAGGGAGACATAAGTCTCTCTAATCTGTGATATAGGAAGTGTCATATTGACAGACTATTTATTTTTATTTACTTACATTAGGTAAAACTTGTAGTGTATACAAATACATTTTCTTGCATTTTATAAAACATTAAAATGACTTCTCTTTTATTACTGAAATCTATGTTATTTGCAAGCGCAATACAAAAATCGAAGAAGAAGAAAAAGAAAAAATGCGCTAAGAAACCGTAAGTCACTTAGATAAGTGGTACTTATTGCTAAATAAAATCAAAGCATCTGTTGTAGAAACTAAAATATTTTTTCACTGTTTTTTTTTATGACGAAATGATATAAAATATGATTACACCACAGCAATGTAAAAGTGTTATAAAGTCGTCAACTAGCAGTAGGCTGCACAGCGTACTTTAAGTTTAAAATTATTCATTTTCAGTATGCCAACAAACACGAAAGTAAGCCTCAGTATATTATGTAGAATATGCAGTGAAGAAAAAGGAGATATCCCAATATTCGACAATTTTATTCATCCAAACATTCCTGAAGAAATACAAAATTTTTCAGGAGTCGCAGTAAGTAAGAATTTGTATAACAATATTTTGTTACAATTATTACCTATTGTTCCTTTTAATCTTATTTTGTTATTGCTTTCAATCTTATTTATAGGTTAGTAAATCAGATAATTTACCTAAGAACATGTGTCAAAATTGTTTGGACCTATTGAATGGATGTATTATGTTCAGAGATTTGTGTCAGAAAACAAATAAGAAAATGATAGAAGTATTTGTAAAGAAAGGTAAGTGAAATTGTCCTGGATAAATGTAAAGTACAAATACATGAAAGCATACCTATACAGTATACTCATAAATTAGATTTAGAAATCAAAATAAATTATTAATTAAAATTTTAGTTTTGTCAAGTTTTGACACAAAATTGATATTTCGGCTTAGTTTTGATTCCGCAGCAATCCTGCCAAAACGACAATTGAAACTACATTTCTAAGTATTAAGAGGCTACTAACGGCCAAAAAAAGGGCTTTTTTAACAATATTTTTTGGGTGGAAGGTGTAAGGAAAGGAAAAATAATAGTCAGGGTAGTTATTGAGCACATATTTAAATACATTATAGAAAATTCTTGTCGGAAAATATTACAAAATGGGGACAGTGTAGCAATTCTCCCGAGGCATGTTGAAAATGAGGCGATCTGCGGTTTGCACAATAACTGATGCCAATTTGAATCTGAAAAAAAGAAAAAAATGTATGTAATCTACATGAGTGTTGCTAGTGTACCACATAGGGGATTTTAGAAATATCGTTTTTGTGTAATTAACGAGTGTTCGAATAAAGTTGTTCAAATTTCACCAATAAAAGGATAGTCACTGGTTAATAAAAATTGCTTAAATTAACTAATCAAAGATCCCCTATGTTGGGAGAATCGCTGCAGTGTCCTCATTTTGTAATATTTTCTGACAAAAATTTTTCATAATATACTTAAATATATGCTCAATTAGTACTCCAAGTATTATTTCTCCTTTCCTTTCACCTTCAGCCAAATGTCTAAGAACCCTTTTTTTTTAGGTCATTACAGTGGTATTACCCTTTCACACTGCCTACAGTTTCCATTCGTACAGTAGGAAGTCACTTCACCGTACTGTGTACAGGAAGCAGTATTTTATCAGAGAATCAAATCTATGAATTTTTTAAATAACTGCTTTCATGAATACAAACATTAAACTCAATGTGTTATATATTTTGTGTATATAATATTACACATTGAGTTCTAATACTATGAAACATGTATAGGTTTAGATAACTTTCAAACAATGAAATGAAAATCACAGTTAACACTTCAGTATTATATCTGTGTATGTATCTACAGATTGTATCAAATATAGTACATATTCTATTATATAGTTTATTTTCTAAAACAAATTTTAATAGTATTTTTACTTAATAGATATGACAATAATCTTGATAGACACCTGAAACTACATACCTTACAAGTGAAATCCATGTGCTAGTGATATGCACTGCTAGTGCATTAAACAATAATAATAATAAATTACCAATACAACTGATATTATTTTCCACAAGCAGAAAAACTTGTAGTGAAGAAATGTTAGTAGGTGTTGGTAGCTTATTTTCATCCTACCATATACTGAAAAATTACAATGTGTTGTTACTCAGAATATAATGAAGATGAACCCCATGAAAGATGTGCAGATAGCACATTTAAAATTAATAATGGAGATAATAATGATAAGGACAGTAATGATGATGATTCATACAGCATTCCATCACCAACATTTTCTGAAGAAATCTCTGAACCATGGGAATGTACAAGTTGTAACAAAGAATTTTATAATTTAGTAAGTTGATTTTTTTTTCCAGCAACACACAATCACTAAGTTGATTAAAAAAATTTCATTTGTATACATTGAAATTGGAAATAGAACTTTGCTTCTGAGCTTAAAAAGGAAATGCACTAACCACTGTGCTAGGCCCAGTTATTTGCTTTTGTTTAACATTTAAACTTGTATAAATGAATAGCATTAATGTATGTGTGTATGTGTACTGTATATGCATTGTAAAATACCAAGAGTAGAAAAAGTTTGTGCAATTTATTAAATAAATGAATACATTTTTAAATGATTTCAAGAAAGGAGAGTATTGGGGCACTTTCAATTTAGGTGGTTGAGTTGGATCGCTGCCGCATGTTTGTCATGCAGCTATAACAGTCCTACAGCAGGATGTTGCAGGATGGCAGCAGTCTAACACCAATCATCTGAATTGAAAGCGTGCAAGGCTGCCAGTGTGATCGTGTTTTAGTGATGTCTATCACTGTCATATATCTGACATCAGTCGAACCATGGATTTGGACGAAGAACCGATACTGTTAGTGTTTTTGTTGAAAAAACATAAACGAAAATGACGCCGCCCGATTACCTATGTTTTCTTTATCATATAAAGCCGGTGATTTTCACAAACTTTACCCAAGTTCAAAAGAAAATTCAACCAAGCGGGACATACTTCTATTTCATTTATAAACTCTTGTCTTTATATCATCCATAATTTATGCAAATCTATTTTATATTTACTAGCCCTAAAATGAACATGATCATTCACACACTAGTAAACAAGCAACTGAACACGTGGCATTTGCGACGTTGCCGTCCTGCTACCGTGCTTGACTTGTACAGGCGTCGCACTGCTTTCTCGTCGCGTCAATTGTACGTAAAAAATAACCGCACGTGCGTAGTACGACGTCGGTCCTGCTCCAGTGCGTCAGCAGTCTGGCACCAGCCGTTTAATTTGAGTGCCCTTATATTCTCATTTTCAATGTTTATATATGTATTTTTGTATAACATAAATTTTTTGCAGAACCTATTGTACAGATGTTTTTTCAATAAGCAGAAAAAACTTATTGTGAATGTTGTGGCAGAAATATCTTTAGTATGTGAAATATTTCATTATGTTCTTAATTTATTACTATACATTTTTTTATTTTATTCCAAGGCATCATATAATAAACACTTATCTAAGTGCAATATTGGAATCCAAGAACCTCCAAAAGCACCTGAAGAAACAAAGAAAAAATTCCTCTGTGACATTTGTGGTAAAACAGCATGTTCAAATGCAAGTCTTTTAGTCCATATGTGAGTAAGAACATACTCATAGTCATTGTTGTATTTTAGCAAGATGTAAATACAGTACAGTAATAAATAATACAGATACATATTAAGATACACATCCTTATAAATGAAAAGTCTCATCTTTGACGCTTCCCTTTATAACAGACACTATATTTCTAACAAGAATTGATATTTAGGTCTTGTCATTCCTTAGCCCTAACTTAAAAACAGCTTTAATAATAATTGACCCTAATTGTTATTACTCGTAGTAGTAATAGTAACAATCACAGGAAAATTTCAAGGTTTTTGTATATCATAATATTTGCATCTCCGTTGCATAATCCGTAATATGCCCAAAGTAAATGACCTACGTAATTCTCTGTAAGGTGGTCTATGTCCTTGTTGCAAATAAAGTGTTAGAGTAAGGTACTCCAATACATTATTTATTTATTGAAAACTTTTTGTATTTTCTCCGGTATGTAAGTTGAACATGGTTGAACCAGCGCAATAATCAGGTTTTAAGAATAAGGTGCCTGAATAGGCGTGACCTATATGCTCCTTGAGCGTGACAGGTATGACGTGCATTTTGCATATCCACAGTTATGGGTAACGCGCGAATTCCACGGTTACATCTATACTGATTTCGATGATTTTAAAATATTATCAATATTTATATGAAAATTCTAATTTCTTTTCTATAAAGGTTATTAAGTATTCTATGGACTAATTATTATTCTAATGTTCGCTCCACTACTGCCGTCACATCATTGAATGACAATAATTCTTATGTTTTCTAGTACCTACTTATTACATAAACATGTAATGTGCATATTATTATTGTCATGTGCATAAATAATACTTAAAAAAGTACCTACCTGTACTTAAGCTTATCAATTAATGATGTTATCTATAGTCTGTACATCTATACACATAAAATAAAATTGAAGTGTCTGTCCGTGATTCTGAAGTCTTTTTCTTATACTTATATGGTTATTTGCACGTAAATCAAAACCCAAATACGCTTTTTTTAAATTATGGTCTGTCTGTTTGTTTGTCCGGGCTAATCTCTGAAACGGCTAATTCCGACTAACCGAGTTTGACGGGACTCATTGGCAGGTAGAGGAATTTTCAGAGAGTAATCTAATTTTTATACTGGAAAAATATAAAGTTTAACGCGAGTGAAATCGCGAGCCACAGCTAGGTAAAAATATAATAAATAATACAGACATATCATCACGCAGTATCCCTAACGCGGAGGATAGGGTACCAAACATTACGGTCCTTACTGCTTCTTTCGTCTCCTCAAACCTTGGTCTTGTCTTCCTTGTCTTCTGCTACTCCTCACTTTCGCTCTGTACATGAAGTTGTCAATCGACAGTCATTCTTTCTACTTGTATGTACCCGAACCAAGTAACACTGTCATGCAACCTCGTCATAGTGCGAATCTCATTACTTATTTGTCAGCGAGGGTGACATGCCGCAAGCCGCACATATTTCTGATTCTGCATTTATTTACACTAGCTGTACCCGCGACTTCGTCCGCGTGGAAAAATGTTCCTTGACCTCTTTAGGTTACTGAAGTTACCCGAGGCACTCATATTGTTGGTGTTAAAAAAAAAGTTATTCTCTATAATGGAACATCTGCCATATTAGATTTATGATGACGTCACATATACAAAAACCTGCGTATTCCATTTCATTCGATACCATATTGTTATTTTTGAACGAAAAAGTTATTTCCTTATATGGAACATCCGCCATATTGGATTTATGATGACGTCACATATACAAAAACCTTCTCCTGTGTATTTCATTTCATTTGATACCCATATTGTTGGTGTCGAACGAAAAACTTATTTCCTATTATGGAACATCCGCCATATTGGACTTATGATGACGTCACATGTTCTGGAATTTTCCCCTGCGTATTCCATTTCATTTGATACCCATATTGTTGGTGTTGAACGAAAAAGTTATTTCCTATTATGGAACATCCGCCATATTGGATTTATGATAGCGTCACATATACAAAAACCTTCCTCTGCGTATCCCACTCCATTTGACACCCATATTGTTGGTATTGAACAATACTCCGAGAAACCTAGAACATGACACCCATGTAGATCTATCAAAAAATAATAATATTCACCATCTTAGATTACAAAATGAACGTCATTTTCGTAATCAGCACCTCGAGGTACTTAGAAATTGACAGCCATATCGATTTATCCAAAAAAGTAAATTTCGCCATCTTGGATTTGAAAATAAAAGTCATTTTCGTAATCAGCACCCCGAAAAACCTAGAATTTGATACCCATATCGACTTATCCAAGAAAAGTAATATTCGCTATCTTGGATTTGAAAATGAACATTATTTTCGTAATTAGCACCCCGAGAAACCTAGAATATGATACCTATGTCGATTTAACCAAAAAAATAATAATCGCCATCTTGGATTCTAAAATAAACATAATTTTCGTAATCAGCACCCCGAGAAACCTATAATGTGACACCCATATCGATTTATCCAAAAAAGTCATTTTCGCCATCTTGGATTTAAAAATGAACGTCATTTTCGTAATTAGCACCCCGAGAAACCTAAGATATGACACCCATATCGATTAATCCAAAAAAAGTTATAATCGCCATCTTGGATTTGAAAATGAATATCATAACATTCGCCATATTGGATTTATGGTGACGTCACATATGTATCTACCTTCCCCTGCTTATTCTATTTCATTTGATACCCATATTGTTAGGGTTTAACATTATAAAGTTCCCCTATAAAGTTTCATCCCCTTTTTCACCCCTTTAGGGGTAGATTTTTAATAAAAAGAAAACTATGTTTTTTTAATGGAAAAGGTGTATCTCTGTATCAAATTACATCTTAATCGGCTCAGCGGTTAAAAATTTCCCATACAAAGTTTTATCCCCTTTTTCACCCCTTTAGGGGTAAACTTTTGAAAATAAAGTAGCCTATGTTCATTCCCTGGTGTCAAACTATCTCCATATCTAATTTTATCGGAATCGGTCCGGCGGTTTAGCCGTAAAAACCAAGTAGACATACAGGCAGACAAACAGAGACTTTCGCATTTATAATATTTGTATCCCCTATAAAGTTTCATCCCCCTTTTTACTCCTTTAAGGGTAGATTTTTGAAAAAAAAAGAAGTATGTTTTTTAACAGAAAAGGTTTTATCTATGTACTAAATTTCGTCTTAATCGGTTCAGCGGTTTAGCATTTCCTCTATAAAGTTTCATCCCCCTTTTCACCCCTTTAGGGGTAGATTTTTGATAAAAAAAGAAAACTATTTTTTTTTTAATAGAAAAGGTGTATCTGTACCAAATTACATCTTAATCGGTTCAGCGGTTAAACATTTCCCATACAAAGTTTCATCCCCCTTTTCTCCCCTTTAGGGGTAGATTTTTGAAAAATAAAGTAGCCTGTGTTCATTCCCTGGTGTCAAACTATCTCCTTGTCTAATTTTATCGGAATCGGTCCGGCGGTTTAGCCGTAAAAATCAAACAGACAGACAGGCAGACAAACAGAGACTCGCATTTATAACATTAGTATCCCCTATAAAGTTTCATCCCCCTTTTCACTCCTTTAAGGGTAGATTTTTGGAAAAAAAGAAGTCTGTGTTTTTTAACATAAAAGGTTTTATCAATGTACTAAATTTCGTCTTAATTGGTTCAGCGGTTTAGCATTTCCCCTATAAAGTTTCATCCCGCTTTTCACCCCTTTAAGCGTAGATTTTTGATAAAAAAAGAAAACTATTTTTTTTTAATAGAAAAGGTGTATTCTATACCAAATTACATCTTAATCGGTTCAGCGGTTAAAAATTTCCCATACAAAGTTTCATCCCCCTTTTTACCCCTTTAGGGGTAGATTTTTGAAAAATAAAGTAGCCTATGTTCACCCCCTGGTGTCAAACTATCTCCATGCCAAATTTTATCAAAATCTGTACGGCGGTTTAGCCGTGAAAACGGAACAGACAGACAGACAGACAGAGAGACTTTCACATTTATAATATTAGTATGGAGTATGGATGGATTAGTATGGATATGGACTAGTATGGAAGTATGGATTCACTCACTTGATTTCGGGCATATCCAGGCCTCACTACCGTACAATTATGTAGGCACCATCACCGCATTGTGGATGTTTATTTTTGCGGATTTAGATAATTTCACACTGCATACTATTGTGGACAAAACGCCATTAACTTTATTACCAGCTGCTACACATCTCTCCACATCTAACTCGCAACTTCCATCCCCCGAGAACACGACCAGATTTACAACTTCGTTCACTTGTCCTAGGTATTTTCCATTTACACTTATTTTGCATTTCGCCTGTACATATTCTATTTCAAACACCAAAACCTTAGTTTTCTTCACATTCACATTCAATCCTTTCACTTCACGTTCTTCTCCTTCTTAATATGGTAGAGATGTGCCGGATTGTTAAAAATGTATATCCGAGGATACGGACAGGGATACGGATTATTAGTGTATTTCTGCGAATACGGATACGGAGCTTTCGTACAGTAGTACACATTTTATATGGCTTACCTGCGCAGTAGATACAATTTTAAAGGCGCGGGAAATGGATGAACCAATCAGTTAGCTACATACTGAGGCGACTTCAATGGGCGGTAAAATATATGCCGTCATTAGTTGATTGATTTGGCGTCTTGTGCGCTGACGACGACTCTTTCAGTCTACCGTCAGACGTTATTGTGACCGCACGTGGTTTTTTTTGAGGTTACGCTTAGTTACAAATTAAGCGTACCATTTCATAACCATAATTATGTCATCATTAAAAAGAGGACATTCTTTAAAAAGACAATCAAGGGGAATTAACTGATTTACATTTAAAAAATTCATGATTTTGTCTTCACGTAAACGTCGTATATTACAATAAATATTTGTTTTGATTTAAACTTTTGATTTTATAAGCTTTTACAGTCCGTTACTGACTAGATAGCTGTAACTTCAAGTCATTATTTTTATTCAAACTCGTAGAATAATTCATAATTTAAATTTGACAGTGTTAGGTTTTTTTTGTTTTTGTGTGTTGGCAACATCACAATTAAATTAATCCTATTTTATGTAAACATAGTGAGGTAACTTACAATTATAATATTCATCATAATCATTTGTTTGATTTTTCAACAAAAAGTGCCAAAACTGTAATTTTAAGAAATAGAAAGTAATTTGAAGTTATTATATTTCATTGCTATCTATTTTTAAAATTTCATCTGATTAATATAAAATATTTGTATATAAATATCTCTTCAAGATCCGCTAAAAAGTAACGGATACGAATACAGATCTTTTTTTCCCCTCGGATATCCGCGGATATGGATACGGATATCCGGCACATCACTTGTTAATAGTTCAAATGTAAAATAATTTTGTATCTAAATGTACCTGCACAGTTGCATCATTTTCTACTATCGTGCTAGAGGCTGTAGTATTACAGAATAAGATGCTATTAAAATTTCAATAATATCCTAAATTATGGCCAAAAACTTATAATATAAAAATGATAATAGTAGGATATAGTAGCCTAAGATTACCTAGTAACATTTAATATTAATTTTCAGGGGTATACATGAAAATGTGTTTCCATTCAAATGTGATCAGTGTCCGTATCAGGGACGTACAATGGATCTGTTAAAGGTACATAAACGATCACATCTTGTTGACAAACCATTTAAATGCACCCAGTGTCCTAAAGCGACGACTACTTCAAGTAACCTAGCTAAGCACATGCGACATGTACACAGTACAACTAGACCTTTTAAGGTATATATGCGTATTTTAAAATAGTATATTCTATTCTTTTGTGATATATTTTATAATAATAATTTGTATTCAATTTCGAAAATACAATGCACATAAATAAGGGAAAATATCAAATAGACTATTGTAATTTTTGTATTGTTAAATGAAATTATTGAAGAACAAGTTATTATAATTGCTAATATTCTATTGTTCTAATAAACTTCAGAGAATAATAATATTGTCTAAAGTTTAATGAACATTTACTTCTAACTTTTTGTATAATACTCATATTATGGTTGTACAGATAATGCTAGTGGGCAGCACCCCTCTGGCATTGGTACCCCGGGCAATTGCCCGGCTTGCCCCACACCGTCACCCTATCCTTAAACCTCAGTACAAAAAAAAAAACGATTAGAAAGCCCAAGTAGGCGGTACCCGTATACGACTAGTAAGCTTAGTTTCGCGCACTTCGGTCTCCGTTCACTGCAGTTAAACGCGCATTTTAGTACGCTTAACATCACAGACAGCAAATACAAACTATTTTTATTTAGTCAGATATAAGGTCTACTTTTAAGCGAACTATAATAATTAGGTAGTTTAGGAAGTTTCCGATTACCAATAAAGAATTATATAATTGTTGATAATTATTGTAATATAATAGATACCTATGAAGTTGCCGTTCTACAATACTAGATTTGAAATGTAATTTGTGTATGGCTAACAATAAATTCTAAAATAAAATGATTTTTATTTTAAAAATATGGAATTTTATTTTCAAATTCAGTCATAATCAAAAAACAAACAAAAGTTTGTTTATTGATTAGTGTTTTGTTTTCACTACATTTGTATCTTTTTCATCAGTATATACAGAATACGAGTTAAGTCGTGGTAGCAATTCAGCACAAACGGCTCGTAACATTAACGATTTGTACGGAGTGAACACTACAAACGAACGCACGATCCGTTATTGGTTTGAACGCTTCCGACATGGAAATTTTGATCTGAATAATGAGCCCCGTGGTTGCCCGAAAACTAAAGTCGACAACGACGAATTGAAGGCGATAATGGAAGCTGACGATACTCAGTCTACTTCTGAGTTAGTAGTAGCTTTCGATGTCAGCATCAAAATAATATTAGTACATTTGCGTCAAATTGGCAAGGTAAAAAAGCTTTATAAGTGGGTGCCGCATGAAATAAACGATCACCAGCGCGACGAACGCGTTGAGGTATGCCTTGCGTTACTTAATAGACACAGCAACGAAGGGATTTTGAACTGCATTGTCACTTGCGATGAAAGATGGATTCTTTTTGACAATCGTAAGCGGTCATCATATTGGTTAGGTTAGGTTACTTCATATTGGTTAGACCCTTGTTCAGCACCTAGGCAATGCCCCAAACGAAAACTTACCCCTAGAAAAGTGATGGTTACCGTTTGATGGTCTAGTGTCGACGTAATTGATCACAGCTTCTTACCAAATGGCACGAGCATTACTGCGGATGTGTACTGTGGGGAAATGGACACAATTATGGAGAAGCTCGCAAATCTGCGACCAGCCTTGCTTAATCGCTCGTCCCCGCTGCTCCTGCACTACAACGCTCGACCTCGCACGGCACAACAGACGGTCTCTAAGCTACAAGCTTGGAAGTTTTGCGTCATCCACCGTACTCACCAGACCTTGCTGCGACAGACTTCTACTTTTTCCAAAATTTGGACAACTTCTTGGCAGGAAAAAAGTGCTATAGCCGATAGGCAGTACAAAATGCTTTTGAAGGGTTTATCGTCTGCCGTACACCAGACTTCTTCAATAGGACATTGAAAAATTACCGTTGCGCTGGCAGAGATGCATCGATAGCATGGGTGCATACTTTGATTAATAGAAATAAAAAAAAAATATATAAAAAAAATTCTTCAACTTTTTTTATTCTAAACGGCAATTTCATAGGTAAAGACCTAATATTTAGTTGTCGGAAATGACTACAACTACTATAGTTTATGTAATCTTTATTTATACTTGAATATTATTTTATTCAATTTCCTTAAATCTTCGCATGAGAAACAAAAGTGGATTGAAGCAACAGGAAGGCAAAAGTGGTTCCCGACATAAAAAAGTACTATACATCCAGATTATTTTCATGAAAATGATTTTGTTGTTAAAAAAAAGCGGAAACAAGTACTGAACTATTACAGTTACACCTCATAAAAAAATAACATATAAACACAAATCTACAAACCAGTGGCGTGCCTAAGACTTCAGAATAGGGCAAGCCCGACCGACATACATGTTCTTCATTGTTTTTGTAAAAGTATAGGAAAATATTATATTTTCCTAATTAATCATGACCTTGGCACAACCGGTGGACAAGAAGAGATGAAAGAGATCACTCCCCGCGTTATTTTTCAACAAAACAATTTTTATAATACTTTGCTATTAAAAATGTACAGGCTTAAATATTTTATCAGTTCTTAACTTAAACTTAACTCTTGAGACACATTATTTATGTCTTAACGTGTCTCAATTCGCTGTTAATCCAAATTACTAAAAAAATCACTATATTCATGTGTTTATGTGAATTCGTATGTCTTTTATGACGCAAGTATAGATTTTTTATCGTCATAACCAGATATTTTTAACCGACTTCAAAAAAAGGAGGAGGTTCTCAATTCGTCTGTTTTTTTTTTTGTATGTTTGTTTCTCATAACTCCGTCATTTATGAACCGATTTAGAAAATTGTTTTTTCGGTTGGTAGGTAATACTTCAGAGGTGGTCCCATTTAAATTTCACCGATATTGGAGCTTGGACTTCGAAGATACACTAGATAACACGACCTGGTTATAGCCTTTATTTATATTGACGATTTTCTTGTATATCGTTGCGCTCCGGAATTAGAATGAAGTTAATTGCAGACCTTCCCTAGATATTTATTTAGGTCAAGACCAGTCAAAAGGGAGAAATAAAAATTTTTTATTAAAAAAAATGAAACCGCCTTCAAAAAAAACACTGAAAAGTATAAAATAACTATCCTTTACTAATCAAAATTCAAGTACAATTAAAATAACTTTAATCAATGTGCAACAACATAAAGTCTATTAGTTTGGTGGGCTTGGCACCGACTTCAGTAACTGTCAAATTTAATTATATAGGTATGTGTATCGTATTTATAAAGTTATTTTAATTGTACTTGAGTTTTGATTAATAAAGGATAGTTATTTTATACTTTTTAGTGTTTTTTTTGAAGGCGGTTTAATTTTTTTTAATAAAAATTTTCTCAACTAAATATTTTCGTCATTTGAATAAAATATATAGCACCGATAATAATAAATAGTACCGCCTACACCACCTATAACTTGATGGGAGAACAAACAAAAATCCAATCAGTTTCGTAAACTAATATATTAAATTGACTTTTATGCGATTACTACTCAGAGAAGCACACTTCGATGAGTTAAATATTTTTGTACACTGATTTATTATCTTTTATACAATTTACTACATAACATAACTTCACGCTGTATCCCCAACGGGGTAGTCAGAGAGGACGGAGCGCCAGGAGTCGCGGTCCTTACACACCTCTTTCGCTTCCTCAAATCTCATCATTCTCCTCACACATTTTCGCCTAGGTATGCGAGTGCTTTTGACATTTCCGTCTGCTAACACTCTGGCTATTTGATCTTCATAAGTCAGCCTTGGTCTTCCTTGGCTTCTTTTACCACTCACTTTTGCTCTGTATATTTTCTTCGTCAGTCTTTCATCACTCATTCTTTCCATGTGCCCGAACCATCTAAGCATTCCTTTCTTCATTTTTACAATAACACTGTTGTGCAACCCTGTCATACTGCGTATCTCATCATTGCTTATCCTGTCCGCAAGCGTGACACCGCACATATTTCTGAGAGACCGCATCTCCACAGCATTTATCATACTTTCACTCGATTTCGGGCATATCCAGGCCTCACTGCCGTACAACAAAGTTGGCACCAACACCGCATTGTGGATGGCCATTTTAGCAGTGTTAGATATATTCACACTACCCACTAATGCGGACAGAGCACCGTTCACTTTATTGCCGGCTGCTACCCGTCTCTCCACATCCAACTCACATCTTCCATCCCTCGAAAACGCACTCCCCAGGTACACAATTTCATTCACCTGTTCTAGACATTTTCCATTTACACTAATCACACATTTCGTTTGTTCCGCTTCTCTTTCAAACACCAGAACCTTAGTTTTGTTCACATTCATTTTCAATCCTTTTACTTCACAATCCTCTTTCATGCACGTGACTAGTGTCTGCAACTCTGCTTCTGATGGTGCTATTAGCACAGCATCGTCAGCGTACAATAGGCAGTTTACTACTGTGTCACCACATCCCATACCACTCATATTACCTTTCAATCTCTGGAGGCAACTGTCCAAATACAGCACGAATAGCCAGGCAGACATCACGCAGCCCTGTCTGACACCAGAACAGACTTCAAACCAGGGCGACATGTCACCGTCTATCCTTACACAGGCTCTGTGGTCTCGATATAATGACCTCACAGCCTGCATTAAGGAGCCCTCCACGCCATATTCAGGCAGAAGACTCCACAATTTCTTCCGCACTACTCTATCGAATGCTTTCTCTAGATCCACGAAAGCGCAGAAAACTTTCTGACCTAAAGCCAGAAACCTTCCCACGATAACGCGAAGCGAGAAAATCTGATCCATACAACCCCTACCGTTCCTGAATCCACCTTGCGCCTCCCACAAATATCTTTCTGAAACACCTTTCATACGTTCAGTCAATACTTTAGTATAGACTTTACTCGCTAAGCTGACCAAGCTGATGGCCCTATAGCACGCACAGTCTAGGTAGGAACCTTTCCCTTTATATAGAGGTACTATGACTGCCGTGCGCCAGTCCTCTGGAACCTCCCCCTTCTGCCAACAAAGGTTGCAGAGTGCACAGAAGGCATCCCAGACCCTAGGACCACCATACTTGATCATCTCAGCAGTCACCTCATCAATTCCCGCAGCCTTTCCACATTTCAAACTTCTTATCACTTTCACAATCTCTTTCATACTAATGGCATCCTCCAGTCCCTGGCCCGAGTGTGGCAATTCATTAGAATCGCTCTCAGTATCAGAGACGGAGTCGCCACTCTCATACAGTTCTCCATAGTATTCACTCCATCGCTGCAGAACATCCTTTTTATTTGTAAGCAGGTTGTTTTCTTTCGAACGCACTTTATTCATTCTGCAAGGTGCCGGACCACTTCGGATCTTACGTACTTCTTTCCAAAATAATTTGGAATTTTCCTCGAAGTTGTCCGACATCTTGTTTTCATCTAACACCCTACACCTTTCACGCTTCTCTTTCACTAGTGCCTTCGTTTCTGCTTTCTGCAGCTTATACCTGTCTTTCATCAAATTTTTCATACCACAGTCATTAGTAGCAAGGTAGTCTCGCCATGCTTTCTTTTTCTTATACACAGCCACTTTCACCTCATCATCCCACCACACATCACGCTTTTTGCCGTTCCCGTTCACTTCTTTCGCAGCCTCAACCATACTATCTCTAAGGTTCTGCCAGCATTCTTCAACATCCTCGCTCATCACTTTCAATCTATCATCAAGCTTACTGGATAATACCCTTTCATATTCATTCCTGGTGGTCGCATCCTGCAGTTTCCAGCTTTTAATACGGCTAACCGCTGCAGGTTTGGACACTACGCGATGTCGCCATGCTGCGAACAGACCCCTTATTCTGGTTATCACCAGAAAGTGGTCCGTCCCGAGGTCGGCTCCTCTATACGCTCTTGTGTCCATTACCTGCTTCTTAAGTCTGCTATCCACCAGGAATAAATCAATCATACTTCTCGCACCCTTTCTTTCCCACGTGTACTGATGGATCCTTTTGTGCCCAAACATGGTATTAGCCACAAAAAGATCCTTTTCCATACACAGTCCTAGCACAATCTTACCAGCATCATTTACTCTCTTATCTCCATATTTGCCTAGGACAGACTCAAATCCTGTTCGAGCTGTCCCGACCCATCCATTCATGTCTCCACACACAACAATTCTTTCGTTCTCTTCAACCGTCGCTAGAACTTCTCTAACATTTTCCCAGAACTGCTCTAGTTCAGCCAAACCGACAGAGGACACTGGGGCATATACTGCCAAAACAAAAATTCTTGTCAACCCAATCTTGAGGCGTACCCAGAGCAGTCTGGGATTTATACATTCATACTCAGTCATACAATTAACCATACGAGAGGACAGTAAAACGCCTACCCCTTGGCATCCCCTATCTCCTTGTGGTACCCCTGACCACAAAGCGATGCCTCCTCCGGGCAAGTCGGCAAGTTCACTGCCGCCTCGCTTGGTTTCACTCAAACATAGCACATCCAATCTTTTCTCTTCCATAATATCAATCACTTCATTCATCTTCTCCTCAATCCCACCTCTCACATTCCACGCAGCTACTCTGCACTCCTCCCTCCACTTCCCGCCGCTAGGTGCACAGCGTGTTGGGTGGCGGTCCCCAACGCCGAACTGCACTCTGCACACACCAGCGGGGACAGACCGGTGTACGTCGCTTCCGGGGGACGCCCTAACATTATAATTGCCGTTGTCCCGCATGGTATGCACAGAAGAGGAATTGCAGCCCTGTAAAGGGCTGGCAGGGGTCGCGACGAGCACGCTTCCTCAGTTGACCCCCAATTATATAATATATATTATAATACAATTTACTAGTCGAGTAATACACAAATCAGGCGTAGGTTATAATCAGTGATCGGATAATCGGGCGCTTATATACCTAAACTTCTTTTCTTGAAAGAATAATATGGATATTCCTTCCTGAATTAATAAGTAATCCCGGATTCCACGGATTAAACAATTTTGTAAAAACAACTATAAGTAACTTAATGAAATTATAGCAAGTTTAACAAGGAACAGCCGTCTTGAAAGTACGAGAGGGTGTGTAAGCATTATTCAAAGAAAATATATCGTTTTCACAACGAGTTGTAACTATTTTGTATGCAGGTAACATTTTTAGCAATCAGGAATTTCAAACGATTCCGGGATCCGGGATTCTAAAAGGCATGTCCATATTATTCTTTCGTAGGTGTTAACGCCTGACATAAATAATATGATAGCAACACTGGTTGTGATAATGTGCGGTAGTTAAATATTTTTAATTTTTTTGTATTGTCTATAATTCTTCCATTAACCTTGTCACGAAATTAAAGCTAAATTATATAAAAATAAAGTTATTTTCTTTAAAAACTATATTACGTCTAAAATATATACAAAATTCTTCATAAAACATTGGCGACCGTGACAGGACTTTTATCAGTTGTAAAGAACATACCATTTCTGCAATATTTCAATAATGAGAGTTCGTTGACACGTCGAAAATTGCTGGCGCTAAACGTCTACGAATAAAATGCATAAAGGAGGATAAAGTTGGAACTTTCCCTGGATGTGGACATCGGGCAGCGATGCATCTAAAGTATCGCACCGCATTTCTACATTTCTGGACGAAATACAAACAAAGGGCATTAACATTGAAGACATTATTACGACATGCTGTTCCTGCAATGTTTCGAAACGAACAAAACATGGAAGAAGACAAAGTTGCCACCATCCCCGGATGTGGACATCGGGCAGCGATACAACTAAAGTATCGCACCGCATTGCCACACTTCTGGACGAAATATGAACGAAAGTTAAGTGTCCATCCTTTGTCCTCCCAAATCATTACCTTAGAGTCCAAAAATTAATTGCTTATCATATTTCAAAAAAATCATTTTATTAATTAATTAAATTAAATAATCAAATTAGCATATTAGAATATCGTAATATTTTTTAATATTAAAAACTACCTCAGATTTAAAATAATGATAATAATGGATTAACTTTTTTTTATGATAAATCTTTAATTTTATCTATTAATTAGTACTTACACAATTTCTACCATTTACACATAATATTAATTGTTCTTCACCCCGTGAGCAAACTAAATTTATTTAAAATTTTATTTTTAATTACTTCGCTCAGCGACAAAATATATTTCAACATTCTTAATAGTAGCGACTGTGTCCCTTATGTCCCTTGTTATATTCCCCTAACGATGTTCAAACCCTTTCACCCGGGCACTTCCTTATCAGAAGACTTCTCACTGTAATAACAATACCAAGACTGGAAAATGACAACGGGAATGATACAGCGCTACTTTCGCCGCCAATCCGCCAACACTCCTGAAAAAGGTGGCAGGAGCTCCAGCAGCGTACTAAACGGAAGTCAAATACAGCTATGCTAAAAATCGGTGACCTTGTGGTCCTCTAGAAAGACTTCACTTCTGCTTAATTGGAGAATTAGGTTGTTCATCTGTATCCTGGACTCAACGACATCTCTAAAGATCAAGATGGAGAACAAACCACTTATAGAATTTTCAGTGTTGAAAGATGTGGTTTTTCAACGTGGGGAATATGTTAACGCCTGACATAAATAATATGATAGCAACGCTGGTTGTGATAATGTGCGGTAGTTAAATATTTTTAATTTTTTGTATTGTCTAAAAATTCTTTTGTCACGAAATTAAAGCTAAATATAAAAAACTAAGTTTCTTTTTTTAAAACTTATATTACATAAAAAATTTACACAAAATTCTTCATAAACAGTAGGCATAAAAATGAAGTTTAGGTATATTAGCGCCCGATTATCCGATCACTGGTTATAATATAACGAAACAATTAGTTGTTTTTTCTATGCAAAATTCAAAGATTTTACATTTCCTATGCTGATTAAAACTTCTATACACTTTAAGTCCTCACAACGAACAAGTTATTGGATTTTTTATTACCAATTAACTCACTTATGATGGTAATTAAAAAACTCGTCCACCGGCTCAAACAAACAAATATTATGGGCGTAAACAATGAAGTTGAATTGTATTCGTAGTCATATCCTATTAGATACGATACGACTATTCGTATATATAAATATATACGACGTATCTCTCAATCTGCACGAAGTTCATTATGAAAGCCGGGCTTTTCGCTTCATGCTAATCGTTATATAAACCTTACTAAAAAAGCTACACCTATAACGAGTTTTGCCATTAGAGAGAAAGAGAGGTTTCAAGCACGTGAGACTGAGACGATTGATTACACTGAGTTTGGCTCTGATTATGCCTTGAGAGGTCGTAAGTGATAGTGTCGATAGACCGACGCACTGATTGTGTTATATTTGTTCTGAGCATTGATTGGTAGTGACTTGAGGTTAAAAATATGTTTTATTTCTCTAAGAATTCTACATTGTTTTCGTTTGACAAGTAATTCGCTGGAATTTTTAAAACTGTTTGAAGGCAATCGGGGCTTTTGGACTTGTATGAAGGTACCGCCACTGCTAAAAACATATATTGTTAAACACACCCCTTCCTTTGCTTCGTCACAGTCATGGAAAATAGGTATCAATGCATATAACAAAACTAAACGTAAATTAAAATTTTTCTTATGTAATGTAAAAGTAAT